>PUFA01000050.1:8125000-8750000 GCA_003508835.1 Eonycteris spelaea | reverse complement strand
GTAGCTTATGGTTACCAGAACTTCCTTGGAGGACTGCCACTCAGCCTTTTTAATGAACTGTCCAAGTCTGTGATCGTCTCTGTGTGTTGAATTACCTCTCATTAAGGTAGAATTAGTCAAACTATATCTATTTTAGTACTTAGGAAGGACTGAATCGCCGTTCTTTTCCCCCTAAAACTTAGTATTGAGTGACAATAACAAGGATTAAAAGATGTTTTCAGATTTTAGGTACAATATAAAATAGTGAGATTTTTCTTATATATATTCTGGTTTTCCTCAGCATTTTGTAATAAATTTAATATCTCCATTTTGAGTTCAGTAACTTAAATGGGGAAAAATAACAATTTTAATAATTAGCATAAGTCTATTGCCTACTTTGTCTTTTGTAGGAAAATGAATGTTGCAATTACTATGTATTAATTCCCAGTAAACTATATTCCTTTTTTTTCATTTGTAACTAATAAAGAATTACTTCTAAGCAAGCTCGCACAATTTACCCTGGTAAATAAAATAATTCTAAGTGTGCATATATGTTTATTATGAAGCCATCTTTCAGAAGCACCAAATGGAAAGAGAGGGAAGCTGATTGTCCTTTATTGTGGAGCTGACAGAATGTTTATTAATGGCCATGGATTTGAAATGAGCATCTTACTAAATGGAGGTCTTGGGTCACCCTCTGACCCTTTTGTCTTAAAGGTTTGAGAACAGATAATATGAAAGAATACTAGCTTTTTTCCAGATGGCTGCGTGCCTGATGTTCCTTTATGTTTAGCTGTCATTCAAATATGAATGCCCAGTGATTATAAGTGTCTCTTTCTCTTTTCTGGACTGAAATGAAACCTTTCATGCATTGTGTGTTAAAACAGATTAACTGTTTGGCTCATCAGTAGGGAAATTAGAACAATAGCTGCCAACTCAATGGTATAGTAAAAGAATGTCCATTGGAGCTTAGGGACTAGGGTTCATAAGCAAATGGTGTGCCAAGTGTCAGGCTTGGGAAAGATGGGTGAGTCATAAAAATAATTCTTAATTTTAATTTTAAAACTGCATTTTGATGAGAGTGTAATAGTATCTTTTAGAAGCATGCAGGATTTGGATAAAATTTATCAAATTTTTACATACTTTTTAGGTGGCCCATTATTATTTTCTTGGAGTTCTCCTGTGCAAGATTAAAATTGATGTGTTCATATGTAATGACATGTGTGTTCTCATGAAGGCATATGTAATGTTTTCCTACCTCTTAGTGTGCTAAGTTGGCTTTTAAAAAAATGTATATTTGATAAGATATTCATAATGGATAATTTATATATCTTTTTTTCTTCTACTAATATTGGCAGTTTTGAGATCTGAAAAGCAAGTAAAAGGCGGGCAGTGATCAGTTAGGTATGGTTGAAATGCAGACCTGCCTGGGGGGCAGAGGGGAAACTGGCGACTCTTTAGGACCGCTGCAGCTGAGGCAAGGAGGGAGATGGCCAGAGGGACCCAGCACGCCCATTTCAAGAAGCTAGAGCACTTTGTAAATGCTGGGCTGACTCACATTCTCAGCTATAAGAATGAAGGTGGCTCCTATTTTCCCCGGGAATCCATAAGATGTGTTAATTACAGTATTTATACGACCTAGCAGAAGAAAAAGAGCATTTATTTCACTCCTATTTAAAATGATTATTTTTGTAATAAAAGCTGTGCATGTGCGTGTGTGTGTGTGCGTGTGTGTGTGTCTGTTGATGGAAAAGCACAAGGAAAGCCTGCTATGAAATGTTGTTTTAATAAAATGTAATGTTTGTTAAAATGCCCAAAGATGAAAATAAGCTTAGATAAAATAATCAGCTATTCCACTTTTGTTCACATGTCTTCCTAAAATATTTCTGATATTTAAAATTGTTTTATGTATACTTTTTGTGATTATGCCCAGCTTATTTTTATAATAGTTATATTGAGATACAATTTACACATCATACACAGCTCACCAACTAAAAATGTTCAATTCACTGATTTTTAGTATATTCTCAGAGTTGTGCACCTGTTGCCACCATCAATTTTAGAATATTTTCTTTTTCCTCGCCCCTCCCTCCTCCCCAAGAAACTTCATTCCTCTTAGTGCTCATTTCCTGATTCCTTCAGCCACTGGCAACCTCTAGTCTACTCTCCCTCTGGATTTGCCTATTCTGGACATTTCTTAGGAATAGGATCATAGAACCAACACCATGTGGTCCTTTGCGATTGGCGTATTTCAGTTGGCATGCTTTCAAGGTTCATCCATGTTGTAGCAGTATTAGTGCTCATTTCTTTTATGACTAAATAGTATATTGCTGTATAGATATAACACAGTTTGTTTATTCATTCATCTATTGAGGGACATTATTTGGCTTCATTTGATTTTTCTAAGTAAATACTTAGTAGAGCAGTGAACTCATTTGCCAGAAAATGAGGATTCAGAAATGACTTGAACTCACTTCTAATCAGCAGGGTTAAACTTGATTCCAGGTCTTAAAAATGCAGAACTTGTGGTTGCTTTCAGATGCACTCAGCTTACACATCTCTCTATCTTCTACCTTTATCTCCCTTGTCTCCCTTTTGCTAACCATGACCACCAGCAACTCTAAAACTTTAGTAGTGGTATCTAAGCGTTTTAGTGTGAAAATGACTTTACTGAAAACTTTCACTGAGGAATTCAACAATAGTGTCTTGACTGCTTTTTTGAATCCAAAACTCTGTCCTAAGTACCAGTATTAATAGTGGGTAGGGCACTCTAAGATGTCACAAAGTGGTCCTATCGCACTTGCTCCCCCCCAAACAAATGTCCAGAACTGAATAAATGAAAAGGGGTCTGAAATTAATTAGTATAAAACAGGTATTGGGTAAAAAGGAAAAGGACTTTGTGAGGTTATACTCATTATTACATAGGGATGAGGCCGAATGCTGGTGCCAAAAGATTCGTGATTCTGTTCAGGTCTGCGCACCTCACTCACTAAATCAATGTTTTGCTCTGTTGCTCATTACCGCATCTTGTGCAATAGGTAAATATAACATCTGTTTATAGTAATATCTTTATAGCATGATGAGAAATAGACAGTGCACAATCCTTCTCTGTGGAGTTTACCAACATGCATTCGCACAATAACAGCAAAGAATTAAGGTGGACATCACTACACGTAGGATGCAAAAAGACTTTAGGAAAGATGACAGTAGTGACTCTATGTGGGGGACTCGCCGTGTTCAGGTGTATGCTAAGGCCTTACCCAGCTTTAATCCTTATACCCGTCCTTTGAGAAGGAATCTTATCTCCATCTCACATGTGTACAAGTGAGGGGTAAGTTATTTTGCCCAACTTCAAACATGTGGCAGATGGTGGAGCCAGATCATATCTAGGCTATGGAACTCCAAAGTACATGCTTTGGATTCCAGTGGGAATGGCCACAGGCAGCACGCGAATTCCTGATCACCCTTTCTTGTCCCCACTGTGTTCTCTGAATGTGCTATCACAGTGAAAATAACATTTTCCTCTCTCCCTTTTGGATAGCTCTATTGGTGGTTCTTCTGTTCTCCGATCTATAAAAATAATGCATACTCGCTGGAGCAAAATGTCAGAAAATAAAAAGAGTACTTGAAATCCTGCAATGTAAATGGTATGGAATTAAAGATAGAGGCCTCAGCTATGACAGTCCTGTAAGGTGGTTTGGTCAGGTCCCTTCATGAATTTTCTTTCACTACCACTGTCTTTCAGTGTAGAAATCTGAATGGTGCCTGCAGTGAGCTGTGTGGAGAAATGCCTGTTCCTTAGGGTCATGAGTCTACCATGTAGAAAGGGCTTGCTCTGAGAATTTTCTGGAGTTGTTTGCAAGTTTGTCCTTTGTTTCACAGGGTGCTCAGATGTCGCATTCCAGTTCAGAAAGTCCTGTTTGACCTTTGCTATACCTGACTTATACCTAGTGACATGGAAGCTTCTTTGTTTTTGTGGAAAAATTTACTAAGAATCCCTGTATAAGATGCCAAGAAGATGTCACCTCCCTCCACAGTCTCCAAAGGAGAAAAAGTCTAGTCTGCCCCCATTCCTTCCTTTGCTTCTTTCCTGATGACAGTGAGAACTCTCCTGTTTCTAAATCATTGATGGTGGATCCCATGATGGGACCAAGCATGGAGCAGTTGAAACACTTAGATGGAGTATGAGGGTTTTGACAAGGATGGGTCAAAGAGACAGTGCGTGGGAGACAATGGTTGATGGTTTGGCTATTGCCCTTCACTCCCCCAATGCCGATGAAATCACTCCCTGTGTTGGTACAGTACTGGCAGTAGGAATGAGGGGGTCATGGAAGTAAGAAGTTGGGTGGGAAGAAAGAAAGCGTTTACAGAGAAATATCATGCATTATTCTGTTTATTAAGAGGTGGAACATTTATATATTTTATTCAATTGAAAAATAATTTTTAATTAAAGTTAATTGGGTGACATTGTTAATAAATAGGTTTCAGGTATACAATTCAGTAATACATCATATGTATATTGCATTGTATGTTCATCACCCCAAATTAAATTTTCTTCCATCACCAAATACTTGATCCTCTATACTCTCATCTGCCTCCCTCTCCATGAAAACAATCATTATGTAAGCTCATTTTATCATTTTGGGGCTGAGGAAGCTTTCAGAGAGTCAAGTATCTTTGTCTAAAGCCACATAAATACAATGAGGGTATATGTCACATGTTTCATTAGTTGCTTTGTCTGTTTTGTAGTAATTAGAGAGAGCCCTGGTCAAAATTAGACTTAGAATTTCTTTTTTTTAAGGGAAATTAGTGAATGCTGTGCTATTGGCCTCAATTTGAATTCTCCAGAGAGACAAAGAAATAGAAATTTGGTCGTTGATTCAGCAAACTTTTTGTTTCTTGAACAGCTGATCATTTGCAGGTGCTATGCTAAATGCTGTGAGCAAGACATGTGCTCTGCTGTCATGGAGCTCTCTGACTACTGAGGATGGTGATAGGTGAAAACAGTATGGCACTATAGTGAGTCTTGTGGTTTTTTTATGATAGAAAATAAATTTCATAAATAAGTACATTTAGAAAGATGAAATCATGAGATAAAGGAATATAATGTCCTTGGCTTTTATTGTCTAATAACCATTATTTTTTCCTTTTTTCTTTTAAAAATTTTTGTCATGAAAACATTTTTGAGCTTATATGTACATTAGCTTATGACCCCTTTCCCCCATGTATCCATCACTCAGCCCTCCAAATCATCAACCACTGGCCCATCCGGTTCCATCTATTGTTCTTTTTCTATCTATTTTGTTTCTGCTTGCTTTTCCTTTTTAGGTGCTCAGGCGTGGAGCAAGGCTTCCTGTGTGATAATGGAGCCTTATTAAACATTATCTTTCAAGTTACTTCTTGTATCCTCATTTTGTCAGGCAGGAAACAAAGAAGTCATGCCAGCCACATAGCAATTTTCTTAGTTGTCTAGCACAAAGACAATAAAATGGTTATTTGACTTCCAGGTTCAAGGATGAGTCTTGCTGCTCATAAACAGGGCTGCCTTTTGCTGGCTTAAGAGGTTTAGTGGTTGGTTTGTCTTGTGCTGGTTGTAAAAAACCCTTACCAGGCACAGAAACAATCTTTCAAGTAAGCTAAGTTTAGCAAGATAAATAATTGGAGAGAAAATGTGTATTTGTGGTCTGTATATTGTATAAAGGCAGAAATTTCAAGCTTTCAAGAAATTAAGCTAGCTGAGGAATTGGGTTTGGAAAATCCACCTAATTCATTGGCTTGATTTTTGTGCCCATGGTCTGTGATGAGGGTACCGCTTCACAGTACTATGTAATGTTTCCACAACTCGTTTCTGAGAATGGACTAACTTTTCTTGGGGCAGGGGCTCTGGCAGGTTTTTTTCTGGTGAGATCTAAACCATTGATGCCTATAGAATAAGTAAAGGGTTCTCATGAATGACACCTCAGTGTTAACTACGGCCCCTTAAAAGTCTCAAGGTGTGAATGCTTTGTCTTTTCTGCTTATAATAACCCCCCAACATACTTTTAAAAAAACATCTCTCTAGGCAAGGTGGTGGGAACTATGGGAAGGTGAGAAACCAGTACAAGTGATGTCAATTTAGCCCTAGAATGTGGCGAGGAGGCAGTTGTTTGCGCAGGATTATACTGCTAACAGGTATGTATGTGCTTTGCAAACTCATTGCAGTTCTTAAACATCTCTGAAAAGCAGGGGAACAGGTGATATTGACTCTTTTCTACTCTTGATTAAACAGTCTTAGATGGGCCAGTGAGTGGTGAGCTGGCACCAGAACTCAGGTCTTCTCTGTTGTCGGCATCGTTGTTGTCTCAAGGAGAGCCTGGCACCTTGTGGGCAGTGGTAATTGTTCAAATGAGTGAATGCGTGGAAATGTTACATATCAGCTTTTTACAGAGTGCGCTTTATAGAACTTCGGTATTATGCAGAAATCTTTGGAAAAGTTCCTGGACAAATAAATTGGGAAATGTTATCCTCTGGTAGAGTTGCTGAGGGCTTTGGCTTCCAGCAGAGAAATCATTTGACCATTGTTTAATCCAGTGTATAAAACCGTACAATGGTGGTGGCTTCCTATCATAGCACATCTGTTAATGTCCCACGGAATTGCCGTTATGTAGAAGAGCCTCTGGAAATACAGCTGCAAATGACTAGCTTTCCAGAGTATTTGACGTTTACCAGTTAAGAGCACCAAATTGAAAATTAATCTGAGATCTTGGCCTTTTGCTTTTATATTCATTCGTTTTATATTCATTCCTTTAGTTCCCATATTAAAGTCTCAACTATCATCTTTATCTCGATACTTCGAATTTTACATTTCCTATCTCTACTTATTTCCTGGGTTATTCTTTTATTTGTGTATTAAAACAGACTTTCTCTTATAAGAATAATACAAGTTCAAGTTGGAAATTTAGAAAATATAGGTAACACAATACTCATTTCATAACATAATTCTACTTATAATCACACTATCAGAGATAACTCTTTTTTATTTATGTGCCATTGTATATAGCCTTTAGAGTTCAGACTTTGGAGCTGGGTTGCCTGGGTTCACATCCAGGCTATTCCACTTGGTGGCTGTGTAGCTTTGGGTAAGTTAGTTAGCCTTCTTCCTCAATTTCCTCATCTCTAATATGAGGCTAATGATAGTGTCCATATAATGGTGTCATTATGAGGAATAAAGAAATTAATATCTGTAAAATGCTTAGAATAGTACCTGGCACATAGAATTTCTATAGGAACTAAATTAAATAAATATGTGTATGTGTGTAAAAATGTGTATATATGCCTGTGCATGCAATATTACACTGTATATATATAGATAGATAGATATAGATAGATATAGATATATATATATATCACTAATTTTTTAAGCAGTATACCATTGTTGGATGTTTAGGTTGTTACAGATTTTTCACGATGATGAACAGCACTGTAGTGAACACCTGTTCCTCAGATTTTTTGAGTATCTATCATTTTTTCCTTAGGCTAGTTTCTTAATTGGAATGACTAGATCGACAGATGTGCATGTTTTTAACACTTTGATATAGTCTTCTGTAGAACTTGGTAAGAGAGCCAGTCAGTGCTGCACACAGCTGTGTTTGAGACCGCAATTTTTAAAAAATTTTTGTCAATATGAGGATAAAACATTTTCTCATTAAAAAAAATTACTAATGAAGTTTATTTCTCCTGTATGGATTGATCGGCCACTTGTGTTTCCTCTTTGGTTGTTGCTGTTTGTTCACAGTTTGAAAGAAAGAAAATGGACAAGGGACAATTTTTTCTTCTTGTGAGAATCTTCCATATTAAGGATTTTAATCCCTGTCATTTGTTGTAACTATCCCCGCATCCTTTCCCTCTTTCTCTTAACCTCTTCCTCCTAACTTTCTCATTTGATTGACTCCCTTGCTTCAGTCTGACTTTTTTACCTTTTTTGTTTTTCCACTCTAGCCTCTTGTATAATTTAAGTGAACACTTAGAAAATACCATCACTAATACCCTATTTATAGTATCTTTTGAAAAGCAGTCTGCAGGGTTAATTAGTATATCGGTTGTTAAAGGGCATAGGACAGTTTTAAAATGAAATTTGTCTGGAGAAGAAATGTCTTTGAATTTTTTTTTTTTGTCTTAGAACTGAAGTGATAAGGTTTCAGCTTTTAAAAGTAACATCTCATTCATATTTTGTGCTTTTGCAGTGTTGACCAGTACTTTATAGGCCTCTCTGTACCTTTTTATTTGAAAAATGAGTTATGTGGAATTACTGTTTTATGTAGACTTACTGAACTAGAGAGTTGAATCTTTTTGCCCAATTGTATAGTATAAAATAAGTTTTTTTTTTTTCCCCTAAGAAAATATGTTAATGATGAACTTGAAGATTTTGGTTGTCACCTCATTGGGTAAGAATGGAGCGTAGAGGTTTCTTTTGAGGACTGATCTTTAAGCACATTTCCTGGGTATAGACCTTGAGACCTTTATTTTATAATAATGGAAGTAAAATATTTGATGCATTGAAATTTCTCATGCATATAACCTCGTTTTCTACTCCATTTATTTGATAATTGTTTCATCATTTCAAATTCAATTTGTAATAGCAATGAACACTCTTTAATATTTTTCTAATAAGGATTAGTTGGAAAGGTTAATATGGTCAGAAATTTAAAGAAGCCCAGAGTCATCTTAATGAGTGTCAGGTAATTAACCTACATGAATAGATTAAAGAAACCAAGCAGGCACACTGATGAGTTTTCCTTTCAAGTTCAAATTTAGAACATCATCTGTGCAGTGGTTAGGTCTTACATGTTAGATGGTGATTGCTATATTGTTTTTTAATATATAAAAAATGTAATTGTGAAACCTTATTAGAATTCCTCATAAAATTTGATTAATTGAAGAATGATCATATGTGATATGAATTTTGAATTCTTATATGTAAATGATTTTTTTAATAAATAGACTCCTCCAAATGATTTTCTTCATGAATCAGGAAGCAGTGCTTTACTATCTAGATCTTCTGTTACAAGAAAAAAATTACAATGTAAAAGTAGTTCATGAACTACTTCAATTTAGTTTAAGAAACTTGGTGAAAGTGATTGTCACTATTATCTTATGAATGAATGCTATTGTTCAAATTTACATGAAAATTTATTCTCGTGGTCACTGTTGGATTGAAAGACAAATTCTGGAAGTAATCCTGAGCGATTCAAAGCCAAAGTTCATCTTCTCAATTATTCAAACAGATGATGTTCATCTTCTTAAGAAATTCCAGAAATTGATGGAAATTTCTCCTTTGTTTAGCTAATTACAATGACGTTGATATAAATTATCTTTTTTCTGGCTCCACTGGAGGTGATGTGCAATTAGTTACTATCCTTTTATAATCACAGCAATTTTAGACCAGGAAGAAACTTAACCAGAGATTTTTTTATTTCCCTCATTGAATGATGGTATTTCTGGGTTAGGGTTAGATAGCACCGTCTAGGAGAAAGAGACAAAATCTGGTATACCTCAGCTCTGCACTTGTCATTCAGTCCTTCAGCCTCAGTATCATATTTTGTACAATTGGGACACAAACTTCACATAGGCAGAATAAATGAAATCTTGCTTGTGAAAATGCTTTGTATATGTGCTTAGTAATACAAATAGGAAATGTTACATTGTTTGCTTTCTAGGTGAAGCTTTTCCTGTCACCCTTTGGTATGCCTCCTCCAAACTAAGTATGTTTTCATTCAACTGTCTTAGTTTTCAATTTTATAATTCTCTTTTTCTATGAGCCCTGACCAAGAATTTTTTAAAATAATAACACAAAGAAGCAGTAAAAGTCTAACTGGTCTTGAGTTCAGGAGATGTTATAATTAGTTCTGTACAACTATTTCTAATCTGTAATTAGTAAAATGCCCATTTAGGTCAGAATGTTGGGTTTGAATCTGTATTTTGGCCTGTTTATTTTTTTTTTATTGTCACAGACTGTATGTCCACTTTTCACCAAATATCTCATTAGTGAGAGTCCCCATTTAAAAGGGAGACCAAATTAAATTGACCCATATTATGTACACAGCTCTGTGCTGATTGCCGGTGTGGGTGGATGGATAAAAAGATAAATACATAGGAAATCTTAAAATTCTTAGTCTGGTTTGAAGATGACATATTACATACAAGTCCGAAGTTCAATTAAGTGTCTTTCAAACACTCATTTGGTTGTTTGGATTTTATAAAATATATTTTATTTCCCCAGTTATATTGGGGACGGACAAGGGGCTTCCTTGGTACTGCTTTGTATTGCCATATTGACTAACACAGTTGTTTTCTCTTAGCAGATGCTTAATAAATATTTTGAATCGAGTTGTAGAATCAGGATAATTATAAATTTCTTTACTTTTAGAAAACTAGTTCACAGGACAGGTATTACTGATACTAATAGCACCCTCCGAAACACTAAGGAGAACAAATTTACTTCCCTAAATTATATAGCCCTGTGCTCACTTATCTTTTAAAGTGGTCAATAAAAGAGCCTTCTTGCTCAGCACAGGAATGAGGAAGTATAGATGG
Organism: Eonycteris spelaea; assembly: GCA_003508835.1. Taxonomy (NCBI): domain Eukaryota; kingdom Metazoa; phylum Chordata; class Mammalia; order Chiroptera; family Pteropodidae; genus Eonycteris; species Eonycteris spelaea. The sequence goes on along the minus strand of PUFA01000050.1, from coordinate 8,739,449 downwards.
GATAGTCTTTTAAATCAGAAAAATTGAAAATACTGAATCCTTATCACATAACCTGAGGCATGAGGAAGTATAGATGGAAAGAGTCTTTTAAGTTAGAAAAGTGGAATATACTGAATCTTTATCACATTACCTGAGGCATCTAAGTTAATTTTCTTTTATGCCTTTATAACTCCTATTTTATTAAATTTGCTGTCTGTCAGCCTCTTTGAGAGTTTTCTTTATTTGTCTGGATCTGACTTTCTAATAGGACATTTTGTATTAGAAAGAGTATTTTAGCTGTGGTTGCAATCATTTGTAGTTCTTGATTAATTCACCAGTATTATTTCAGGAATCCTCATAAAAAGTGTTTCAGTGGTTATTATTTGTTAATTTCTCTACTGGGACAAATTAAGTGCAGAAAAGTAAAGTAATCCACAAAGTTGGTGTGAACTGTTTTGGACCCATGAGGATCATCAGGGACAGATAATGAAAACACTGAAAGTTTACCCACCTCAACTTCAATATCATTATTATTTTTAAATCAGACCACAGGACTTTTTTACTGTCTGTTAATCATGTGTTACAGAAATGTGGCACCTTAATGCCTGTAAACTACATCCTGATAGAGGTTATGCCTTATAGACAACACTTGGTTTGCTCTAGCCATAAGTGCATTTGGCGAATTCCGAAACGGAGTCTGCACAGACAGGATGTGAAGCACGCAGGGTAAATCCAACAGGAGTATTGCAAAAACACTTAACAGCCCAGTAGTGCTTCACGGTAGAATGAAGGATCTTTGTTCACGTTCTGGGTTGGTTTCCATTCGGGGAGCCAACCTCACGCCTTTTCTAGGGTACTCCCACCTGGGCACAAACTGTGATTTCATTTGGTTCATTCATTATCTTGGGAAATCTTTTGCCTTCCTTTCACCTGACCCACTACTACCTGGCACGTAGTAGGTGCCATTTGCTGGGTGAGCGATATTCATGGAAGAGTATTTGGTTATTTCCCTTCATGTATGCATAGCATTCGATGATGAGGCTGAGGAGACAGCCTCTGAGACAATTTCGTCTGTCACTAATGACCTCGCTTTCCACTCTCTGAATGTTAAATGTTCAGAAGAATATTTTATAGGAAATGGCCTACCGATGTTGTGCCTTTGATATCCTGAATGCTCTTCCTCACAACTGGCAATTGGACAAAGGCAGTGCTTTGTTACAAAAGGGGCGGAGGTGATTTTGATTTTTTCCTAAATGTTCTAAGAGAAATTCTAAGCATTAATATCCTTTCAATTTCATTCTGGAATTCTTCATATTAGGGAAAAAAGTTTTGTCATTAGCTTAGTAAGAGAATACAATTTGTGTGGTGGGGAGTGGCTTCGTGCATAAGCTAAGCTTTTTGAAATGAAATTTCCCCTTTCAAAGCTGTTTAACCTCCAGTCTTTCCAGTGGATATTTTAAAGCAGACATAGAAATCAACTCCTAAAAGGCATATACTTTAAACTGCTTCTGAAACATACTCAAGACTTAAAAATTTCACTTGATGTATTTAAAATAATATTTGACCAAATTGATGTACGTATTGCAAGTAATTTTAGATAGGAGATATTGCAATTCTCTCTGATCTTTTTTTTTTCTCAGGTGAGGCCTGCAGATCATCCTTGCAGTTTTGAGGAATCTAGCCAAACCTTTCTTTTTCCTTTGAGTAATTCTTTTCCTAGGAAGCCTTTTAAAATTCCTCCATTGATCATAAAGCAATAAAATATAAATGGTTAACTGTGAACCAGCAGCTCCTAATCCTGGCTGCATGTTATAATCACCTGTATACTCCTCGCACTTATTGTTTTGAGGTGAGACTTAAAACTTTGGCAACATTTAAAAGCTTCCCATGTGGAAGCCAGAGTGGAAAATGACAGTGGAGCCAGCAGAAGATGAATGGCAATGTAAATTTTTGTATATCACTCATTTTGTGGTGAACCGGCTCTTTTGGTTTCATTTTTATTGTGTAGATGGTTTTGATTCTACTCCTCTGAAGCCTTAATGTAAGAAGCCCTTGTGGCGGTGGGACTTGATAAATGATGGTCCTTGAGGCCACATGCACACATTCTGACTCATTCCGAGTGAATGGAGGGGTAGAGCACACTGAGTGATTTCAATATAGCTGATTAAACTTCAGGCTTCCTTTAATACATGCTGCGTTCTAGTTACCCATGTCAACATAACATACCATTCCAAAACATATTGTCTTAACATATTTATTATGTCTCATGGGCTTGTGGGTCAGGAATTTGGCACAGTTTAGCTGAGAGCTGCTTCTGTTCCACAGTGTCAATGGGAGTCACTTGGTGTTATTCAGCTGGTGGCTGGTGTGAAGGGTCCAAGAAGGCTGAACTCACATGCCTGGGTAGCTGGAGGACTGGGCTCTGCTGGGCCCTCTCCATGTACTCTTGGGGCTTTTGGACAAAGCCTCTTAGCGAGGTGTGTTTGTGCTTCTTACAAGGTGACTCAGGGCTCGTAATGTTTTGCCAAGAAATGTGCTTCAAGAGAGCCAGGCAGGAGCTACAGAACTTCTTCTAACCAAGCGTCAGGAGCACTAGAACATATTTACGCCACAACCTGTTGGTTAAGCAAATCTGTAAGAAGGCCTAGATGTAAGGAGAGGTGCGTTAGACTCTCTCTCTCAATGAGAGTTGTAGCATGGGACTTACCACCAGCTTTAAACTCCCATATGGTAATGGGAAGATGGCATATTGCTGTGACCCTACATTTCTGAATTACTAGTTATCATCTTAATATCGGGACTTATTATCTTTAACCCGGTTAGTTTCAGTGATTTCTAAGAGGTCTCTCTGCCTATGCACCAGTCTTCTTCCTTTGATTCATATCATAGATGGTACAACTAAACTTTTTGAAGCATGGCACTAATAGTAGAATGGCCTTTCCCAAAAGTGTAAGTGGGTCTCATTGCCTATACAGAAGAGAGTCTCCATTCCGTGGCTGGAAGGATGGTGTAGTGGTTAATATCACAAACCCTGGATTGAAGCCGTCTGGGTGCAAATCCTGGTTTTACTACTGGCATGCCTTGTACATATTGAGGGTTCATTTCCAAACCACCGCAATAAAGCGAGTCATAATCCTTTTGCTGGTGGAGGGCCTTGCCTTTAATTTGTAAAAACAAACAAACCAATAAATAATTTTAAAAGGCAACATCTGCGAAGTGCAATAAAGTGGAGCACAATAAAACAAGCAATGCTTCTACTAACTCCTTTAGTGACTTTGGGTAATGTAGTCTGCCTGCACCTTACTATTATGATGTCTGTTTGCAGGTGAAAAAGTGTCTACCTCAGTGGGTTGTTGTGACAATTACATAACATGTTTTGTCCTAAAATGGGTTGAGACATAGTGGTTGTTCTTATCATCGTTGCTGTTGACGTTTGTAGGGTGAGGCGTGCAAGGTCTGCCATGCTCTTTGTGCCTTGTATTTCCAGTTTATTCTCTGTGACTCTTGTAATCCGTGCTGCAGCCTCACTCAGCTGTCCCTGTATTGTCTTCATGTTCTCCCACGGTTTGGTTTTAACCTTTGCTCACGTGTCACCTGTTAATGGAAAGCTGACTTCTCTCCCCTTCCCCTTTGGAAAGCGATTTTACCACAAGGCTTAGAGGGCTTTCAATAGATGGAAACTGAAATTTCATTTCATGACCAAAACATGGTTATGTGTGGACTCTGCTTCTAATATATACTTCTTGAGGGCAATACTACTTGCTTGCCTGACTTTTGTCACTGAGTTTCCCACAGGTTTGGCACAGTACTGTGCCTTACATATTGGTGTTAACAGTTAGTTGTAGTATCAGGGAAGATTAGGTTATGCTGCCCTAATGAACAATCTGAAAGCTTCATTGTCTAAAAGTAACCAGTTGATTTCTTGGTCATGATATGGGCCCCTGGTAGATCATAAAAGGTCGTTCAGCATATTATTGGGGCCTTGGCTGAAGGAGGCTCCCTCTTAAAACATGCTTCTACGATTGCAGAAAATTAGGGAAAAGAGAAATATAAATCTATGCCCTGGCTTTTATGGAGTCTGCACAGAGAGGCCCATGTTGCTTAGGTTCACAATTCTTTGGCCAGTTACATGGTCAAACCTAAATTCAAGTGGGTGGTAAACTGTTTCCACCATGTTCTCAGAATGAGAGAATCAACAATTTATGGACAAGCTCCGGTGGCTACCATCGATGACCCCTGGTCTTATTACATCTTCCTATAAGATGCTGCTAGGTTAATAGGACTAAACTGCTAGAAAAGCTTTACTTGTGTGTATCTCATTAGGTTATAGCAGTGAGTTCAGGCGAGTCTGTAGAGACTCTTTAGCCCTTATTTGGATGCTCTTCTACCCCAGGAAAAACAGAATCATGCAGTATAGGTGATATTGTATGGTCTTCCTTGGAAAACCTTACAGCCTCAAATGTTCTCTTACTTTTAAAGAAAGACATTTCTTCCTCCTAACCTCTACTTCAATTCTTGCTTTAAAGTAAAAACCGGTTAGGAAGACATGAGAGAACACTCTAGCATCCTAGAACTGCCATTAAGTTTCTACAAAGGACATAGAATTAGAATAAATCGTATCATGGAAGAAAAGGATTCAGAAACCAAGGGAATGAAGGGTGTGGGAGTGGCAGCCTTTGTGAAGGTGTTCAGGTGTTCTAAATTCTGAATGCAAGGAAGGCGATAGTCCCACATTTCTATGAGACCTGTATTAAAGAACTTCCTGAGAAGATTAACTCTGAATAGGTTGGTTAGAGTGCTTATTCCATAGGAATTTTAGGGTGGCTGATCCAGATGACTGGAAGAATCTACTAATGTACATTGCGACCTCTTAATGTAAATTGTAATCCCCTTAAAGCCATGATATCTTTTAAGAACTTGGACCCCTTTGACAACTGGAACATTAGTATCCCTCTGTCCAGAAATGCAGTTGTGTGTGCCATATTGCGCTTAATTTCAGGGGTTTCATGGGACCCTCCGTTTAGAATCCTGGTAGAACAGGGAGAGGAAGTTTGCTAAATTGTTTGTATCCCAGCAGTCAGCTGCTTCTTAAGTATCTGTGGTGATAAAGAATGGATGTGTTGGTGGTTTTATACAGGCAATAATGGGGAATTTGTTTGTTTTTAATTTTAGGCATTTTAAATAGCACATGCTTGTGGATTTGAAAAATATTTGCTTTAACACAACACTAAATATTGTGAGGGGCAAAAAAGTTTATAGCAAAGCACAGTTGCTTGGGGAGAAGGTTTCCATGGCTCTCCACTAGCTGTTATATGTTTATATCCTCCAAAACTTTCACTCTGGCTTATTTCCCAGGAAAGAAATATCTGCCCTTTCTCATTCTTCTACCCTTAGTGTGTGGGTGGCTGTGCATCTCCAGGGGGAGGGCACTGGGCGTAAAGCTGTGCAGAATTCTCCTCGCTCCCAGAATCTCAAACCAAATGCAGTTGTTCTGAATTGGCTGGGTCTTATTTGCTCAGGGTTATGTCTGGAAGGAGCTAGGATTAGGGTGTAATGTTTCCTGAAAGCATGAACTCTTTATTAGCACAAATAAATCAATTGGTTGGCTCAGTTGCTCTTGGGAGCGCCGGTAACATTCATAGATCATTGCATAGGGATGTCAGTTACCTGGGAAATGCTCAGTAGGTTATGATACCCTGACATTGACATCCGCTCAGTGCTCATCATGCTTCCCACCTCCATACATATATAACACATGTATGTTTGTGTAATGGTGATGATATTGGGGAAGGTGAAAAGATTTCAGTCTTTACATTTCTGAGATTAATAGAATGGTTAAAATGTGTTATGGGTGAGAGAGAAGTTTGAAACTCTGATTTAAAATGAAGGTATGAGATTAACTGTGTATTTCTATAATTCGACTTTGTCTCCCTGTATTATAAATAACCCCAGCCATGAGGGAATTATGGCTGTTCAGGGAATTCCTTCCTATATTGCTCTGGAGTTACACTTTTAAAAGATATATTGCTTAAAAGTTATAATTTTACTCATACTTTTGTTTCTAAAATTAAATTTGAATGATGTTTTTGAGGTATTTTCTTCCCCTGTAGAGTTTTATATGTATTTAGAAAGTTTTGATTTTTAAAATTGTCTTTGAGAGTATTAAGGTAAAGCATGATATGTCTAACATCAATTTTTTAAATAACCTCAAAATATTTTTCTAAGTGTTTTGCAATTGGAAAATGGAATCTGAAAATAATTAACATTCCATAGATTAGCACATCTGGATTTTTTTTTTTTTTTTAAGTCTACTTCACAACAGCTCTAATCTTTCTGGATAGAAGAGGAAACGTCATCTCCCCTACCTCCGAGCATTCTGAGAACAATATATACATGGCCAGTTAGTCCAATCTGTGTTACTGCTTTTCAATAATTCTGGGTACGTTATTTGCATAGCAGCATGTCTAGCATATATAATTCAATTGATACCTACTTGAAAAAGTGCTCTAAGATTTTTGAAGACCTCAGTGATATTTCACAATTTACACTGAAAATGATTGCATTTTCCGCCTTCCAAACCACTTTCCCGGTGCCTTCCCTCCAGCAGTGGGGAGTAGAGGAGCACCTGGCTGGCAGAGTAATTCTCTAACCTGGCCTGGGAGGCCTTCAGGCTGGCTTTCTTGTCCATACTCTAATGTTTTGTAAACACAAAACAAAATTCTTATTCTGGCTTCTTTCTTGCTTAGGGGGTGGTTAGCTCAGCAGGAACCCAAATGCATCTGAGATGAAAGGAAATGGGTTGGAGAGAGATTTTTCTCTATTCCTGGGGCCAGGTGAGGAGAAGCTGGTGTCATCTCAAAAGTGCTATAGAAGAAGAAAAACTTGTAGCCTTCTTCGGGCACCCATTTAGAAACATCCTGTTAAAATTTGCTACATAGTTAAAGCTGACATTTTGAACCCTGTCTGCGAAAGCAGGGAACCCTTGTCATGAATAATGCTATATAGAGCAGTAGATTAGGCCTTCTACCTTTTATCTTGCTTTCAATTCTAATGTGGCATTCCATTTTCTGTCACTTTAGTTAAAATGTTACTTGGGAAGGCAGAGGTCATTTGGAGATGGTGTTGTGGCATGTAAATAAAACTAATACAAAGTCTTTGTTATAGAGTTACGCTTCCTCTCCCCTTCTTCACCCCCATTCAAAGGTTGAGACATTGCAGATTTTTCACATCAATAGGATTATAATATGTGTCATATAAATCAAAAGTCAAATGAAGAAAACAATGATGCAGTCTCATTTTTAATGTTTTTAAAATATAGAGTTAAGGTTAAGTTGAAATCAGTATGCAGTTATTTAAAAATATGTTGATCTGCTTATATTTCATCTACATGTATCCTATATACAATATTTGCAATAAATAGCAAAAAATAAATATATGCATGCAAGCTTGCAGGACATAGTGAAAATGAGTTGATGAGTTAGTTTCCTTCAAGCCTGTCAATTTTTAAATCAGGATTCTCACACAGGTCCCTGCAGGGTTTAGACAAATAATTGGAGAAATAAAACATCTGTTGCATTTTAGAGAATCTGATTTTCCTTCATTTCTCCAAATATATGTGCTCTTTCTCATTCTTGAAAGATGGGATCTTCTGGGTCTATCTTTTGTTTTCTTATTTATAAGGCTGTGTGCAGAGAAATGTATACTAATTGGTAGTGGAATGTATGATGCTGGTGTTGGGGAGATGCGGGGCTGCCTTTCCTTAGCTTCCACTGGCTGTGGCCAGACCTTGTCTCTGTTTTTTTGTTTTTGTTTTGTTTTAGTTTTTAGGTTTTTTTTTTTTTTTTTTTTTTACAGCAACAGCAACAACAAAGTGTGTAACCCAAGGGGCATAAGTCTGCAGGTTGGGTCAGTATGCCTAATAATTCATCAGGGTCACTGTCTTTTTTCTAGTTATGCCTAATTTAAAACAAAAATTGGACAAAATTTATTCACACAGTTTAGAAATACATTTATTTGCTCTTAGCTTTTCATAGCCTAGATTGCTTTGTCAACCAAAGTTAATAAACTCCAAATTTCTTTGCAAATGTTTTTATTTTGCTAATGTTTATAAAGTTAAATACATATTTTCTTTGTTATTTAATATCAATTTAAATGTTTAAAATTTTAAACTAATTGAAGTAAGACATTTAAAACTATATGTATTACCAGGTTTTGAACAAATATTAGCAATGTTATGCTCCAGCCTTTCTACTCCTTAGTAGCAACCACTTTCAGTTTCTTTCCGTGTTTCTTCTCATTTCTTAGAAATATGCTTGAGTGAATATTTCTTGATTTTAAAAGATAACATGTTTTCAGTTGATCTTATTACATATCATGATTTAGTTGTTTTTCATTCCTTCCTCCTAGTTAACATCCACATAGTGTACTGTAATTACAAATTTTTTGCACGTACAAATACTTTATTTTCCTGTTTTAATAATGGTTTCATTTTGTTTGGTGATAGTCCTGTAAATATATTTCAAACACATCTGGTAGATTTTTGGAAAAGAGGTGTCATTTTTTTTTTTTTTTCCCTTTTCAACATTCATGTCTGTAAATGTCTTTATTCTTCACTCACACTTGATCGTCAAGGTCAGGAACTTTAGGTCAAAGACATTCTTTAGAATTTTGAAAGTAATGTTTTATTTTCAGGTTTCCATGTTATTGTTGCGAACACCTCCTATAACCTGCTTTGCACCTCCAGACCTTCCCATTTTTTTCCCCTCCAATTCTCTGAAATTTCGGAATGTGTGCGATTTCTAACATTTATTGTATTGGACACGTTGGGGCCTTGCTAGAGCTTTTAAATATGTGGACTTGACTTTCAGTAAACATTTGCTTACCCTCCTTCCCCCAACACACACACACACACACACACACACACACACACACACACACACACACACTTTTCAGTTCTTTCTGGCTTCTATTATTTTACATTTTTGAATTTCTAGAGTGCTCTTCTAAATTTCCTATCTTTTTTTTTCACTTATTTTTCCTTTCTTTGTCTTTTCGTTCTATTCTGGAGGTTTTCTGAGGTTTGTCTTTCTATTGACATTTTTTATTTCTGCCATCAAAATTTTAATTTCTAACTTGCTTTATGAATATTAGTTCATTTTTAAGCATAGATGTTGTTTCATGGATACAATGTTTTCTCATCTCTCTGCAGATATTTATTAAATATCTTTTTCCAAGTTTTCTTTCAGGTCTCTATACTGTCTCCTCACAGGGGTATTTTTCATTTTGATTTCTGATGGTCTCTGATCTTCATGGTAGAGGATTTCCACAAATGTCTAGTCAGCCTTATCACCTGTTCATAGTTGAATGAATCACTGTGTCCTGGTCTGTTGACTAGTGATGGATTTCCCTGTATGATCATTCTGTGTTCTGATGGACCCCCTAAATGTCAGAGTCTATAGGTCTGTTGGTTTTTTCTTCAACTGCTCCATTTCTCTGTAGAGCAACAGTTCTCAAAACTTTGATCTCATGACCCCTACACACGCTTAAAAAACGAGGACCCTATAGCCCAATGTATTCCAATGGAAATGGTAATGCAAATCAAAAATACAAGGTATGTATGCAATTAAAACTTTTCCAATAGCCTCATTTAGAGTAAAAGGTTGAAATTAATATATATTTATTTAACCCATTAAATCCAAAATATTTCAACATATAATTTATATAAAAAGTTGAGAGATTTTATGTTCTTTTTAATGTAAAAATTTTTGAAATCCAGTTTATATTTTACCCTTACAGCATATCTCAATTTAGGCTAGTCATATTGATCAGTAGCCAATATGCCTTTTGCTACCATGTTGGACAGTGCAGCTATAGAGCTTTTGTTTTCATGGGTTATATCCTCTAATTTTTATGTATTAGACACTAAAACTAAAAAATTATAGAAAATTATTCCATTTATTTAAAAATAACAGCAGTAGTAAACCCATTGTATATTAACACAATTACTTTTATGTAAAATAACCTTCAAGACAAAATTAAGAGTGATGTTGTTTACATTTTTGTACATCTTTATAATATATGGCTTACTAGAAACAACTGGAATCTGATATCTTTGCCTTTGCTTTCAGTCTGTTATAGTTTGTTATTTTAAGTATAGGAAGAAAATCTGTCCCACACAGATATGTAGTTGGAAAAGGGTAGAATATCCCGATAGTTTTTTAAAGAGAATTGTGGGTATTCTTCTTTGATACTACAGCAAAACTTGACAAGTGGTCAAGTTCTTAAATGTTAGTTATAATGTGCAGTCTGAAGTCATATCAATGAACCTATCAAATGGATTGGTCTGTCTTGCCCTTTGAATGGATCTTTTACACATGCATGGATTTGTAGCATTTTATAACGTGCATTGGTCATTTGGAAAATACTAGTTGACTGAGTCGTGCCAACCTTTCAAATATTAACACATCTTATACAATATCAAAATATCACACTTGCTTATACAACCATCAGTCTCACCAGAAAAATCTTTAAGAATGGGAAACTGTCAAGCTCACGGTGGTGGATATATCTTATCCCAGACCCTAATTTTTGCTTGAAAGTTCAAACTCTATCATTGGTGATAAGTATTGTCAGTTTTTATCTTTGAAGTGGCAGGCTGGCTGTGTTCATTTTTAAGGGAATGTTGGCCAAATACCCAAGTCTGAATAACCGTGATTTCTCTGTCAGTCAGTTTTTGAAGTAGAAGTGGTGTTTCATGAAAAGAAGTTACTGGTTCAGCTTGCAAGCCAAACGATAGCATGCATCCTTTTCCTGGAGATAATGCTCATCCTTCAGTGTGTGGCAGAAGTGCTTTATATATTCCTCTCGTTTTGTCACATAGAATAATGAAAAGATACGTAATCAAAGCTTGAGATTAATATAATAATTTTTACTGCTTCATCAGGATCTTGACGTGAACTTAGCTTTTTAGAAAATCTGCCAGTGTGTCATGATGAAGAATATAGTGGATACAGTTTTGGGTCATTGCCTCCATTCTTGCGGCTTTTTCCACCATTGCTTTTGTATCATTATTGCAAATTCCGACAGTAAAAAGGCAAATGTCAAAGTATTATTATGAAAATATTTTTAGGCTCGTTGCCCTTTCTGTCTCTTCCCAGTCTGTGGACCACACTTTTAGAGGAATCCTCCGATCTTATGCCTCCCAGGTAGAAGCCTGGTAACCAGGTTGCTCAGAGTGAGAAGTGGGGAAGCCTTATACATTTTTAATGCAGACTTTCATCTAATTTCTCAGTGGTTACTCTTGCTCAACTCTGCTCAGTGTTTGCAAAGTTGTTTCCTAAGTTCATAGTCTCTTTTTCTTTATTTGTCTATAGAGTATACCTCTAATGTCCCGTTCACAATGAGGAGATGATTGCCTATGCAGAGTCTCGATTTTCAGTCCTTGCCTCCATCTTCAGGGGACCTGGTGTCTCCAGGTCCTAAACCTTTGGTTTGCTCTTTGTTGGCTTCTTTCTATATTGGCTCAGTTATCTGCCGCCTCTGCTTTAAGTCAGGTAGTACCTCAGTCCCTGCTTTCAGCCTTCAGATTATATTGCCATCTCTCATGGGTGGTGATTGCCACTTCTATTCTCTGTGCATTGTTTGAAATCTTTTAAATTTCTTTATATTCATAAATTTAGTGGGGTGGGCATAGGAAAATTGCCAAGAGAAATGCTTGTATTCAGGTCACCGGGATTATCTGGAAATCATCTCCATTTGGAGTTTGTCTTAATCTGTTCAGGAAGCTGTAACAATATCGTAAACTGGGTGGTTTATAAAAAAATATTTTTCACAGTTTGGTAGACTAGGAAACCCAGGATCATGGCTCTGGCACATTTAGTGTCTGGTCAGGACCCACTTCCTCACTGATGGCCTTCTTTCTATGAACTCACATGGTGGAAAGGGAGCTCTTTGGGGTCTCAGCCTGTTCGTGACCCAAGCACCTCCCAAAAGCTTGATCTCAAATACGATCACTTTGAGCATTAGGTTTCAACTTATGAGTTTTGGGAGGGGACAGAAACAATCACTAGCAGAGGGCAACTGAAGAAAATGTTAACTCATCTTTGCTTTTATACAGTTCCAAATCCCTACTCTTCCCGTGTGTATATCCCTAATGCAGTCTGTAGTTCTCTATTATTTTTGACATTTCCTTTATCTCTTTCATTTTTTATATAGTTTTACAGTGTCCCATCATGTTCACTGTTTCTCAGATGTAAAAACCTCTCAGTAGTGAGCAGGACATCAAGTTTCTGATTCGTCATGCTGTACCCTTCTTTGAGCTCCCTGTTTCCCATTCCTTTGTAATTGTATGTAGCTGTCATGTTGAATATGCGGGACTCAAGGGGATAATCAGACAGCAGTTTTACTTTTGTTTCTCACCATCCGTTTAAATTTATTCCATGTGGTTAGCTCTTCCCATGTCCTCGGATGAAATGTAGAGCAAATCCCAAGACTTGTTCAGCTTGAAGGAATAAAATGCCCTTCTGTTGGTAATTAAGATAGTCTAGTGTAATAGGCAAAACTTCAGACTTCATTCAGATTTAATGGTTATGCCCTTAACCCAGCTCAAGTCTACTCTCAGGATGTCACTAACAAGGAGAAAAGGGGTACAGCTGGCCTGTTCTCTCTTCTTTCACACTTCTGTTACTCATTCTCCAGCTTATTAAACTCATGATCTCACATTTTTGGAGTAGGGAGAGGGAGGGCTAGGAAGTAGGGCAGTGAATATTTTCTATAGCTATAAAAAAATTAACACAAACTTAGTATCTGTTAATGCTGAGCTATCGCTGGGCTAAAATCAAGGTGTCAGGGCTGTTTTCCTTGCTCGAGGTTCGAGGGTAACATCAGTTTCTTCATCTTTTCCAGCTTTTAGGCTGCCTGCATTGCCTGGTTTGAAGCCCTCATTCTCCACTTTTAAAGCCCTTCTCATCGCATATCACCATCCCTCTCTGTCCTGATTTCCTCTTTCACTTTTATGAATTTTTGTGATTAAATTGGGTCTACCTGGATAATCCAGGAAAATCTCTTTAAAGTCAAATGATTAGCAATCTTAATTCTATCTGCAACCTTACTTCACATTCAAAAGATAAAATTTACAGGTTGAGGTTTAGGAAATTTTTCAGAAGTCGTTAGTCTGTTATCATAGGCAACAAAATTCTTGGCTAATATTATTGAATACTATTGCATATGTGCTCCCTGCTCCCTTGGATTGGCTGATGTTTAATCTGACTATTGCCGGCTTGGCTTCTGGAGTTCTTTGTGGACCATCTACCCCCAACTCCCATGGTGGAGAATCTCACCTGCAGTTCTGCTCTGTTGGCCAAGCATAGCCAGTTCCTCAACTGCTGAGATTCCAGCAGTTAATTCTCATGGCCTCCAGGGGTTCTTTCTTAGTATACTAAGGATGCTCTGCAAATATTTCCAACCATTAGATCCCCCAAGCTTCCCCCCCCCCCCCCGGCTATATCTAAAAGAGTAAAGAACCACAAAACGAGTTTTCCGTGAGCTCATGTGGTAAGCCCTGCATGGTGTGATCTGCATCTCACTTCGGATTGTATCATCTGTAGAGTTGTGGGGCCTCCACTGAAACCGACAGGAACCTTGCCATTTCAGCATGAGGTTTCACTGTACATTAGTATGCAGACGAAATGTAGTACGTTATTTCTTCCTTTAAATGTTGTCATTTTCAGACTATTTTTGTTTTTATCTTATGTCTTGTTTCCAAACCTTTTATATGTTACATTTCTCCCTTTAAAAGAATCTGACACATTTTCCTCTCTGTGGTCTTCTGGTTTCTCAAATGTTACCTTCTCTTCCCAAGATTCCTTATTTGTAAAGTTGCAGTGTTGTCTTAACATTCCTTCTGGAAAGCTTACAAGGTTAGGGGCTATTCTTCTAAGACTGGGGTAAATTCATGCAGATAAATGATGCCAGTTGCAGCCTCCTGTAGAAACCAGCTGCCCTCTCTTGCTAATACAATACTTTGACTTAGTGTACCCCTTTCAAGCCTTCTTCGGCCTGTAATTTTAGATAGACTCAGTGAACTACCGCGAGCCTTTTCTCTGCCTGGCAACTCTTCTCTCTTCAAGGCACAGTTCAGATGCCTTCCGTTTTTTGATGCCTTCCCAGGCAAAATTTAGTCACTCTTTGTGGAGGGCATAGACTGGGTCTTTTGGGGGACGATGGACAAGACCCAGTCTGCATACCAATGTGAACCAAGAAGAAGGCAACCAGCATAAATGAATGTACTTTTGGGATGCTCTCCAGCATTTTAAACCTCATAACCTCACTTTTCCCAGAGTTATTTCTTCCAGGGTACATGGACAGAGGAGACTGTTTTCTCATTCATTATCTCTTTTCGTTAAATTGTTTCTTGTCTGAATGACAGTTCTTCTTACTGAGCCATATCCATGTCTCTGAATTTTCACTTGGCATCACACACTAGCCTAATGAGAAAGTGGCATGCTGAGGCATGGCCATGGAGATCACAGCATCCTGGATTGGAAACCCAGATCTGCCACTTATTATTGGAGTGACCTCTGATGAGTAATTTGAGACTAGTTTCCACATCTGTAAAATGGTACTTTATTGGGAAATAGTGAAGATTAAGTTAAATAAAATGAGTTAAATGCTGTTTAGAGCACCTGGAACACTTTGATCATACCTTTAGTGGACATGACCACAACTGGGACAATGATGATGATGCTACCTGAAAGTCTGGGTCAGAGACCCATCTCCCAGGGAAATTCCTTTGGGTTAAGGAGTTTTTTCTAATCAACTTCTTTTATAATATTGATGCTTAGGAGTAAGATATCAAGCTAAAATTTCCTAATGTGACTTTGTAGGGTATGTCTTGCATTTAAGGCAGCCAGCGTTACTAGACTCTTTGACACAGAAGAGGACTTATGTAATGAATAACAACAGAAAGGAAAGAGGAGGTACAACTGAACCCCTTTAGTTTTATCTAGGGGTATCTTGTTTCAGTCTTTAAATTTGTATGTGTTTAATACATATTGCTTAATGTTCTTGGGGAAGATAGTTCTCCTTATACTTTTCATTTTTTTCTTTTACTTTATGTTCATTTGGTAGTTGTACAATACAGTTTTTCTGAACATATAATTTTCTTTTTGTTTTCTTTTAATTGCCTGTATATTAGCCTGTTGGTTTTCCTTGCTCAGTACTTTCGTACTGTTTACTGTCCTAAATTACTTGAACTTCACATTTGGCTGTGCCTTCCTTGTTTTTAAAGAGGCTTTCTCCCTTACTTTCGCCTGTCCCCTTTTAGCTCAGGGTTGACTATTGGTTTTGTGCCTGTTGATCAGGGCTGTGATGCTGTGAGTGAAGAAGGTCATCATTTGGAGATCACTCTGAATTCTAAATGTACGCCATCCAATAGCCTCACGGTATGACCACCGCTGAGCTCATGTCTTCAAATTCTCACTGTAAGCTGAGGGATGGTCACAGCAGAATTAATTGACAGGCATTTCATCAGCAGCTCTTGGTGGCTGAATTCAGAGCTGTCCTTTTCTGGTTCACTTATTTCTTTTACAGAAGTACAAAATGTCTTGAGCCTATCTCAAGTATGGCAGTTGTCACTATTATCAAATAGTTTTGCTTACAGCGTCCATTTCAGGGTGAGTGACATGGTAAAAATGAGAGCTAAAGGTTATTTTACATGAGAACCAGTGTTCTCTAAGTTGACGCATTGGTAGAGAAATAAGCCAAAATTCTTGATTGTAGTAGTGTTGCTTTATATCCAAGTTAGGTGCATGCTACCGTCAGAATGACCTGTGGGCATTCATTTTCAAAGCCATGTGAACCAATTTTATTACCATATCAGGCATCCTACAAAAGAAATCTGTTTCCTTAACAAATTTATATACCTTTTGAAGACCCTAAATTGCTTATAAAAACAATAAGAGCCAATCACACATGATGCACTCTTATAGCAGTGGTCCAATTTTTGGGTCATAAGATGAGCAAACCTACCTTTAGGTCACTGGGGCTGAGACTTAACTACCACCTACCAGAGGAGAACACCATTAAAAACCCACTGTTATTAACTTTACAAGTGTCTTTCTCATTAGGCAGAAGGGTTTAACAGTCTTAAAGATCTCTTCCATCTGTGGCTTGCATGTTATTGTTAAATACCTCATGACATGGTATAGCCACTGAGATTGCTTAAGCAGTTCCACCCTGTGGTGGTGACATAGGTCAGTGCTTGTGGACATTCACCTAGGTGCACTCCCAGAATTAGTGTGCTAAGATCATGTGCCTCGATTTTTTTCCATTGGATTAATTTAATGCTAGGGTTTTATGTAAGAATTAGCTTAGTGTACTACTGTATTTATAAATTTATTATTCCTGAGATATATTAGGATAATTTGAGGGTGAATTTATATATAAATTTATATATATTTGTCCTCTCTTAGAGAAGATATTTTTGACACTGTGTCAGTGGAGAAAGTGAGGCTTGATAAACTAATCTAAGCTTTACCTCGCTGAAGCCACCGACAAAAGCAGCCATCACATTTGAGTGGTAATTTATTTCTTGGGTTTTAAGAGAGTTTACATATGTTGGAAAGGCCATGGGGACAAATCTAAAACTGCGAATCAAGAAGCAATCAAAGGCATTTAATTAGGTCACAATGTTCTGAAGAAACACTCTTTTTTTTTTTTTAATTTTGAGTTGTTAAGCTGTATTTATTTATTTTTTATTATTTTTTTTGACTTAATGAGCAAACTATTTTTATTTTTTATCTTGATATGAAAGGAAAACACCTGGATGTCTATGCTCTAAACTCTTTTTTTTTTTTAAAAAAACAAATCTTTATTTTATTTTATTTTTACTTAAAAAAAATTTTTTTTTGTCATTCATTTTTCCCCTTCCCCCTCCCCCCTGGTAACCAGAAGTGAAACTCTTAAATTAAGCATTTATTAAGCATCTGCTATTTTGTACTCTTGGGTGCTAGGAAAGGGCACATAGTGGAATATAATAGTGTTTAGGACTGAAGACTCTGGAGGTGGTTTTCCCTCTAATTTTTACATTTTAGTCATTTGTTTTCCTTAAAATTTTGTCAGTTCATTTATACTTTACTTCCAAGAAATGTTTTTTTGAGATATTCGACATATTCTAGATTTTTTCATTTGGCACATATCAGAACATTTTCCAAATTTTCAGATCTGATTCTTGGTAAAGATGGGTTTTTTGCTTGCTTGTGTAATTCTAAATTCTAAGTAGAGTCTTCAAATTTTTAATACTTACGTGACCAATGATTATTTTACAAGCCCTACCCTTACTTGTCAGTATTATCTCTGCTCTTTCATCCAGACTCCATTTTGTTTTCATCCTCCTTACCCCTTATAATAGCTAAAAGGGTATAAGCATTTCTGGAAACAGACACATTTGATAATTCTTTACAAAGAGACTCCACTGAGTGAAAAGAGAATATGGGAAAAAAGTCAGTGAGCTCTGATTTTATTGGAGCCCAGTGCCATATTTGCTTTAAGTCCCTGGGCATACCTGCAAAAGTCTATCTGCATGGTTGATTGAACTTTATTTTCACATTTAAGGGCCTCTAATATTTATTACTTTACTGTAGAAGAATGATTGTTGTCCAGAAGCCTTCTAGAATCCTTTTAGTTTCTTTAATCTCTTCGAATCCTTAAATAGCTGTACTTCTTTCTTTATCCTTACCACCTGCCAATTCATCCTCATTCATTTTTCTCTTTTTATTTCTGTCTATGAATAAATAACTTAAAAACAACCAGCTATTGAAACAGACAAACAAACAAAAAATCAGCCAGCTATATTTTGGCTTAGAGGCATAAAAGAGCATAAGTTGTTCATCAGCTCTACGAGTCAAGTACTTGGAGAAGAAGAAAGACAGTTATTTAATTGGTTAGTAATTCTGATAAAGGGCCAACTTTAAATACAAAAGTTGGGAGAGGCAGGAGGCAAAGAAGTCCAAAAACTTGCACAGAAAAGAAGAATGCCAGAGGTGGATAACAGTTTAGAAATAACAGAGAGTGTCGTATCAGAATAGTCTAAGTTACTTTGGGATAATAATCCCAAATGACTTATCCCAACCGAGTTTTTCTTCTTGGCTACTCTAGATAGCTGGTATGAGTTAGGAGGGGCTTTACCCATCCTGGTCCCTCAGGGACTCAGACTGATAAAGCTGCATCTAGACACAGCCTTTCCTAACACTGTGGCAAGAAGAACACCATGTCGAGTCACAACCCAGAAGTGACACATATCATCTCTGTTCATGATTCACTGGCCAAATCAAGTCACACACCATACCTTACTTTCAGAGGGGGTAAGAAAGTGTGATGCTGTCATGTGTCGGAAAGGACTAGAACCAAAATATTTGTGAACAGCGCCAATATCTGCCATAGGTGATGTGCTGAAATCATGCCGATGGTGTAGAAGCATGAGAAGGTTTTAAAGCCAGGTCTGACCTCATGGGACACCTGCAGAGGTTAACACTAAAAGAGTGTGTGGGAGCATGAACTATACAGTAGCCCCATATTGTAAGATATACAGGAGCGATCAAGCTACGGACTCCTGAAAGTAAAAGCGGTTTGCTATGGCAAGGAATCTCCATTCTGGTGTGTCTGAAACTCCTAGAGGAATGGGGCAAGGGAGAGGGGAATTTGAGGAAGTTCTATAGATTATTCTGAATGTGGCCTCTCTTATCCTGATAAATACTGATCTACATTTTATCAAATATAGCACAGTTTTAATTTCTTAGAAAGGTGAGAACCTGTGGTTTACTGTAGCTTAGAGAGGAGCATACTCTGGGATGTCCAGACCCAACACTATAATGCTATGTTAGCCTTAGGTATCAGACTAGTATATCTTGATTATTGCTGCTTCTCCCTTATTAGACCATAACCACTGTGAGGATAGGGACTAAATCCTGTTATTTTTGGGATTTTGGGAGCCCCTTATTGGAGCTAACATGGTATCTTATATGTGATTGTTAGTCAAATTATTTCTTTTGAATGAATGAGTTTTAGAGATATGTTAAAAAAACAGGCTATGTTAGTACAGATCATCTAGATTATGCTGTGGTAACTAACAATCAATACTCAATGTCTTAACACCATAGAAGTTTATTTCTGATATGCATTGTCTTCTGGAGGTCAAAGTGACTCTTGTGTAGTTGTCTTTCGAGTGCTGGCCTAGTATTCCATGGTCTCCATGTCAGCTCAGGCTTTTGTGATCTTTACACAAGGTAAGAAAAGCCTGCAGGGTCAGAATCCAGAAACTACATGCTTTTGGACCAGAAGTGACACCCTTGAATTACCTAGGTTTATTTAGAGTGGGTTAAATTAATTATGGTGTGTTACTTCTTGTAATTCCTGGAAGTAGAGGAATTAGAATATTGCAGAGCAGAAACAATATCTCCCACACAGGCTTAGAAAGGTTAGTGGGCAGGCCCTCCATTGTCCAGGACTTTTATTCAGGTAAGAGAAGGCACACCTTCCCTACTCACTCTTCCCTTTCACAGACTTGGACCCTTAAACCTTTATTTTTTCCTGGTGGTTCATTCTTCTACCACCTTATGTCCTGGTTCCACAACCCAGCATTTGTGACACTTCCAAGGATGACTGCACACTGGCTCAGGGCTTCCGTTTAACAAGTAGCAAGCTCTCGTTTGAAAGTTGACGATACCAAGAGAAACAATACTACCAGCTATGCGAGCTATCAAGAACATTTCCATGGTGCTCTCTCCTGCCCCTCCCCAGCTAATTCCCCCCAACCTCAGAAGGAACCACTGGTCTGATTCTATCACCATGGGTCAGTTTTGCCTGTCTGAGAATTTTATGTTAATGGAATCATGCAATATATACTTTTTATTGGGTTTGGCTTCTTTTACTCAGATACTTTTGAGATTCATTCTTGTCGTTCTGTGTATTCGTAGGCCATTTATTGCTACGTGATATTTCACTGTATGATTATGCCACAGTGTGTTTATATAGCACATAAACAGCACAGATTCTTCTGTCAGATACCCAGGCTGTTTCTCGTTTTTAGCTATTATGACTCAAGCTCCTATGAACATTCTTGTACATGGCTTTTTGTGGACATATGTTTTCATTTTTCTTTGATAAATAGCTGCAAGTAGATTTAATGAGTCATATGTTCAACTTTTAAAGACACTACTAAGTGGTTTTCCAAAGTGGTTGTACTATTTTACATATCCAACAGCAGTCAGAATTCTGGATGCTTCGCATCCTCTCTAACATTTGGTGCTGTCAGACCTTGTAGAAGTTCTGGTGGATATATCACAAAATGTCACTAAAGAGTGATAACTTGAATAACCCTTCTCCCTGCCCCCCCTTCCCGCCCCCCAACTATTGTTTGCAATTAATAAATCTTTAAAAATTTCTCTGGGATATTCTTACCTAATGGCAGGTAAGGGAGGAGTTCTTTGAGTACTTTCTTCCTCAGTACACAAGGAGAAGATAGGAAGCAAGTTTGGGAGCTTCAGGTTTGTAGTAGTGAGAAACCAAGTAGGTCAGTGCTAGGGTGACCCAGGCTTAGACAGATCTGGATTCTTTAGTGTTGTTTATGCACTATAATCGCTGTGTGGTGCTGGTTCTAAAAACTCCTCTCAGTAGCTGTAGGCCCTCCCCTCTCCAACCCTGGTTTGGTTTGCAGAATCATGGAAAGCTTTGCTGACCCTATCGTGCCCGCTGGTATTGTTGGAGTAGGAAATGCCACTCGTGAGACTTTAAACTCTCCTCCCAGTTCTCTTATAAGGGCAACAGGTCTAGCCCCTTCTACATTGATATCTCTTCCTGTCTACTTCCAGTTTATCACCATTCCAGCCACTCCCTGCCCAATAATCTTTTAAAAAAAAAAAAAAGTCCTACAGTTAGAAGTGGTGGCTATTATTTGAGAGAAAGGGTACACATGAGCAAGCACGCTTTTAGTTTTGGTGCTAGACCTTGGAGGTTGCTTCCACAGTCATATTTTTTTCCTTGAGCCCCCAACAAACATGGATGTTCTGCCCCTATCAACCGACTCTTTAAAGCCCCATCTGGATAAAGCTACTCCTGGTATTTCAGTTTCATAAATGTATTTGCTCTCACCTACCCCTTCAAACCTCTTGAGCACTATGCTTTAATAAATTCTAGAAACTGATCTCTTGCTTAATATTATTTCTACTAAATAATGCAATCTTGTCCCGAATACTCAATTTATAATCTCCCTAAATTAATTTTGACTGTGCTCAATATATCTTGGGAATGGAATAGTGGAATAAAATATTATCTCAAACTTATCAACCTGACTTTTCTCCATTTTTAATCTGTAATATTGACTTTTTGAAATTTCTTATAATCAAAGCCATATAGTTCACTTTCTAGCTTTATTATGAAATATAGTAAAAAAGATACCTAGAAGTCTTTTATTTAGGTTTTCCTAAATAGCTTTATGTGGTCTGTCCCCATTATTTCTAAGGCTTTCTTTGAGTCAGGGGAAAGAAGATAGAATATCATTCAGCACTGAATCTAAATTAGCCATTATTTAATATATTTGGGTAGCTACAGCTTTTGTTTATAAACTGTGATCTGTGAGATCTTTTGTTGGTGAGGTGTGTCTCATGTCTACATAGGTAGCTATCAAATACTTTGGTGTTTGAATGCGTCAACTTGTGTAATCATTGTTCTAATATCCGTCAGTTCATCTCTAGCTTATGAGGAAGAACTTGTTATTTCAACTCTGACATTAGTCCTAGCAATAGAGGGTAAAAATACACTCATGGTTTCAAACATACAGTGACACTTAGCAAGGGAAATATTTGGTGAGGGCCCACTCTGAGACCTTGTGAAATTTGAGCAGGAATCCTGCAGCCTGGGTTCTGTCTTTGTGATTAGCAAGACCGGACAACTCGAGTATGCTTCTCACTTTCCTGGGACTGATGTCAGAGTTGAAATGACCAGATCTCTCTGATAAAGTAGGAGATGAACTGACTGATCTCTGAGACAAGGCTGGAAAAGCAAATGAAAGAGGTATATAATGTAATGGGAAATATTAAATAAATATGTATTTGCTTACTTTAACAGAATTTATGTGCATTTCAATCTTAAGTTTCAGATTTTCTACCCACTAGCTCATTATACTTTAAAGCACTAATTGAAACACTTATTGATAATCTACTATATGCAATAGTCTTTGTGGAACATGTAGACTATAAATTTCATCTTGATTTCTGAATTTCTAAAATTCAAATTAATTTTTCATATCATGTACTAGTAGTTTATTGCTCTATTCTTAGATAGTAAAGTTGTTTATTTTTAAACAAAAATTCTCTTTATTTAAAAATAATTGTAGATTTACAGAAAATTTCAAAGATAGCATGGACGTCCTGCCAGGGGTCCCCGACCCCTGAGCCTAGACTGGGACCAGGCCAACAGCAGGAGATGAGTGGCAGGCTAGTGAGTGAAGCTTCATCTGTATTTGCAGCTGCTCCCCAGTGCTAATAACATCACCGCCTCCACACCATCTCAGATCATCAGGCGTTAGATTCTCATAGGAGCACTGGTCCCTGGTGCCAAAAAGGTTGGGTGCTGCTGCTATCATTCACTCATTTTTTTCCATCAGTTAAATGTTCAATAGCTATAGTACAAGATCAAACCCAGGAGATTGGTGTTGATATAAAGTGTGTTTAAGTCTATGTCATTTTATTATATTGTAGATTCATATAAGTCATCACTATAGTTAAGATACAGAATTCTTCCATTACCACAAAAATCTCCCTCATGCTGCCCCTTACAGTCACACTCATACCCTGTGCCATCTCCCCCTTTACCTTTTTTTTCTTGCAATCAGTAACCTTTTCTCCATCACTGTAATTTAGCCATTTCAAGTTGCATAAATGGATTCATACAGTATGTGACCTTTTGAGATTGGCTCTTTTTAACTCTGTACAGTGCCTTTGAGATCTATCCAAGATTTTGCATGTTGTTGCTGAGTAGTAGTCCGTGATATGGCTGTGCTACAGTTTGTTTAACATTCACCTATTATAGGATACTTTGGTCATTTCTAGTTTTTAGTTGTTATAAACAAAGCTGGTATGAACAATCATGTACAGGTTTTTTTGTGGACAGATGACAAAGTTTGCATTTCTATGGCACAAACCTAGGAGTGTCATTGCTGGGCCATATGTTAAGTGTATGTTCAGTTTTTAAACTGTCAAACTGTTTTCTAGTGCAGCTGTACAATTTTACCCTCTCACCAGCAATGTATAAGATCCAGTTTCTCTATATCCAGCATTTGATGTTGTCACTATTGTTTTTCTTTTAGCAATTCTAGTAAGTGTGTAGTGGCATCTCATTGTGTTCTTAATTTACATTTCCCTAATTACTAGTGCTAGTCACCATCTTTTCCTGTGCTCATTTGCCTTCAGTGAAATATCTCTTCATGTCTTTCTCTCTCTCTAAATGGATTGTTTTGTAACCATTGAGTTTCGAGAATTCTTTATATATTCTAGATGAGTCCGTTGTCAGATATTCAATTTGAGAATATTTTCTCCTTGTCTATAATTTGCTTTTCTGTCCTCATTTTTGTTGAAGAGAATTAGATGACTCTTTTGTCAGGACCATAGTCATCGTTTCAAAAAAAATAAAAATGTGATGCCAGATGTACATGCCCCTCCCTACTCTGTCAGAAATTCATGGGCAGCTGGGTCAGAGGAAAGAGTGCCATCTACTGAAGCACAGGCATCACTCCTCCAGGATAGTAACTCTAAAACGGAGGGGCAAGGGACATGCTCCTTCCCGGTGCAGCCTGAGAGGGCCATCCACCGTCCATGTAGAGGACATTACTGTTGCTACTCAGTAGAGAACTACCACTGATCCTTGCCAGAATGGACGGTGCTTGTTGACTGAGTACAGTGTCTCTTGACAGAGAATCAGCAACAGAGGTAATAAATAAAAGAGATGACATTGGTATCAGCTGATTTCAGACATCTCTCCCCAGCCTCAGCTTTGTTCATTAAATCTCTGTGTCTAATTAAATCCCTGTGTCTAATTAAAGCCATACATTGCTATTAGCTCTAGGTGTATTTGTAACACATGCCTTGAAATGACATTTGCAATGAAGACAGATCTAACTTTTGTTTTTGAATAGATTATTTATAGAGTTTAGCTTTTATTAAATACGAACACTCATTTCATACAGATTTTTTTTTCTGCATAAAGGATAATATAATGAAAATTCCTTTTTTAGAGGAGGATGTGAGGATTTACTGATGTATCATTTATAGCCGTATTATCTTTTCATACATTTTTAATGTTGCAGAGACTATATTATAAAATTTGGGTTGAAATTGGTTCAGTTAGATATTTTGAATTATTATTAAGTGGAAAATTCCAGTTTTCTGTATGTTAGATAAATGGCAGCTTTACTATTTCTGGAATAAAGACTTGACAGTCAATTTCTGGAAAAATGAAAGTTTGAAAAAAATTGGCTTTAGTTTTATAGAACTATTTATAATTTTGTAAATCAACAATTAAAAGTTGTAATCCCCATAGATGATCAATATGGTGAATTTTGATAAATGGGCAACAGATTTGAAGGTGCCCTCATATAATTAAAGGGCAAACTTGCACCATATTACATGTTTGTCAGATCCGCTTAATTAAGTATATTTAGGCATAAATTCCTTGCAGTTTTCTTTGCTCTTATCTCTATGGGTATTTACTGAGAACAATGCAATTTTGCTTTCACATTCAAGTGCTACTACTGTGGCAAATGTTTCCAGCAAAAATATTTGTGATATTTCCATTAAAAGTACTCATGAAGTGGATATAATTATGTTATTTATATACAGGTAGCAAATAAATATGATCCACAAAGCTTTCTTACATATTAGAAAAACTAACCCAGGTGAAAAATAAATCTGTTAGAAATACGAGACTTCAAAAGAAAATGTAAAAATATAGAATAAATGTCTTTTTCCTTCTCTCTATTTTTTTTACATGTAAATAATTTTTATTGATCATTTTTAGGGTATCCACATATGGATACAGGTTTATTTATTTAATTTTATAAAACTATTCTCTATATTTTTGGATTCTTATTTTAAGAAATCCTATTTTCTCAAACGTTTGAGAAATCCAGTGAACTTTTCTCTAATAATGAAGTCAACATTTTTATGTCTATATTTTACTATCTAGCTTTCCCCCACTCCTATTCTAGGAATGTTAGATCTCCCCCAACATTTTCTAATGAAATTTCTCAAAAGTAGAGAAATGTTTGAAAACTTACAGACACACCCCTATACCCGATATCTAGAATCTATTTATTAATCTATTGTGCATTGAAGTATTTCAAAATTAGTTGCAGATATTTAGTTTACAAGCCATTGAGTTCAACACTTATTTATATTTATATTTTTATTTAAAATTTACATGATAGAATTAACAAATCTTAAGTGTTCATTAGGTTAGATTTAACAATTGTGTCCATGTTTGTAACTCAAACTGCTGTCAGGATATAAAACAATACTGTCACTCACGAAAGTTACCTTATGCCCCTTGACAGTTGGTACCCATATCCCTGAGGTAAGTTTGCCTGTTCTAGAATTTCATATAAAAGGAATCATACAATCTATATTCTTTTTGTGTCTGGCTTTGTTACTCAATATAATGTTTTTGAAATCCATCCATAATGTCACATGAACCAGTAGTTACTTTATATTATATATATTTTTCTTGTATGAATATACTATAGGTTGTGTATAGTATTTTCTTTTATTGGTGGGTACCTGAAATTCTAGGCTTTTGATCCCAGGAAATGAATTTTACAGATTGTTCAGTAGCATTTTATTTAAAACTATACTGTCTCTTACACAGTTAGCACTTAACTGCAATTTGGAAACTCTTTATATGTAAATTTTATTATCTAGGTGTTTGCATTTCCCACTTGGCTGACTTAAGCAAAATTTTGGACTTTAATTATTAACCCTCTCTTGAAGATGAAAAGACATCGCTACCTGCTTTCCCTCTCCCCACCACCTTAGAGTTATCTTAGGGAATTAATGCCACAGCAAAGTGTGTGCATAGTGTGTATAGACCTGGACTTAAATTTTGGTCATTTTTTTTCTTTATAGAAAATATGTTAGATTTTAGTCTGTGGAACAGGTTCTATAGGGTCTGTTGGTAAACAAGTAGCAGTTTTTTTGCAAAAATTTCATGTATGCCAAAAGATGATATATAAGTGCATAAACTTAAAAATAGAGAGGAGAACAGGAAACTGGTTTTGAAGTTTTCTGCTGATTTTTTTCCTGAAACATCATGAAAAGTCAGATAACTGCACATAAGCGACTAGTCATGTGCTGCATAATGGTGTTTTGGTCAACCAAGGACCGCACATACTATGGTGGTTCCATAAGATTGTAATAGAGCTGAAAGATTCCTAGCACCTAGTGATGCTGTAGCCATCATGACATTATAGCACGATGTATTACTCACAAGTTTGTGGTAATGCCGATCTAAACAAACCTACAGTTATGTAAAGTACCCAGTACTTGATAATAAATGGTTACTAGTTTATGTATTTACGATACTTTCTATCATTATTTTAGAGCATATTCTTTCTGCTTATAGAAAAGTTTGCTGTAAAATGGTGTGTCATGTTACATGCACCAGTGTCACACAGCTTATGTTTACCTTGTCTCTTGATTGTATCATCTTCTCTTGTGCTTGATTTATTCCCATGTTGTTTCATACAGTAACATGCTGTACAGTTTGTAGCCTAAGAGCAATAGGCTGTTCCATAGAGCCTAGGTGTGTAGGAGGCTATACCATTCTAGGTTTGTGTAAGTGCCCTCTGTGATCACACAACAGCAACAGAAAAATTGTGTAACAATGCGTTTCTCAGAACATATCCTTATTGTTAAGCGGAGCATGAGTATGTATTCAAAATTCATCAATGACCATAACTTTTGAGTTTAGGAAACAGTGAACTTACTTACAATGGCATCGTATTTTTAACACATTTTTTATAACTAAAACCTTTCCAGTATGCATTTTTAGTCTACTAAGATCATCTGTTTATCCAGAAGATTGCCTTTGAACACTGTTATTTAAAAGTTTAAATGAACATTGGCAATGTTATCTGCAGATAGGAAATGAATGAAGCACAAAATCTTGACATCCTATGGGGGAGAATTTGTATGGAGAAAGAAGAATTTCTATAATTGTTTTGAACCATGTTTCTTTAGTATAATGGCCAGGAGAAAGCAGACATTCTGTAGAATATAGCAGTTATACAATAGATATATAAGGATGGTTAAGACTTTGCCTGACTGTAGTACATTTACTTGGAAGAGCTTGGGAGAGAGAATAATTGGTAAATATTCATATATGGTTCTAACAGGATGTGCATCTCATTGTGTAAACTTGCTTTCAAAAAAGACCTCATGAAGTTGGATACCCTCCAAAGCTTTTACAGAACAAAAGAGATGATCAAACTTGTAGCTGCTCAAAGGGAAGCAAGAAGAAAAGAATACAATAATGACTTTGAAATCCTACAGAAAATTTCAAGTGGAGAGATGATGTCCTTTGAAAATCTGTGAATAAGAGCAACAACAAAATTAGCTTTCTAAGAATTAGAAATTTGCTCCCTGCCTACTCCCCGTTTTACATTTTGTACATCTCATATTCCTTGCTTTTCTGTTTGCGTGAACTGTTACTCTTCTGCTCTTTGCTTGTGTCCTTTTCTCTGGAAGCACACTCACGTATCCTGTCACCTTTCAAAACCTTGTTCAGGCATCACATCTACAGTGGAGCACATGATTACAGTCCTTCCATTCACTCAGAATTAACTAACAATAGATTGATTTTTGTACCCTTTTATATCGTTTCTATGTCCTTTTCATACTCTGATGCTTATTAACCACTGGTATCCTGGTAGTTTATTGCAGTTAGAGCAACTGTAGTAGTGCCAGTAGTAGTAACAGCAGCAGCAGTAGCGGCAGCAATGATAAAAACTGACACCTGTATCGTGTCGTTCTGGGACAGACATGGTTCTGAGCATTTTATATGAAGTATCTCTTTAAATATCACTTCAGCTCTATAATGTAAGTACTATTCTAATGTCTAATAATGTGTTCATTGACTAACCAGTTGCGATTTTGAATTATGTTCCATTTTAGATTAAGCTAATATCTTACTGAAATTTCTAAAATGATCATATTGATTTATCCAATATTTCTTATAATTATATACCAAACACTGTAGACCTTTTCCTGGTTGGGTCAAGAAATATTTAACAAATATGCCCCCGAAAAATCTTGATGTATTATATAGTGTTATGTACAGTAAGATATCTCCGAAGTTGAGAATAAGGTTAGTTCTAGAGTATATTTGTTCCTAGTCTCTGTGTACTTGAAATAAGCAATTTTGCCACTCTGTATACTTTTCAGTGCTTTGAAGTTAGAGCTTAAATTCTTGAGTTTATGATTAGTGTAGACAGCATAAACTCGACCCCATCTAGTAGTCTCTATGCTTTATGTTAATAGTGTTGTAGTCAGTCTGGTCCAAACTGGTTTTTATTATCTATCTCAGGCAATACTTGCAGCTGTGCTTGTGAAGACATGACATAAAAGGCCAGAGGAATGGGGTTTGAGTGTGGAGTAACCGTAGTACAAGGACGTT
This sequence comes from Eonycteris spelaea, assembly GCA_003508835.1. Lineage (NCBI taxonomy): Eukaryota > Metazoa > Chordata > Mammalia > Chiroptera > Pteropodidae > Eonycteris > Eonycteris spelaea. The sequence goes on along the minus strand of PUFA01000050.1, from coordinate 8,710,754 downwards.
ATAGGGAGTATAAAGGATTGGTATTAGAAAATGTGTTGAACTGTACACTTAGGGAACTCTGAGAAATTATGGAAACACAGGAATGATTTGTAATGGCAAGTTTTTATAGAAAAGACAAATATTTGTTGAGATTTGTGTTTTCTAACATTTTTATCAATCTCATCTATCTCATATCTTGATTTTGGTAAAAAATTATATATGTTGTTTTATAATGATTTTTTCCTGATATACTATATTTCCTGAAATTTATTGAATTGCATATATACATTTTTCAGCATGTAGTTATAATTTTTTATTTTTTGTGGGAAAGATAATTTTAATTTTTGAGCATAATAGAGTTATGCGATAGAAAGTTTTTCTATTCATTAATGTTCATGCTTATGTTAATATTTTAATGTTAGTTTTTGTTCAGGAAAATGTATCAAGTTTTTCATTTGGGAGATAAAATTGACAAGCACATTAAAAACAAAAACCCTCACTCTGTACAAGATGACTTATTTTTTCCATGGAGTTAAAATGAAGGATAAATGGGTATTTACAGAGTTGGAACAATTTTTAATAATTTTATAATTGTAGCAGATTTTAAACTTACAAATAAGTAGGGAAGAGGATGACATATTCTCTGCTACCTTGTTCTACTCTGGCCATGGTCACTTCCTGACTTTTCTTGTTTGAATTGGAACCTATCTTCCAACATCGTAGGCTGATTTTGAGGCAAATCTCAGATATTGTATTTCATTATAAAGATATCTATATGTTATCTCTAAAAGGTGGGAATCCTTTTGTAGTACCCTACTATTACCAAAACTAAAAAAAAAATGAACAATTTAATATTATCAATTGATAAGTCAAGATTTAAATTTCACCAATCGTTTCATATTTTTATAGTTTTCTTGAATCAAGGTTTAAACAAGACACACGCATTGCATTATGATGTATACTCTTAATTCGTTTCATATGTGGGTCCTTCCTCCCCCTCTTTTTTGTTCTTGCAATTCATTTTTTGAAGAAACAGGATCATTGTTTCTTTGTTTCCAGTCTATACTTTGCTGATTGGTTCCATGGTAGTGTTTAACATGTTTTTTCTGATGTCTATGTCTTTAAATTGACTTGATCTAGAAGCACAATAAAATATTTTTGAGTGAGAAGTGTTTCATAGCTGTGCTGTGTCCTCCAGACGTCATATAATGTAGTTAATTCTTTCTTGTTAGTGGCTGTAGATGATCATTGCCTAGAGCCATTATTTCATTACCAGTGTGCTAAATGGTAATATTTCATTACTCTTCCTTTACTTATTAGTTGGAATACTACTAAAGAGAGAGATTTCCATCAACTCTTTGCCTATTCTTAGGGACAGATAGAGGACTTAATACTTTTGTCTTTCCACTAGTTTTCAGAAAAAATGGGTTCCTTAGAATCTTCAGAAGTGACTAGCCACCTTCTAAAAAATATATACATTACTGTGAAAACATGAGAATAAACCTACTTGATGGGTTTAATGATTGTTATTCTCTTTGCTCAAGTTTTCTCATCTTTGAGCCAGTTGGAGCGTCTGTAGGGTGATTGTCCTAGAAGGCTTCCTTCCTTGCTTTCTGGTTTGATAGCATCTCCCAGGTTCATCTTGGACTTCATCTCTGGAGCAGGGCAGCTGTTCTCCGTGGAGTTGTGGTTCTTCAGTGTGAAATGGTACTTTGAGAACCATGATTTAGGTGCTGGGAGCAATTATTATTACTGGGTTGGTCATTCTGTCTTGATTTTTCTCAGTAGATAGACCTTAAAAAAAAAAAAAAAAGAAGAGGAAGAAGCAAGAAAACATCTTGAGTTTATCCTGGTACTTCCAACCAAAATTTAGAAGTATGTGGTTTTACTTAATTTGATTTTATATTTACATCTCTTTTCTTTAACATATCTTGGTTTCTAAAAAATTAACATGATTCATTTGGAAATGTTATTGGTTCTTCCTTAAGAGAGAGAACATTGATTCACAAGTTTTGAGGCTGCATATGTTGAGAAGGAATTTCAAGTTCATTCTCAAAGAGAGGTAGACAGCTAGGCAGTGTTCCACGTGGCAATCACCGCAGGGAGGTTTTAAAGGCAGAGCACTCGAGAGAGCTATAGAAAGGATACTGGGTTGAGGTCTGAAGTCTAGCTCTGCCAATTTACCCATTGCTTGTTTCCTGTCTTGTAAAATTGTGGTAGTAGTAATCTATCTCCCAAGCCTTTGATAGAAGATAATATATGTGAAAATGCTTTGTAAATTATTAATGTATTATAATAAAAAATCATTTCCCCATCTTATTAAAAATAATGAGAGTCTTTGAACCACTGGACTTTTGATTAGCTTTTTTGTCAAGATTTGTTTTATTCCAGCAGGGTATATTTTTCTTTTTTGTTAGGTTGCTAGGTTAGCCTTCCTAATTATCTTCTTTAATTGATCTTTTCTGTAGTTAAATGTATATGTTTGTAGGTTTCTCTTTAGGTGAACACTTGAAGGCTTAAATATTTGTTTGGTTTAAATATTACATATTTTTTGTTTTTTAATATAAAATGAGATAAAAAGGAGAGTCAAAGTAGAGGGAACTTTTTCATCAAAGCCTGTTCCTTATTTTTGAAAATGCCTCATTTCTTCTATTCAGTGTCATGGATACTTTAGATGCCAGCGGTGTACTGCCGTGGGTTTCTGTCACTAACCTCTTTTGGTAGGACCTAACTTGAGAGTGCTGACTTCAAAATATGGAAACAAATGGCAAGTACTGGCAAGTAAGTCAACTAGACAAAAGTGTTATGTGCTTGGTGTTGCTAGGCTTGTTGTCATTTGGCTCAGAGGCTTTCTTAGCCAAGACTCTAAATATCCAGGTTCTCTCTCTGCCCCATCTTGGTGCTATGCCACTTGCTATCTAAAAGGAGAGTGGCCAGCAGGCCTTTGTACCTGTGCGGGTGCTTCCTTGGCCCTGCCTTCAGGGTTTGTATTCCCCTCCAGCCATCTCGTGCTCTGAATTTACCCTTTCCCCTGATGTTACAGCCTTAGTTAGCCCAGTCTAGATTTCTTTGACTGACCTGCCTTTCTAACATTTCTTCTAGCATTTTTAGACAACTTATACAGTTGGTTAATGACCTTCACTTTGTAGCTTAAGCTTCTACAACACCATTACAGTATCTTTATATAGAGAGTCATAGCACTTATTTGCATTTTACAAATAGTATATCTTTTATAAAGAAGTTATAATATTTCTGATATGAAAAGAAACATAAAACTTTTGAAAATAAAGGAAAATAGATAATTCCATTACTCTTTCATACTCACTGTTCTTATATATATATTTTTTCTTGCGTCCCGTCTCCATTCATTTTTGTGCACGTGTTCTGGAGTACATTTTTTTTTTTTAACTCTTATGCCTAATAAACTCAAGATATAAACAGAAACATTTGTCTGTCCTATTGTAGGATTTATAATGAACACATATAAACAGAAAGATTTTTATGTCCTTTCATTGGATTTATAATGAACACTGAAAGACAAATTTTATAAGTTTAGTGGCTGTTCTCATGGTAAAATGTAATAATTTTTAAAAGACAGATACTTTATTCAAAGTTTAAGCATGTCTCCAAGTTTTGTTCTTCTGTCTCATTGTCAACAATTTATTATATTTCCTTCCATATTTAACATACCTCTAGATTTAATATAACCATCGATTTTAAAAATGCATAACATCTGAGATACATCATACCCTTTTAAACTGTTCCTCTATATTTGAAATTTACTAATTTCTAATATAGAACTATTATAAACACTTAGGGTGAATATTTTTGTGCACAGTCTTTTCATATTTTAGATTATTTCTTTAGAATCTCAGAGGTAAAACAACTAGGTTAAAGTAATATTTTTATTATTCTTGATTTACATTCCTGAATAGCCTTGTATGAGGTTGTAACAGTTTATTCCTTTAGCAAATTGGTTCCAGTTTTCTCTGTTATATAGTTTCTCCCCTGCCACCCACCCCGCCACCCACCCCGTCACCATACACATTGCTCACTTCTTTCTTGGAGGTTTAATATTTCTTTTAAGCTTCAAAACTTTCCGGTTTCTGCTTTGGAAGGCCCCTTGGTTTTTGGAAAGGAGAATGAACATTTTACTACAGTGGGGCATAGGAGAGAGATGCAGAAGAGACATGGAGCCCTGGAAGACCCAGTCAGAGAGGTGGAGGTTTTGAAGGTGGCAAAGTAAAATTGAAGTTGATTTTCCAGTTTTTCTGGCATTGTTTGATAAGAAGCTGTCTCTACGCTGTAAAAGTGTTGGTATCTTATGTTAGGGAATAAACCTGAGACGGGATTTTAAAAATGTAAAAATTAGATCCTCAGGAATCAAGCTTTGCACTTGTTTATAGAGAAATTTAAAAGCAACAAGCGATTGTCTCTAAGTTTATAAAGAAATGATTATGACATATACTTTACTAAAGATGTAACTAGGTTTCATAGTTAGGAATCTACTTCATGTCAGGCACATACAAAAGTAGAAGTTTGCCATTTCTTAGCAAATCATTACAGAGCCTGCTTTGCTTAGCAACCCTGCAAGTTTATTAAAATGTTTTCATAGATATCATCTCCTACTTTATGGAACGGTCATTTGGCACCCCAATGTTTGTCCAAATAAATGTGGCCATGTGCAGGTAAAGAACTGGAGAGCTGTGATCTCGCACTGCAATGTGAGAATTGATTTTCACACATTGAGTATTACTTCTTACTATATATTTAAACTGGTTTTAGCTAAGTGTAATTTTGTTATCTAGAGCAAACTACACTTTGGAAGTGGCATTTTTGTCAGCCATCAAGACAAGAGTAACAACATTTCACACAGGACTAATGAAAACAGACATGTTGAATGTAGCATTTAATACATTTAATTATTCTATTGGTTATGCTATAAGAGGATATGCTAAGATTATTTCGGCCTTTAAATGACTTTGCATTAGTTATACCTTGTGCTTAGTATGTGCTCTATGTAAATACTTTATTATATGATAGTCTGTAGCCTGATGGAATGGTAACATGTGGTTCATAACGGGCTCTTTTGCAGCATTTTAGACTCCATTGAAGCTGACAGTGTCATCCCTTAATTGTAGGACTCAGTCTGGCCCTCTTCATTTATTAGGCTTTTAGGTTTCTCCATGGCCAGTTGCCCAGCCCTGAAATTGGGTGCTCATCAGCTGTATGTCCTTGGGCAAGTGTCTTTTTAACTCTTCCTGAGGCTGGTTTTATGATTTGTAAATTGTAAATTCATACAAATTGCAGCCTGTTGTTTCTACCAAATTAGAGCCAATAGTACTCTGGAAACCCCAATTAAAGTGGGCAGGGAGTATCAGGGACCAAGCCTTAGGGTCCAGAGACTGAGGAGCTGAAGAGCAGAAGCCTGTGAAGTGGAGGCTGGAGGACAACATTACAAATGTAGTCTTAAAATTTAAGTCTGATCCAGATAGGCATTTATAATGGAAGATGGGGCAGAACATAAAAAATCAGGTATTCTGGGTGTTCTCTTTAGTTGAAGACCAGCATTTCCAGAACAGACTTTCTGGGAAAGTATAATTTAATGAAGATGAAAATAACTGTTACTGATTTTATTAATAATATTTAGTCAGTGCTTACTCTGTACCAGGCACTGTGGTAACTATTTTCACATATATAATAACATTAATTCTGTTATCGATGCTTTTTTAAGATAGTCTTATTATTTTTATCAGATGAGTAAACCAATGCCGGAAAGCTTCAGTGACCTATTGTCCAAATCCTGGGGGTATGGGATAGGAATGCAAGCTGTCTGAATCCAGGGCCTCCACTCTAACTGTCTGAGCTGTGTATCTTCCATTTTTCCTCCCAAGTACACTTGTTACTTACCCTTCTCCTCATGACCCAGGTGGTCTAGGACAGGTAGTCACACTTCCGGAATGCATTAACAGGTACCTTACCCTGGCTTCTAGAACTGTTCAGCCAGCGGGAGGTGCACTGATGGGAAAACACAGGGCAGGAGGAGAGAATGATTGCTCAGTGTCCTGGTTCCCGCCCTGCCAGGGTGGCTGTGCATCTTTTTACTCATGGGTGCATCTCTCGTCAGGGAACCGTCTCCAGGACTACGGCAACTGCTCCCCCTCCGTTTCTTTCGGGGAGTGGCCAGTTCTTATATCTCGGCCTGGCATACTGCGCTGTCCCTTTTTGGTTGCCCCCGCGCATCCATCTGTAAACAGACCCCTATTGTATCCTCTTGAATTACCCAGTTGGAGTGTGCCATCTCTTCTTGCCGAAACCTGGCTGACACATTTCAAGCAAACGAACCACAGGAAGAGGAATGTTTACATTTTAGGCAGTCAGCAATATGTATTAAATATCTACAAAGCATGAGGCACTGCGCTAGGTGTTGTAGGGTAATTGAAGAAGGAGGGGCCGCGGACCCTTTCCCATTCAAAAAACAACAGGTTACTGGAGAGCACTTTAGGGCTGGCAGTAGAAGAGATGAGCAGGTGCTTGGTTGGAGCTGTTAAGGACTGGTAACATTTAGTCAAAATGGAAAATGTGTTTTGGGGATATGAGTACCTGAATCTAGGTGGAGCTGAGGGCTACTGAGAGGGAATAGTGGGGATAGGTGAGATACGCACTTATGTCAGAAGCTCTTTTTATTTATCTTAACATTTGAAAAGTGATTTTGTCCCCAAATTAGCATTGTATTTATGATTGTTCAGGCCTGTGGTGAATAAAAACACTGGCTTGACGTAAGTAATAATGCCTAGACTGGCTTTTTTTTTTTTTTTTTTTTTTTGGAGAGGAAGCTGAGCTTCTTTGAGTCTGTATTTACTCTGTGTGTCAGGATGCAGTTGTGTTTGGACACACCACGGTTGTAATTCATACTCTTGGTTTAACAACACTTTCATATATAATTATCATTACTTTGTAATTACAGCAATAAAATCCATTCTTTGGGAACTATTCCAGTATTTAGAACACTGAAAATAGTGTGCTTAGTACCAGTTGTCACAATGATTTTTCCAATGCTTGAATTTCTAAGAAATCAGCATCTATTGTACTTAAAAACAAAACTGATGTCTAATAGAATTCTCCTTTTAGAGATGGTAGCTCTTTGTAGAACCTGAAAAGGAAAACTTTAAATCAAAAAGAATATTCACGAAAAGACTTAACGTTCTTCTATTTAGAATTTGAGAGGGAAGAAGAAATCATGGAACTAGCCCAGGGAAAAGAAAAAAAACAACATCTGGAGGCTTAAATTATCTTGAATTACTAAATAAGGCTTTACCTTATTTAGAAATTAAATCGGTTCAAACATAAACCTAAGGGTGGGGTGGAACATTATGAGAGCACTTGTATGTGTGAGACAATGTTTGGCCCATTTGGTCTTCTTGATTCCTCCTGGTTTACAGTATTTTTTGGAAGGCTACATGGAATTCTACCTGAGCATGTCTCCATGAAAGTATCTATTGGTGCACTGGGCTCTGCTACACTTAGGCCTTGGCTTAATTGGACCAAAGGAGGATGGAGCAGTGGAACAAGAATGTAAGCAGTACAAGCAACACGGTGCTTGGGTAGGCTTTTACCAGGCTGTTGCATAAACAGAAAATTGGTTATGGTGTGGCTTTTTATTAACTATCCATAGTAACTTAATGATATGTTTCCCCTACCCCCCAAGTGATTAAATGAATATCATCACAGAGATGCTTGCCAGTTCACAAAAATTACATAGAAAGCTTTTTATAGTTGGTATGTCATGATGCTAGGTAAATTTCTGATTTCTATAATGGTAATAGTAGTGTAAAGACATCTAGATATGATGCTATAGCTTTCAAAACATGCATCTTTGTATCAGGAGATTGAGAAATATATTCTCAATCGAGACCATCCCAGTATTCTCCAAGAGAAAAATATGATTCCATCTTATCTGCTCATCCACAGATTCAACCCTTCCCTCCAAAATGCTCCAGTCTTGTCCTGGACTCTATCCCTTATCTCAACACTTGCTGGACATCATTTCTTTGAATATCTCACTGCCACCTGAAATATGGCTTGTCTAAAATAGAACTGAATATTTTCTGCAAATTTGACTCCTTATATAACTTAAGAGAAATTATAAAAGAAATACCAGTCATCTACTTGTTCAGATCAGGAAATGCAAATTCTTCTAGACCTTTTCCCCAACCAAAAGGTCATACACACGTACAATGCTTTTCATGAAATTCAAGGTTGATTACTAGCCCCTCCAGGAGCCAACCCAAGGACTCAACATTAAAAACAAGAATAGCCCTGACCAGAAGATAAAGTCAAAGGCCCACTGTGCAGCATTTCATGTGTGGGTGCTTTTAGACTCCTAGCCGGTAGCAGTCTTCCTCATCTCATGCCCCTTGTAAGAATTCTTTAGTAACACCAGTTTACTTGTTTGTCTCCTGAAGGGGGCGTGTCACTTTCTCTACTCTCCTTTGCTCACACAACCAATCCCATTTAGAATGTCTTGATAGTTCTCTTTGCCCAGTGACCTTTGTCTACCTTGAAAACTCAACCAAGTCAGACCTCCCATAAATTCTGTCTCTAGGATTTCTATTTTTCAAATGTTGTGTTATATATTATATTTCCAAGGGGCACATCTCTCTACTTAGTGATGGAAAGTTCCTTGAAGATAGGTACAGCCATTTCTTTGTTTCACTATCTAGAGTTCATGGTGCACATATCTAGCAAATACTAGTAAATACTTTTGGTTGATCCTTTTTTTCTTTCTTTTTTTTTTTTTTTGGCACCTCTACCCTGCTGATTATCTTCATGTGTGGTCTTGAAAATCTTTATATACCAAAATAGAGCCTTTCATTAATACTTATTACTGCTATGTTAACTGAAAGTAAAAATAATTCTGGTGACTATTTTAAAAATAAATGCAAAGTATATTGTCTTTTCAAAATTAGAACCGTCTCCCTAGCTAGGAGGTTTGAACAATTTAAATTTAAAAATATTTTTAAATTGGACATTAATAAAAATACATTTATAAAAGAAACATTGTGGAGGGTTTATCATAGGATTATTCCTAAAATAGACAGTTTTTTTCCTTTAAAAATGCCAGAATGCATTGACTCCAATTGAGATTTATTATATATGAAATCATAACTCATGTTAAAAATTAGATCTGTGCATATTTGTCATTTATTCTTATGATACTTTATAAAACAAAATACTCTTCCCCAAAGAAAAGGGTATAAACATAAAGTGGCAGATATGAACTCCCTTTTCAAAGATTGGGAACAAGTAAAATTATGTTTCTGCTTTTGTTTCCACTTCCCTAAGATATAGATACTCAAGGAAAGTGGTTGGCTCACCACATTTTTAACTCTTGGGTGGTTTGTGCAGGAGTTATCCAGAGGTGCCAGAGCCTTCAGATTCTTAACAGGAGTTTTGGAGAATTTTTATTGGATGTTAAAGCCATGAGAAGGTCAATGAAGAAAAGTCATTTTGTGTGTGTTTGACAACCACCCATAACTCAGTCGCTGAGGCTTATAAGCAAATAGTTATGTCATTGGCTCTGCAGTATTTGCTTAACTGTATTAAATAAACAATGCGAAAACCTTAGGTCCTCTGATATAAAATCTGCAATTCTTTAAGCACAATAATTTATTAGAAAAAGGAAAAAAGTAAATGTGCCTATTGTCAGTTGTATACAGAATCTGATCAATGGCTTAAATTGCTTTTTTTTAACAGATTATTCAAGAGAAATATTCATATTTTTATATATTTTTTCTTAATCAGCTTACCAATTTCATGAAAGAAGAAAAGCTGTGCTTTGGCTTAACATGACATCTTACAAGGAATATTTTTATGATTTCTAACTCTTAAAACTTTGCTTGTAGATATTTCTGTTTGTATAAGTTAGCCGTTAAATTTTGGTGTTAACTTTCTCAGACTCACCATAATAGTAGTCCATCCTCATGAGTAGCTTACTACCTAAATATATGTTATGACTGTTAATGAGATGCAAAAATGCAGAGTGATGATGTAACTTTTTTGGCCAACTGGAGCCATATACATCTAACTAAGTATCAAAATAGACAACTTCAAGTTCCAAAAGCACCTGAAAAAATATTTTTATCATTTTTTTTGTTTGCTTTCTTGGTGTGGCAGCATAATATGATTGAGATACCTTTTATGATCATCCATGTCTTTCACAGCTTTTTCAATGTCTTTTATCATTAGGTGTGACTACAATTTCTCATTTCTCATTTCTCTTTTTTCTCAAAGGATGCTTCTGGTTGTAGCCAAAACACTCATTTGATTTTAAATGATTAACTTATTTTTTTCATATGGTTTTTTAATGAAATCCCTTCATTGAATATAAATGGTGGCTATACATACATTCATAAATTATGTACCATTTAAAGAAAAACTATAAATTATAAAGTGTATACCTCTACACCTATATAACTGCATCAGTGGTCAAGAAATGCCTGCAGCCTTGTCCCTGTTAAAACTCCTTTGCCCTGCTCTAGGAGGAAACCATTATCCTGCATGTGTGACAATTATTTCTTATTTTCCTTACTACCTAAATATAGAACTCGAATCATTTCAGTTTCATGTTACATGTTTTTGAACTTTATATGAATGTACTCATACAATTTTGTATTTGAATTCTTTTGTTCAACAATATTTGTGAGATTTATCTATCACATGAGGATGTAGTTTAATTTTCAGAGTTGTGTGAAATCCCCTTATAACAAATTTTAATTATCAGTTCTCTTGACAACCAGTTTCATTGTTTCTGGTTTGGGGCTATTATGAGCAAGATTGTAATGAACATTCTTACATATGTATCCCAGTTTATAAGTGTCAGATGAGTGGGTCATAGGGATGTGCTCATTTTCAACTTCACCAGAGAATGAAAACAGTTTTGCATATTAGTTATGCCAGTTCACATTTCCATCATCTGAGTTCTGTTTCCTCTGTACTCACTGTTAGTTATTGCTTTTGCGATTCGAATGAGTGTGTAATGGTATCTTGTAGTTTTAAGTTGTATTGCCTTGATAACCACTAAAGTTGTGTACCTTTCATATGTCTATTGGCATTTATTCTATTCTGAGAAGTTTTTTATTCAAGACCCTTTTTTCCACTGGGTTATCAGTTTTGTTTTTCTAAGGCATTCATTATATATTCTAGATACCTCTCCTTTGTTGATATTGTTGTGTTACCAGTATAATCTCCCACTTTGTGGCTTATTTATATTTTATAATCAGAAGCTTAGTTTAAATTTATCAATTTTTTTCTGTGTGGTTTTTACCTTTATGCTTTATTTAGACATTATGTTTTTAATCTTTATGATTTCTAACTCACTGAAAAAGTTTAGGTTCATATTAAGCCGTATGAAATAGAACTGGAAGAAAAACTGACATATTGCACCATCTCTAAGGTAACCCAGAATGCTGCAGTATCATCTGATGCAATATCCAATTACAATTTGAAGACAAATTTTAGAAGTATAATTTAGATGTTTTTAAGGGCTGCAGTTTTTAGAACTTTCTTTAAGAGGAGCATGGATAGAATATGCAGTGAGTAATGTACAATATGTACATAGTGCTATTTTTTATTTGTTTTGTTTTTTGGCGTGGATAGAGTGCCAGAAGGATTTCAAAACTGTAAAACCTTAAAAGGTACAAATAATATAACTGATAAGAGGGCAAACGGTCTATTAGTTAAATGCTAACTTTAATATGGATGTTAAGACCCAGAACTGGGACACAGTCTGGAGTCTGTCTTCACATTCCTTTGCCTTGTTGTTGTTATTTTTGTTAGGTGCACATAGTTATATTTTAAAAATGATTTTAGTTTTTGTGTGTATTTGGATAAGGTGGCTGCCAGCAAGAAGTCGAATTTTCTTAAATGTGCAGAAGAGTATACTTCTTTAAGCTTCAAAGAAGTGATTTTTGAGGGTATTCAGGTATTTAGAAAATGCTGCTGCTCCTCAAATTTTCAGTGTTTTTGGAATTACGTTAAAAGCCATATTTAAGCCATATAAATTATAGGTACTTAATACAATAGTTTATTCATAATAATTTAAGTTTATCTGTAGTGTTTTCACAAATGTGTATATTCTCATATATTCACCATTAAATAGGTACCCATGCTATTCCATTGTCAAATATACGACATTTTAGTTGTTTTAGGTTTTTTTGCTACTATAGATAAAGATGTTATGAACATCATGTATACAAATTTATTTTTAAATATATTTCATTTCTTTTGGGTAAGTACTTAGCAGTAAAAATTATGGGTTATATGGCAAGCATATATTTAACTTTACAAGACAATGCTAAATTATTTTCAGAGTGGTTGTACCATTTTACATTTCCACCAGCAATGAATGAGCCTTCCAGTTGTTCACCTCTCTGCCCGTTCTTGTGATGTCAAGTGATGCTGAACATGTTCTTTAAAGATCCATGCAAATCTTGTTGGTCTTTTTGTTTCATTGAGTTTTGAGAGTATTTTTTTAAAGATGTGTTTGGGTACAAGTCCTTTGTCACACTGTGGCAAAATTATTGTAATGAAGGTGTCATTAGAAGCGCGTGTCTGCTTTTTCATTGTATGAATCCTAAACTATCCCTTTCCCAAAAAAGGTTCTTGTTATAGTCTTACTCTGTGTGTGTGGGTGTGTATGTGTGAGGATGAGAAGGAAAGAAAGATGGCTATTATGGCAAAAAAACAAATAAGGTCATATTAACACTTTGAGTTATATCTGCTTTTAAATTATGAACACAGCTTGTTCAGTTGTAAATACAATGTGATTTAAAACAAACAAACAAACAAATAAACAAAAAATCTGTCACAGCAGTGTTCTACTTTATATGGTGTCCAAACTCTTAGCATAATCTCTACGGTCTATGTTCGCTTGAGGCCATTCCTGGGGAAAAATAAGTTGAAATAATCATTGAAGTTTGACCTCATAAAGCATTGGTTCTTAAATTTGGGGGCAAAGTTTTCAGAATCTGATAACATTTATGTATTCTCTCCCCAGATAAAATGCCTATTTATGAATGTGCATATACATATGCATTTAGTTTTGCATCTAATTATATGAAGATTCGTATACCCCTGAAGCTCATCCAGAGACTTCAGCCTAAAAACCAGTGCAATAAACATTCTCCTTTTGTGTCTTCATGGGCTACCCACATCTTCATTACTTTGTTACTTTGACCCAGAATTTCTTCGTCATGTAACCCTCCTTACCCACTCCGTGGCCAGTCCTGATGTGGGCCAGTTTTGCAAAATGTAGTGTTTGGGAAAGAAGGGTGAGCACTTGCCCGAGGCCCTACTGCATGGCTAACTTACAGTGGGTGTCTGCATTCATTTAGTGCTCTTCATATAAGGAAGGCAAGATGATTCACTCAGTCGAGGAAAATTATCTGATCATGGAAGGGTTATGGTGACCTAAAATAGGTTCTTTAATAAAAGGGATTAGTTTTTATCTTTGAAGTGGAACTATAAATTTAAGGATTTGTTCCTAGTATGCGTGAATGAATGCATCTATTTTGGGATGTTCCTCAGTGATAGTCCTTGAGTAACATCTTGGCTAACTCTGGTTACCTGATGAAGAAGGACTCTGAAAACTGAGTTTACTGACATTGGGTTATTCTGCCATCAAGGCTGATTTGAGATGAAGGGTTTTCTGTAGATAGGGAGTTCCCATGTCATGGGAGTTTGGGAAGTGTGTGTGTGTGTTTTTTTTTGTATATCTATATAGTGAATTTTATTTTTCCATTGGAGTGTGGATAATGGAGAGTTAACTCTAAAAGATACCTCTGAACTTAAGTTGAGATTTTAGGAGGGGCTTCTTGAGGGAAGTGATTTGTACGGAACTGGAAATCAGTGTTGATCATAAGCTCTTTTATTTTGGAGTTTTTATTTTGAAGCATGATGATGATGTTCGATCAAAAAAGGTAAGCAAGTGGGCAGAGAAGGCTTGCACACGAGAGAACATATTCTGCGCTGAGATGTGAACCAGAATGGTGTGGACAAATTAGCTATAGTATTAGAGTTGGTGTGCAATGGGGAAGGAAGGAAGGAAGGGAAAGATGGAGAGAGGTAAGGAGAGAGGGAGCAAAAAAGGGGGAAATGGTAGATTTTTCATACCCTAGTGGACTGAGCAGACTATCTAGTACATTCCGAGCAGAACTCTTGGAGACCTCTCTGACGCAAGAGGATCGTGAAGTACTGTGTGGAATAGCAGCTGCAAAGGAGCAGCACACCCTTTTCCTTGAAATAATTAGGTTTGTTGCTTTTACTCTTGGTTGTACTCACTGTGGCTTTTAGAGTGGAAGAGAACCCTTGTGACTTTAGGGGTTTGTTGTCATTCCATTTGCTGGAAATGTGCACCTCTTGCTGTTGATTTTCCTCTTAGTTATGTGGCTAAATTCCTTGCCCAGGTACCAGTAAGTCTTTCTTCTTGGAGAACCCTCCCTCTTTTTAAGCATGACTTTTACATTCAAGGCTGTGGACTTCCTAGTGCTTCAGTCAACTCAGACCCCATCCTAAATTAATGTAATAATACTGCCTAAGTATCCCTGCCTGACTGCTCATCTGTTCTCCATAAGATGTACCCCTTGGCCTGCATTCCCAGGGGGCACTTCTCCTTCTTGCTTCCCAAGTAGAAAAGCCATTCTATCTTGTAAAAGTTTTAAGCACATTTTCATTACTTATGTTTTCTGATATTGTACTTCACTTGTTCATTTTTATTCAATACATGCTAAGCATCTATATATGCAAAACGTGAGGCATTGGGAGTACAAAGATGATTAGGAAGTGGTCCGCAACTCAGGACATGCCTCTGCTTAACTGTTCTGCGATGTGATAAGCCTTATAAACATACTCTGTGGACACAAAGAAGATGTGGTTAAATCTGTTATAGAGACTTAAGGTCAGCATATACATCCATATTAGGTAACAATGCATAACGAAGCACCACAAAACTCAGGAACTTAAACAAGGAACATTTATTGTTGCCGACCAGCCTGTGATTTGGGAGCTATTCTGGTTTTAGCTGTTTTCATTCATTTGCTTACTGTCAGCTACAGGTTGGGATTGTGTCTCTGCTAATCTTCTCTCAGCTCTTTAAGGTATTTGAGGTCAGCTCACTGTAGGCTGGTCTAGAATGGATTTAGCTGGGAATTCTTCTGTCTGGTGATTTCTCCTTCTCCAGCAAATCTGGGCTTTTTCTCATGGCAAGGCAACCTTCCAAGGAGCAAGCAGAAGTACCCAAGACCCTTAAAGGTCTAGGTTCAAAATTGGCAGATGATCATTTTTGCTGTATTCTGTTGGCCAAAGCAAATTATAAAGCCAGGCAGTATTCAAAGGAAATAGAAATTGATTCCATCTTTTGATGAGAAGTGCTGTGAAGTTGAATGGCAAAGACTGTGGATCCAAGGAGAGGAACAATTTGGGCCATTTTTATAATCAATCTACCATTGTGCCACAAAGGAAATGAAATTTGAAT
Source organism: Eonycteris spelaea (assembly GCA_003508835.1). Taxonomy (NCBI): domain Eukaryota; kingdom Metazoa; phylum Chordata; class Mammalia; order Chiroptera; family Pteropodidae; genus Eonycteris; species Eonycteris spelaea. Next base: position 8,695,243 of record PUFA01000050.1, on the reverse strand, counting down.
TAGGCCTTTAATGGGTAACCAGACTTCCTTGAGGTGGCAAAGTGAATAGAAGACATTGAATATGGACATACAGCCGGTTCAGATGACAAAATATATGGGTATGAACAATTTAACTTCAATTTTGTTCCTGGTCCAGCACTTGTTAGCAGTGTTATTTTCAGATCTACTTCTCTGTTTAGAGTCTTACCCTCTTAGGGCTGAGGAAATCTTAGGCCAGTCCTTTACAAATGAGAAGACACCTAGAAATGCTGAGACTCATCCAGCTCTCAGACCACATTCTTGACAGAGGTGAAACTGTTAATGTGAGCCTCCTCTGTGTTGCTCTCCATAAGCTCTATCCATGTTTTACATTTGTGAAAGTTTCCAATACTGTTTCTCAATGTGACCTGCCTTCTTACATCCTAATGTGATTTCACAGAATTTTTCACTATGGCTTGACCAGAAGGGCTTGTGCAAATAGTGAGGATAAATTCTTAACCCTCATGTACCACTTACTCATCATGTTTAGAATTTATAAGATTTAAATGATTTAGTTGGTAGTGGCTCCTCTGTCATCTCACTTTGGCGTCTCTGTCTTTTGCATGCTGGGCCTAGTTCTAAAGTTCTGAGGCCATAGCCTAAAGGTAAAAGAGTGATATCTCTGGATACCCAGAATGAGTGCCCTAGACAAATGAATACTTTTAGAACTGCTGCTTCTTGGGACCAGGGTCAAGTGATTGTCATAGACTTTTAGTGAATTCCAGACAATACTGTTTGACTTACACATTACATCCCATTCCTCTGTCACTTGCTTCTTTTGCTAAGAATGAAGAGGTCTGGAGGAGAGTGAGGAAACTACTCTAGATATGTTCTTTAATATTTCACACTTGTTCACACTTAACCTTTCGTTGCCACTTACAAGAATTATGATTCATAATTTAATTTGTACTGGAGAAACCAAGGCATGTTGAAGAGAATTGGAATTGGGTTGATAGCTTAATGAAGACCATGTGCTTACATTTTTTTAAAGCCTGGTTCTTACAGGCCTATTTTTTAAAGTAATTACCTAAACAAGTGAAAACATGATCACTCACACATGAATATTTATCTGAAGATTATACTTAGAGCACATAGCAAAGTAAATGGAAATGGTTCTTCACTGTATTTTTAAGTATTGTGTATGATCATAATTTTTCTCTATTTCATTATTTTGGTGACATACTTTGTTAAGTTGTGGTATATGCTACTAAAACTCAAGGAACTTTACAAGATGCTTATTAATTTTTAAAAATTAATAAATTCTAAATTCCTAATGTTTATATTATTTTGATAAAATAATATACACATTGGATTTTCATATTTTTCTGTTTTTTTTTTTTTTTTTTGATGGGGAGTCGGTGTTCAATTATTTGCTGACACCTTTCGGTGCAAAGCTGTGTGCTAGAAACTGAATGATTCAGTGATGACTTAGACATCCAAACCTACTGGGCAAAGAAAGACAAATGTGCAACTATTATAAAGTACTCTACCATGGCAGATCATTTTTCTGACTGCTAAATGACATTAATTTTCTATTTTGCATTTGGGATATGCTGGAATTTTACATTTTGACCTTTATTCAAAGACATTTTGAAGACTAAAAGTTAAAGACTACCCTATTTAAATTCTTCATGACAAGATATTGCAGAAGAGAACAGGCAAACTAGAGTTGCTTTAAATAAGAAGTGTAGGACTGAATACTAGGTATTGAGTTGATTGATAATTTTCTTTCACATTCCCTACTTTATTGAATTTTGCAGCTTATAGAACAATAAAAAGAATTATTTATTGCTCCTAAGATTTTAAAACATCTTTTTGTCTAAGTAAATAAACAGCCTGAAAAAAAAAATTTCAGGATTGTCTTCATTGTTTGTATTCACTACGCAAGCCATAACTTCTTGTGAATATTAGTGACTTTTTTTTTTTTTTTTTTGCCAATTACCTCAAAGTTGAAGAATGGTGAAAGGAAAGATTCTGCAGAACCTCTAGAATATGTATTTGACAATTGCTTTCTTTCTCTTTCAAACTTTGGAGAACTTAAAGCAAGTCACTTAACAAATAGATGCCATTTTCATCATTAAATAGATTTCTAGAAATTATGGGTAAAGCTCGCATTTGTTTTAAATAATTTTTATTCATTTCCATTATGTGAGTTTCTCCTATTAAAAGCACTTTGGCGCCATGATCCAACAAAAATCAGCATACTGAAGGATCCCAACTTTTATTTCCAGGGTGCAATCTGCTATTAATGTCCTTGAGTACTTTATTCCTATCTAATAACATGTGAAGAAATAGTCAATCAGTCCTCATGATCTTTGCAGACATATAAAAGCTTATAGATATTAAATGCACCACCAAGATTCCATTTCATTGAGGGTTTGTATAGCAAATGGTTTAGTCCTTGAAAGTTTAAGTAGCCAGGCCAGCTATTACATCCTTTGAGGTGTTTTAGCATTCCCTGGCTGTAATGGCAGTGTAGATATGCTGATGTCAGAAAATGCTAAATCCTCAATTTGCATTCCTAGATATGTTACTGCTTTGAGTGTTATCAGATGCTCTTGACCTAAAGAATAATCAATAGAGATTTTAGCCTTCTATTACTTAGTTGGAAGAATCCTCATAATTTTGACAAAATTAGACAATAGTGTTGCTTTCCATTACATTAATAACTGTCTCACAAAGATAGCCCCAAATAAGTAATTTTTTCCTATATTCCCAACTTGCACTTTTTTCAGTGGCTGGCACTAAGAGGGTCTTCTCAGATATTCTGTATGAAAAAGCTGACCAGGCCAGGGATTTTTAACTGAACCACCAGTGGAGCTGCAGAGGGAAGTCAAATGAATGAGGTGGGCCATGTCAAGGCAATAAGGAATGGTGGAGACTGGCCAAGTGGAGGGTACACAATTTGTGTAGTGTCATAGGTCACATCCAGCTGGTTATTTCACACCAGAATGCAGCCCCCCCCATTTGACAGACTGCATGATTTTATTTTTCCAAGAGCAGTTGGAAACCCAGATTTCTATGCAAAATCTTCTACCTTTCAAATACTGCAGAAATCAAACAAAACACTTCAAGCCTGTGGTTTGTCTTGTGATCTAGATTTCCCTGTATGCAGATAGTAGCATTGAGACAATTTTATCATCATCTTAAGTACTTTCATACATTATTTAATAGCAGCATTGATATAATATTAATCTGTCTTTATAAACAATGGGTACAACTTATGAAAAAGATTTCAGTGTAGCTAACTAGGTCCAAGCCATAGTTCCTTTTTACACTGAACATAAACTGGCAACTGTAACTGTTTAATATCATTTTGCATTAATGCCATTCCTTCTCATAGCTAAATCTATTCTCTATATGTGGGTACCTCAGAGCAATGTGATTCTACTTGAAAAAGCCCCTACAGATAAGTCACCTCCCACCTTAAATGTTTTTGCTTGAGAAGAGGTGTGATGTGCTTGCTGATTGCTCTCAGTGAGGTCTCTAGATAATGTATTTTCTTTTCATCTGTTCTCCTTAGGGAAGATGCCATTCAACAAATGTTTATTGAGTATTGGACCTTCTAAATTATAAATTCTCATCTCTTGTGTTGTCTCCCTTCGTCTGAAGGTTTTCTCCTTCAATCAATAATTTCCATTTCAACCATGTTTATCATTGTAATTAACCACCTCCTTCCAACTGCTCTTTGTGATTTCTTTGAAAAGCAACAACCAGATACTTCCAAGTCTCCTAAAGATGTTTTCCCTTCCCATCCCCAGCCATTAAACATTTAAAACAAATAATGTTATTTTATTGAGTACCTATAGCTTGCCAGGTAAGATGCAAAGTTGGAGGGGAGAATGGGAATAAATAAGACATAGAAATGTATGCCTTTAAAAAGATGCTAATATACTGTTATGTCAATACTGTCTCTGGCAGTTCAAATGAGGTATAATAATAAAGCGTTAGTAGATCAAGCCATCATTTAGTTAAGTGCTGATCTGGGCTCTATAAAGTTATTAAAGTGTTTTTCTGAAGTGACTATCCTCTACTAAATTATGGTCCTTTAAGTTACTCCTTTTCATGTTCTATAACCCCACTGCCACCCTGCCCCTGTGAAGTTTTTGGTCCTTTATTTTCTTTTAGAAACAATGCATTAATTTCTGCTAATAATAGTAATTGTGTGATGTCTTATAATTCCTAAAGAAAAGTGCTACCAAAATCTAGCTTGCTCTTAAATAACTTTACTTTTAAAATATTAATGAGTGAATTTACAGAACAATGTTGATTTGTACGATATGTCAAAAATGAAGCCATTAATTCTCAAATTGTCATAGCACTTTGGGAGGCTAGAAGGGTTTAAACCCTAATCTCCTTCCTTCTCAGAGTCTGGATACTTCCTAGTCACTGAGTATTGGGTGTTGATGCTTTGCTCAGGGAGTACTGCCAGATAATTGCCTCCTGCTTCTGCAGGTCAGGACTCCTTTTCAGTTAGGCAAGTGGTTGGTTAGCTGTTATTACTTTTCTGAGTAACAAGGGGTAGTTCAAGGACCTTCTTTAGGCACTCAGTTCCTCTTCAGTCATTACCTTTTGCTAAATTGTTTCTTAGGCACAGGTAATCCTTCCTCTTCCCTCATTTCCCCTCCAAAAAGAATATCCGAGGAACGATGATCCAGTGACATAATTCACATTAGATGGGAGTGCTTAGTTTTTCTACCAGCCGATAGCCTCCTGCTGATGACTTCTCCATTCCGCTTTGCTATTTCCCACCTGCTGAACAAGAATACCTGGAGTGTGAAGAAGCGGCTACTACAGAAAGCCCTGGAGTTTCCTTAGTCCTCAGGAGTGAACCCCAGCTACAATTCGCTTTCCCTTAAAAAAAAAAATCTAAACAAGACATTTAATATACAAACCAAGCACTTTATCACCAGAGGCAGAATAAGCCGTGATATACAGACACCCTGTCTTCATGTCCACTTGGAATATAGTATAGTACTGTGCTACAGGGGCATTCAAACATTTGGTCTCAGAACCTCTTTGCCCTCTTAGATCCTTGAGGACCTCAGCGAGCTTAAGGTTGTATGCTTTATTTATCAATATTTTGGATTAAACATTAGAACTGAAACGTCTAAAATATTTTTAAAAATTTATTTGTAAATGAACCCATTACATGGCAACAAGATTTTTCTAAGAAGTAACTATTTTTCGAAACAAACAAAAAAAAAACTAGTTTTACGTTTTTACATCTCCTTAATGTCTAACTTAATGGGTGACAGCTAGACTCAGATCTCTTTCTGCGTTCAGTCTGTTTTGATGTGCTCTTCTGGTTGATGTTTGTGAAGAAAATTGGACCTCACACAGGTGTATAGTTGGAACATTGTATATTTTCTTTTTTGATATTATACCAAAACTTGACAAGTGGTAGCTTAAGGGTTTTATGGCAGAGAGGAAATGGAAACCATATCAGTGAACTTTTAATACTTTGTTAAATTAAAATCTGTTGCTCTATCTTGCATTTTGAATGGGATGTTTTTACTGAGCCATGATTTTGTAACATCATACATTTGTCCCTTGGAAAATATTTGGAGATATGCAGATCTTCCACATATTAAAAGATTTTTATTGAGTGCTATCAGAATTATCATGTTAATTAACATCACTACCAATCTTATTGTAAAGGTCTTTAAGGATTGGGAAGCTGTTAAGTTCACAGTGTTGGATAAAAGTTATCCAAAATTCTCATTTTCATCTAAAAACTGGAATTTTATTATTGACAATAAATGTTGCCAATTTTCCTTGAAGTGAAAGGAAAAATTAATACAGCCTTGCTTTATTAATTTTTAAGAAAATGTCAAATTACCAAAGTCTGAAAACCCATCGTTTGTCTATTAGCCATTCTTTCAAGTAAAAATATTCCATGAAAACAGCTAGTTCAGCTTGCAACCTAATTACATAAGTTCTTTTCCTTTAGAGAATCATCATGTATCAGAAGTGCTTTATGCATATTTTTAATTTTGTCACACAGACTATTCTATATATATTCAAGGGTTGAGATTTAATAAAATTTACAATGCTTATTACATTATCAAAGACCTTGAGTAAAACTTTTTTTTTTCTTTTTAAACTGGGAATGAGTAGTGGTGGAAATACAATGACTATTCATGTGATTTGGTGTCTTTGACATTCATGCTTAGGACCAGCTGTTTTATCCACTGTTAGTTCCAAGGGCAGTACAGTGAATAAGGCAAATAACACCACCGAGTTATAGAAGTCGTTTTGATCTCCTGGACCCCCTGAAAGGGTCTGGGGGCCTCCAGCAAGCCTGTCGACCAGTGTTTAGAACTGATGCTCTAGTACCTGTGTCCTAAATCTCTAGGTTGCATTATTGGATTTACCCTCATACTGTAACACCATTATAGACCATGAAGAAGGGGGACATGTGGCTTTTCCTGTTTTATCTAAGCACCTTTCAAACTAAGCTGATAGTTACCTTTACATTTGCCACATTTTAGTGATTCCTCATCTTAATTTGCCATTATGAGTAGGTGGTATGAACTTTCTCTGAGCTGTAACCTCAGTACCTTTATCCCCAGGCTGGTCCTACTGGTCGGCTCACATATCCCTCTTGCCCATCTTTGCCTGCCCTGTCATCCTACTGTGAGTTTCACTCATCTTTCCGAGGTTCCCTATAGCTTATCCTGAGATCCAATTGAGACATCCTTCTACTGAATTTTAATACTGTTTTGGTGAAAATATCACCCTGGCCTTGGTTATAGTGTCAGTACCTAAAGGTATTTGCTGAACTAACACCTGTACTGTGAAATCTGTGTTCAGGTCAAGCATACTTCTGGAAGTTGCAGTCATCACTGTTTTCCTAATTGGTCTACTGATTTTACCAAATGAAGAAAATTATTTCACTAATTAGTTTGTTTTTATCTTGAAATATGAACACGAGATTGAAGGCAGATGAGTAAGGTGTGAAATACTTGAAATGTGGGTTTGCACCAGGGCCTGCAAGCTCTGAGCGCAGCTCCTCCACCTGTCAGCTCTTGGACCTTCTGAGGTGTGCTACTTCTCTGACCCTTATTTTGTTCATCTTTATCAGAGTGTTAGTGATGTTTATATGGAAAGGTTATAGTGAATAGTATCTTATTATGTATAAATAAGCTACCACAATATTTCACAAACAGTAGATAACTGTTTTTAAAATTAAAATAATTTATTTATTTGGCACTTAGACATTTACCAGGTCTAGTTTTAGCTGTCACATACAGTTGTTTTGTTCTAGAATGAAATGGTGCTCTTAGAAAAGTGGTGGTTTGGCATGTGTACTGTAGCTAAAGTTGTAAAACAGATTTTTTACATGTACAAGTAATGAACAGCAGATGAGAAACAAAATGTAATAAATCTTTTTTACAGTATTTAAACATCACAGCAAATAAACTTATGTTCAGATACCAGGGCCCTTAATTGGATGGGATTTTCATTTGATTCACACATAATCTAAAGCAAATAGTGTTTCTTTGTTATATTCTAATGTTATTACTGTCTGACCTCATTACTCACTTGCACATTGATTAGTTACACCAATGAATAGGTTTTATTTTGGGAATCTCCATTTCTTTAAAATTTGAGATATAATTGACATATGTTTCAGGCGTACAACAAAATGATTTGATATTTGTGTATTTTGTGAAATGATCACCAAAATAGTCTGGTTAATATCCATTATCATAGTTATAACATTTTCTTTCTTGTAATGAGAACTTTTAAGATCTAGTCTTTAGCAACTTTCAAATGTGCAATATGATTACCTATAGTCACTATGCCATATATGACATCCCTGAATCTCCATTTTTTTTCAAATTGCAAAAGTAGATGACAAGATATATAGAGAACTCTAAGGATTCCAACAAGAGACTTACTAGAACTGATAAATGAATTCAGTGAAGTAAGCAGGATACAAAACTAATATTCAGAAATTGGTTGCATTTTTATGCAACCAGAAATTCAGGCCTGGGGGCATCCTATAAGCTAGTTGATCTTGGCTCTCTTGGTAACAAATCCAGTTTCCTGCCTTTCCTCCACAGGTTTGGAACAAACTCTCCCCTAACTGTTGCCCTCTGGCACTAGAGGAACCCTGGTTTTGGGCTCCACTGAGCCCCAGGTCAGTCCGTAGCCCTCTGGATTGGCAGGCTGTCTCAGTGCTTATTCCCTCAGGGGCCCACATCAGTATTGGAGTTTGTTCTTGAATGACTGCTCCCTCCTCCCAGCACACCCCTGTAGCTGCTTATTCTAGGATTCCCTAAACTATCATAAAGAGAAAATAAGAAAATGATTTCATTTACAATTGCATAAAAAAAAAATCTAAGAATAAAATTAACCAAGGAGGTGAAAGGCCTGTACTTGGAAAATTTTAAGACATTGAAGAAAGAAGTTGAAGAAGATACGAATAAATGGAAGCATATAACCTGGATGGGAAGAATTAACATTGTTAAAATGACTGTACTACCCAAAGCAATCTACAGATTGCAACACAATCCTACCATAATACAATAGCATTTTTTTTTTTTTTACAAAACTAGAATAAATCCTAAAATTTATGTGGAATCATGAGAGACCCGAAATAGCCATAGCAGTCTTGAGTTGGAGGTATCATGCTACCTGATATCAAACCATACTATAAGATAATAATCAAAATAGCACAGAACTGGCATAAAAACAGACACATAGATCAGTGGAATAGAATAGAGAACCCAGAAATAAACCTACAACTATATGGTCAGTTAATCTATGACAAAGGAGGCAAGAATATATAATTCAGTAAAGATAGTCTCTTCAATAAATGACATTGGGAAAACTGGACAAATACATGCAAAAACAAAAATGAAACTAATCTACCTTCTTACACCATAGATGATAAAAAACTCAAAATGGAGTAAAGACTTAGATATAAGACAAAACTTCTGGAAGAAAACATAGATAGTAAGCTTTCCGACATTACTTTTAGTAAAGTTTTTTTCTGATATATATCCTTGGGCAAAGGAAACAAAAGAAAAAATAAAACAGATGGGACTACATCAAACTAAAAATTTTTGCACAGCAAAGGAAACTATCAAGAAAATGAAAGACAATCTACTGAATGGGAGAATATTTTTGCCAATAATACATCCAAGACGGGGTTAATATCCAAAATTTATAAAGAACTTATACAACTCAGCACTGAAAAAACAATCCAGTTAAAAAATGGGTAGAGGACCTGAATAGACACTTCAAAAAGGACATACAGATGGCCAATAGATGTGAAAAAATACCCAATGTCACTAATCATCAGAGAAATGCAAATTAAAACCTCAGTGAGCTATCATCTCACACCTGTCAGAATGGCTATTATTAATCAACAAACAACAGTATTGGAGATAATATGTAGTAAACAGAACCCTGGGCACTGTTTGCTGGGATTGCAAATTAGTGCAGCCACTATGGAAAACATTATGGAGTTTCCTCAAAAAATTAACTACCCTGTGAACCAGCAGTTCAACTTCTGGGTATTTATCCGAAGAAATGCAAAACACTAATTTGAAAAGATGTAAGCACTTCTATGTTCATTGCAGCATTATTTACAACAGCCAAGATGGGAAGCAATCTAAGTGTCCATTAATGGATGAGTGGATAAAGAAGAAGTGTGTGTGCATGTGTGTGTGTGTGTGTGTGTAATGGGATATTACTCAGCCGTAAAAAAGAATGAAATCTTACTATTTGTGTCAATATAGGTGGACCTTGAGAGCATTATGCTAAGTGAAATAAGTCAGAGAAAGACAAATACCATATGACCTCATTTGTATGTGGAGTCTAAAAAACAAATAAGTGAACAAAACAGAAACAGACTCTTAGGTACAGAGAACAACCAATAGTTGCCAGATGGGATGGGGGTTGGGATCTGGGTGTAAAAGGTGAAGGGATTAAGAAGTACAAATTGGTAGTTAAAAAGTAGTTATGGGGATATAAAGTACAGCCTAAGGAAATAGTCAATAATATTGTAATAACTATGTATAATGCCCAATGGGTACTAGACTAATCGGAGAGATCACTTTGTAATAATATAAATGTCTAAGCACTATGCTGTACACCTGAAACTAATATGAAATAATATTGAATATCAACTTCTATTGAAAAAAAGTAGATGACAAGGCAGAAAATATCTGTGGTGATAAAATTGAATATGGAGTAAAGCATCAGTTGCTTATTCTCAGAAGCTAGACTCTTTTCTAGTAATGGAGAAATGCCTTTATTTATTGTGTTTGTATAAAGCAAATGAACTGTAGAAAATGTGACCTGCAAATAGGTAAAGCAAATAAAATCTTGCCAGCTGAGGCATAACTAAATGCTCTCTACTCCCTGTAAGTTAGTCATTAAAAGCAAACTTTTGGTCATTGGTCTAATGTAATGAAGAATGCTGATTTTCCTGTTTGACATGATAGTGAATAGTAATGTATTACATAAAAGCACTTATGAAAGGATATTTTTATTTCCACATTTAAAAATTGATTCTGGTTTTCAAGGGACTTTCCTTATAAGCATATACTGGCTCGGGTGAAATCCATTTTGAAGAACTTAAGGCAGATAGCTTCTGAGAATTTGCATTCATTAGCAGGGCTTATTCCTTTGGCTATATTTCCTGATAATAGTTTTCTGTTAGATATGTGAATGTCAGAGAGCAGTAGTTGTGAGAATTTGTCTCCTGTGCTCGTTTGTGAATACATACAGGATGAGGTAGAATGAGTCAGTCCAAGGACAAATTAAGATTTTCTAGCTCTCTTTCTTTTACCTCATTCTTTGTTATGTTTGTTGGGCTTTAATTTTAAAGACTTACATTTAATAGGAACTTTGGCATATGTAAATATTTGATACAAATATTTGTTGGGTTCAGTTTTAGCAAAATTTAGCATTGTTTTCACAAAGGAGACTCAGGTACCATGTTTGTACAGATTTAGAAATGTTAGGAAGTTTTTGAGCATGGCTTTTCAAAACCTTGCAGTATATTAGTTGTGTTTATGGCTATGATTTTCTCGATGTTTTTTGACTTTGTTTTTTAATCCAGGCTTTTAAAATTCTTTTATAAAGTATAAAATGTCCCCACTTTAGGGTCCTAAAAAATGATTTTATATATATATATAAAATATATATATATATATGTATATATGTGTGTGTATATACATATATGTATATGTATATATATGTATATATGTATATATGTATAATGATTATATGTATATATACACACATACAGTATGTATATATGTATATATATACCTATGTATATATATGTGTATATATGTGTGTATATATGTATATATATGTGTGTATGTGTTTGTGTGTATATTTTATATATATATATATATATATATATATATATATATATATCTATGAACTGCGTTGGTAAGGCCTTTAAGAATAGGCTATGGCTGTTGATCACATGGAAGGTGGAGCCTGTCCAAGAATGCCCCACCCTCCAGCTGTCTGGCTCCTGTTAAAGGGCTACAAGTGCTCTGCCAGAGGAACAAGTATATTCTTCCTGGCATGGCTGTTCTGTGCCATCTGGTTCAGGGCTATGGCCCCACACCAAAGGCAGATTTCTTTATTTTGGAGGGAGTGAGCCACATTCCTCAACCAGTGGTTATAAAATTCCAATTATTCCAATTATCCATGTCTGTGATCTCTTCTATTTTACATACATTCAAGTGCCAACTCACTAGACCAAGACTCAGGAAAATTGTGCTATGATCTTGGCTCTGCCAGTGGCCAATTTTGTGACCTCAGGGAATATGTTCAACTAATCTGGGCCTCAGTTTGCTCATCTGCACAATGAAGTAATTTAATTGAAGGCCTATTTTGATGAATCAGTCTGTGACCTCTTAACTGGTAATTTTTATATGTATTCTCATAATAAAGCTGTATTGCAAATAAGTAGAAATTACTGGGATAAATGAAGTTTAGCATGTTAATTGGTGTATTTCTAACCAAATTTTAGAAGTCTTCAAGGGCATGGTGAGAACATCTTGGGTAATACATGAAAGGTTGCAGGCTCTTAAAGAATTTTGTGACTGTGACTTGGTCCTTTCATCGAGCGTCTAATCAACTATTTACTGAGTGATGATTGACTGTTTCCTGTTGCCTGCTAGTACAGATTTCCTTTCTTGAACTTACTCTGGTCCTAATCATTCTTATGTCTAAATATAATATCAGTATGGCAATCAGCAGTAATTGACTTTGTTGCTTGTTGAGCTTATGATAAATTTATAATGCTAGACTGGGCTCTTGGGTGAGGAAGTAAAAGGAGCTTATTAAATGATGAAGACATTGCACATACACTTGAGAATGACATGTACAAACTGATCATAGAGGCAAAATGAAATAGATACAAGCAAAATGTGAACAAGGTAATATAGGGACATGGTAGAAGAAGAAGAAATTAATTTTAATTAGAGAATTGGGGAAGGAGTCACATGTGAGATGAGGAGATATCCACGTAGGGCCTAGAGAGATGATAGCTAAGAATAAAATAGGAAGTGAAAGGTACAGGTCTTTTCAGACAAGGAAGAAAGGCTTTTTGGATTGAATTAGTAGTAGGACTCCAAGCATAAAGCTCTAGGAAAGGCATCGAGTATTTGAAGAAAACAGAGTAGATGTAGACAGACTAGTGGGTGACTATTATTTGTAGTGTACATGAGAGACCATGGTTACCTTTAGGGAAGTAGTTGTGAAAGTAAAGAAAAGTGGACAGATTTGAAGTAGATTTAGCAGATGGAATTGACAGAATTTGTGGCTAGATTTCATATACAGGTGACAAAGATGCATATAGATGAATCCTAGATTTTTGACTCTCAGAACTGGAAAAGTACTGCAATTCACTGAGAAGAGAAATACATAGGGTGTGAAGGGTTATACGCTCAGTTTGGGGCATCTAGAGGTTATCTATAAGGCATCTATTTTGAGATGTCAGGTTGGAGCTCAGTAATAAAATCTTGGTAGAAATGTGTTTTGGGGCCATCTACATTGAAAAAATCATTACGACTATTTTGCAGCAGTTTCAGGTTCACAGCAAAATTGAGGGAAAGGTCCTGAGATTTCCCACACATCTCTTGCCCCACACGTGCATAGCCACTTAACATCTCCCCACCAGAGAAATACATTTGTTACAATTGATGAATCTTATATTGACACAGCATAATCCTCATAGTCTCTAGTTTACATTAGGGTTCATTCTTGGTGGTGTACATTTTGTACATTTGGAAAAAGTATAGGATATGTATTCATAGTTATATCATACAGGATATTTTTAATGCCTTAAAAATCCTCTCTGCTGTACCTACCTATTCATCCTTCCCTGCCCCTAACTCCAGAAACCACTGATATTTTCTCTGTACTTATAGTTTTGCCTTTTCTAGAATGTCATATAGTTGGAATCAGATAGTGCATAATACAGTCTTTTCCAGGTTGACTTCTTTCTCTTAGTAATACATTTAAGGTTCTCCATGTCTTTTCCATTTGATAACTCTTTTTAACACTGGCTAACATTTCACTGTCTGGATGTACCACAGTTTATCCTTTTACCTACTGAACGACATCTGGGGGGCTTTCAAGTTTAGGCAATTATGAATTAAGCTGCTATGAACTTTAGAGTTTAGGTGTACATTTCCTTTGGGTAAATACCAAGGAGCATGATTGCCGAATCATATAGTAAGTATGTTTACTTTTGTAAGAAACCACCAGATTGTCTTTCAAAGTACTGCATCACTCTGTATTCCCACCACAACAAATGAGACTTCCTGTTGCTTCACATCCTCACCAGCATTTGTTATTATCAAGTGTTCAGAATTTCAGTAGTTCTAATAGGTGTGTAGTGTTATTTCATGTTGTTTTAGTTTGTATTTCTCTGATACATGATGTGGGGTTTCTTTTCATATGTTTATTGGCCATCTTTGAGGTATCTGTTCAGGTCTTTGGTCATTTTTTAATCAGTTTTTGTTATGTTATTGTTGAGTTTTAAGAGTTCTTTGTATATTTTGGATAATTCCTATATCAGACGTGTCTTTTGCAAATATTTTCTACCAGTCTGTGGCTTGTCTTCTGATCTGATAAGGTCCAGAGAATTGGAAGTTTTTTATTTTAATAACGTCTAGTCTATCAATTATTTCTTTCATGGATTATGCCTTGCGTTGTATCTAACAAGTCATGTAGGTTTTGTCCTATTTTATTTTCTAGGAGTTTTATAGTTTTCCATTTTCCCTTTAGATCTGTGATCCATTTCGAGTTAATATTTATGAATGGTATTAGGCCTGTTTCAAGATTAGTTTTTTGTATGTGGATGGCCAGTCGTTTCAGCTCCACATATTGAAAAGACTGTTTGCTCCATTGTATTACCTTTGCGCCTTTTGTCAACAATCAGTTGACCCTTTTTTATATGGGTCTATTTCTGAGCTCTCTATCCTGTCCTGTTTATCTATTTGTCTTTTCATTTGCTTGTTCGGTATAGCTTTATGCTAAGTGTTGACGTCAGGTAGTATCAGTCCTCCAATTTTGTTCTTATCCTTCAGTGTTGTGTTGGCTCTCTTGAGTTTTACTTCTCCATATCAACTTTAGAATAGTTTGGTATCCCCAAAATAACTTGCTGGGATTTTAATTGAGATTTCATTGACTCCATGGGTCAAGTCGGGAGGAACTAATATCTTGAAAATATTGAATATTCTTATCTATGAAAAAAGAGCCATTTCTAGTTCTTTTTTGATTTCATTCATCAGAAGCTTGTAGTTTTACTCATATAGATCTTGTACATATTTTGTTAGGTTTATATCTAAGTTTTTCATTTTTCGAGTGCTTATATAAAAAGTGTGTTTTTCATTTCAAATTCTACTTGTTCATTGCTGGTCTGTAGATAAGTGATTAACTTTTGTATATTAACCTTGTATTCTGCAACCTTGCTGTAATCACTTAAGAGTGTGTGTGTGTGTGTGTGTGTGTGTGTGTGTGCGTGTGCATAGAAGATCTGAAAGAATTGGCAATCATGTCATCTGAGAACAAAATCAGTTTTATTTTTTCCTTCCTAATCTGTGTACCATTTATTTCCCTTAAGTGGTAAGGGAAGACATCCTTGCCTTGTACTTGATCTTAGTACAAAAGTTTTGAGTTTCTCACCAGTATGTATTACATTAGCTGTAGATTTTTTTTTTTTTTGCAGATGTTCTTTATTAATTTGAGGAAATTCCCCTCTAATCCTAATATACTGAAAGTTTTATCATAAGCAGGTGTTCGATTTTGTCAAAGCCTTTTCTGCATTTATTGGTATGATTTTTTTAGCCTATTGATATGATGAATTACATTAGTGATTATTGAATATTAAACCAGACTTGTGTACCTAGGTAGGGTAAGTCTTACTTGGTGGTTGTGATGTTCAGTTCTTTTTATACATTGTTAGATTAAATTTGCTAATATTTTGTTGTGGATTTTTACATGCATGATCATTAGATTGGTCTGTAGTTTTAATGTCTTTGTCTGGTTTTAGTATTAGGGTAATGCTGGCCTCACAGATTGTTAGGAAGTATTTTCTCTACTTCTATCCTCTGATGAAGATTGTAGAAAATTCATTCATATTTTCCTTAAATGTTTGGTAGAATTCACCAGTGACTCTAGCTGGTCTTGGTGCTTACTGTTTTAGAAGGTTATTATTAAATCAACTTGTTTAATAGTATAGGCCTATTCAGATTGCCTATTTCTTCTTGTATGAGTTTAGGCAAATTATGTCTTTCAGGGAATTGGTCCATTTTATCCAGGTTATCAAATTTGTGGGCGTAGAATTATTCATGGTATACTTTTATTGTTTTGTTCATGACTATGATGATGTCCCTTCTTTTGTTCTGATAATAGTAATTTGAGTCTTTTCTCTTAGCATGTCTAGAGGCTTATCAATTTTATGGATCTTTTAAAAAATCAGCTTGTTTTATTGATTTTTCTCTATTGATTTCTCACTAATTTCATTGATTTTTCTAATTTTTAATTCTTTTTTTTCCTGCTTTGAATTTAATTTGGTAATTTTTTTTTAGTTTCATAAAGTAGAAACTTAAGTTATTGATTTTACATCTTTTTTCTTTTCTAATATATGCATTCAGTCCTGTAAATTTCCCTCTAAGCACTGCTTTTGATACGTCCCATAAAATTTTCCTTTAAGTCTCCAGTATTTTATATTTTACTTGACTCCAAGTATTACCTCTGTACATTTGACTTACAAATTTACATGTCCTAGTCTCAACCGCTCTCTGAGCTCAATTCCCCTATTTTAATCTGCTCGTTAGACATCTTAACTTAGATCACCCAGAGGCATGTCAGATTCAACACATATAGAAATTAACTACGCTTTTTCCACTTTCCTGTTCCTTCCTCCATGTTTTCCTCTTTGTTACAGATTTTATAGTGGGATCCCTTATAATCTTGAATTTTAGGGTTTTTTTTGGGGGGGGGCAGTGGCATGGCATGAAGAGGTTCTGCCTTCCGTGGGGACTCACGGATAGTGAAAGGCATTGCTTCTGTAGTAGAATCTTTATATTCCCATTATGCCTTATGCTGTGCCTTTTATGTTTTGGACTCTGTCTTTCAGCATGTGAAAGACTTGTAAAAATTTCAGAGAAGAAATAAAGTATGGCTAAGGAGGTACAGTTATAAGGAGAGTCAAAACTTTGGTTATTCTTGTATATGAGAAATAAAAGCAAGCAAAGGATGATTTGATGATAAATGTCCATTGTGGAAAGAGGTGTAAATAAATAAAAAGGCTTCTTCCAAGTCTATGAAGCATTATTCACTATGGATGCAATATAATCATATCTTCAATCTGAGAGGACTCAGTAATCAGAATAGAAGAAATAAAGTTTGGTTGGAAATACTTTCCCATTGGTAAGCATGGCTCTGGAAGTCAAATGGGCAGGCAGATATAGTCAGCTAGTGACATCTGATTGGCCTTATTTGCTGGCATCATTCTGATTGATTATGGCCTCATACTTTAGGTTGATAATTTTTTGGCTTACTTTGAATTATTATTTGTTCAGTTATTTAAAATTTAATTGTATTCCTACAGTTTTCTATCTCTATTTTATACTTCTGTTTAAAAACTAATGCTTTTCTTGGATAAAATTCCCTGGAATGCCAAGACAAAAGTTAAATGTGACCTGACATTTTATGAAGGCTAGGCTTCCAAATTAACACTGAAGATTTCTGAAGATGCACCTTTTAGTTATTTCATTAGCCTTGTTTGTAATACTTTTTATTCAAAACACGTCACTGAGATGGGTCTTTTAACATACTGATTTTCATTTGTATTTAACTTGGTATAATTATTCTAGTTGTTATGACACTTAAAAAAAGACAATATACTATATTTGACACTTGTGTTAGACAAAATAATGACTCCTGAACATACCTACTTACTAGTCCTCAGAACCTCTGTATATGTTACATGGGAAATGAGAATTGAGGTAGCATATGGAATTAAAATTGCTAATTAGTTAACTTTAAAATAGGGAGATTATCCTGCATTTTTCTGGTGGGCTCAATATTAAGCCCCAGGGTCCTTACATGTGGAGTAGGGAAGCAGCAGAGGAGGTCAGACTGGAATGGCCATTCATAGCTTTGGAGATGGATAGAGGCCTTGAGCCAAGGAATGTCTTCAGAATCTAGAAAAGACCAATGAAAGGATCCTCTCCTAGAGGCTCCAGACAGGAATTCAGCCCTGCTGACTCCTTGATTTTAACCTAGTGGGACCTGCATCAGATTTTGGGCCTGCAGAACTATAATATAATCAATTTGTGTTGCTTTAAGGCACTCAGTTTGTGGTAATTTGTTACAGGAGCAATAGGACTAATAGTATCCATTGTTATTACTATTTGCCCATATGAAGGGCTTGCATTTAATATTTTAGATACCAGGCATTCATAATTTTCCTGGAAAAATTGGCCCGTTTCTACTTTATGTCAATGGCAACCGTGCTCATTATCATAAAAAGTGATATTTCTTGCCTGTACAAAATTGGATATAATTTTTTTTGTATTGAATGTGATTATATCCACCTGCATTTTTGTGATCATATATACATATATAGTATATCGATGTACATATATACTACATATGTAATACATATTTATATGCTATACATGTAGAAAAATATTATAAAATTATCTTTTGGGATATCTTACTATGTGTTTTTGCTATTGAGGTCAATTATTATAACTTATACATCAAAGTAATCTGACATAGTTTTGTGCAAATGGGAACACTGAAAAGGAGAATATATTTGAACATTCTGGTTTGAATGGCTTAGGGGTTATGACATTGGCATAAGACTAAGTCATTTCTTATTTGGTTTGTCAGGGAATGGACACTATTTCCTTGGTTGACATAAATGTCAGTACTGTCCATTGGCTTTCTACTCTTGGAATCAAATTAGAGACAAAGTATGGTTATCATTACAGAATAGAATGTAAATGTTTTCAATTTTGATAATGTATTGGTAGAGCTGACAAATGGAAAGTGAAAAGGCCAAAAGAATAAGAGTAACAACTGTGAAACAGCCTCTTACTCTGAAGGGATGCTATCTTTAGATGATAGAATTAAAAATAGAAGTCCGAGTTATTCACCACAATAAAAGTAAACATTAAAGGAAATAAATGTATTCGAATAGCAATAGTAGGAGAAAGAAGAATGGGAAAGTTGGGGGACTTTAAATATACTTAATTGCCATTAATGATATCAGAATGTCAAAAGATGATTTCTGAAGTGAGTAAGTTGAGACCATTAGAAATGCTTATTATTTAGAGAAGGCGTTAACATTCCATTAGACTAAGATGTCCAAAAGAGTGGCCTCGGGAGAATACCATTGGGCCACTCATCTGTGCTATTTAATTTTTAAAATCAAAGTAATTCTTACACATATTTTAAAGCAAGAGTTGGTAAATCTTTTGTAAAGGGCCCGGTAGTAAACAGCCTTTGCAAGCCATGTGATCTTGGTTGAATCTATTCAACTGTGCTGTTGCAGTGCAAAAGCAGCCATATAAAATCCTTACGTGAATGAACATGGCCGTGTTCCACTAAACTTTATTTAGAAAAATAGATGATGACCACAGTTTGCCAATTTCTAGTTTAAAGGGTCAAATAGTGCCAAAAGGCCCATGACAAAAAAAACAGTCTGTTGAGATACTCCCGCCCATCTTGTTTCCAAGAAGTGGCCACTCTAAACTCTTTAGTATATATATATATATATTTGTATTTATCACCTTAATTATAAATAATTTATGACTCAAGGGATAGCAATATGCTTTTATTTCCAAATACAAATTTCCTGCTATCTCTTGATTCATCAGTTTGTAACATTATCTGTTATGTTCTATAAGGTTAGTTGAAAATTAAAACTTTCTTAACAGTTTTTTCACGTTCTCCCTTTTCTGCCCTTTGGTTGCCCAACATTGTTATTGGACTTTTTGGTTAAATCTACTTTTACTACTATAACCATGCAGATATGTTCACTCTTCAGTCAGTAACTATGCTGGCTTCCTATATTGTACAAATTTTTGTTTTTTTTTTTTTTTGAGTTAATCTATTTTATTTGCTTAGTTTTCTTTGAATCTCATCCTTTTTTTCTTCTTGTAATTGTTGTATAAAATGACTCAGTACAAGGAGTGGCTGCAGAGGAAGGCTGGTTGTAAGCTTGGCTGCTAGTTTTCTGGGGTTGGATTGGATAATGGGTTGGAATGTGTAGCATTAATTATGTTTGCAGTCTGCAGCCTGTTGTATTCAGCCCTTTTCTACGTTCAATGTCTTGGAGTCTAGATCCTCCTATGGGTCAGTTTCTTCAGATATTGTGTCTGCTTGTTGCCAGAGAAGGATGGTGGTGCACCTAGGAGTTTATTCATATTTGAACACATTTTTTATTCACCATTTTATTCACCTTCTAATTATCACAGACTCTCGTGTCTCCATGCCGTGTCCCAGGTGGATTGGCGTATTTTTCATACTAGCTACCTTCATCCAAAGATACTTCCTCCTCCCTGAAAAGTCATTACTTCTTTAGCTCTTCATTTTCTGTCTTGTGTATAGTGCTTTGAATTGCAGATATTACGTGGTTTCATGAACATGGTTCATGATTCTGTTTTTAGGTTTCCTTGTTTGTGGGTGATTTTCAGGGAAGAAAGAATGGGATAGTCTTAACTATAACCATGGGTATGTGTTAACTGGTAATATTTTTTTCAATTAAAACATTTCTGCATCTACAACTTTAAAAGAAAATAAGGATTGGATTTATTTTCTCGTATAAAGGAAAGAAGAGACCAGCAGGCATCTCGGATTTTGTATTAATATGTATGTGTAAATGAATATGTATAGATATACATGAATCTATATAACTGATATTTTGATATAACTCATAAAACTTTTTTTCAATACTTTATTTTTCTACAATTTTTGAAACTTTCCAAGGTGAACTTTGAGTCCCTGAGTTTTATTTTTCTGTTGTTTGTTGTCATTGTTTGCCTGCTATACAATTGGCATTTCTGCTTAGGGCTTTTCCCTCCCCTATATTTAGTATGATAATAGTGTAATAATAGTATGATAATAGTGTAATGATGTAATAATATCATGATTTTAGATGAAATTACATCATTTTCATTGTCATCATCTGTATTCTTATTTACTCTCTTAAAGTAATAAGATGTCATGACTAAGGTAAGTAAATTTATAAAAATTCTAGCTAATTGTCTTGGAAGTTTGGCCTATATTTTCCTATGTAAATGATGTAAAATGAAAGTTTTTCTTATTGGTAGAGGCCTACTTTTCATATGTCAACATTTTGATTAATGTCAACGAACTATGTAAGTTAATTACAAATCTTAGTTCCAGCCCTGGTGTCAGGGTCATATGACCAGTGTATCTGGGAGTACTCATACCATTTGTGGTGGAAGACTGGATTATTTTATTTGTTTGTTCATCTATAGCAACCAGATACATTTATGAAATAAATTATGTACTTGCATATTACAGCAATAAAAATTGCTATGAAAATTTTAATGCTTCCTCCCAATTTTTGTTGCAAGCGTAAAACAAAACAGTTCGTAGACTGCATCGGTCTACAGGCCGCGTTTTCATTCTAAGCATAGAGAAAACTGGGGAGGAATTTCCTCCTGGCCCA
Organism: Eonycteris spelaea; assembly: GCA_003508835.1. Taxonomy (NCBI): domain Eukaryota; kingdom Metazoa; phylum Chordata; class Mammalia; order Chiroptera; family Pteropodidae; genus Eonycteris; species Eonycteris spelaea. The sequence continues at coordinate 8,674,020 of PUFA01000050.1, read as the reverse complement.
TATTTTGACATATGAAAAACTGGCCTCACATTCTTATACTTTTTTCTTCCTGGACCTTTTGTTCGCTCTTGTTGACTTTCTTATTTCTCAAGTCCAGGAGGTCTCTTTGCCCTCTGAACTCTCAGTCCTCTCAGTTTTGAAGAATTGTCCAGGGTAATAATAATAGCGGGTACTATTTATTACACATCTGTTGTGAAGAGAAATTGTGCCAGGTGCTGGGATTATAGTAGCATATGAGTTAGAAATGCCTCTGCCTTTGTGGAATTTAAGACTATGATACCAATAAAGAAAATGTGTGTGTGTGTATGTATGCATGAGCACATATATATATATATATATATATATATATACACATGTGTATATATATATATATATATACACACAACACGTATACACACACATACATACATACGACTGTGTGCCTGTGTATGTGTGTTAATGTGTAATGAATCTCACACTCTGATGAGGGTTGATGATATCATTCTTATTTCATATAGGTGGTGGAATTTGGATTTCAGCCTATTCTTACTGACTTTAGAGCTACAATTTTGCCATTAAGCAATTTCATTTTGAGGGTTAGAGTTGATTATCCTCTTTATGTGGTCCACGCGCAGGCCACACCTGGAATGTGCCCTACCTCAGTAGTTTGGAAGGAAACACCTGAAATGCTAATAAAATATAAATCCCTTCTTCTGCCTTTCTGGAAATATTTTCATTTAAAAGAAAAAGCACTTTTCGGCATCTTTAATGATGATGTAAAACTAGTAGAATTCTAGCTAGTGTTGTAGAATGGAGTAAAAATTTTACTTGATGGGGAGTGAAGTATTCTTGGAGAGACTGGTCGGGAAGTTACTACCATTTGATATTTCCACATCTCTGCCATGGTTATTCAATCCGACTAGTGAACTAGTTCTTCCGCTTCTTTTCCTACACAGGGACTCCTATAAAAATCCTTTTTGGAGCTTTGACTTCTTTTACAGATGACTGCAAATGGACTTGCCCAAGGGCACAGCCATGTGTTAGGACATCAAACTTTCTTCAGACTGCCACTGACTTGCCTCTTCACTTCTTTGCTCGAATGTCATTATTTCAATAAAGTGAGACCTCACCCCCTATTTAAAAATACAAACTCTCTGCACTCCCTGTCTTCCTCACCCTACTGTATTTTCTCTTCCAAATCACTTCACACTTTTAAAGATATCATTTCACTTAATTATTTATTATGTTTGTTAACTACTGCCTGTCTTGTGTCTTCACTGAAATGTAAGCTTTATTTTTCCAAAGATGGGGGTTTTCCCCCTATTTTGTTCATGAATATTGCAAAGATTCAATACATACTTGTATAAATGACTGCCGTTGGCATACAGTCTAGAACAGTGGTCCCCAACCTTTTTGGCCTCGGAGACCAGTGCTCCTCTGAGAACCTAATGCCCGATGATCTGAGGTGGAGCCGAGGCAGAGACGCTAGTGCTGGGGAGCGGCTCCAAATACAGATGAAGCTTCGCTGGCTAGACACCACTCACCACCTCCTGCTGTGCAGCCTGGTTCCTAACAGGCCACAGACTAATACATGTCCCAAGCCTGGGGTTGGGGACCCCTGATCTAGTTCTACTTCTCTTATGGTGCTCTTGGCTTTATTAGAATACCTAAGTCACATATTAGACATTTTGTTTTAGTATAAATGAAAATAGCTTTCTCTGTTATGAGATCTTTTCTCCTCCTTTGTTTCTCCCTGTCTTTATTCATATGACACATTTATAATGGATGCTAAATATAGTTTTAGGTGCTGGGATGTGGAAATGAAGACGTTTCTGTATCATGGAACTTAAGTCCGTTAGGGGAAACTAAGCGATACAAATTAACAAATAATTGAATGAAGTAATGATAACATTTGATACTGGCAATAAGGAGGAAAATCAGCTTTGTATTGACAGTTAGGAAGGTCATCTTTGAGAGGAGGCGGCTTTTTCTACTTCCTTTTCTGTGTTTTTTGTGCTCTTTTTAGCTATACCTGTGACCCATCTGAGCATTCTGAAGGAATGATTCTATTGGAGAAACAAAGCTAATAGTAGTGGACTATATGTCCCAATACTTTTCAAAATAAAAGACAGGTAATTCTTTACCATTCCTATTACTGGTGTACTGAAAAGAAGCTTTATAAACAGTGAGCAGGAATAACATTGATGAGGTCTTTGGGTTTATTTTAGAGGTAACTGATTTTTATAAACACGGCCACCAAGTATATCCTCTGATGTAAATAAAAATTCTATGTCTTAATTTCTTCAGCGGTGGAACATAAAATTTTGTGTTTGAATAAAGGGTTAGAGGTCGTGGTAGTTACCTGTAGAATTCTTTAAACATTCTTTACTCATTCGCATACACAAAGCTACACACACAATTGGTAGTATCTGTCAGAGATATTCTTTGGAGTTACTGTACAAAGATGCCAGCATCATAAGCAGGAAAGTTTGACTGCGTTAAGTTGGAGTTGTTTGAATTTGAGATCTCAAATTCTTATTAAAATTCATTTTGTAGTGGAATACTTTTTAGGGTTTTATAGTGAATAAGTTATTTGAAAAATTCTAGCTTGTCCCTCTCTTTGGGGAGATAACTGCTTCAATTTTGTTGGCTATAGGCTTGCGTTCCTTTGGACCACACAAGCTTCTAAGACATTGGCATCCAGGTCTTTGGACTGTAAAATTTCATTGACAACAATTCATGGAAAACAGGATTTTAAAAAATCAGCTGCTTTCTTTAAAATTCATCTGAAGCATCACATTTTAGTGTTGCTAAATAAGTAAATGGTTTAGTGGTTTAAAAGTCTTTCATACTGGGAATCTTTGGAAATTGCATATCAATTAAATACATGTATAATTATCATTTATTTTAGTAGTTAACATTGATTTTCCTGCTAGGACTTTGGTTTTCAGATTATAATGTAGTTGATCCTGAAGATTTGTATAAGGCTTATACCTTTCTGCATTTAACTCATTTACAGCTGTAAGAGAAGGAAATTTTCATAATCTTGTAAAGAGTTAGAGTGTGTTGTGGTGGCGCAGGCAGTAGATTTGAAAATAATTAAAACTTGTTCTTTATTAAAAGAAAAAAATAACACTTTCTAAATATCTGGACTGATTTTCCTCAAATTAAGTTTAGGTTACTCCAAGGATGAAAAATGAATATTTAAAGTCCTTTATATAAAGAAAACTGCTGAGATGATGGTTACTTCATAAAGATGAATGAAAAATGACATGGGGCGTCATTTTCATTCTTTTAAATATTTAGTCGATATATGAACTAGAAAGGGATGATATATGAACTAGAAAATGAAGTATATCTTTGATACTTAAATATATTTCTTTCTACTTGAAAAGGATAGTAAGTAATAGTATCAACACTTGGATTATGAGATAAAATTGAAAATTCTCCCTGGAATTATTGGTGCTCTTATATCGAGACTGCTTTTGTTTAGGATTATTTGTCATAAGCCAAAGTGTGCCTTCCATGTGGCTTAATCTGTGTATTCTGGTTTCCCCCCTCTAAGAAGAGAAGGCTGGTCTAGATGGTCTGTGAACCAATGAATTCCTACCCATTTTTGAACTTAGGAAATTACTAGTCAAGGCTTGAAAACCTCAAATTTTGGGTGGAACGGTAGGGGGGAAGAGTGGTTTTAGAGTGAGAAATTAGCCTATTTATAAATAATGCAAGTATTGTAAAATTCTCAGGTTTTTTTTTTTTTTTTCCCTCTACCAGAGTAATTCTTTTACCTTGGAGAAGAAAGACCTTTTTCTTAAAATTGTTTATAAATTAGTGAATTTTTAGGTTACACATCAAGACATTAGAATAACTGATAGATTGGGATATTTAAAATATGGTGGTTCATAGACTTTCTGCTTGGTGATGCACAGTAATTGTGGACTGCTGAACTCTGAAAACATCTAATAATATAGCAGAGATTTCTTCTTTCAAGAAGATTCTCTGTCGGTTCAGAGTCCGAAGGAGTTTTCTAGATGCTGTCGATTTGAGAGTTGGAAGGGGTTTTTAGGGACACACAATTCCTACTACTCTTTATCTTATAGTATCCTTGAGATATGGCAGTCTAGCCTTGACTCCTTACAGGAATGGGGAGCTATCTCTCATAGAACCTACTCCACTCTTAGCTCCTTTGAAAGATCTTTCTTATGCTGCTTCAGTTTACTTCTCTATTGTTTATATACCTTTTCTGGAGAACAAGCCAAATCTTTCTTGTGCATGGAAGCCTTTTAATTTGGGAGGACTCTCACGTGGTCATGTATTTACAGATTTACCTATAAAAGGTCAACCAAAGAAAAAGAGGGGGATAAGAATTTGAATAGTGTGGCTAATTCACTTTATATATGAGCAGCGAGCATATATCCTAGAGGAAGCATGGGATGAGAGACTGCTGCTACCTCTGTTGTCTCAGTTCCTGTGTACGTATAGGTAGTGTGAGTCCGCCTCTGGCCGGAGTGTGATTCTAAATGTTGAAGACAAGCAGTTTTCACAAAACTTGGTCTCTAACATAATCCCAATACTTTATCTGGCACTCAAACGAAAAGACAATAATATGTTCCAGTCCTGGATGAAAAACAAGTTGTGTTGGACTTATTGAAAGGAGATATATTTGCCTTCAGTATGGTATCTCCCTGAGGGATTTCCAGGGATAATTTTAACAATAAGAAAATTTTACATTACCAGATAACTTTAAGAGCTTAGAGCTCTACTATGATTGAAACAGGATTTTTTTTTTCCTTTTGTGTTCTCCAATTTCAACACACCTAAGTTATGTCTTACGATGAGTGAGCTGACCTATTTCCATCTCCCATGTGGGTACTCTCCCGTTCATTAAACTGTCTCTTAAATTTTGAAAAAATACTCTAAATGTGGTGTGACCACTTTAGCACGGAGTGAGATTATTACTTTCCCTGTTCTGGACATAGGACTTCTATTATCATAGCTTAAGATGGTAGTAACATATTTAGCAGACTTGTCACACTGTTGACTCATTTAAGCCTGTGGTCCACCAAACCTCAACTGTCTTAGGAGTTTAGAATAGGAGTTTAGGTGTTAGGAGTTTGGAATAACTGGTGGTTAGTGAGCCACATGTTCTGTTAGTAGAATAGTCTGGCCTCGCATTTTTTGGGACTTTTACATTCCTTTCCTTTTCTTTGTGTTAAGATTTGTTCTTATAAGGAAATTTGTTCTAAACAGCTTTTTAGTGATCTTTGTTTATCTGTAGAGATGTCTTGTGTGAAGGGAACCATTATGCATTCCAGTTTGAAAAAGGAAGTCACATTTTTTGAAGCGAAATGTTCCTTTCATTTTTATGTAAACACTTCTGTAACACACATACAGAAAAGTACACAAATAACTGTAGCCAGCACACACATCAAGAAACAGAACCTTCCTCTAGAAGCCTTTGTCCCTTTTTACTCACTGCCTTCCGCCTTCAAGGGGTACCCAGTTTCCTGTCTTCTGACATTGTCAATTAATTGTTCCTGTTTGTGAGCTTATTTGCATGGAATCTCATGCAGTATGCACTTTTTTTGTTTTCTTTTTTTTTTTTGTATCTGGCCCTTTTTGATCAATGTCATGCTGAGAGGTTCACCCATATTATTGCATAAAGTGATAGTTCATTCTTATTGATATTTAGTATTCTATTGCAATGATATGGCATTTATCTGTTCTACTGGTGATGAATATTTGGGTTATTTCATTTCCAGATTTTTAGGTATTAGGAATAATCCCATAATGACTGTTCTAGTACCTGTCTTTTGGTAAGTCTATATACCCATTTCTGTTGTATATATACCTGGGAGTGGAATTGCTGAGCTATGTGGGATGTTTCTGTTTAGCTCTATGCTATGTTTATGTTCAGATGCTACCAGTTTTCCAAAATTATGATACACTCCCACCATCAGTGTCTGAGAATTCTACTTGCTCCACATCCTCACTATTCTGACTCCTAATTTTAATCATTTTAGGCAAGATCAACATCTTCACAATGTTGTTTCCATTTTCATAAAACAAGTTTCAATCCATGAGGGTTTTTTATTTTTCCTAATATTTTGTAAGTTTAACGTAGAAGTTCTACACATTTTGTTAGATTTATTCTTAAGTATTCGATTTTTTGATGCTATTGTAAGTGCTATTTTTTAAAATGTTATTTTTCTGTTTGTTATTGGTTTGCCTTGTTTGCTAAGGTAGTTTTTATTGTGAATTGGTGGTGAATGTTCTGTGTTGCATGTTATCACAATCAAATAACATTTATTCTTTTCCGCCTCTATTAGTTTGGTGAATACCCTTGGTTGACTTTTGAATTTTAAACACAACTCTTGCATTACTAATAAACCCCACTTGGCCATGACATGTATTACTCTTGGCATATATCACTAAATTTGGTTTATAAATGTTTTAAGTTTTTACAAATGTACCCATATGCAAATTTTGTAATTTTTATAATTTTTATAACATCCTTGTAAGGTGTTGGTATCACCATTGCCATCCTCAAAAAAAAAAAAAAAAAAAAAGAAAAAAGAGATGGGAAATATTTCTATTTCTAGTTTCTAAAAAATTTGCATAAGATCAACACTATTTGTTTCTTAAACATTAGGAAGATTTTATTTATTTATTTACTTACTTACTTATTTACTTACTTATTTGGCTTGTTCAGGGTGGCATGGCCATAGATTAAACATTAGGAAGATTTTAAGTGAAGTAATATAAGCCTGGTATTTTCTTTATGGGAAGGTTTTAAATAATAGATTTAATTTCTTCTATTTTTTTTTGTGTTGTTAATAGTTTGTTTTTATTGTCAGTTTTTGTAAGTTGTATTTTTTAAATAATTTGTTCATTTTATATAAATTATCAAATTCATAGCTCTAAAGTTTTTACAATATCCTCTTTTTAATATCTGTAAGGCCTGTGATAGTATCATTTGCCATTTTCCTTCTTGATACTGGACTTTTTTTTTTATCACTTCTAGTATTTATCAATTTTAGCAAGCTTTTCATAGAACCAACTTTGATTTATATTTGTTTTATATTTGCTTATTTCATTGACTTTTGGGCTTTTATTTCCTTTCTTCTGTCTGAATTTGACTAGCTGTTCTTTTTTTCTAGCTTTTGATTTTTTGCTAATATATACATTAAAGGCCATAAATATTCCATTAAACACTGCTTTAGCTGCATCCCACATTTTTTTGCTATTTTAATTATTTTTAATTTAAAACCTTTTTCTCATTTCTATTGTTTTTCATCTGTGGATTATTCAAAACTGTGTTTCCAATTTTCAAGCAGCCAGATATTTTCTAGATATCTTTTTTGTAATTGATTCTTCCCTAATAAGAGAGCATATTCTCAATGATTCTAGGTTGAAATTTGGCATATATTCCATGTGCACTTGTAAATAATGTATTTTCTAATCTTTTTGGGTGCAATGTTTGTGCGTATGTAATATAAATAACTTAGGTCACTTTGTTAATTGTGGTGTTTGGTGATTTATATCTTAAACTGACATTTTTGTTTTCTATTTTTCTACCAAAAGGCTCACACTGATTGTGGATTTTTTAAAAGAAACCTGTCCATTTTGGCAGTATACATTATTGAAGTTATTATTGGGTACATACAGATTTAGAATTGTTTTTAAATTTTTTTTCTGTTGAATGGATACTTTTATCATTATGGAATATCCCCCTTTACCTTTAGTAATATTTCTTTAAGTCTCTTTTATCTGTCGTTAGTATGGTTATATCAAGTTTCTTTTAGTAGGATCATAGATTTTTAAAGCTGGAAGTAAATTTACAGCTGCACTGATTCACCTTAATTTTATACAGAAATTTATAATTCTGTTTTTTAATTCAACAGCAGGTATTACTTCAACCCAGCATAAACACTTGGTCCCATGTTAGTTCTCCTGAATTCTTTGGAAATATACTCGATAAAAGTATGGCATCAGCTCATATTCTCTTCTTTTCTCAAGTTTGCATTTGGTTGATCTGTTTCAGGATGGTCAAGGCGTATTCTAAAGTCAGTTAAGGCCAACTTGTAATAAACTCTGTATTCATTGGTGCCTTTTCGTAGCTTAATTCTTTCCTTTCAGGTATCAGTATTCCTCTGTGAGGCTTTGCTCAGGCATCATTTTCTGGAACTCTTATTTTCCCCCACACTGTCCATGCTTGATTATTCAGAGACTCTTGCCCTCTGCCTGCCCCAAGCACCTCCAGACCTGCTCTGATCACTGTGCTTTCCTGGTTACATTCTGGGGCCTCTGATTATCTTCTGGTCTTGGATAGGAGGGAGAATAACCCCACAGGATTATGATAGATGTAGTTTAAATGTGCATGCATATGTCAAACTTCATAATTCTCTATCCAACTTCTAATGCCCCAGGCTCCCTCTCTACTCTTAGCAGAAAGATCTTTTTTCATTGCTTCCTAAATCTAATTTCTTAATTATGAGGAATTATGTTCAGAAGCTTTTCTCGCTTATGAAACACTGGACACACTTATGCAAAGACTTTGGGGCCTTCCATTATTGCCCTCTTGTGTCCTCTACCTGGTAAATTGTTCAAAAGGCCATAGTGCCTTCGGGTTCACTAATTGTGAAGCAACTGAGGCCCAGAGTAATGATGACTTGCTTGGATCTGTACACTTCAGTAGAAATCAAAATGGATCTGATCCCATCTTATTCTTAGTTAATTCTTCTTTTTGTTCTTTAATCTGGGGGGACTTATTTTCTCTTAAAAAAATGCACCTTGGCTCTGCTGTTTATCGAGCATCTGACCTTGGTAAGCTAATTCACCTATTCATGTCTTGCTTTCCTCATCTGTAAAATGGATTGATAATCATTTTAATAGTCTCTTTGAGGATAAATGAGTTAAATCACATAAAACAAACAATACTTATAGTTCCTAGCCTAACGTGAGCACTAAAACAAATTATCTGCTATTATGATTATGAAGGAGATGATGAAATGGTAGAATCTCATTTTATGGTTACATTCTACTAGATTCATGATGTTAAATTCTGTAAGGAAAATACTGATTTCCCATTAGCTTCCATTTTATAAATGTTCTGTTTTCCAGTGGGTAAGATTAGTCTTGTGAAAACTTGAAGCCGAAAAAAATCAGTTGCCTTATTAGACAGTGTAATTGCCACTACTAATAAACAGAGTCCTGCTTCAGCCACTGGCTTTTTCTTTGCGGGCCCTCCTCCCTTTGGGACCTTGCCACCATTTCAAGGTAGCTTCTTCTCTTCTTGGACCAGAGACATTTTGTTTCGAAAACTCCATTTTCCCTGTCTTTTGATAATTGACATAGTCTCAGTGCTTGGTAGTCACGGTGCTATAGTACCTGGCTTGCCAGCCTACTCCTCTAGATATTGCAGATGAAAAATTACCATTCTTCAACACTTAGGCTAATGTAAGTTTTCTAAGGTATGGGGCAAATCTTATGTCATCTACTCACAGTGAAGAATTTTGTTGCTATTCGTTTCAGTGCCTGTTTGGAACAATTTTTACACTGATCATTAAAAGTACCCTGTAATTGTCTTCTTTCGTAATGCATATTTTTTAATATCCTTTTCTAGTTCAACCTTGTAGACTGTTTTAGTTTTAAAATTCCAGTAGAGTTTAAGTTAATTGTGCATTATTTAAAAAACAGACATCTTACCACCAAAAGTGGAGTGAAATAATATATAATGTTATTTTTTATTACTTTAATGATCCTGGGAGTGTAAATAAGATTTATTGCATAGCACATATACTAGAGATATACTAAAATAATTTAGAATTTGTCTCTGTTAGAGATATTTATGCAATATAAAGGTAGATTAAATGTCACAATCATGAAAAATGCAGTAAATTTTTCCAGGTGATTAATTGTGCGAACCATAACATGTATGTGAACATCTTTTCATGTTTGATCAGTTTTATTCCTGATGGTAATAAAAGCAAGTAAATGAAATGCAAAATGTTGAGTGAAAGGTAGTAGTTGTTATTTTTACATGCATAAAGGAGTCAGGGTGAATTTACGGTCTTGCAAGGGCTGTCAGCTGCTAATATTGAATGTATATTCTTAAAGTGATCTATAGCACCATAGCCAAAATACCATGGGCACAAAATTAAAGTTGGTATGTACTGTGTTTGTTGATTTACCTTTCTTGGATGTGTAAAATATTAACTAAGACTATTTTAATATAGCTTTTCTGTTTTTGCTCAGGACGCAATGCCTGCTCTTTTCTTCTTTGAAGTATATACAACGCAGCATCAGTGTGGAATGGGGAGAGTTAGAATTACAGTCTTTCAAATTCTGGCACCGTGTGTTTCACTTAATTTTTTTTGACTGAAATACATGATTCCAAAATGTATCAAATTGCTTTTTTTAAAAAACGATTTAGTTCTGTAAAACTTCTAAGTACTCTTTTGAATCAAAATTAGAGATAAATGTATTAGTTTCAAGACATTTTCTTAGTTTTCCAGAACATCTTAGACCCCACAAGTATGTGTGAGGGAGGAATGCTATGTGACTTAACCCCATCTTGCTGCCACTTGTCTGCTACTCCTGCCACTGATCAAATCATACCCGCTGCCATTTCCTGAGTTTGAGTGTGTTAATCAGAGCCTTTGGTTTTCTTCTTCTCATTCCTACCCTTAGGCAGGAAGAGAGGTGTACTTTAACTTGTACTGCAGTTGTTGGGGGTAATTGTGTACCTCAGTCTTAATTGATAAAATCTGCTTTTACAAAATGAATATGAATAGAAAGCAAACTTAATAGCTGTCTGCTTTTAAGTAATTGCCTATGAAAAAAGCAAACTCTTTAGACTACATCATCTTTTATAAACAGGTTTTAAAATCAAGAGATTTTATCTACAGTACTGTAATATATCAAAACCAACTCAATGGACGTTAATATAAATAAATTAAATTGAACTCCTTTGGTAAAAAGGCTATTTTTATAAGGAAAATGCAATACTTTATAGATTTCAGTCAGAAGTCCTGTGTAGATTTGGAAAAATATGTTGCTCATGGCATGGCCACAGCAAAAAGATTCAGTTTCCAAAGGTTGCTGTTGGACTTCTTTCTTGCTCTCTTTTCTGTATAGTCTAGTGGCCATTGCACAGTGCTTTGTCTACCACAGTATTCTATTTAGAACACAGTCTATTGTACTTAGCTTACATTTTTTTTTTTTTTACAGCGTAATCACCTCCAGTTGGCAAAGATCTCTGATTAAAGAATGATTGATGGGTGCCTTCTACTTTCCTTACCTGGTTGTATAATCACTGCTCTTATCTTTGTGATCTCTGTCTGGGCATAAAATCAGGCAAAGTTTCCTAATAAGTCATTGGTGTTTACGCCTATAAGCCTAGTATTAGAAGCAGAAGAAATTCCTTTTATTTTACTTGGAGTAGCTCTTGAATACTCTACAGAAACTTAATTTTGAAATGTCGAAAGCCTAGCTGAGGCAGCTTTCTTTTTTAAAGCCTATTACTTTATCAAGTCAGATTACTGAAAAGCTATGTACTTGGGCCACATTTCAGTAGTCTTTTGAACAGATATTTCAAAAGAATTATTTTTTTAATGGTATGGTTAGTTAAAGAAGAGGCCATGTGACAACTATTTCTATTAGTTTTTGTAAAATTGCACTTAAATTCTGGGGGTTATGTTAGTTCTTAATACTTTATAAAGATTCATGTGGTAAAGGCTTAGGGCTTTATCCTTGAATAATTTTCATCTCTTCTCACAAACTGGTATCTATTCCTTTATTAAAAACAGTTTTTTTATAGATCAGAATTTCTCAGTTTGAGAGGCTTTCTAAGAATTCCAGAACAAAATTGATTACAGGTTGGGTATTCTGGTAAAAACCGTATCAGTATTCTTCTCTGTTCATTGGTTCATGTTCTCGTTCATTATTATAGTGTTTTACTTTCATATCTTTTCTGGAAATGGGCAGTACATAAATAACTGAATGAGCTACATTATTTAATTCTAAGCTATAGTATTAGTGTGCATAGCCATATATCAAATTGAGAAAAGAATGCTTTTCCTTAAGCTTTATATTACTAAACGGTTTTTTTTTAAAAAAACAGTGCTGGGAAGTCTAAATTAGTGCCCCAATTGAGTGAACCCCCAATTCAGTTCTGAACACAGTTCGAGTTGCTGTCAGTTTACAGTAAATGGAAACCGGTGCTGCAGCTCTTGCTCCAGACATCACTGCAGATCTCAGACTTGAGGACGCACATAGAGCATGGTGGTTTAAACAGGTGAAGGGGTCGATGTTCATGTCATGGCACCTATACATGCCAAAGTTATGGCTGTTGCCAACACATTTCTGCCTTTTGATTTTTTCCCTACCACTTTGGGATCTGTTTGAACTTCCAATCCCAGTTTCAGAAAATACCCTCAAGAAGATCTTTGTTTTCCAAAGTATTCTTGAGATTACCTACATTGTGGGCTCTGAAAAATTCCTTGATCGTACTCTTCAAATAGCTGAGCAATTTATTTTTGCTTTGCAGTTTATCTTCTAGGAAAATTGATGAAATATTTTGATTTACTAATTTCCATTAAAGAGGATAGAAATGCCAAATATTTGTCCAAATGAATCGATAACATTTGTTTTTTTGTGTGTTTAAATTTTTTTTTGGAGCCTATTTTTAATGTGCCATTTTTTTTTCTTTTAAAGTTACAATATATTTTACCTTTTTTAAAAAATTTGAGTCATGACATTTGTTGGTGGTTCTACTGCAGGATCCTGGCTACTGGGTGAAGATTCATCACTTAGAATATACAGATGGAGGCATCCTGGATCCAGATGACGTCTTGGCAGATGTTGTCGAAGACAAAGATAAGGTAGATGACTCTAAAATTGTCACTCTTTGTTTTCTTCTGTAGAGCTGTGTGTTTTCTAGAGATTGAGATCCTTAACGAACTCATCTGTCAGTTATTATTAAAAGATGCCAGCTGGTCAGGTTTCACCTGGACAGCCCATAAATCAAAATTCTCTATCAGATGTTCAGAAAAACTTCGTCAACGTTTGGGAATCTGTTCATAGTGGCCTAATTAGCAAACGCTTCATTCCCAAGAGTTCCTTATCCGTCTCAGTAAATCAGTGTCAGGCTCTGAGGCTGTTGGAGTTCTTGCCATTGTTGTCTTGAGTTTATTCTTGACCTTTCCTAGATGTGCAACTTAATGCCTGAGATTCGAACATGTTTCAAAGTAGAGAATACAGTGGGAGAGGAAAGTCTTATGAAAAACTATGGTGAGAATTTTTGTTGAAGTAGCTAATAAGCAACTATATTTTGTGATAGTTTTTGTTTTCTTTGCTAAAGTAAACATTAAATTGAATATTCTGGGACGTTTGAACATATTTTACCATCTACTTGAGAAATAATCCCATTGTAATTATCTTTTGGGAGGGATTTTTTCTTCTGATGTTGAAATGAAAAAGGCATTGAGTTGAAATACACTGGACTATTCTTATTGAGACATATTGTTTATTACTATCTCTGTGCTGGGTTAATATGTCCTTCAGAATTGAGCTGCAGCTCTGCCTGAGGCATTTTGCTTCAGCGTTTCTTCTATGTATTCTTAATACTGTTTGTACTAGGCTAAATTATGTCTGTAGACATGTTTATTTATTTTTTTTGTAATTTCAGGTAGGGCTGTGTGGGGTGCGTGTGTGTGTGTGTGTGTGTGTGTGTGTGTGTGTTTGCGGACACACATGTGTGTGTGTGAACTAACTGGACTGGAATATAAATAAGTGATTTATTGAACTTGGGTAAAATTTAGGTTTTTCCTTTTCCATAAGATCTTTTTGGACAATTCGAATATACGTTAGTCTTTGGAGACATTCTACCCACTTATTTTTTCTATTTTCTGTAGGGACTCAATCTTGATTTACCTATAAGTATAATTAGCTATTTCATTAGAGACTTGTCTTTCTAAATAAAGATTGTAAGCTCCTAGAAGACATGGACCAGGAGATTTTGATTTCTTTTGTGTTATATTATATATATGGTACAATATCTTACCTGCACTCAATTCTCAAAGAACTCTTAGTGAACTAATGAGTTAAAAAGAGAGCTTTATTCTCTGTATTTAACTACTGCTGTACATGATTTTTTTTTTTGACATTTTACTTTTAATTCTTATTTTTCAATTAGAGTTGGCATTTAATATTATATTAGTTTCAGGTGTACAGCATAATGGTTAGAATTTATATAAATTCTGAAGTGATCCCCCTACTTTTTCTGATACCCATCTGGCAACATACATAGTTATTACAGTATTATTGACTATATTCTCTATGCTATACCTCACATTCCCATAACTGTTTTATAACTTCTTAATCCCAATTTGTACTTCTTAATCCCTTCACCTTTTTCACCCACCACCCAGCCCCCATCCCATCTGACAATCACCAGTTTGTTCTCTGTATCTATGAGTCTGTTTTTATTTTGTATGTTTATTTTGTTCTTTAGATTCCACATGTAAGTGAGATCGTAATGTATCTGTATTTCTCTGTCTGACTTATTTGATGTAGCATACTACCCTTTAGATCCATCCAGGCCATTGTAAATGGTATGATTTCATTTTTTTTATGGCTGAGTAATATTCCATTGTATTTATGTACCACAACTCCTTTATCCAATCATCTATTGATGGGCCCTTAGGTTGCTTCTATATCTCGGCTATTGTAAATAGCACACAGTGAACATAGATATTAATAGTTTTTTTTTTTTAATTACTGTTTTTGTTTTCTTTGGATAAATAACCGGTAGTGCAATTGCTGGGTCATATGGTAGTTCTATTTGTAATTTTTTTAAAAAAATTTTATTTTATTATTAGTTTCAAGTATATAGTACATTGGTTAGACATTTCTGTAGTTTATGAAACAATCCCCCTGATTACTCTGTCTTCCCTCTGGCTCTCCACCTAGCCATCATATTAACGCTAACTGCATTCCCTATGCCATGCTCCCCATCCCTGTGACCATGTATCAACTACTAATTTGTGCTGTACATGATTTTGTGCATAAGTGTTGTTTATTGTTCAGTCTTATGTTCATAACTTTAAAGGAGGATTTTCACTTCAGGGTTTTCCTGTTTGACTTTCTGCTGCTTCTCTATAGCCATATTCTTCCTTTGAAATATTCCACACTTTTTGGGTTTGTTAATGAACTAAGGTCTTCCTGTCTCAAATTTCACCGATATCCAGTGTATTAAAATGAAAAGCAGGAAAGTGGCGAGATTAAGAAGAGCCAGAAGAAAATGTCTCATCCCAGCCTCATCTAAGACCTCATTACAGGAAGAATGGTTCCATGAATAGTGCCCAGGGAAATAATTTGTTCTATAGAGCTCTTCCTTTTAGAGAATTCTTTTTATCTATCTTGGCAATGAGTTTTTAAACATAATCCATTTACCAGACACATGAGCAGCATTATTATAATCTTTGTTTTAAAGGGACTTCACTACCACTACAAAATAAGATGAAAAAGTGAGATAATTACTTAAAATCCTAGCAAAGGATTAGTGCTGTTTGGGTTCAAGTTTACCTATTTCTGTAATGTATTTTAACTCTTCTGCATGAAGTTTATCTAGTATTATCCTACAGAGTTGGTGAGAATTTACACTTATGATATTGCCAGAAAAAATTGTACTCCCATTTGTTTCTTTTTTAAGGTAATGTAAATGGAAAGGAGAGCATCACTTTTTTTTTTTTCTGACATTCTCTCTGCAGTCAAAATTTCCTCATAGTCCATAGGACTAATGTGGAAAGAAGGTTCTGCCAGACTGCATTCTACCTTACTTTTTTTTTTTGTCAGTTTAGATTAAGAAGTAATTAGAAATAATGCTTCTGGATATTTAATGACTTACAAAATTCACCCAAGATCCTTTGAGACAATATTGAGTTCAGATAAAATTTCAGCTCACCTATCTTCAAATTGGCCAATAATCTCTTGCATTTAGGATACGGATAGAAAGCCAATCCAAAGAGACATGGATGGATGTATATAATCCTTGTGCCAAAGCCCACTTACCTCAGTTCCTAGAAAGGACTCTCACTGTAGGTGAGAAATGGCAACCTTTGATAGCTTAGCTTGAAAGGATGAGGCAGGAAAAACAGACACTTAGAATCAGAAAACAGTATAGGTTGAGGCTACCCAGTACACTTCTGTAGAGATTAAAATTAGAGGTTAAATAATTTTCTACTTAAAATCAGACAAGGAGCTAATATAGTTTAGTCAGTTTTCTAAAGAAATGACTTTCTAAACTTCTGGCACCAGAAGTAGTTTATGTTCGATCTTACCTCTGTTATTCCTTTGGCCAACACTGTGCATGGTACACACATGGTTACTCTTTGGGAGGGTTTTTTTTTTTTTTTTTTAAATTTAACTTGCTTTCCCATTAGAGCCCCTTTACAGGCAAGCTGTGTTTTTACCACAGTGCTCTATTTCTATTCCATATTTTGTCAAAATATTTTTGGAGTAGCTTTGGAATTTTGCATCTTATGATAAATAATATTGGTGTAAAATTTGTGCTGAAACTTAATAATTATCCATTGTGACAGTCATTCTCAATGTTCTTCAGTTTTATGTATCAATCTGATGATTCAAGTTCATTGGGATAGATACCTAAGAGTTTCTAGCCTTACAGTGTCTCTTTCCTGGCTGCCCAAGGCTACTGACCTAGTTTACCTAATAACAATTTAATATTTTATTGAACACTAACAGTGGCCCAGAATGTCTTTGAAACTTACATATTTTATTTTAGAGCAACCTTGCAGGCAGGAGCTATTTATCACCCCCATTTTTAATTCTGATAATAGCCACAGAAATTGTGACTTGCCGAAGATTACACAGGTAGTATCTGGCAGAATCAGATTCTAGAACCTAGAATTTAAATTTCTAGACTCTATTTTGTTCTTATACAATACACCAAGCAGCGTATTGGGTGTTCGTATCTAGTTTCTAATTATGAAAATTCATCAATCATAAATAAACATAAATTTGTTTTTACACAGTTACTATCATATTTAAGAAAAGATAATAGGACTGTGGTGTATAACAAAATTAATTCAGAATTACTATGTCATGCATGTATAGTGAACTTCAACTATCTTTGCCTGCAGCCTGCATCTAATTTATTGTAAAGGGCTGCCAGTTTTAGCTCTGTTGCTTTTTCTTGCATCCCCTTTTCCAGGTCCCAGATTACTCAGTTCAGGTACAGTTTAATTCTAAGTAGACTTTATAGAGTATATTTGTTGTAAAACCACTATATGCAGTTTCATAGATAAATAAATTCTTTGTTCTACTAACTACTTTTCAGATGGATTGCAGAGTGCACAAATCACATGCTGTGCTGTCTGCAGTAGGCAGAATAATGTCCCTCAAAGATGTCTACATCCTTATCCCCAGAACCTGCGATTATGTATGCTACATAGCAGAAGGGTTTTTGCAAATGTGATTAAGTTAAGGACCTTAAAATTGGGAGATTATTCTGGATTATTTGCGTGGGCCTAGTGTAATTACAAGGGTCCTTATAAATGGAAGAAGAAGGCAGGAGAGTCAGTGCTAGAGAATTAGGATGTGAGAAAGAGTTGACTGTCCAACATTGGCTTTGAAATTGGAGCCAAAGAATGCTATCAGCTTCTAGAAGCTGAAAAATACAAGAGGGTGGGTTCTCCTGTATAGCCACCAGGAGGAATACAGCTTTGTTAACACTTTGATTTTAGCCCAGTGAGACCCATTTCAGACTCGTCACCTCCAGAATTGTAAGATAAATTTGCATTGCTCGAAACCATTATATTTGTGGTAATTTTTTATAGCATTAATAGGACACTCACACACTGTCTCTTATCCAATTTTAAACTTTTAAAGTGATGTTAGTTTACTCCAGTTTCATACTAACTGGGCTTTTATGATCTTGTAGGACAAGGGAAATATACTTCAGGTTAGTTGATCGCTCTGTGTATCCCTTCCAAAGTTTATCACAAATTGATTCTCAATTCATTGGGTGAGCCTTCGTCTCTGGGACTTAAGTGTTATTCTGTTGTATTGTGTAGAGATCATTTCAGTGCCACACCCGAGAGCTGTGGTAATACTCACTTATCAGTTTCTCAGCGCAATATGTAAAGGCCCTAAGAAGCCTAAAGATTGACGTTTAATAAGACACTGCAAAGCTTATTGTATATTAATTGCTATTTTTGAGTGTGAGAACCTGCGCATATTGAACTTTTTTAATGATTGTTTTCCTTGTTAATTGTCATTATTATATCTTGATTTGGTTGTTGAAGGCAATTGCAGTGTAATAGAGAAATACTGTAATGTATAACTTTTTTTTTAAATGTAAATTGGAATACTGCCATGATTTTACTAAATATACATAAGTGAAACTATATTATGTGGTAAAATGCAATGGGAGAATGCATCTGTCTTTGACAAAACTTAGAATTTCATCAGAGTTCATTGAGAGAGATGTCAAAATCTGGATTCCAATGAGGGTTGTTGGCCCCTAGAGGGTGGCTTGGCTTCCTGGATCATAGGATATCTGGTACTCAAATATTACTGTTTCAGTTCAGCTTTGTTCCTTATAAGTTGTATGTTTTGGGGCAAGTTTCTTCATTTCTGTTGGCCTTAATTTCCATATTTGTAAAATGGATGTAATATTAATTTTTATTTTATAGGCTTAGTGTAGGAAAACTATATTAAGTTTTAAGTACGGAATGGCATATAGTAAGTACTTAACTGTTAGGTATTATATTAATAGTATTATTATGGTAGTGTTATTCGTGTATTTTTTACCTGTGTGCTTTGATTTAACCATTAAATGTTTTAAATTTAAGCATTAAAACATCAAATAAACTATTTTGCAGTGCATTTTGTTTTGTAAACCCCGTATTAAATTTGTTTAAAAGTTATCAAGTTGTTTAACAATAGTTTTATAGGAAGATTCTTTATTATGATAAAACATTGGATTCCTATACTGAGAAGGCATAATGCCAATATGACTAACTTTATCATTAAAATAAATCTTTTATCAGAGTATAGTATTTGGTACTATAAAAAATATTCAAAGATCTAATGAAGTTCGAAATAGAGACTGGTTTGCACACTGAGTGAACTGGTGACCTAAAACCAGACACTGTCCTAGTTGCTTTCTGAGCACGCTCTGTTGCCCTCTAGTGGAGCCCATAGATACCTAGACACCAGCTTACGGGAGAGTCTCCCTGAGTGTGATGACATATTTGGTTCTATTAATTGTTAATATATTTTTAGTACAACACACAAACTCAGTGTGGATGGTAAAGCAGAGTTTATATTTCAACCAGCAATTGTCACTTCTTTGTGGTCACCAACCATACCGATATTTAGCTATGCTTTTTGAGTTTTCTTAGAAGGGCTAAAGCAAAATCTTTGTATTTCTAAAACTCCTTCTTTTGGTTTAGACTTCTTCCCACCTTTCTATTCACTGGTTGAAAGGTCAGTGGCTGGTTGTGATGAAGTATAACTTTTTCAGTGTAGTTAAACAATTTATGAGATATATTGTGTTTTCCTGGGGGTAGGGGATGCTAAATTAAGTTAGTCTCCTTAAAAAAAAAAAGGTCGAATTAATACTTCAATTTTGAGTCTTAACTTTTTCAGTAAAACTCCCATTTCAAGGGGAAACACCTATTTTAAACCCTTAACTTTTAACAAATCAGAATATGATGTTTTGGGTTTTTTTTTCTTCTAAAGTTTTTCTTTGATTCACAGGTATTGAAATTTTGAAACCACATTTGAGAGGAAACTTGCAAAACTAAATAAATGTAGAAGCCCATTAAAAAACTAAAGGATTATCTTGACCAAGAAATTTCATCTCAATCTTTTAGAGAATATTCTCAGCTTTTAGAATTACAGAATTATAGAATAATAACCAGAACAGGTTTCAGCCATCATATGGCCTAAGCCCATCATCTTGCAAAAGAGAATTGTCTGAACCAGGAAGAGCTTAAAGGGCTCCATGTTTCCAGCCGATGTCTTTCCACGTCTGCATTTCCTCCCTAGCATCCTGATAACATGTGGTGCAGACTGAAACTACCCGTTTTCCTTCCTCCAGGTTAGCTTCCAACATTCAACTTACTTGTTTTGGTCAATAGGAACATCTTCTTCTAGCCTTCTAGGTTTGAATATGCAGTTGTCTTTAAATTTTAGTTATTTAATAAATCCAAATCTTTCCTTTCACCTGGCTCATGTATCTGTTTGTTCTGTTCTTTGTATTTCCACAGCTACCAAATTTAAATCCATACAATCTCATTCAGGTTACCTCATTGATAAAGAATTGGTGGACTTGCCTTTAATTTTGTCCTTTCCCTTCCACTGTTGCATGGCGTGAGTGCAAGTAGAGTGGCTAAGAGCTTGGATTCTGGACAGCAAAGGCAGAGCATTTTTGGCTCTGCTGTGTGTGTGACTTTTGTCATGTTGCTTAACCTCTTTGTCCTTAGTTTGCTCAAGGACGATGGGAGCAAAAGATAGTACTGGTTTAACAAGGTAACACATGTAAAGTGTTTAAGAGAGTACCTGGCCTGTAGTAAGTCAGCACTATGTATTAGGTTTTATCACAATAAACATACTACTATTGTGAACATAGATTATATTATTCCTAAAGTATTGCTTAAGTCATACCATTCCTTCCAGTGTATACTGAATCAAGTCCAAACCTCATATCCACACATTATACTCCAAGGCCTTAGAATGCCCCCAAACTATGTATCTCAACCTTTTGTAACCTTAATAATTAAACGACTGTACTGACTCTTTTATGTACCATGTGCTTTCTCACTCTATAGCTTTCTTAGTGTTTAACTTGTCTCGTGCGTCCCAGCCCTACTCTCTGCCTATGCACTCTTCATTCTACATGTTATAGAATGTAAGCTTCATGAAGAGAGAGTCTTTATTTTGTTCACTGCTGTCTTCCCAGTGTCTGTAGCGGTGGCATTTCATAGCTGTTTAGATAGCTGTAGAATGGAGTAGAAAACATGTATGGATGAATGAATATGTATATATGTTTTTAGGTCTTGAGTAAGCCATTTAACCACTCCAAATTTAGTTTTTTTCCTTGATAAATGATGTCCTTCTCCTCGTATCATTGGGAAGGTTGAGAAATTGCATGTGAAAATCCAATGGAAATTATATAGTACAATGTACATGTAAAATGTATTTATTTCTGCTACTCAATTCTTATTGATCTTTCAAGATCCAGGTAAAATTGCATTTTTTTTTCCAGTCATTGTTTGCCAGACATCCCAATCCCACGTAGATTTTCTGTGCTCTGTAATTTTTTAGAAATCATTAGGTATTCTTTTTTTTTCTTAAATACGATTGCCTCCTAACATTTATCAATTATCATCTTGAAATTCTTAAGAATTTTATTGTGATTTAACTTAAGTCTCAATTTTGTATCCCTAAATGTCTTATATGCTCTTTTATGACTGGAATGGTCTTTAAAAATATTTTTTAACACTTGGACTTCTTAACTGTGGTTTAGTGTTTAAACATGTTTCATTTTAGTTAGTGATAGAGTCGAAACGAGAATTGAAGATTTCTAATACCCCTTTTTCTTTCACCAAACTATGTTGTCTCTTTTAAATATTTCATTAGGAGGCAGTTTGTGGGCATGTTTTAACCCCAGCGGAGTGCTTTGGAGTCAATGCCTTTGTGATCTTACTTATGGCAAAGACAAATGGTGTTGGGAGATAGTGACTTAATCTCAAGCAACCCGGATGGTGCTTTCTGCGGTTTAGTAGGTTGGCAACTATAAAGTGTGAGTTCGTGTATGTGTGTGTGTATGCGAGAGAGAGAGAGAGAGAGAGAGAGAGAGAGAGGGGGGGGGAGGAAGGGAGGAGGGAGGAGGAGGAAGGGAGAGAGAGAGAGAGAGAGAGAGAGAGAGAGAGAGAGAGAGAGAGAGAGAGAGAAAATCTGTGTTCAGAGGTATGTGTGTGCAGAGTGTGTGCATGCTTGTTGTTCACCAGAGGTTAGAAAGAAAATATCAAGTTTGATGGTGCTGTTAATTTAGCCAGTCTTTTTTAAAAGATAAGAAAATATTTAATATACGTATAAAACGTCAAGTTTGGTTTGAGGGAAAAAGACAATAAAACTTGAGAGTACAATAATGTTTTACTTAGAGCTAAAAATGTAATTCTAAAAAAAAAATCAATGCACATTTTCACCGTTACAGCATGCCTGTAGCCATGTGTTATGTTATTGGACCCCGTTCCACCAATGTTCTCTCTCACGTTAACTTCTTTCTAAGCTATTTGTATAAATATATCTATGCCCAAGAGGTATGAGACCATTATTTTTTAGATACATCTATTTTTGACTTACATAACTTACAAATAGCAGTTTCATTAAAATACATGAAATTACACCAAATGGAAAGTTACATAAGTTATAAAACATCCTTTTTGAAAAAGGCAAATGCCTTTGGTTGCTAATTGGGCATCACATCAACAATATCTAAGTATATATCGTTTTAATCAGATTTCATCCCCCAAATATCTAGCTAAAATCAGTTCCATTAAAGGAATGTTGTAGAGTGTTATGTGGCAGAGCACTGGACTTTGGCAGTTTGAATTTAGGTTTTTCTTATGATTTTAACTTTTCCCTCCGGTTTTCTCAGTAGTAAAATCAGTTACCCCTGTCCCACCAACCACTGGGTTAGTGGGATGATCACGTGAAATTAGGTGTATGGTGACACTTTGAACTGTGTTGTACCAAGCAACTATAGTTCTTTTGTTCTTATCCCCTGCAGCAGAGATCCGGAGGTATTTAGGCAAACATTTACTTGTGTGTCTTCATCTTGCTGTGGTGTAGGAACACTGAGTCAGGGGAGAGAACCCTGAGAGAGGTTTGGAAGGAAGGAGGCAATTACATGAGAACAGTCTTCTCTTCTTGTCATCCAATGAGGTGTTCAGGAAAGAAGGGACCTCTTTAACTGGGAAAGAAGGCAGTAGTGAGAGTTACAGGAAGAATTACGTTCCCTGAAGGAGGAGAATTGAATTTGTCCTGAGAAATTTAATGGGTGGGAAGAAGAGATATCAGAGCTTCCACATACACACACGCCAGGAGAGAATACACTGCAGTACGAGGACACTTTCCCAGAGCCTCAGGAACCTGAAGACTTTTGTGTAGATGTGTTCACTGCCTGGTTCCTCTTAATGATTGCCTGCAGGTTTCTTAAAATGGAAGGAATCTGGGTGCTTCTTAAAATGGGGTGTGTGTGTGTCTCTGTCTGTCTGTCTTTCCACCTTAGAATAAGAGAGATCTCAAAAATAAGATGAAGTGTTATGAAAAGAAAAGCACCTGAATACCTGAGATCCCATGATTTAAGGGAAGGAAAAAAAAAAGGCTGAGATACTGCTCAGCACTGACAAGTGACTCCTGAAACTTAAACAAGCAATTTTTTAGTTCTTTGGTATTTTCACCAAGAGATATTAGCTATTCAACAATTTTTTTGAGACTAGCCATGTGCCACTCTCCTACTATACTAGTTCTTCTACTGCCATGAGCTCAAACTCACTTTATATTATTAATTAGCTATACTGTGAATCAATTAGACATTTCTGGGCTGCTCTTGGAATAAAATTAATGTTTACAACACTTGAATTGAGGTATGTTTTCCAAGTTTCATTTACATGTACAGATGCCTTACATTTATAGATAAATTTTTAATAAATAAGAATATTTAGTTTCCTTAGACTTGGCTTTTTAAACTGTAGCTTTTTAAAGTCCTATGAGTATATAATTTTCTGTTTAAAAAATAAAGTGTACTTCCCCATCATGATTATAGAAACTTCACTTAGAGACTTTTGGCAGGATTACTGAACTTTGTTTACTGCTTTAATTTAAGTTCTCTTTTTAGCATCCCTTGTTTTGATGTCATGAATTAATTTTGAAGAATCAAGTGACATTTCCTTAGCAATTCATAAAAAAAAAAAACCTACTTGTGCTGATTTTAATCAGAGAAGTAAAATAGTGTAGAAGCTTGTTCATATATAATATCTATAAATCAATTAAAAATGTTACAAGTGAAACACACATATTTACACAATGCTTAGCCATAAACAGACCAGAAAGACTGCAAACTATTATGATTTTAGATGATTCTGATAGCCCAATAATCTGAAATATGCAGATATATATCTGAACAAAATTTGAAGAATCTCATAGTTCTCGATCATAAGGTTAGAACTTGATTTTCTAGACTCCTAGCTTAGTGTAGCCACTGTGTACCAGTTCGAAATGAACCTGACGTGATGGTATAATGTGGTGTTCTAAAGAGCCCATCTTTTAAATGGAAACTTCTCAAAGCTCTTGGGTGATTTATTTAAATCTGGAAGTAACGTTGCTAAGACTGAGAAACCTGGAACTGTGCTTGAGAAGAGAGGGTTCAAGGGAACCAGCTGGAACTGTCCTCAAATATTTGAGTGGTCGTAGAAAAAAGATGAATAAATTCATGCACTGTTATCCGGAGAAGTGGGGCTCATGACGTTTTAAAGTCCGCGTCAGCTCAATAAAATGAATAGCTCTTCGATGAAGCATGTGCTGCGTTTTAAAGCAGACTCAGTCATTGAGCTAGCCTTGAGCAGACATTGGTCAAAAATTCCTCTTTTAGGTTTGGAGTTCCGTCAGACCTTCTATAGGCCAGCTATGAGTCCATGAGGCATGCATTTCGACCTAGAAATTTAAGGGTGGCCTATATGGCCAATTATAATGCAGCTGTACTTTTGTTCACTTACCCAGCATCCATTCTCCACCTTCTCCTTCCTAGGAGAACTCTGAATTTGTTCAGGTGTCTCTCTCACTTCAACATGCAGCCCATATGGTTGGGTCTGTATGACCACCCGCCTCCAAGGGTGAGTCTGGGTGGTCCTTCATCTGCGAGCCAGTTCCCTGTGTCCGTGATTACTTTGAGAATAGTCATATGATTCAGTTCGTGCCGAAGATGCTCAAAGAGAAGTTTGCTGAGGCTTCCAGGGTAAGCTGTTTCCTTCACCTTGCGAGAGAAGTTTTTCTCTGAAGTTCATTCTCTTAGTGGCTTCGAACTGCCGCAGCCATCGAGCTTCCAGCATGAGGTGGTACCCATCCTGGGGGGAGAGCCAGAATCCAGGGCATCTCAGGGACTTGGCCTCGGAGCCAGTGGACTTAGCCAACACTGAAGTCCATCCTAACTGGGAACCTCCAGTTTTATGTGCCATGTGTTACCTTATATTCAAGCCTGTTTGAGTCACATTTTTCTGTAATGCACAGATTAAAGTTGCCCAGTGTGACATACTGTTACAGGAGTGTGGGTTCCATTGTCCCACTTCTGTTTGTTCCCACTCGATTAGTGCATATTTGTTCTTCTCTCTTTTAGTCCTGTATATCTTTAATTTGAAAAAAAAAAAATTCTGAATTTTGTTCATGGTTCTTCCAGTTACTTAGCTATTTCCTTTCCAAAAATTTTGAACTGTCGGTGAAAGAATTAAGCCACTTTCGGTTAAAATGTATGTTTCCATTGTTTGGTTTGCACGAACTTTGATTTAATAGGAAAGATTACCATGGAATTTTTCCATTTGGTGAGAATTGTATCTTTTATTTTAAATCCTTTATAATCTATGGTTGTTGATTTTCTTGAAGGAAACAAATCATGATATTAAACTATTAGATTTATGTTTGTCTTAAACTCATTATTTCACTCATTCATTCTTTCAAGAATTGTACATTAACAATCAATAATCTAAGGACTGGGGAATCAAAGTTCTGTTTTTAGCCTTTCTAGATACTTAAAACATGAATAGTTAAGTCTTATGTATTTTAGAGAGGAACACAGAGGCTGTTATTCTCAGGTATCTTTTCTTGATCTATCTTTCTAATTTTTATTTTAACAACATGGAAGAAATATTTGCTGCTAATCTTGAAATGTAAGAATTTTCTTTCATCAGAAAATAGAGACTATGTTTAAAGCAAACAAGTTAAAAAAAAAAAACTCAGGAGGTTTAAGAAGTTTGTCAGAACTTGGAATGAAGTATAATAATCTTTTAAATAATTCTGCAATGGCATGAGATAATGTAGTTAATACTTCAGCTTCCCCTAAGCAGTGAAGAAGTTTTATAATTATCAGGATTTTTTCAAATCATCCAGAAAGAAATGGAGTCCTTGACTTGACATATGGTTCTTTTCCTAGCTGTTACCTAAGTTATAAAGAGATATCTAGGTGTCTCTGGTGTAGCGAGGGCAGACACTGGGCCCCTAGATCTGGTAGAATGGATTTTTTCCCTATGATCAAGGCAGTGGAAGTGGTCACAGCATGGACATTGGAATCTTTTTGTGATAAAAGCAATGCATTTTATATGCAAGTAATATAAAGACAGTGATTCTTTACACTGTGACATTTCAATCATGATCATTCTTTGCTAAAGTAGCTACATGGCAGTTAAAAATCAGAGTTCTTTGAGCTAACTGCATAACTTTCCCTTCTCCTCACACTACAGGGATATTTTAGTGCATTCAGAAAGATGGAGGTTAAGTGAGAAGTGTTGGGTTTGGGGGCATGAATGTAACTGGTTAGAAAAATAATTTGCAGATTTAGTGTGCTGGAAAAAGGAAGTGCTGTCATAAACGTCAAAATAAAACAAGCAACAAAGAATAATGTGAATAAGAAAGTGATAGAAAAATGATAAAATAATATTGACATTTCCTTAGGGAGACCTAATGTCAAAGGCATAAACACTCAAGCTATTTAGATGTCTCTTCCCCAAATGGAAACTTCTATTTAAGGAAGTTAAGTATTTAACGGCAATGATTGAACATAATGGATGAAATATTTTACACTTGACAGAGACTTCACTCTGAGATGAATCTTGTACTCATATATAATGCATTAAAATATGAAATGGAACTTCTAGTTGGCCAAGTTTTAATTTTATTTTAGTATGGTTTTGTTGTTGTTGTTTATAAATATAAACAGAATTTACCAAGTTGAATTTCAAGAAAACAGACTGGGAACTTGTATACTTCTTGCTACGCTGATATTTGAAATGAGTACTGAAGTAAAAGTAGAATATTAAACATCCTAAGATACTGTTTTTTAAGTCTTTGCTGTTCATTGGAAGTCAGAAGTTGAAAATGAATATCAGATTTATTGAAACAAATGCTTATGGAAGTCTGTTTTCTGGTAATTTAATTCAGCATACTGCTTAGATTTTTCGAGAATTAAATATTTTCCTCCAAATGGAAAAATGTTTGTTTTATTTAACTATAGTATCTTATAGCCTAATGTCCCCAAAAGTAAACATGATAATTTGGAATTTGGAATTTTTAAAATTTTAGTTATAACTTTATTTGAAAATTTAATTTTTATACAGTGAAAATAATCATGGCTAGAATATCTAGAGCACTATTTTATATGTGCTTTATGTGAAATACACTTTATATGAAATAAATAACAGATTTTTAAAAAATTGATAGTGTCTCCATATAAGGAGAGGAATGTAGCTCTGGATTGAATTTTTGACAAACAGTCTTTTATTATGACATCTAGTTGATTAACACTTCGACCAAATCATTGTTTTAAAATATCTCCTTTCACTGTCTATTAGATGTAGAGCTGCAAGCATACACAAAACCTGGCATCCACTTTGTACTCCTCATCATTCACTTTGGGACAAGGCCAATGCCTTGGTTATAGTTTTAAAGTTCAGTCTAAATGCCTTAAGAATTCATCTAAGGCTAGATGATTTTTATACATGACTTTCTTTGAGTGACACAGATAGTGTCAAAACAAACAATATCTTAAGTATAAAAGGTAGTAGGACAGGAGTTTTGAATAAAAGACACCTTTGCAGGTTTTTTCCTTTGGTTTAAATTATATCAAGTTATTTTACTACTAGAAATTTAACACCTATGAAATGTCAAAAATTAAAATACAAAATACCAAAATGATCTGTAATCACAAGCAGAAGTAGTAATCATTGAAAACCAGATATATAAAAATTTTTTCAGAGATATTCAAACATCAATATTACATACATACTTTTCATCCAAAATTGGTAGAGTTACATGCTTTTCTTTGAGCTAATAAATCAGTTTGCAATGTGTTTGTCTTTGAAAGGTGATCTTAGTGTCGGTGTAATGTCTCCTTGTTTAAATGGAGATTTTTAGCCTCTTTCTTTTTGTATTTTTTTGCTATAATTCTGGTCGATAATTAGTTTATAGTAGGTAATCATCGAAGCAAGATATATTTTCAGTATAAAAATCTTAGGATATTTTAAGAAGATAACTTTCAGCACCTTAAGTACAGCATAGAATTCCTGTCTAGAAAACTGTAAGTAAATGGCTATGTTAATGAAGCTTACTGAGCTGGTTGCTTACCTGGGCAGCTGTATATTGGTTCAGCTCTCTCAAGGTGTTTGGAAGAAAAATTTCCATTTGTTTTACAAGAGACTAGTAGTAAATTATTAGCTGTAATTTGCTTTAAAAACATTTCTCCCTTGAAATTCATATATGAAGAATTTAGGGCAAGTCTAACTTTTAAATCCGTTTTCTGTTTAAAATATCTATTTTCTGTTAAGCGTTACTTTGCTGATTTAATTTATCCATTGTCTGGGATTTTATTAATGCTATAGAATACCTTTTTTCATAAACTGAAAAGAAATGTATTTGTGGTCGCCTTCTACTGAGGAAGACTTT
Organism: Eonycteris spelaea; assembly: GCA_003508835.1. Lineage (NCBI taxonomy): Eukaryota > Metazoa > Chordata > Mammalia > Chiroptera > Pteropodidae > Eonycteris > Eonycteris spelaea. The sequence goes on along the minus strand of PUFA01000050.1, from coordinate 8,645,298 downwards.
CCAAACATGAAAATAGTTATTATAGAATTACAAGATTGTAATTAGAATACCATCTATGATTCTAATTAGAATTTATTTTGTTGAGAGTTTGCCAAGTATGAGGCACACTGCTGAAATAATTACTTCCATTATCTCATTGAAGCTGGGATTATTCAGTGAGGTAGATCTATTGTCCCATTTTGCAGGTGAAGGAACTACTGCTTAGAGAGCATGCGCAGGGTCACAGAGCCAGGCCTGTGGCTATGTCAGGAATCAAACTCAGATGTCTCAAGCCAGTGTGCTTGATCACTGTGCTGGACACAGAGGTAGCTTTTTCATGCTCATGGTATTTGGAACTCTTGCATTTTCTTTGTACTGGCTCACTTATAAAGAAAGTCTTTGTACCATGAATCCATACCCATTATGTAGTTTATGTGAAAGAGCAGTAAGATGCCTCTTGTTAAAGAGATTGGATATGTAGGGAGAGGGGTTGGGTTAGAGAGTCAAAGGAAGTGACAACTAATTTATTTCTGTTGCTTTATGCTCTTGGAAAAATAATACAAAAAAATTGGTTGTGAATCTCTTTACTTTTATGAAATATTTTAATTTCTGTAGAGTTGCCATGCATTATTCAAGATTATGAGATGATTTGAATTTCAGGAGCAGACAGATTTTCTGATGAGGATTTCAAGCTGTGTAATTATGAAACCCATATAGGTTAAAAGTTCAGAACTCGTTAGCTTAATCATTAAAAAATAACCAATTTCTAAGCCTGGCCTGTCATTTCACAGGGGTGCAGTTACTCCCACATACCTGGCTTCTGCCTCAGGTCCCACTGTGTCCCAAGAGTGTTCATGAATACCTACCACATATAGCTTATCCTATATAACCGCAAATTTAATAAAGAAAATTTGTATTTTATGGTGGTAAATTTGATACTATAAACTAAGGCACATGTCTAGTAATTTCTTTAACACTTTTCTTGGCTCCTTAAAGATTCAAGGAAGTTCATGAATAAGTGCCAGATATCAAAAAAGTTCAGTGGAACCTGTTATATGGTGTCAGAGCATACTATTAGAAATGAAATTGTAAAATTCCTTCAGAAAAAGCATAAATGTTTCAGAATAAAATATAAGGAAATTAATGTTCAAGTAAAAGAAGTAGCTCATAAAGGAGCGTTTCTTATTGTGGTAAAACATATGTAACAAAATTTACCATTTTAACCATTTTACTGGGATTAAGTACATTCACGTTGTTGTACAACCATCACCACAGTCCATCTTCAGAACTTTTCACCTTATGAGTATTTATTATTTTGAATAAGATAATCCAAATATTATTGAGAATATGTTTGGATTCATAGAGATACTTAGAACCTTTAAAGCTTTTGACTTTTGAATTTATGTAAAAATTAACTTTGAGGTTGGAGCTTTTGTTATTTCAGGTAAAACACATGACACTGCTTTTGAAATACTGTCAGGGTCATGTTTATTTTCATTGAGATGCAATGGTATTGAGGGGAAAACTATATTCACATAAACAACCTTACAAAGACCTTTTGAGATGATTAAAGATACTGTGATCATCAAACAGTTAAAGATGGAAAATAAAATATGGTATTTATGAGATTTTTGACTGGCACGAAGATTTTAATGCATATTATCTTGCTTTGCTAATCAAGGTGATTGAGATGCACTTGCCTGTTAAGTAGAAGTTGCTTTAGGCTTATAGTTATCAGAGATTTTACATTTATCCTCTTTTCATTTGAATGCTACATAAACCCCTTTAAATCTGAGAGGGTCACTATTTTTTTTTCTTAGAGTAATACTGTTACATGTTGAGAATACATATATATTTTTAATGCTCAGAGAATGATAACAAAAAAAAGAATTATTTATTGGTTCATTTCATGCTTGGTAAGATTCCAACTGTCAAAACATTATAAAATTTTGAACCTAGAGGCACATTTCATCACCAGAGTACTAATTACTGCAGAGAACTGGAGCAAGTTATTATGTAGTAGTATTTATTAGAGCTGCCCAATTTTAATATTTTTTGGACTAGAGACATTTAAATAAAAGGTTAAGCTGTTTTGGCACAAAAGTGGGAAGAAAAACTCATAATGCATGCAACACTGTCAAATATAATATAGGAAGGGAAGAATTAATTGAAAATTAGTCACCTACTTACACTGAGACTCAACATCTTATTTTCAGAGATGTCCTGAGCATGGCCAATATTATTCTTGATTTATTTTCATTTTGTTTAGTATTGGGCACCTGCTTTCTGCTAGGCACGGGTGATGTGAGGAAAATGTGTCAGACAAGTGTCTCCCTTCAAGGAGTCTCAATTCTTGCAGGGCGGGGGGTGGGGGGGAAAGAGACCACAGGCAAAGCAGCAGCAATTATATAGCAAGTAATGCATGGGAAGTGCTATGGAGACCAACATAGCAAAGTAAATGAATAGAGAGTAGTGATTGGGGGTGGGGGGAGAAAGGGCATTTTAACTAAAGTAGGTAAAGGAATCTCTTCTAGGACATGCCATTTAAGAATAGTTATGAATGAAGGTCATTTTGAAATATGTCACATAAAATTTTAATAATGAGGACACAGATACCTCTCCTATACTATACATAGTATGAATAAAATTATAAGTAGAATAAAATAAATAACTATAAATAAAATAGGCAATATAGTAATATTGTTAAATAAGAAAATACAGTTATACTCTAATAGATATTTATTAAATATCTGTCATATACAAAGCACTGACTCGATACTCGACTCGGGAGGAGAAAAGATAAGGAATGTTTCTCTCCCTTTAGGAAAATTACAATTCAGTGTGAGTCATTGTGGTTTCCTAAGAAAAGAGGAACTAGCAGTCTCCAAAGCAACAGGTTTTCTGTTTGGCCAAGCACTGGCAAATTATGTTATATGATAGTTGTTTACAGATCTGTCTCTTCATCTCTGTCTCTCTCCCCTCCCCAGCTAATACTGCGAGGTCCTTCAGTGATGATCATATGTCCGTTCCAAGTATTCAGTGCATAATAGATGCTCAGTAGAGGCTCTTTGCTTGGAGGGGTGGTTGAGTGAATGAAGACAGAAGACAGACCTCAGGCCTTGTTAAAGTTTTGAAGAAAGAAAGGCAGGATAACTTGCATGTATTTGCAAGGGTGAAATTTATTTAAGAGTAGGAAAAAAATCCATCAAAGGCTTAGAAGGAAACAGAGACAGCAGAGAAGATGTCAAGATTCAAATGAGAAGATGAGTTTTAGAATACAACTCCAGAAGATCGGGTGCAGTGTGGTTACAAGCCCAGGTAGGGACTGATCTTGAAAAAAACTGGAGTGACATTTTTCTTTCAGAGAAAGGAGAAAAAATAAGATGTGTTGAATAGGTGAAGAATGATTTTGAGATATAGAGGAAAAAATATAGAGTCACAAATTTAGTGAAGGAAAAAGGGTCACCATCTGAAATAAAGACGGATTAGAAGCTGTTAAAGACAGACAGGTTTTGGAATTTGAGTTTTTTTAGATTTAGAAAGGTAATAGATGCATGTACTATATATGAGTATCACCTCCTCCCTGCCCGCCCCCCTTTCCCCCAAATAGGAATAGGTCTGGTGCGTACCGCATGGTGATACACATTGATATTTCTCTTGCAAACATATTAATATTTACACTTAGTGGGAGAAAGATGACAAATGGCCTGCAGTCATCATAGTTTGTACAAAATTTATAAAAATCTGGCAAGGAAAAAACCCAACTGGGTTTTCAGAGCGCTTTAGATGTTGGAATAATGAATAAGGCATTATGGACCTGTGGAACTTGCATTGTCTGTTTTTGTTTACAGGGATAATAGAGGGTACGAAGGTATTTAAGTTTGAAAAGAAACAGGCTTTTTGAGCAAGGGAGTATTTAGGGTAGCTGCTGTGATGTCTGAGATGGCAGAATGGTTGCGTATTGAACCCATCACCACATTCCCATGCCTTCCTATGCACCCTCCCTATATAATATACTGTGAATGTTAAGTTTCAGGACTCTGTATATTATTATTGTATATATCCTGTTGTGACTTGCTTTTTTTAGTGCGTGTGTGTTAAAGTTTTAGGCGAGGCAACCCTCACAGATTGCAAGGACCTTGTCAGTTTATCAGCTTATTTTTTATTTTTTATTTATTTTTTACACTTACAGCACCTGGTCTTCCTATGTGGTCTCCTATCCAAGTAGGCCCGAACCTGCTTAGCTTCCGAATCAGACAGAATTGGGCTTGTTCAGGGTGGCATGGCCGTCGACATGGTCAATATATTTTTAAGATTCAACCACATTCATGCATATATATTTGGCTCATTCATTTTCACTGTTTCCTATTAAGCACATTTGGACTGTATATAATTTTTCCTTTTGTTTCATTTTATTATTGAACATTTATATGTTGTCTTTGGAAGCACATAGGCAAGAATGTATCTAAGGTATAAGCAGAGAAGTAAATTTACTGGAAAAACATTGAGATAAATATTTTCATCATTGACAAGAAAATGTCAAATTGTATTCCAAATTAGGTGTGCTGGTTCTCCTTCATTATATGTTTATTTTCTTATGTTCTATTGTGGTAAAATATACATAATATAAATTTTACCATTTTAACCATACCATTCGGCAGCATTAAGTACATTCACATTGTGCAACCATCCCCATCTGTCTTCAGAAGTCTTTCATTTTCCCCAGCTGAAACTCTGTACCCACTAAACATTAACTCCTTATTTTCCCTTTTCTCCTCCTAGCCCCTGACAATCACCATTCTAGTTTTCGTCTCTTTGAATTTGACTCTTCTTAGGTACCTCATATAAATAGAATCATACAATATTTGTCCTTTTGAGGCTGGCTTCTTTCACTTCACATAATGTCTTCAAGGTTCATCCATGATGTAACTTGCGTTATAAGGCTGAATAGTATTCTAAAATATGTATATACCACGGTTGTTTATCTATTCATGCTTCACGTTGCTTGAGAATCATCTTATTTTTTCTGTCTAGCCCTGGAACAACAGTTTCCTCAAGAAATTCTGGTTCCTCTTATTGGAGAATGGTATCTGGAAAACTCTATGTCCAGTTTTCCCCATTACTACTGATGTCTTGTTTTGAGGCCCTTTTTGCGTACAGAGCTAGGAAATTTATGTTTATTAACATATGTATGTATGCACATTTGTATTTATTTTATACTCACCCATCTTTATATCTATTAAAATCTCTGAGGTCATACTGATACTTGTGATTCCAATCCACTACTTCAGGCTTAATTCTGGTCTTCCCTTTCTCCTTATTTATAGCACTTTCTCTGAGAATGATAAGTCTGACTATCATTATCCTTAATATATATACTTATTTTTGTTCAATCTTATTATATATGAAATAAAATTTCAGATTTGCTAATCCATACCCCTGTATAAAGCAAATTTACTGGTTAGTGTACCATATTTGTATACTTAGATATTTATTTCAAGCATAACCATAATATCCTTATTAGACCAGAAAAAAAAAACCTTCTAAAAATCAACATCCAATAAGTGTTCATATTTCCCTTTTGTCTTATAATTTTCTCTAACAATTTTTAGTTCATGTCAAACTCTAAATAAGGTCCCTGACCTTTCTGAGATTGAGTTATATGAGCCCAGTAAATTCTTCACTTTACCAAGTTAGTTGGGCATCAGTCACTTGTCACCAAAGTGCCCTGACAAAAGCAGGGTGATTGGTCATTCAGCTCTGTCATCAATTGGAGGAAACTCTTCTGATTTAAAGAAATTATTTCAGCAGAGAAAACCAGACAGCGAGAATATGCACATGAGCACTCTAGAGTTTTTTAGAACACCCTATTATACTGTCTAGTTATCTTTATGATATCAAAATTACATGAAATAAAAGCTCTGATACCTTTTTCACTGTAATTTACAAAAAAAAAAAAATCCCAATCAACAAAACAAAAAACTCAGCATGAACTCATGGCAAGTCATCAGTAGCTAATACCTAATCACTTTGCTTGTGGATTCACCATTCAGTTTCCAATTTGACAATATGTTATAGTGATGTGCTGTAATTTTCATTTTAAGCTATACAACAGAAATGATATTACATTTAATGGCTGAATAGCTTCCATGTTACAATTAGAGGTATCCTGAGCAATGAGAGGTGGCAAATTATCTTTTAAAAACAAAATTACAGGACACTCACAAAGAACCAGCTTTTAAAAGGCTTACCAACAAGGCATCCTTGAAGTGAATAGGCAGTATGCTTTGCTAATCTCTACTAAACTCTTTCAATTGAGGTTTTAGTTGCTTTTGAAAGTAATGCTCTTTAGAAATTCTAGTGTTCAGAGATCAAGAGTGAAGAACTATTGGAGATAATAAAATAATTAATATAGATTAGTAGTTACTAACCAATCATTTTAAAAAATTTAATTTAATATGGGATCCTTGTCTCTACTTATGACTTTGTACTTAACCCTGGTAAAGTTTAGTCTCCGGTGACACTCAGTGCAGTTTAAGAACTTTTTTTAATTGTGCTTTGAAAATCAGTCATTTTTCTAATGGATGGATGTTTTTTCCTGTAGTTATTGCTAGACAAGAATTTTGCTTGTCATTTAAAAAATCTGCTTTTTAAGCTATTTCAGTTTATTCAACTTTTTAAAAAGCAGATGCTGTTTTTCTTTCCATTTCTGCTGCTGTTGACTATAAAACTGAGTATTCCTGGCACTTGATCAATTAAAACGTAAATCGTAACCAAGACTACTTTGTTTTGTATCCAGACTTCTGTGCAAAGCATATGGGAAGACCCAGTTTGAAATTTGCAAGACATTTCAGAGAAGATGATGGCCTTCTATGAAAAGGAAAGACTTTGAAATGCTTGGTTCTTTCTAGCCTAATTAAGGCAATCATAACAAACCCTTTGTCCCTTTAAATCAGCTTTTCAAGATCTAATGATGAAGTCAAAAGTTATGCGTCTTTTGTGGTATGGCTTCAAATTGTTTTCCCAACTTATTTTCCACACACACCCTCACCCATCTCCCCTACCCCGCAATTCCCTCCAGATCTGACTTTCACTTCTTCCTGCACTTGAGAGCCAGCTGTGATCCTCACTGCTGACCTTTATATATGCTCCTCTCTCCCTTCCCTTCCAGGCATATCCATATCCACTGTCTGCAAATCTGCTATCTTCTGATCTCCCATTCTACATTGCATTGACTCAAATTGTATCTGTTATGTAATTCCATAATTATCTACCTGCTCACTTAAGCAATATTTCTCAATGTGGACCATCAGACTTGCCTAGTGAGCACATTCATGAGACTTGACCCTTACTGAAGCTCTCTCTGTCTCAAGGAGTGAGGTCATCGATTTGCATTTTTCACAAGCTTTCCAAGAACGTCTGTGTATACTGTCACTGGAACATTACTGCATCAAAGTGCATGCTTTAAAGGTAGGGGGCAGTTCTTAATTGTATTTGTATCTCAGTGCCATACTTCCATTAAATGATACATAAATGCTTGACAAGTAAATAGTAAGATGTGGAAACCTGTACTGTCCCTGAGAGGTAATCATTATACCAGTCTGGTTGGTGTTGGCCGTCTTATATATGGTACTGAGTTTAGGATACAGCGTTTTGCTACTCAGAGTATGGTCCACAGACCAGCCACATCTGCATCACCCAGAAATGCAGAATCCGGGCCCCACTCTTGACTTACAAAGTCAAAACCTGTAACAAAAACCCACAGTGATTTGTATGTACATTAAAGTTTGAGAAGCACTTTCAGAGGGCCAGAGTTACAATGCATTCGTGGAATATAGTGGGCAGGATTTTAATCCTTTAGACAAGGAGCGACTATCTAATGAGATCATAAGACCTGAATTATTACAAGATATATATTGAAAGATTGAGTACTTTGAAGAGAAGGTAGTGAGAATGGACTGTTAAAATTATGACATGCAGTGGAAGAAGCATGAATGAATAAGGTTACCAAATGTCCTTATATTGGTGTAGGTTGGGAGAAATTTCATTTTTCTGTCATTTCTGCCAGGATTTTCCACAATGGACTGTGCACCTCATTCCCTTAATTATTGGGGAATGAAACAGTTAATAGTGATTGTAGATTGAATAAGGTGGTCTAAGTATTGGAAGCATAAAGTAAGTAAGTACCTTTGTGGAAAACCCAAACATTTTTTAACTTTGTAGGAAATAGATTCAATGGAAACTTGAGATATAGGTACATAGTTTTGAGGCATTTTAATTTAATGTTAAAGTATTTCTAACTTCTCTATGTCCAATCAATATGCCTACATGAGTAAATAATGAAAAATTGTTAATTACTTCCACAGGGTTTTCCTCTCAATTGAATCTATATCCGTGTAAATGCTAAGTAGAAAATGCTACTTAAGTCTTTCCATTTTCTTCTTTAAAGCGCTCCTCCCCTTCCCCCTCCCCCACCCCCCATCTTAACCCTGCAGTGCAAACAGGTGAAAATTTCTTTCCTCTCTTTTGATTTCAGTTCAGCCAGTTTGAGGGGCAGATGAGTGCAGTGGTGGCATAGATTGCAGGGCGGAGTGGCTTAGGGCCAGGGAATAAGGAATTCAGCAGACACCTAAAGTAATGCCGAATGGTTTAATGAGTATACTACTAAGTGAGCAGAATGAACTGTAGTAATCCTATGTGAGCTGAAGGTGGGCAGGTAGCCAGAAAGCCAAACTAGGAAACAAAGAACTTGAGGGTAGCAGAAGTATAGGGGAGATGGCTGCAGTGGTGACATTTTAAGGGATGGCGCATTTGTCCGAGTAAACTGCAGCCACAGTGGCCTAGGTGTGGCTGCCCGTGTGTCCGTCAGCCACTGACAACCAAGAAAGCACAGCTTCAGCTTAGTAATTTCTCAGTTTCTGTGCTCCATGGCCACAGTGCTTGTGTTATTTGTGATGACAGTCCCATCGAATCACCTCAGACCAAATTTGCCTGTATTGCATGTCTTTTAATAGTATGTGAATGTTCTAATTGTAGCACTTATGATTTTGAGGGGCAGAATCTAACTCAAACTAGTTTCCAGTGTGTTATTGTAATGAAACATGGAAATTTCAGGGAACCTTAGAGCAGAAAGGCAGGCCTCGTGAGAAATAAAAGCAGGAATGGGAATGTCTTTAGGACCCAAAGCAATTCTTTCAGGTCTTACATGGTTTTATTCATCTGTATGTTTCCCTAGGAGATCTAGTCTCTGTCTCTTCTTCTGTTTCTTTTCCTTTTTCCCCTTGATTAGTTCATACTGCTTACTGACCTTACACATGGCCTCCATCCCCAGCATTGTCATGACTTATTAGGTTCAATATCCACTGTTGACTGGCAATAGTCTCTTGTGTCTTGGATCAAATTCAAAAGGGAGTGAGCGTACCAGGTTTCTTTAGTTTATCTCTATAAGCCAAACCAAACAAGTGCTTGGCTGCTTTGAGAGATGTGCATCCCTAGTCAGTCAGCTGTGTTGACTTTGGTCATATGACATGTAAACCTGCTTCTTTCAGAGACTGCAAAAGCATCAGGTAATAAAATATACATGTATCATTGAATTTTAATCATGATCACCTATGACATGTTCAGTTAACCAACAGTGGTACAGCTCTAACTCTTTTCAAGACACATTTGGTAGAATATAATCATGAATAAAATACACCTTGAGAGAATCTATAATCTACTGGAGAGATAACAACTAATTAGCCAAAACAATTATTCTCTAACAGTTTTGAAAATAGAGTATACTTATAGCTATGTTTTATGGTACTGTTGAAATTCCTACTTATTATCTGACCTCATTTTGTAAAGACATGCTTCTAATGAAACTTTTCAAAAGCACATCTTGTGGATTACTTTAGTTGAAAGCATTTTATTGTAATGGTTATAATGGAGTAATTATTTCATGGCAAACAAGGCTAATGTGGAATATTTGTAGACTGAGGTATGTTTTCAAAGCCTAGTGGATTAGCAAAGAGTTGAGGAATTAGGGCCAAGTACCTTCAAATGCTTGTCTATTTTTGAAATTAAAGCTGATATTTGAATAGACAGAAAATATGAGTGATGAACATCTTTGATCATCTTAATAGTAGATATCTTTAAAGTGTAAATTAACTGCTAATTTAATTCACTGTAATACTATGTGAAGTGATGTGTTTTTACTTAAAACTTTGTAATTTGGATGAAAATATGTAAATTTTTAACCACATGTAACCTTCTGGTAATTTCATTTTGCCTTTTCATACAGTTCTTTCACAATACCAAACTTATTTTTATTAAAATATTTTATTGTTTTTTATTACATTAAAATAATAAAGAGAAACAGGGAGCCTTATTGATTACATAGTTATCTTTTTATAATCATAAATTTCAAGATAATCTATACAATTATTTTTAAAATACTTTTGCATTAGGTTAATATTTCACCTCATCATAGAATATAAATTAAAGGAAGTAGGTAACCACCTGAATCTTTGTTGTGATTATATAAGAACAATATGTAACCCAAACTACTTAAGTACTATTTTATACTTGTGAATAAATCTATGAAATGTATAGATTCATATCTTACTACTCTGCTTTTTGTTAAAGTAAGAATTTTAAGTATTTGCCTGTTGAAGTTACTTTCTTTTTAAAGGTTCCTTTGTCAATATTGGCATGCCGTGTGTAACAATGCTGCCTTTAGAAGATTTTTTATAAAGGTCAAATGAGAAAACAGCTCACTCTGTTATTTAGTGTTAGATTAATCGGTGTTTGGATTAATTATGCTAAAGTGATAATAGAAATTTCATTCTTAGAATTTTAAATTACTGCGAGCCAACAATATCTGTATATGAGATAGCATCTCTTATTCGTAGTCATATGTAACAAACAGAAGCCCATTAGGTTCATGGCCACGCGAGGATTCCTGCCGCCCCTGGCAATCTACCGTGCAGCTTTCATAGTTGTGGCCGATACTATGTTTTTGTCTGTGTTCTGACCAAATTTGAATGGAAGGATGGTATTGAGCCTTTTAAATATTTAAACGTGCTACAATAACTAAGACTAACATACTAAAATCAAGGTAAAAACTGCATATTGCTTAACATACAAACAACAATTAAAATTAGCAATCAGTTGGCAAAGGGTTACCATTAAACAACTTGCTATATAATATGGGAAAGGAATCAGATGGTTCATGACTGGAAAAAGAAAAAACGAATTGATTGCTTTAATATTTTTAGTGAGTTCTTGAAGCCAAAAGGAAAAATTAAACTTAAAAAATATATATTACTTTTCCAAAGATCTTGATCAGACCATGTAGGTTTGGTTCTGGCAGCAAGCATAGGCACAGAAACTTCAGCCAGCATCCCAGTGATTTGGAGTTGACCAGGAGGGACATCAGTGATGCCGGTTGTATTAGTTAGCTTATGAGTTCCACTGCTTTGACAGATGACAGTGGCTTAAACAAGATAAAAAGTTATTTCTGCCTCATGGAGAGGTCTGAGCTGAAGGTGATTTTGGGAGTGGAAGCCAAGCATCTCTGCTGTCAGAGGTCTTATCACGCTACCATGCTATAGTAAGTAGTGCTTCTTAACCCTATCTATACATTAGATTTATTTGGGGAGCTAAAAAAGAAGGGGGGAAAAAGCCTCCTGGGCTCTGTAGCAGACTATAAGTTAATCTCTGAGAATTAATACACTTCAGACTTAGTGAATCAGAATCTGTGGTCAGAACTTAGTCATTAGACCTTACGTTGCTATAACGGAGTCTGTAGCTACGGGCAAGTGTACAGCTAAAGCTTGGTGGGTTTTATTACTGAAAAGAAGATAGATACCAGGGAATGACTAGCTGTTTTTTTTCATGTGCCAGTTAGAGTTCAATACACTTAACAATAATAATAACTTAAAGTCAATTGGTAGAGAAGAAAAGACAATGATGGAGTGTGAGGCTCGTCAGCATAAGTGAAATTGGGGGTGGTGCTCTACTGGATTCCTACAGGAGGCACAGACTGAGACCTGTACGTGCCAAGCAGGTGGAGAGGGCCGGGTCTTCCCCAGAGTGGAAGGGCTACTTTAAAGGGGCAGCTCTACCAGTTATCGCCATTTAGGAAAGTGGCCTAGGTTTTTAGAGATCCACATAGAAAGCTAGATCTTTATTGAAATGTCAGCCAAATTTAACATTTTTGAGTTGGGTATGAATAAAGAGCCACTTATAAATTTGACATCAATTTATGGCATAATATTTGGAAGACAGAGCATTTTTTTCAGTGACAAACTAATGTTCCTCAAAATTTATTCTAATATTTAAAAATATTAATAAAATAAGCTTATAGATTTTGGCTGCTTTAATTTTGTCAGTGATTTTGTGATATCTTTGACTGCTTGTCTCCAGTTCATTAAGAACTACCTCTATACGCAGAAGCACTTTGTCAGCCATAAGGCATTGTACCGATATTTTCCAGTTATTTGCACTGTGTCTGGCACAGAAGCCCTCAGTGAATGAATGCTGAATAAATGATACATTTGTTGGGTAATCATTAATGTTTCTATTCCTAAGACAAGACATTTACTGATTTTAATTAAATTAATATCGATAGGAAATAACATATAAGAAATATTTCTGACATATTATTTTCTCCATTTTCATAAACTGTAGGTAGATTGAAGTGAGCTTTTTTATCCATTGACAAATATTGGATCTCACAGATCGAGTTAATTACTTGATAGAAAGTTAACTGTTTTTCTTAGTCAAGACACTATTCTATGAAGTGGAATTTGTCACAACTTTATAATGACATAAAATATATTTCTAAAAATGTCTAACTTGTACCTTGGGACTGTTACTGAATTAATAAGTTTACTTTCTATAATGTAAATGAAAACCAGGACCCTAAGATGCTTCCAAGAATAATCATGTTTGGTTACTACGCCCATTGCAGAAATGGAAATGTATACCTTTTGTCAAAGACAATGCTATTAGGATCTCATCTCTCAAATGTTTGGTTAGTGAGATAAGAAATGAGGGCCGATATATGCTCTCAGAGTTTGGGCAGGTATTGCAATGTTTTGCTTTTATTAATTCCAGATAGTATTGTTTTTGTTCCTTGTTAACCTGGATGGAGAAATATCAAGACTTTCACGCGTGCTTAAATTTCTCACATTACCTTGCCTATAATGCATTCATTGTGTGAAACTCTAGAGACATTCTCAGAACGTGGGCAGAGGGTGTCCTGCTGCCCCGTTGGGTATTTGAAGAGGGACAGAGGCTGTCCTATCTGCATCCCGCTCCCACCTTCCGCCTCCTGCTATTTTGTTTGGCTGAAAATGGTGGGTCAAGGAAAGCTGCTCAGAATTAGCATAGAAAGAGAGAGTTTTTCATCAAATTTTAGTAAATGAGGTATAATTTTTATAAATGTCACTATTTTGACACTTTACTTATCTCTGAGAAACGAGTAGTTGATATCCCATATATAACCATTTGGCCACTTTTAAATATTGAGGACAATATTTCCTGAATCAGGTGTTTCAATTTTTTTTTTTAAAGAAAAGTTAGAGTTGTTATAAATTATCTTTTCACTCCAACATTAAGTTTTAGGTGCCGTTGAATAAATTTTTAACAAAATAAAGTACACTGGTGACTTAGCCACTGATAATAATTCAGTTCATTTCATGTTTAAGAAATGTATTAAAAATGAGAATGGTACATTTATGAAGAATTCATAAATTGCTCTGCATTAGTTGACATTTCTTTTAGGCATAATACATATATTTTACAACTTGTGAAAAAAAATTTGTTTAATTATGCTTGTCAGTAAACCAAAGACATTCATCTGTATTTCATATTTGTGAAAGGACAAAAAGGAAGATTTTGTTATTTGGTTTATTGGATTTTTTTACTGTTTTCTGCAACACTGGTCAGAAGACAATAAATAATTTTTAACACTTTACTACATGTTCTGAAGGGAATTCCTCTGTTCTATGTTAGTTTATCGAACCTCAGGGTTTAAAGCCACCTTTCTCTTTTAAGGGAAATCAAAAGCAGTCTTGTCATTTTTTATAATTGCAAATGGACTGCAAATCTGGAATGGGCAGAGTGAAGTGTGATAAGTCACTGGAAGAGAGTTGAGGATCCAGGGCGAGGGCTGGATGGTAGAGAGATAAAGGTCATGATAATTTGTAGGAGAAAGTAGTAGGCATGAAGGCAGTAAATTGAAGGTTGACCAGGTAAGAGTTTTGAGGAAGGCCTGCATATTGTGATTGACACATTGGTCTAACCTAATTACTTTTATGACCTGAAAGTAATTTCCAAATTTCTTCTGGCAAGAAACAGTGATTTTTTTTTCCCTATGCAAGTAATAAATTTGCTGATTTTGAGTTCTTATATATGCCTTCCAGGCATAAAACAAGAACATGAAAATGGTTATTTTTGCAATTACTAACCTTATGTCTAATGCCTTTGCTTATACTAGTCTTATTATATTCTGTTCTTGGTCAGAACCCCCTTAGTACTACTGTTCTGGAAGCCTTGATATTACCTTTGACATTCCAAAGCACTTTTCATTACACTCTGTCTCCAGTCACCTTAAAAGAGCAGTAGCTATAGCTGCTTTCATTAAGGAGAGTTTGACAGGAATCATTTATTTTTCTCATGCATTGTTGCTAGTCACAATCTTCATTTTTAGCTTCTGTTTTCTTTTGCATTTCAGTTTGCCTGTTTCTTAGAAAATACTGGCAAGTAATTAATATTGTGTTTTAAAAATATATAATGTCTCTCAACATTATAGTTGATTTATAGTGAAATCTGTTATGGATTTCATGCCCCAGGAGCAATACTTAGTAATGTATTCACAGCAAGAATGCACTTTAGAATTAATTATTTGTGTCATTCATCCAGGTATTCCCTCACTATTGAATTATTGCTTTCTTATTCAGTATAAATTTGCTTTTCATTGTTTTAGGCATGACCTCTGTCATCAGTGGATAGTTAAAAATTCCCTTCCAGGAATTCCCTCTGATTATCTACAACATTTTGGTTTGACTAATAGGCGTGCTGCATAATTCGGAGAGGCGGCTCTTTGATATTCAGTTTATTAATTATTTACAGAGTGACTCTGGAAGAGGGAGCAGTAGGAGATACAAATTGGTAGAAAATACTTTCTTTGCTTTCAAGGAGTTTATGATTTTATTGTGGAAACAAGGTGTGCTTGGAAGTCTGATTGTATACCTCAAGAAATAGGCAATATATGCAATAGGGTGGGTGTGGGTGAGCATGAGAGAAGTTGCAGAGATCTAAAACTGACCAGTCTATTTATAATTATTAGAGTTTGACTGGCCCGCTAGGCAGGGCAGAGGGAGTGAGAACTGGGAAAGTGACATAGTGTCACAAATACAGTGTGATAGAAATCTCTACAGAGTTCTAGTGTTGAATACATTTAGAAATACAGGAGACCAAATATGAGAAAATTAAATATGAAGAAAGACAAACAAATCTAGGTTTTCTTCCTAGAGATTTCCCTCTTTTGTTTGAACTATGGCTATTTGAATAATCTATTTCAAAATTCTACTTAATCAGACAGGAGAAAGAACTCCTGGTATGATATAAAGAGATAGTTTGGCAGACACAATTAAGGATATTACTTAAAGAATAAGAAATTGTCTTTGAAAAAGGTACAATCTATTCTTAGCTGGGAAAAGCATGAGGGAGTGCTGTGAGCATATAGAGGGAAGTGTATTTTAATGTTTTCAATTTAATAAACATGCTAGAAAATATGGTTAATATAAAGTAAGAACTAAAGTGAGCATAGTAATTTAAATTATTTCATGTACTATAATCTGTTTGATTTGCTGCATTATTTTTCTCTTCTAATCATTTAAATCCATATTTTGCAACATCTTAAAATTTAAAAAATACTTTGAAACTATAATCAAGTCTGAAACCTCTTTTCCTTACTGATACCATTTGGTTTTAACATCCACTAGCCATTTTCAGGATGTTAGTTTAGAATCTGTGAAATCTACTTTACATATTTTATATATTCAAGCAATTAGGTATAAAGCATGAATGAGTTTGAGGCTCTGAAATGTATTCATCCAATATTTTAGTTAAACTATTGCCTTCCTTTATTAGAGTATCCCAGTGAGAATTTCAAAGCAAACGACAGAAAACCAAAGAAATGCCCCTGTGGCCAACTCTGTAAACTTGTGGGAGGTGACAGCAAGTGTTTCAAGGACAGTTCTAACATGATCCCCACCAGTGTCACATAGCCACTGACATCTGGGAAGTGACAGTAGCTGACAGACCATGTTGGCATAGCAGAAATCAGAAATGGACTAAGCTCAGTTGGATGAAAAATGTCATGCTGACTAGGAGGCTAAGAAGCAGAACACAGCAGTGGCAGCCTGCAAACAGTGGCTATTAACATTAACTAACAGACAGATTGAGTACAGTGAGGACTGTAGGCCACCCATCAGTCGCTCTGCCATACTTGTACACATAGGAAGCCCTTTACTGTCAGCAGTAGCTTCTCTCAGTAAAAGGGAAGAGATGTTTATGTTCATTCTCCTGCTGGATAGTGACAGGTAAGAAATGCATCTTTTATTATGAATAGTAATGCAATTTTAATGTGACTTTGACCTTGAAGGTAAAGAATTGCTGAGCCATCACGTACAGCATCACTTAAAATGTATTCCCAGTTCAGCTATGCTTCATCCTCATTCATCCCTGATCTCACACTTTTTCAAGATGGCAACCTAGGAGTTGGAGTGTGTTTTAGGGCAATGGAGTCAAAGGCCTATGGACTGTGAAAATAAAATCATGGAGATATCATCTGGTTTTGCTATTTCATCGTCTGCCCCTTGGTTGCTGAGTATGCCTGGAGAAAATCGCCAAACTGGGTGTTTTTACTTGGCTTGCTCCGTCTATATTCTGTCAGTGCTGGTTCTAAAACCTCACTGCCCTCATTAAGCCCAAACTGCATCCCTGGCTTCAACTCAGAGTTGATGATCTTCCTAGCTGCCTTATAGAACAAAACCTTGAGGCTTGAATAAACATTCTCTGTTCCTCATCTTACGGTCTAAAAAAAAAATTTTTGCCCTCCTGATTTGGGATCGCTTCTCCTACCCAAGGCTAATTTTTCTACTTGCCTTTTCAACCTCATTTCCTTATTTTACCCCTAGACCTTGTAACTTAGCCCCATTTTTCTCCTTTCTTCAGTGTCTGTCTCTACTGTACTGAATTACCTCAGCTTTGTGCTCTTAAAGTCAAGCAGGGAAAACAAACAAACCTCCTGTATTTCTTCCTTGCATTTATTTCTCTGCAATTCTCTAATTTCCTTTTCTCCTTAATAAGTTGCTTAAATGAGTTGTTTAAAGGAGAATGTGATGATCTCACTTCACCTCCTAATCCTGTAATTCTGATTTTTTCCCTTATAATTCACTAAAGCTCCTTTAAAATTTTGAGTTTGCTGAAGACTACAATAAGAGAAAATATTGTATGGCAAATGAGAAAGTCGTTAGGCCAGAATGGGAGACTATGTCAGAGCTGATGGGCCCTGACTGGCCAGTTGGGTAAGGCTGCCCTTGGTGTTAAGTATTTTTCTTGCCCTCTTTGTTTTTTAATGTGTGTATGTTTCATTCCATTTGAATGACCACACCTAAGTATTCACTAAGAGTTTAGACTTACATTTTAGTAGACTTATATTCCAGTCTCTCAGGAATGTTTTGAACTCAATAAACTAAAACTATTATTCAGAATTCCTGGGTCAGTTATGTAGGAAAGTACATATTGGTGCCTAGTTTCTAAACACAGATATATAAAATATTCCCAGTTATGGTTATTCTATAATTTTACCATAGCAAATAAACATGTATTATCTATGGGCTGTCTTTATCCACTTACTTATAGTTCTCAACCTAGTTCCGGAAAGTCCTTGGATAAGTGACTAGCACATCTTCACTATCACAGTGATCAAGAAGGTGGAAATTCAGAAAAGATTAAGGAAGACAAGGGCCTCAGGATGGCAGAACATGAGCAGCGATACAAGATATAGGAATAAGAAAACTACACTGTTTTATATGGGGTAGGCCAACTGGGCTGTGTTCAATGGAGTGGTGAAATCCTAAGAGCTTGCTTTAGCACTGAGTGGAAAGTGTTGAGGTTGAGGCATTAAGTATATACAGCTAATCAAGAAGTTCAGCTGTGAAATGTAAAGAAGTTGGATATTTGTTAGAATGAACTTGACCCTGCAAAAGATTTGTTACATATTTGTACTCTACAACTTGCAAAAGATGCTTACTTACATTTTTTCCCTCTTATCCTCTTGAAGATACTATTAGGTATGACAGTAAAATTCTAATTGTTAGCCTCATTTTATCAATGAGAAAACCATTTCACAGTGTGAGTTGCATAGACCACATAAGAAGAGAGTAGCTGAGTTGGGATTTGAATGGAAGTTACCTTAAGCAATTCCTGTAATCTTTCTGCTCTATGAGTTCTCTTTCCTTTTAACTTAAGTCTATTTGATTACAAAAGCAGAAAAGAAGGAACTTCTGGAGATAATGAGAGAGAAGATGTTGGGAAGAGAAGGGCTGATTTTGAAGACAATGTTCCTCAGTACTGGGAGGGAACAGGTTCTACAAAGTGATGATTGGGAGCCGCTATTACCCTTAAAGAGGAAGAAAGATATCCATTCCGGCAGGTTGAATTTAGTCTGGGATATAGGATGTGTTAAGAGTCTTGGTGAGTATGGGTGGGGTATGGGATGTGTTAAGAGTCTTGGTGAGTATGGTGGGGGCCCCATTCCATAGTCTCTAGGAAAAGCCTGACACAAAGTGGTAAACATTCTTGTGATGACACAAAATAATACATTTGGCTGAATGATTTTATTGGGTCTTAACATCGTCATGTAACTGTGAATTTGTGACTGTTGTTCACCAATCTTCATGGATTGTAGAAATATGAAAACCAAGCAGTTGGCTCTTTGGATTGCCAGGGCTTTTTCAACACTGATCTCGATGTTTCTTTAGGAACCAGCTCTTGCAGGATAAAGAACTTAGAGATTTGTAAACTCTCTCCATGTTTGCTGGATTCTTGCCTACCTATTCAATAAGAAGAGGCACATTGTGCCTTTGGAAGCATTAACTGGCTCATTCCCCCATCTCTTGTTTCTGTAATGTTAAAACTCTCTGATAAAATTACAAATGAGTGTCCATCTCACAGATGCTTAAGGTGTGATTTTTATGATATAATCGTTAAATGTGATGCCTAGTAGATATCTCCTATGTCTAAAAATATTAATATATCAATAACATATGTATTACGACTTTATTTTTTAAATTATCCTCTTTAGGTAATTATATTACGAGCCCTCAGAGGATGATAAAGCACATCAGTGTACCATGGAGCATACATCGGAAAGGCATTTGCTAAATGCTTTGGCCTTATTTTTAAAAGTCACTAAAATACCCTGTTAAATCATTTATTCTTTTTATAATCTAACAATGACTGATATTCTTCATTGTGTACTTACTTTGTACAGTTTAACCCTTTTGATTAACCATTATTTTTTTATTTTATTTTTTTCTGTTATTTTTCTTTTTGAAAGAGTAAATAAAAATACCAAATTAGCATTAATAAGGCTCTGACTTCTGTGATCATTGATTTTTCCTTTTTTATATCCTCTTTATAGAAATTATTGTTTTTATTTTCCTTTCCAGCTACAGACTGTTTAAAATATCTCTATCTATATCCATATATATATTATGTGTATATATATATTATATTATATAGATATTATATATATGTATGGAGAGAGAGAGAGAGAGAGAGAGAGAGAGAGAGAGATCGCTATCTAAATAGTACTAATGCCTTTGGTTTTAGGTGGTTAATTTCTATAGCATAGTTATACTGCTTTGTAAGCACTTTTCCTGTACCATAGCATTTTGTCATATATAACAAAATTAGTATGTAGTTTTACAAGGCCTCAAATTGATGGAAGAGTACTTAGCTTTCTTTCTTAAACTTATGCCATTCTCCTAAAAGCAATCTTGCAGACAGATGTGGGGGAAAAAATAGTGGGAAGGCCGTTGTCTTTCAGAAGAAAAAAATTGCATAGTGATATTCTGAAAGGCTCTCATCGGAGAATAAAGGATGTAATCTCTGTATTAAACACAGATGGAATATTTCAGTCTCAGCTGTCATTGAAGAATCTCCACATCAGTTTGGATTGCACACCTTTGGGGCATATATAAATGACAGTGATAAAACTACCTCTTTGCTGAACTGGCAAACACAACATCCCTTTATCTGTGCCATCTGGTGCTACAGAAGATGGCAAATTCTCTCTGCCGTGATTTTTCTTTCTTTGGGATTTGTACACTTCTTTAGCACACAATGTATTTGACCCAAATCGGTCTTTCAGTGGCCAGATTTCAGTTGCAACTGCTTTAACAAATGAAATCCTAAGTGATTAGCAGTGTAGGAGGAGGCAAAGAATTTAGTTGACATACTTTTTGGAGGGTGGTGTTCACTGAAAATGGGGCTTTGTAAACCCTGACCGTATCTCCATCCATAGTGATGGAAAGATCTTCCTAGTTTTGTTTTTGGTGTCTTTTACTGTTGCCTATAGTGTAATAATAATATATAATCAGTGCTCATCCACTGAAGCAATAAATGGTGGTTATTCTGTCTTATAGCTCCCTACTGCAGATTCTAAAAATTGATTTATAGTGCTTTATCACTGCTTACTCAGTTTATCTATTTTAAAACCAAATGATTTATGAGCTGTTGATTCTTACAATAACCTGTGTTCTTTTATTGTTTACCATCGTCTGTAATTAAAATCACAGCAAAGTTAAATTACATTTTACTAACAAAAGAACATTCCTTATATGAATTATGAATTAGTGATAGAAGGCTTATAAATGATTAAGCTTTAATATTTTCCCCCAAATTGGGTTTTTGTTATATAAAGCAATCTAGACCCACTTAGGAGTTTATCTGTTATCACAAAATACCAAATGCAAGAGATGACTTTTCCCTAGATTAATTCAGTACAGGACTGGCTGGGAAGAATTCTATAAGGGCTCGTTAATAGATAGAATCACCTTTGAATTGACTGAGTCTGGGATATACAGGTTCAGTGAAACGTGAAAGAAAACGTGAAAGAAAAATTTAACCAAATAAAACTTGGAGCTTTATAAGTTGAATAAAATTAAATGGTTGAAATTTAAGTTAATTTAAGTTGAAATTTAAGAAATTTAAGGTGACATTTAAGTTAATATACAATTATGTGTGGTCTAGTTGAAAGTTACATGTACTTCAGAGTTCTTAGATCGTGTAACTGGTCAGAGCCTGTTCTAACCAGCTGGTTTGCAGTTCTGCTAGCCTGCTTTCTTAGCTCTGAGCACTTACGGTGGATTAGCTGAGCTCTCTGACACCCTTTTCAGATCCCTGAAGTTATTTACCTTCCCCTTCTCATAAGGGAAGAATAGATTGAACCAGCAAGATCTCTCTTTCAGTCTTCACTTGCAGTGAGGTTGGTTGTTTTTTATAGGCCTACTAAATTTACCCTTCACTCACCATCCTCTTTCGACATAAAAAATAATTCTATGTTGTTGAGTTTTGTGTGTGTGTGGTGGGTGTACTTTCAGAATTAAAAAAGCGAAGTTGTCTAGCAATGAATATCTTGGTAAAACCTAGGAAAACACTACCTTTCTTATTGCACATATGTTAGTCCACTGCCACCCACAAGCAGCTGTGCAGAAGAGAAAGGCTTGGTTTCAGAAAGCTGACAGTGATTCTTAGACACAGTATCACTTCTAGGACCTACTTGGCAGAGTGAGAAAAGCAACAAGGTCTGGAGGAGAAAGAAGTCAGGAGGAAAAGCAGTTGTACTCTCGTCCTGGTTTTCTCTAGACATTGTCAGTGCCCTGACATTCTGGGGCTGGGTAGGAAACCACTGATAAGAGACCATTAATTTATTACCTTACCCTTTTATCTAACATTGCAACACCAAATGCAAGAGGAAAGGAAGAAAGTAAGGATTTCTTGCTTTTTTACCCTTTGGAGACAGTTCCAAATTTAAGCAATTGGTAATAGATTGAGAACACGCTTGATTTAGGTAAAACTTCCTTTTTTTCTTTTTTCTTTTTGTCTAATTCTAGTGACTTATCTACCTTAATTATGGATATTTGGAGAAGGGACATGTTAGTATTTGGATGCTCATCTTGATAGGCCTGAGCAAGTTTATGTAAGAGTAGACTATTAGAGAAAAATACTTACACAAAGATTTTTCAATATAGGAATGCCTAACTTCTGCCTTCCTGGCCCAACTTTATAATGAGGGGCCAAACGGCATCTTAACTACGAGCCTCACTCTGCTTTCCATAACTCTCCTGGCAGGGTGCGTGCCGTTATGGTCACTTTCACAATAATTTTTCTAAATGAATGTTTGTAATGTTTGTTAAACATACATTCATGGAGTTAAAGGAATTCATACAGGGCAGATACAAGGTAAGCTTGGGGAATCTTTCTTTCCTACCGTAGAAGACACTCGGTCTCTTGAAGCCTTTTCAAAAGAAATCAGAAGCCAGCTGGACAGAGCTTGCACTAGTAAAATTTTGGAATGTTGAGCATTAAAAAAGAATATAGATTCTAATAGATTGTAACATCTCGAACAAAAAAATTAAGAAAGCAATACACATAATGATATATAATAATACTATTTACAATGGCATCATAAAACATAAAATACTTAGAGATTAATGAGACACAATATGTGCAAGATCTTTCCATTGCAAACTCTGTAACACTGTTGAAATGAAGAGACCCACCTAAATAAATAGAGAGAAAAAGTGCTTATGGATCAGTCTACTCTGAATTTAAAATTCTAATCTTCTCAAATTGATTATATATGGATACATACAGATTCAATGTAATCCCAACAAAACTCAACAGGCCTTTTTTTTTTTTGGTATGGGTAAACTGCTTCTAAAATTTATATGGAACTATAAAGAACCTAGAATAGCAAAAACTTTTTTTTGGAAAAAAAGGAAGATAATCTACAATACCTTATTTCAAGATTTTCTGTAGAACTATTTAAGTAAAAATAGTGTGGAATTGACTCTAGGATAGAAAAATAGATCAATGACTAAATTAGAATTCAGAAATAGACAATACTTATGTCTTTTAATTTTTGGCAAAGATACACACCCAACTAATTAAATGGGGGAAAGAATAGTCTGAGCATCAAATGGTGCTAGTAAAACTAGATATTTATATCAAAAAAAAAAAACTCCATCCATATACACAAAATTATTTTAAATAAATATTATATTTGTAAAATTTCTAGAAGAAAACATTGGAGAAAACATTATTTTTAATTTTATGTTATGCAGCTATTAAAACATATCTTAACTGTAAAAGAAAAAAATTATAAATTGGACTTTATCAAAATTGAAAACTTTCATTCTTCAAAAGTTACTATTAAGAACATGAAATGGCAAGTCACATACTGGGAGAAAATATTTACAAAACATATATTTGATAAAAGACTAGTACCCGGCTTACACTAATAACTCTTACAATTTAATACCAGAAGTCATCCTGATTAAAAAATGGGCAAAAAACTTGAACACATACTCCACCAAAAAAGATATACAGATAACTAATAAGCCCATGAAACGGTGTACCGTAGTTATCAGAAAAGTGCCAGTTAAAACTACAATGATACCACTATACACACTGAAATAATTAAAATTAAAAAAATGAAAATAGCAAGTATTGGCAAAAGTGAAGAACAATTGAAACTCTTATACATAGCCGCTGGTAATTCAGAATGGTGCAGTCATTTTGGAAAAGATTTTGACATTTTCTTAAGTTAAACCTATACTTGCTTAGCCATTCTATCCTTAAGTATCTACTCAAAAGAAATAAAACATATGTTCACACAAATACTTGTATATGAATGTTCAAAGCAATTTTATTTATAATAGCCCCAGACTGGAAACAGTCTAAATGTCCATCAACTGATAAATAGATGAACACATTGAGCAATATCTATACAATGAAATTCTGCTCCATAAAATGGAACAACTATTTTTACATGCAGAAGCATTGATGTATCTCAAAAGCATTTTGCAAAGTGAAAGAAGCCAGACACCAAAGACTGCATACTATAATATGATTCCATTAAATGAAATTCTAAAAGGGCAAAACTATAATCATGCAAATTAGATCACTGGTTTCTGGGGGGTGAAGTGAGTGAATTAACTGCAGAGGAGCAGGAGGGAATTTGACTGGTAGAACTGTTCCATGTCTTGACTGTGGTGTTGGTTGCATAAAGGCATTTATTTGTCAAAACTCACCTTACCTTCAATGTGGGTGAATTTTATTGTATGTAAATTATTCCTCAATAAAGCTGTTTAAAAGTCAGAGCATAGTGGTATTTGAAAAAGATAAATTTCCTTCAGCAGTCTGCCAACTAATAAATTTAAGAGGAACTATAGGATTTATAAAATCACCATTTTGAGAGTCCTAAAGTAGCAATTGATACAATCAAGAATCATCAGTGACTGCTAAAACCATTTGGGGAGGTTGTTGGAAGACAAGACATTTACCTGTTAACCTACAAAATATGGACTACTTTTAACAGGTAAAATGTGCCTTTCCTATGGTTATTCATGCTTGTCATTAAAATTTGCATCACCAACAGTGGGCAGCCTGACACCATGAGCTTCTTGATGTGCACCCTGATTAAAAATGTTCTTGCCCATTGCCTAACTGGAATCTAAACCAAACTTTAATTTTTAGTTTGTCAAAAATATCAGGGATAGAGGAACAAGTTTAATAACATCATAAGTAAACAATTGGCAAAATTCTAAATAGGACATTCTGTAAGAAAATTAGACTGGAATCTTCAAAATTTTTGTCAAACCCCCGAGAGCTAGGGCTATTGTAGAGCTAAACAGGCAAAAAATATGAGCAACTGGAGCTTGATTAGGGGGAAAAAAAAGTTATAAAAGACATTTTAGGGCTAGTGGGAAAACTTGACAAAATAGGCCGTTAGACAAAATGGAATTTTGTTAAGTTTTTTTGGTGTGACAATAATACCGCAGCTATGATGAGAATGTTATTATTCTTAAGAGTAGTGTGGTGTAGTATCATGTTGTCTGAAACTTTGGTTTGAAACAAAATGAGTGATACATACCCACACATAGTTAAAGCCACTGTGGCAGAATGCTGATTGTTAAATCCAGGTGAAGGATATATGCTCATTCATCTTACTCTTCTTAACCTTTCCATGTGCTTAAAATATTTTTATGATAAAAAGTTGAAAAATGAGAACTATGCTCTCCTTTTGAGAAAGATAGTTTCAAAAGTAGACACCTCAAGAAACTCGAAACGTTTGGTTCTTAAATGTCCACTTAAGGTACATACCTCTTTTTCTCACTGTTCTAAACATCACAGTTTCACTAAATCCACAGTTTTACTAAAGTTGTGTTTTTGCATAGAGGAAAGAAATCTTTGAGTAATGTAATTAAAATCATTTTGTCTGAAAAACTAAAGATTAACTCATTTTTAAGTGTGATTGAAGAAGAAAATGCAGCTAGTTAAAACGAAGACTTAAAACTTAAATTTTCTAAATGGGACTGATGAGATTGGAGTTCTGGGCTAGTGCATTGGATTTATATTTCGGTATAACAAATTCCCACAAGTGTTGCTGCTTGAAACAAAACTGGTTTATAAGCTCACAGTTCTGTCATTCAGCCATCTGAGAAGACTGAGCTGGCTTCTCTGATTGGGGACTCGCAAAGCCAAAATCATGATGTTTTGCCAAGCAGAGCTTCTATCTGATGGCCCTGGGAAGCTCTATTGACAGAATTCAGTTCATTGGAGTTGTAGTTTTGAAGCCTCACGTCCTTGCTGGCTGTCAACTTCGGGCAGTTTTCTGTTTTTAAAGGCCACCTGCATTCTTTTCCACATATTCCCCTCCATCTGCAGACCAACATTATTGTTTTTTTTTTTTCCCCACACATTATCTCTCCTGACTTCTTCTTCTGCTACCATCAAGAAAAAACTCTCCTTTTAAAGCACTGTAATGATTGGATTAGATCAATCAGAAAATCTCAGTCTTAAGGTCAACTGTTCCATATAATGTAAAATAATTATGGAGATGGTCTGTCATCACATCCACCTATATTCAAAGCGGGGAGGGACTCATAGAAGAGCGAGCATCATTGGGATTATTATGATTCCGCTTAAGAATTTCTACTTGGATTTCTAGGACATAAAATATTTTTTTGTAATGGTGAATGAATTAATTGTATCTGTTTAATCTATTTTTTTAAAATAAAAGACATATTTTGATTAGCAAAAAACTTTTGAGTTTAAAAGTATAGAAAGGCAGGCATTTGCTTTCTAAGGAAAAAAAACTTTCCAGCTTTAAATACTTATAGAAATATGAACATTCTTAAAAGAAATACATAATGCTCTTTCTGTAGTTCTTTATATTGTAATTTCAAACTTATTCCTTGAATTTTAATTCCCTTTATATGTTTACCACATTTCTTTTCAAATTGTTCTATATCAAATCAAATCCAGCCATAACTTTATTGCTAGCACACTCCAGATATCTGTTCTGGCTAATAAGCCAGCCCAGCCATAATAGAGTAAAACAAAATCCATTTTATTATGCTCTTGGATTCAATGGTTCAGGAATTCAGGCAAGGCACAGCAGGAAGCCTTCTCTCTGCTTCAAGATGTCTGGGGCCTCTGCTGGGGATGCTTCTACAGCTAGGGGTGGCTCAAAAGGCTAAAATCACCTGCAGACCTCTTCACTCTCATGCCTGTATTGGGCCTGGGATGACTCTGAGACTGCGCCCAGCTGGGACTGTCTGCCACAGTGCCTACACACACCCTGCCCCACATGTCTTGAGCTTCCTCACAGTAGGGTGACCTTAGCATGATCAAATGTTGTACATCAGTGGTCCCCAACCTTTTTGGTACCAGGGACCGGTGTTCCTATGAAAATCTAATGCCTGATGATCTGAGATGGTGACGCCAGTGTTGGGAAGCAGCTGCAAATACCGAGGAAGCTTCATTTACTGACCTGCCGCTCACCTCCTCTGTGTATCCCCGTTCCGAACAGGCCACGGACTGGTACCGGTTCATGGCCTGGGGTTGGGGACCGCTGTCATACATAACGCCTCAAGGCTCCTGGCACAACTGAATGTTTATCTAAAAATCTTAATTCACATTTTAAATGAGACATGTCCCAACATTATTTTCTATTTGATAATTGGCATTTTTATAACTTAAAGTATGCTCAGGTATTAAGTTATAGTTTTATCTCCAGAAAAATACAGCTATGACTTCAAAATCATAAAATTGAGACTCTTGGATGGATGGAGAAATATATATTGTTCATACATATTATTCATAACTAAGCAGCATTTTTATTTCACTTCAAAATAATCGGCATCAATTTGCATAAGGTATAGTACTTTTACTTTAAGAAGATTGCAGCATAATTAAATATGCCAGGTTTTGCTGTGTTCCTGTGTCATTACTAATGAACTGTTAGAATTTTGTAGGGAAGCTAGCTATCAACTTCTGGAAATAAGAGGGTGGAAAATATTATGAGAGTGATATAAAAGAAAGGAGAAAAATATAAACATAGTTTTTATAAAATCAAATGATATTTTCCCTGTTCTTGGGTTTTCACAGAAAAGAGAATAGGACTTTTTCTAGTTACCTAAAATGAGATCTGATGATGCTGAGGTCTGTCTTTGTTCCTGTGATAGACCTCAGAAAGTTAGGACTACACCCAAATTTTCATGGGTCTTGAACAGAAGTAACAGAACTGTGTTATAGCAGCCACTTGTAACACTAACTCTCCTAAAAAAAAAAAAGTCCCGATGATACACTTTTAGTTCATTATTTAGTATATTTTTGACATTGCTAGAGTTTTGTTAAAACTTAGAACTCCATATTTATTCTCCCAATAGCCTTTAGGTTATTAAGTCCATGTTTATTCTTACTAATTTGAGAGGAAAAGTCTTGAACAACCTTCTGGGTTGACCTTCCATTTCTGACACCCTTATAAAAACTATCACCTGTTGTTTTTTGGTTTCTATTCTGTTAGTATTTAACACTATGGCTTTTATATTATGCTTTTGACATTTAGTGGATATAATGTAAGTCAGTTTAGGTGGCTTTCATAGGGACACACTGGCTCCAGAGGAATCCTGTCCCTCATCACTTTTCTTTTTATTCATTACATATTTGGCTTCACTGAGAAAAAAAAATTTTTTTCAGGGATACAGCCAACCCCTGAGTTAGAACCTTAGGATTAAGTGATGCTGGCATTCAAAAGTCCAGAGGTTCTCATTGTGGTCCCTGAGCTCCAAAACATCAATCTCACCTGGGAATTTGGTACAAATCCGTGTTCATAGGACTCACCCTAGACTGACTGACTCAAAAACTCAGAGTTTAGTGTCCAGCAGTCTGTTTCAAACCATGCAGGGGATACGCATGCTAAGTTTAAGAACTACTGTCTTAAGATTTTTGCTATTGGTGTTAGCATTTAGCATACATTTTACCTTTTTATCCTTTTACATGAGTATTATCCATGTAAAGCAGTCTTTTGTGTATTTTAGTTATCTACTTTACGTAAGATATATATATATATATATATATATATATATATACATACACACATACACACACACACATACATACATACATACATGTCACCATTTTTTAGCATTTAGTATATGTTTTACCTTCATATCCTTCTGTGTATTTATTATTGATGTAAGACAGTTTTTTGTGTATTTATTTTAGTTATCCATCATTACATATGACAGGTATATGTATATGTACATGTCTACATATTTTTCTTGATTTTGTGTATGTAAAAAACACAGAAAAGTACTATCTTTGCCATTGTCCCCTCAAGATTTTGAGATAGAAACAAAGAAAGTCAGATAATGTGACCAGAAGGAGACCAGGTGGGGGATTCTGCGGAGCTAAAGACTGACAAATAAGGAATGGGAAGCAGATGAAGAGAAAGGGGTGAAACCAGAGGTCATGACTAGGTGTATGACTTGTGTTGGGAGCTCAGCTGAGAACATCATCAGGGCAGCTGAGTGGGAATATAGTGAAGGCTGATGCTCTGCCATTTGATTTTACTCAGGGCTCTTCCTTCTAGGGATAATGGGGCCATTGAATCAGCATTCTTTCCTTGCTTGATTCAATCTCCTGAGAGTCAAGAACTACCTTTGCCTTTAGCCCTGTATAAACTCACTCCTACGGTAAAGTAAAGTGACTTTAATGACTGCACAATTGGCACCAACTTGTTCTGCATTGTCCCTAACTTGATTATAAAACTGTATTCTCTGTATTATGGCCTTATTACATATAATAGTGTTATGCAGAACATGTTGGAGTGCTGTAATGTGTAGATTACAGCTGTGTTAGACTAAATATGGAGGTAGTATTCATCTGAAAAGAGGCCTTAGTTCCCCTCTTCAAAAACATAATATCATTGTTTCATTAAGTCAAAGATTTCACTTACATTGTTGCCACTTACAAGGCTTTTTCTCAGATTTTGTCCTGTTGAAAGTCCACTCTTCCTGTTTGGCAGGAGCTTGGGAGACAGCATAGCTTTAAGTAAGTTAACCCGGTTTTTAATTTATTTCTTTATTGATTTTTTGGAATCATAATTGAGTTATTCATAATTTCAATTTAGCCTTTATAGATGTTATCTTTAGTTTTGGTATATGTACTCATAGTAGCTGCCCACTAATTAAATACTGATTTAATTAATTAATGTTGGCTTTGTTCATTTGGTTTATGATTTTTTGAGAAAGCTTCTGTGTTAGAAAGGGGCTTAGAAAGATTACTTTTGCTACTGCTCCGGCTTGAGTTTTGTATTATGTTTTTGGAGTTAAATATCGATCTCTTTATGAAATTCTTAATTGCTTATGGATTTTTAAAGTTGATCTTTATTTTATGGGTCTTTGTTTTAAATGTTCCACTTAATTTCAAAGAGGAAGAATTTAAAACATGCTGTAAAGTAGGATAGATTTTATGGACACGTCTTAAAAAATGTGCTGTTATAACGCTGTATAATATGCCATTTACTGGTAAGGGTTCTCATCAGGTGCATGTGGGGGAAAAAAACAGCTTTATATTACTTTAATGGTGTAAAAAATGGCACGAACTTCACGAGACTCTTTTACTAGCAGGCTCATTTGGGTTTCCGACTTTCTTCTTCTTGTGTTCATTTCCCCGTAGCTTCCTAAGTGGCCTTTTCAAGTAGTTTTTCCCTCATTTGGCTTCACATTTTCACTTTTAACATTCCTCTCATTCTTAATTACTCCGAAGGATCTTACACTACTCAGTTACCAGCTGAAAGGTAACCTCAGACTCTCCCCAGGTTGTTCCCCTCTCTTTAAACCCTACTCAGTCTGTGGACAGTGCGACATTCCAGAGGGGAGATAGTGTAGACAGAACAACGGGGGGGGGGGGGGCGGGGAGTCCTATTTTCCTTCACCGAGAAGTGTTTTGACTATTGGATTGGTGGTAATAACAATCAGCCAGGACGATCTTACGCAAAACTTGATTTCGGAATGTCCAAAGAACCCAAGGGTAAGCGGTAATAGACAGACCTTACGAGGGGAAATGATAAGCCAGCAGGAAGCCAGATTTACTCCCTACTTCCATCCATATGTCTGCTCTATTTTTTTCCCCAAGCTGCAGTTGATTCAGTAAAGATGGTTAAACTGGAGCCACGGAATTGTAAAATTACCTTCTTTCTGAAGACTAGGCCTGACTGAATTATAAGCTCTTTGTACCAGAAGAGTTACTGAGATCAGCCCAACTCGGAGTATGCATGCCCTTACCTCCAGCACACTGTGGATAGACGAAGTTTACAGTAAAACACAGGGTGGGCCCTCACTACCCTTGTTCCACTGTGAAGTCATATCTGCTCCAACTCAAGTTGGGCTAAGGAAAAAAAAACAACAATTGAGGTTTGTGGTTTTAATTAATTCAAACATTTTTGAATTTCACATCATATTTTTCTAATTATTGTTTGCAAGTTTCAAACTGTGAGTTCTTGTTTTTCAGGATGGCAGAGACAAGTGAATGTTTTTAATCAGGGAGGAATGAGAAATTGGGGAGGAAGCAGCTGAAAGAATGTGAACAAGAGAAAAGGTTTAATGGCTAAAATAAAGTCCAAGAGAATTCAAGAAGAAGTTCGGGGCTAGTTAGATGTAGCTTTTGGCCTTGGGCAGAAGAGATACATTGTTCTCTGAGACCAGGAAGTGTCATTGTGACTATGTGTCGGAGTTTGAGAGTTGACAGACTTAGTTCCTGAGTAGAGTCAAGGATGCCAGTTAAGAGGGATAGGATTGGGTAGGGGCTTGGAAGAAAATGGTGAAGTTTGTGATAACCGAGGTGTGGACTAGAACCATGAATAAACTAAAGAATTTCTGAGGGTGACACTTAAGCTGAAAATTCAGTATCTGGATCAGCAGGTACATGCGCTGCATTCTCTCTCAGAACTTAGGCACTCTCTCTTTAGGAACAGGCAAAGTAGATGATTAGTTAATCTAGAGTGGAACTGTTCAGTCAGATGCAACAGAAGGACTGAGGGAAAAGAGATTGAAAAAAGACATTTGGCAAGTGAGGAAGTAGAAGTGCTTAGTTGTGGGGTGCAGTCTGAGTAGGGAAGGAAATAAAAACAGGGAAGGGCAGAAACTTTGAGGAACAGGACTTCTTTAAAGAACTTGAGGGTCTCAGTGGTCTGGGCTCACACTTGGTGATAGAGAGATGGAAGATGGAATCCAGGAATTAATGATCTTGGACGTAAATCCATCCTGAATAATGTCAGATTGGAGGTTATAGCCAATAATTTTATAGTGACGGTCACTCTCTTAAAAATAGCAAAGGAATGTGGATGTTGGGCTCTTAAATGGGCTGTCTTCATGGACATTAATAATAATAGCTAGCATTTTATGACCATCTATTCTGTGGCGGCACTGTTAACAATTTTGCATGTGTTATTTCTAACTGTAGTATATGTGTTGCCCAAACGAGCACATATATGCTCGTCCTAATGATTACAATAATCCTGCAAGTGTATACTGTCATTTTTATTTTACCCATGGAGAAAGTTGAATCAATTTAAGTAATATTTCCAAAGCTGTACAGTTGGTAATTCCTGGGGGATATGATTTAAACTCAAGATTTTTATGACTGCTAAGCGAAGCACTGTTTACTTGCTGAATCGTCCCAGTAGACTGCTATTCCTTCTTCCGCCTTTCTTCCTCTATTCCTTAAATTATGCTTTTCTTTATTAAAAAAAAAAATTCCAACTTAAAAAAAAATGTAATAACTCATGGTTTAAAAAATAAGAGAAATAAGGATAAAAAATAAAAAAAATAGAAGAAATAAATATGTAATCAAGGGTAGTTTAATATACAAACTTTGGTATTAATTTTAACACATTTACTAGCTTAGGCTTTAAAATGGGCTCTTATCATTTTAAGATCAAACATGAAGGAAAAAACATGAATTACCCAACACTGAGGATTGATAAGGTAAAAATAACCCTAGTCCCTCAGAAGATTACTCACAGTACTAAGACGTGGGAATGACAGGCCTTATGTGTAACGAGACAAACAACATCCTTAAAACACTCTGTAGAGAGAAATTGCACTGCATTTGTTTAGTTCTCGCCGATAATATCTGTCAATCTGGGCAAAGTAAAATTATTTCTAAGCAAGTTAAAACAATGTAGTTGAACAGAGTGCTTAATTTTAAAAATAAGTTCAGAAATGTAGCTACACCTCGCCAGGTGCTAAACTTTAAGGATTCCTAGCGGTCTAGATGACAGCTGAAGATGGGTAGAAAATGTCATGGCAGAACAAGAACTTCATCCTGGAAAAGCAGTAAAATGGCTCTGAGTGGAACGGTCTGAACTTTGGAAACAACTCCTGCTGTTTCTTGAACTAGGAGTTCAGTCCTTCCCTGAGCCCGCCTCAGGGATGAGGGCACCCAGGATACACTAAGACACCCAGTAAACAGGGAAGTAGGATATAAAGTCTAGGGGGATGAGAGTGGATTCTGGTTTTTCTTTTCTTTCTCTCTTTGAGTACTTTTCAAATGAGACAAAGATTGTTTCATTTAATAACCTTTATGGCAGTGGTTCTCCAAAGTTACTATGCATCTGAGTCACTAGGAAGGCTTCTTATAACATGGATTGCTCCCCCCACCCCCGCACCAGTGTCTCATTCAGCAAGTCTGGAGTGGGACCTGAGAATTGCATTTCTAACAAGTTTTTAAGTAATGTTGATGGCGCTGGTCAGAGCCCACACTTCAAGAACCATTGCTCTACAGAGAAGAAATAAGATATTGGGCGATAATAAAAATGTTGATGCTAACAGTCTAAATTAGGGGAACATCTTAGATTATATTTTAGAATTTTCTCGTTTTACATACACTCATGTCCATAATAGATACTAATGAATGGAAATGGGTTCAACGGTAAATCTGATAGGATTTCTTTCATTTTGGGGGAAGGATCGTTTGTCCTTAGATGCCTTAATCAGTGCTTAAAATTTTGTGTACTTGAATCAACCCCCTTTTCACTTATAATATCAAAGGTATTTTTTATGACCTTTGTCAAATTCACAATTAGTTGAAATTCTACAATTGCACAAGGAATTTTTGTTTTCTCCTAAAATGATCTGTTAATTACATAATGCACAAAAGTGCAGATTCTAGCCTCTATTTGTAAAATGGTAATACCACCAAAGTCCATTTTATAATGAATAATTTCTCAATTAGTTCAATGCTTAAAAGGCAGTTTCTAAGGGTATTAAAATAGAGAGCCCATTTTAGCTTTTGTTTTTATTTTTATATTAATTTATTTTTTTTATGTTTACATTGGCTAATGAAATCCAGTAAGTTTCGTCTGCACTCTTTAACAGTAAGGCATATAATTATATATAATATATATATATATATAATATAATTATATATATATATATATATATTTACACTGTGCGTTCACCTCCCATAGTTAGATTTCTTTCTGTCACTACATATTTGACCCCCTGTACTCTGTCTACTTCTCTCCTCCCATCCTCCCACTCCCTACCCTCTGGTAACCACTAGTCTATAGTCCATGTCCACAAGTCTCTGTTCATTTTAATGGCTTTGTCTCTCACATATCAATGGCCTTCCATATCAATTTTTAGTTTAGGAAAATAATTCTTGTGTATCATAACAACACTTATTATATAGCATTGATCTCTAAGAAATGCTTAACAGATTTTTTTCCTTTTTTAGAATATCTTGATATTAATAAAAGATCTCTCATAAATGTCCTGAATAAATTACATCTAGGGAAATGTTCTATTTTCATATAGAACATGAGTGGTAGAATAGATGGTTCGGAGGAGTGGTTTATCAGTTTCCTTCAGTTTGGGATCCCACCAATTCAAGTGTGATCTAATAAGAGTTCAAAGTAGGCTTATCTCTTTTTTTATTCCAAAAATATAGCCACTCTGGAAAACATAAATAAAAAAAGAGCAAAGGGATTCGAATTGTATTTTTCCATAGTTCTTGATATGGTTTAGAACATAACTGGAACATTGTTAAGAACTTCATGTATTTACCTGATGAAAGCATGCGGGTTAACTATGCTTGAGAAGGGTTTAATATAATTCTCTCTACACAAATACCTGATACTTGATAGAGGAAATTTCTGAAAATAATGATTATTTTGTGTCCAGCTGATCACCTCATACAGAGTGCTGATGGCTTTGATTTTTCCTTTTTAGATATTATTTTAATGCCTAATAAGATAAAGTTCTACGTGTGGAAAATATTAAAGTAATTAAAGACATTTGGCTTTTTTGCATATATTTTCTAAAATTAACTGTGTTGTTAACACTCATCTCTCTTGTCTCTAATTGGGTTGAAATGTGTGAAAAAAAAGAGCTTTGATATGGGACTGTTTTTCAAGGGATGGCTTGACTATGATACACACAGAGGAGTTAATAGATGTGGCTTTGAAAAAGTTTCTGATGTCAGCATTTTTACTTAGGTGGCAAACAATTCAGTAAGAATTTGCTACATCTCAATAACTGAAGTTTTTATGTGTCATTTGGAAATCTAAGCATTATCACTTAGCACTTAGAGTTGAAAGATGGTGCTCCAAGATCTGATTCTGAAGAAATAGTTTACCTTATTTCTTTAAAATATTCATAATATCATGTAGTTTTTAATAGATAAAGGGGGCTATGTTTAGTGATTTGCTTTTCTAAAAGAAGTAAATATTATTATTTCCTTTTCAGGTGCTCTACAACTGGACTGTTTTGCTTGACTGACTTTCTTTAAAACTGCTAAAAATAATTGAGAATTTTTTAATATATGAATCAGATTAATACATTGCATATAATTTGAGTAACTTTTACAAAGGCTTTACATTTTTAAAAAACTTAATAGACCATGCTTATTCTATAATTTTACTATAAGTGAACACCCAGTATATTGAGACAGTTCTTAGCATTTTTAAAGGTTGAATTTTACATAAATACAAGGTTATTATATGCCTGTGGAAAAGTTAATATTCATTTTTTCGCTATCATCCTGTGAGTTTTATTAAAACTGCTACCACCTGTCAGCAATAGGTAGAAGAGATTCACAATGAAAGAAATTGATGCTGAAGTAACCGTATGAAGAAAATAGGAGCTTTTTTTGTGACATGTACCTTTGGGGTCTTAGCTAATCTCTACTGTAAAACTTTGAGAGGATTCACAGGGAATCAGGCAGGGCCACAACCGTATGGTGGGCTCAGAGTGTCTACAATTTGAGGGCTTTTCTTTAAGGAAAAGATTATTTTGAAAATTCACAAAAACCTGACCAAGGGAAAAGCATTGGATTCCCTCACAGGGCCATGAAAGGGCCTTTCGTAGGAGGGGCCCTCAGGTTTAAGCTTCATTAGCTTCAAGGTAAGTCCTACCTTTAAGGGTTTGACTAAAGGAGGTCTATAGGTCCTGCCTGTTGACACGAGGTGGCCTCCAAAGTTCCTTCCAGATCTGGCCACATTTTCAAACCCTCACTCTCAACTGAAAAGTAGTTTTTCTTGTGCAACAGGATTTCCACCTCACCTTCTTGAGTCCTGGTTTACAAAGCATCTTCCTATAACCTGGAATCATCACATGGAACTTGCTGAGTAGGTTTTGGTTTTTTTTTTTTTTTTTTGATTGACTAATTATGAATTAACTGGAATCTAGCATGGGGGCAAAGTGGTTGAAATTTGAGAGCAACTGTGTGCCATGGATATGGTTAACAATTTGCTGGGTTTTTTTTTTTTTTCATGTTCTAACATAGTATTAAGTTAGCACACCAGCAAACAAAGTGTCTAGATCATATTCCTAGAGAAATGTAATCACTGACTATAATTTAATGTTATGTTGCCATTGGGCCATCTTTATGTCTTTGTGCTCCCATTCCTCATCTATAAATGGAGGTCTCCAAAGGTCCTTGTCATGATTAAGTGGCGTAATAAATGTGGGGTGCTTGGAAGATAGCAAGCACTTCTAAGTATTTACCTGTTTAACCTTTGATTCAGCATTATACAAGGACATATCTGTTGATTTCCTACTTTTAGTAAATGAATAAAAAATGATGTCTTTATAAACTTGTTTTTTCTTATCAGAAAATTAGAGCTATGTAACCCAACCTATTTACATTTTTGCCTTCGATATCAGTAAGTTGAGAGTCAAATTCATTTTTCTGATGGCACATTTGTTCAAGTCTGAGAACAACTACTTTGCTTTCTTCAATTGATCCCTATTCTCTTTGATCTTTTAATTTCTAATTTGATAACATCACAATCCATAAATCACTCCAAACTTTTGGAATGGGAATGATTTGTATAAAATAGTCTATCTCCCATTCCCCATTCATATCCTATTCATTTTCAGGTGCATGCTGTTCTCATCTGTGGGGTTTTAGTTCCTCTTTGGGTTCCTGCTAGCCCTTACTGGGAGAGTGGTCAGCCCTTCACCCCTCTAGGACCTTCAGGGTGCACCACACAGACTGGTTTTATATGAATATCACATCTTCTGACACAGGTTTGAAGGGCAAAATGCAATTGATCATCTGTTTGCTAAATGTATAGGCTTTGAAAACAATGTAGTTTTGAAACTTGGTTAAAGTTTTGGGGTAACTTTTAGATAAAATCAGAAGTCCTTTTCAGTATTTTAGAGCCCAAATCTAAAACAGTGTAAAACAGTTTTATCAAAATACTCAGTTGGGCCTTTGGCTTGTTTACTTGCTTATAGTTTATATTTAAAAGTAAATCATTCACCATTAAATAAGATTTTAGGTCTCTCTCAAAGTGAGAAATTTTCATTGAAAGGTGTAATTAGTCACATTTTTTCTTATCTAAGGTTTTGTAAGCTGGAAATACTGCATTTTCTTTAGCTTTTCTTCCACATTATAGCTAGGTACCCCCAAACGTGTTGAAAATTTCTACTACTACATGGTATTATGAATTATTCTTTATTAAGGAAAATTGTCTATTTGACAGAAACACGCTATCCTAGATTAAATAAAAATTGGGAGTCACAAAGTTCTGTGAATTTACGGTCGAGGACACTGCATGTAGCAACTAAAAAAATATCCAACTCGATTTTGGAAACTTTTAGCTCACTTCTTATTTAGAAAAATGTCGAGCATCTACAACTTACTTCGAATTTTGAAAAAGATATTGTAGTTAAGCAAACAAAGAAAACACCCTAAATGTGATACTGATACGTAAATAAAAGACCCATGGCCTAGTCCCAGCTATGTCACTCACCAGTTATGTGATTTCGAGCAAATGAATGAATCTCTCTATGCCTTGATTTTCTTATTCATCGAATCGGGAAAGTTGGATTAAATGGATCTCATTTTCCCCTTTCAGCTCTAATAGCCTTTGACTCCATTGTCACCAAGCAGCGTGTAAAATGCTTCATTCAAAATCAGATGGTGCAGTATTATTAAACGTTGGTTCCTGGAATACATCCAATGGTCAAGAATGGGATTAACAGTTATGTGTGGTCTAAATTATTCATTGGACGTTTGGAGACAGTGACTAACAGTCATGTTCTTGTAGAATTTCTATCCCATTCTTGATGAGAGATAATTGATGTTCAAGTCGGTTCTAAGTATGTGCTAAAAGCCAGCCTGAGCCTGTAGTTGTGGAAATCTGTAAAATGGCCGTGGCTTTTTGCTCACTTGCTGGGTGGGATTCCAGCAGTGAGGATAGCCTCTGGGGAACAGTGCCACTGTGTGACAATTTCAGTTCCATTAAGGAAGAAACAATGATCTGAAAACCTCAAAGTGGGGTTCATGGACTTCTGTGGTCCACTAGGGCCCAGCAAATACTTCACATGTGGTTCGTCATCTGGGGAGGTAAAGAACGAGACAACGTGGTTCATATACATTCCACAGATTTGAAATGTTAGTAATTAACTATGACAGGCAGCATAGCATATTTAATTATGAATTAAATATGGTTAAGAAAAGAGACTCAGGAGCCAGTGTCTTTACATGCAGATCTGAGCACTGC
Organism: Eonycteris spelaea; assembly: GCA_003508835.1. Taxonomy (NCBI): domain Eukaryota; kingdom Metazoa; phylum Chordata; class Mammalia; order Chiroptera; family Pteropodidae; genus Eonycteris; species Eonycteris spelaea. The sequence goes on along the minus strand of PUFA01000050.1, from coordinate 8,606,666 downwards.
CTCTCAATTGCTGAGTGGTTTTGAGCAAGTTGCTTAACCTCTTTGTGCTTCAGTTTCCTCATATAATAAAATAAGTATAATAATAGTACCTATCTTATAAGATTGTTGTGAGTTTTAATGCATTATTAATACAAGATATTTAGAATAAAGTCTGGCATATAGTAAGTATTATGTGAGTAATTTAGTATGTCATGATTATCGTTACATTTTTTTCAGAGAAAATTCATGGTATGTCTAGTAACAGTTAAGAATAGATTTGGGCACAAATGGCTGAAAATACTAAGATAGCAATGACAAGGCAGCAGCTTATTTCCCTCAAATATTACAAACAAAACAATCTATAGGTAGCCAGTGTCCTGTGGGGTTAGGTCCCAGGCTCCTTTGTTTAGTTTTGACCACAGTCCCAGTGGGTCATTTCTACCTCATGGTTTAAGAAGGCTGTTCAAGCCATCCTGTTTGAATTCCAACCAGGAAAAAAGAAGGATAGAAGGGTATGTCCCTTCCCTTTACGCACAGATGTTAGAGGTCATATATGATCATTTGGCTTATATCTTGTTGACCAGGACTTAGTTTGGCCTTATAATTAAGCTTCAAAAGAGAATGTAAAATGTGCTTTTTAATCTGGGAGCCTATGTGATGAGTCCAAAGTGATGGTTTTATTGATAATGAAAGGATATATTTAGAAACAACTAGCATTTTCCACAAATTTTACCACATTTTGAATGCTAGTTTCCTCAGTAAAGGTGCAGGTTCTTTGCTAAAACACTTAATTTTATTTGCATGTTTTTTACATGTTTAAATGTTTCATTTTTGTCCTTATTGTGTTATTTTAATTCCTCTCTATACAAAAATGGATTGATGTCTCAAGTGATTAACTAAATGACAAAATAGAATTAAAATATTAGCATTAGAACTCCAGTTCAATTACTGAATTTAAACCAAAGTAGGTTAGTGGAAGGGACTCTATTATTGTCATAATTTACCAGAGGCTTCTGAATAGGGAAAAACATGAATAGCAAGTATGGCAATGAATATCTAGCATTCAGATTTTATAGGACCGGTGACCCATTGACTCCTAGTTGCCTGTTACAGAACTACCAAAATAAGTCTTACCATTTAAAATTGATGATTTTTCTTTTCTCCTGAAGACAGAGACCAAAACCTTGGAGACATTATTCAGAATGTCAATCACTTAAGTCACATGACTGCCCAGAAGCTTGTCAACTACTTCAGACTCTAATGATAAATGTGTATAGAGGGTAAGCAGATTAACTATTGTCAACACCCCTTTGTTAAATGACATATCACATCGGTGACTATCAACGTGTAAAAGAACATTCACTATTTTGTGTACTAACATTTTCTTCACAGTGAGGCAAAGAAAAAAACTGTGGAATAGAGGCTGAATTATAGTTTGGAATGTATGAAATACATATATTCATTCACACAATAAATACTGTTTTTCAGAGTCTACTCTGTGTTAAGACTAATTCCAGACACTGGGAATAAGACATTGAACAAACTTGCCCTCATAGACCGTATATTCTAATGAGAGGGAATTGTCTGATGACTTCTAGCATCATTTATCATTTAAGCTTCTGCCCTACAGGTAAAGGGGGTGATCGTTTTGAGAGTTCTGATGTAGACTGAACAAGGTGGATTAGGATCTGCTGAGATCTGTTGAGAGAGTAAAACATTTTTGGAGATGCAAGGGTGGTATTTGCTTTGTAAATAAAAGTTTTACTTGAACACCTGTCAATCTACCATTTTTTTTCTCCAAGAGCAGTTGGTGGTTATTAATCCACCTCCTGCTTATGAACTAGGGATGAAGGAAGTGGTGAAAATTGTAACTAGGATGGAATAGCAATCACTGAGTTTGTATCTTAGTGTGCTGGGCAAAGAAATATGACTGCTTTTTTTCCTACCGAAGATGCTGGCTGTCTGCTCATAGCAAAGGGGCTCAAACAACTTTCTCTGAAGGATGGAATCTTTGGCAGTGGATTCATTTATTTATATTATTTTAAGTGGCTTCCTTTGTTTGTTTTTTTTTTTCCTCTGTGGTAATACAGTTTCTTGAATAGCTTGGCCCTTCCTTTTTATAGCTGTGTTATCATATTTTTAAAAGTGGGGGTTAAATTATTGAGGGTTTTGAAGAAGACTGACTAATGGTTCTAACCAAGACTTCTATTTTTTCTCCCATAACTTGATTATTTTCTTCATTTAAATAAAAAATTGAATAGCATATTTAAAAATTGATAGAAATGCTGCAGCAGAATATATGTTGAAAGAAATGGTCAGCCTCACTTTATATATAATAGGTGTTTCAGCTGACTGTCTGAAAGCAGATAAAAATAAGAATTCTCCCCATAATTCTGAGATATGCATTTTTGCTCCTGAACTATCTGAGAGAGTTACCAAACACTTGCTGTCATTCCTAATATCCTGTAATGTATAAAGAAGGACTTTCTCATTTATATGAAATAATGAGTAAGAAAATAAACTGAATAGATATGGAATCTGACCTTTAGCTCATTTGCAGATAGAGACACCTCAGTGAAAGATTGCACACAGAAAATCATCTCTCACTGATACAGAATTATTAATTTTAAAACTTTTTCACTTAAAAATACTGATGACTTTTTTCTGTTTTACAGTGTCGATACCTTTGTATGCTAAATATTCGTTAAGTAGGCCACAGATTCCTTAAGTGTGAGAAATAGTATCCTACCTAGACAGAGTAACAAAAATAAGTTACATAAAGAGCAAAATGGTAAAGCTTGAGAAAAATCAGAGTTGGGCATGTGAAACTTTACATAGCAGATAGTGGTGGGCCTAGGATGCTGTTTAAGGACTAACTGTAAAGGTTACATGTAGTAATTGTTCTAATTATCTGTTGGGTAGCAAACCACTTTAAAAACTTAGTGACTTAAAAATTGTTCTAATTATCTATTGGGTAACAAACCACTTTAAAAACTTAGTGACTTAAAACAATGACTTTTATTATCTTACAGATCTGTGGGTTGACTGCCTGGGTCACTGCATCTGTATTTAGTTGGGCTTAACTGGGGCCTCTTTTTTCTGGCAGGCGGTCTCTCCCTCCAGCTGGCTTTACTTTAAAGCATAACAGATGGGTACCAAGATGGGGTTTTCAAGAGAATAAACATCATAGCTTAACCGATTCCCTGATTCTTGGCTAAAACCAGTTATGTGGTTAAGCCCAGAATCCATATGAGAGAGGTTCTCCACAAAGAAATCAGTCCTTCAGGTGCTTCACTGGGCTCTGCCAACGAAGCAGTCTACCATGAGGGTGGAAGGATAGAAGCTTCTGACTGAAATATTTATATTTCTGATTAAACCTCAAAAGACTTGTTTTTTTGAGATATGGTAGAGGCTTAAACTATGATGTGAGAAGCAGGATATTTAGGGTGGTGGTTCTCAACTTGGGCTGTACGTTAGAATTATTTGAGGAACTTTGAAAATTCCAGATGCTTAGATTACATATAGGTTGATTAATTAAATATTTCTGAGAGTTGCTTGAGGGACAGGGATATTTTCAGGCTTTTTGGTGGGATTCTAAAGTACAGTCAAGGTTGAGAATCACTGATTTAGGGTATGCTTTGGTTGAGATTGACTTGGAGTATGATCATATCGTTTCTTGGCATCACTGATAGATATATAATGCTTGCCAAATGTGCAATAAATAAAGGATCAAGCATGGTCTTCTTTATGATTTTTGTTGGGCTCCAAGGTACCATTTCGATGTTATTTGTCCTCTCCTCAGAATGCTGAAATGGTTCAGTATTTTCCCTTAAGTGACATTATAGTATCTCCTATGGATATATCTGATTTGAGTCCCTCAATTTTTCTTCTCTGATGTTCATGTTGTCTACTTATATCTTATGTAGACTTGTTATCATCCTCCTTTGTGTGTGTTACTCCAAGTTCTCTGGTTCTTAACTTTCCTTTCAACTTCCCAGAGCAATGCCTTTCTAATGTCTAAATAGCGTGACAGTCTTTCCTATTTCCTCCTTTTTCCTTGCATTTTACTCAGAATAATTCTTCATGATTAAAATTACTCAAATGATTTCTGTAACCAAACACTTTTTTTTTCAATTTTCTTTCTATACAAAATTAAATTTAAATGCATAGGTTTGTGTATCTGTTGGGCCACACTTTATATTTGTATGATGTTAATTAATTTCAAAATATATGTACCTGGTAAATTAAACCTTTTCAGATAAGTATAAAACAGTAATCTCTATCCATGCCCATTCACAGTTTAATTTTATAGAGGAAACTATTAATGCTTTATTGTAGTCCCAGAAAAGTTTTAGGTATAAACTGAAAAATGTATATTTTAGAATGTATAGCAATGGGATAAGCATAATATATTTTTATGAACTTTTAAAAGTTTAATTTACCAGAGATTTTGCCACTTTTCGGCTTTTTTTATTATTTCATTTTCTGGCTATCACATAAATTACTTAAATTACCCTTTCTTGGTAACATTTATATTCTTTCAGGTTAACTTATTTCCAATAGAGATCTTCATGTAAATGTATCTATATTAATAGCAGGGGAATTGCTGGATCAAATAGTTCATACAGTTAAATTTTGATAGCAATTGCCAAAGTACCTTCCAAAAACACGTCTTTAATTTTATGTCCCTGTAGTAATTTATAAGAATATCTGTTTTCCCACATCTTCATCTTCACGTTCACTGGATTTTAACCAATTTTTTATGTTTTGCTTTAGTTTAGGCCTTTATTATCTCATCTGAACTAGTGCAATAATCTATTTTCTCTGCTTACTCTCTAAAGAGACACAAGCAGAGTCTGGTACGCATGGAAGATTCTCTATAAATGTTAGAGTGATAGACTTTACTGGATCGAAGAACAGGTTAGAAAATTTCTGCTTTGGTTAAAAAAATCCAGTGTAATGTAGGCATTCCCTGGTGCTAATTTAAAACTATACCTCATGCTGAAATAAGAGTAACTAAGTAGTCTATACTAGGTGTGACTGTGTGTGTGTGTGTGTGTGTGTGTGTGTGTGTGTATTTTTTTCTTTTTTTTTTTTTAAAGATGGACAGTGTATTAGAAACAGGTATGGTGCTGGTACAGTACTGTGCACTTAGTGGTTTGTAGCATTTTTGAAAGGTCTATATATATGTAATTAATGTTTCCTTTTTGAGCTGTGAGATGAAAATACCTTTACTTATCTGGATTTTGTGGGGATTTCCTCTGTATATAAACAATAGAGTAAATGACTGATGAAAAGATAGTCTGATACATGTGGAATATTAAGTAAAGTCAGAAAAAATTATACCTTATATGAGGAAAAACTGGCATTGAGCAGTGTTTTATTATATTGTGATTAAAAAATCATGACTTTATGAATGACATTTCATATCTGTCCTCTGTAGTTTTTCTTTTAATATATTAAAACTATTTTATTAATAAGAAAATTAAAAAAAATTAACCTTTATGAGGCAAATACAATTTTCCTGGTTCATAATTAAACTTATATCTCCCTTAAATATCTTACCAGTTTTTGAAAGTGATAGGAAATGTGAAAAGGTATTTGTTCTTTAGAATTTTAAGAAATATTTATTGTATTTGGATACATTAATAGTACATTATTGACTTTTAATGAATGAAAGAGTAGCATTCCATAAAATGCCTTTCGGATTGCTATCTATCATTGATGTGAGTGAAGTTGCATTTTTAACATAGATTCATGAAACGGAAGGTGTCCAAATCACTTAGCATTCAAAATTAGCTAATTATCTTTAAAGTCATTTCTTTCTGTCATAGGAGAGCCTCTAAATAGCTACCAGATTTATTGACTACCTTCTATAGTCCATATTTGTACTAGTATTTTACGGATGTTCTTTAATCTCTACAAGAGTCCCTTGAAGTAAGTGTTATCACATTTCATGACTAATAAGAGTAAACCTCCAATAGATTTAGTAATTCGGCCATTGATAACAGTTTGTCAGGGGCAGAGCTGGGATGCAGGCCTGATTCCAAATCCACAATCATTATATGCCCAAGAATGAAGTGAATGACTTGGCCAACAAGTCAAGATCACAGAGTTCATTTTAGTCTTCCATTGTCTCCTGTAACCTTTGTGTGCCACTTGAGCTTCATGATGTTCCAGAAGCTACAAATGGAAATGATCACATTATATGGTTCTTATTAAAATGTAGAATTGCTTAAAGGCACACGATTTAGTCTTTTGCTGAAAGCTACCTAAGTTAGGAGCAGAAGTAGCTATTTATAATGTCAAGTTACTGAATCAGTCTTTCATGATGTCTGACTTTTAAGGAATTAGATTCAAGAATATTTCTGTTGTGTGATCAGTTCTGGGCTGGCTTCTCCTCCACCCCCATTTTTTAAATTCTCACACAGGTTTTCTTTGCTAAAGAAAGCTTGTATTTCCATGTGAGAACTACAAAAATTAGATTTTTATAGTTTCTTTAAAATGTAATTTTATACCATGATGCCTTTGATTACTTTATCACAGTTTATATGTATTAAATATTTTTAAAACTTTATTAGGCTTAAGACAGTCCTTATCTGCTTTTTATATTTAAGACGAGATTTTTCCTTATTTCACGTTTAGTGACATATCATGTCAAATATGTATATGACAAATAGTTATAAGCCTTGTTTTAAATTTTGTGATGCTGATGCTTCAAACATAAATAAAGTATATGGTATAGTTATAATACCTACTACATGTGTTGTCTTAATGTCATGATAGCAACATGATTCAGGTTTTCAATTTCAGAATTTTTTGTTTACTCTCTTCTGGGATGGATGTTGTAATTGCCTTTAATATGTGAAGAAAATGTCTCATGGTGCCACTAAGCCCGCAATCTTTTTTTTTTTTTTTTAATAAGCATTGTCTAATAATAAATATTTTCTAAAGCTAAATAAATTTCCAGAAACTTAAGAGGCAGGTTTTATATTAAGATAGAAGTAAACTTAAAATTGAGCTCGATACATCTACACCTAACTATTATTTGCCTTGAATTAGGAATAAGCTGTGCATTGATTGTTTTAAAGATGTTAATTATAGCAATATGGGCATTGGAGTTTTATTTCTTTATATCTTGTGTCAGAGAGAGTCTTTTTCTCATTTTTTATTGTTTTTAATCATGTAAACTTCCTTTAGGACAGTAAGTCCTCACTTAATGACGTGCATAGTTTCCATGACTTTAAGGGACATGACATAACAAAAACCAGTTTTACCATAGGCTAATTGATATAAACAGGAGTTAAGTTCTGACGCCATATCATCAACTTTATAAATGAAACGACTTGGAATGAAGCTAGGGAGACCTGCTGAATCTGATTAGGAAACAGCTGTCAACTGCTTCTCTTGCTTTAGTTGACAATTAGGTTTCCTGCACTGCCACTTGCCTCTCGTATGGTGCATCCCTATAGCATAGCTATATGATTTCTTCCTAGATACACATTTCTTGGCTCTACCTACCAGGAGCACAGTGCATTGTAAACTATATTTCACTGTTGACAGCACTTCTACTGTTCTATCCAGCAAAATCTGATCTAGCTAAAACAAAGCCTAAGTACCCCCTATATAAAGTTACCAAATATCAATTAAGTTTACTGTGTGTTTGTTCTTTTAATTTAGTTTTCTAGATTAAAGATTTAACTCTGTCCGAATATTTCATGTAACTACATTTTTCAGGTCTGACACAGAGGCACCTCCTGGAGAAATTGATTTCCTGGGTAGAATAGTGAAAGACTCAAAACTTTTCAAAATATAGGAATTATTTAATTTTTTCCAAACAGATACTAGTTTTCCATGAACTGAAGAGGACAAATTACCGAAAGTAAAATTGATTTTAAAAGGATTTTGGGTCTTTGTGAAGTTATTATTAAGTAGATAAATAGTACATTTTTACTGTCAATAGTAGAAATTACTGATTGATGCATAGCCTGAGTCTCTTCTTAAAAGTTATTTCATGTGCACATAATGCCAGATAGTGAACTCTGAAGAATATTTAGAGCACTGTCAAGGATAATACCCCTGCTTGAATATTGAGTCTCATGGACTTGGTGAAAATACATAATAGTATACACTAGGCCATTCATTCTTGTTCAATATATATATATATACTTTAAGTGTAAAAAGTGTATCATTGGTTGTTGATTAGACCAACTTTTCTTCCATGATTATAGAATGGTATGATTTCTCAATCTACATAATATGTAGGAAACGAATATTTGGTCAATTTTTAAGATACCTACTTTGGTCTATATTTAAGAGACCAAGTTTCTTCTTTCTGGGAAGATTTCTTTACGATTTTGATAGGGTTTTCTAAGAACTTTTGGGGGGGGGCATACTGCATACCTGGGTTATATACTGGATTTCATAACGACTTCGATCTGGGCGCGTGGGCCGCCTGACCTGCGTGCCGAATTTGGCACGCAGGTGTGTATGTGGCAGGTTTTTAAAGGTGAATTTGAAACATGTTTGGGTACGGCAGGTTCCGCAGCTGCAGTAGTTAACTCCATTTCCTCTCATGTAACTCTGTCTTGCTTCACGCATATTACCTGTTTGGCTTCCAGAATCATTTGCGTTTTTGACAAGTTTTTTGTTTGTTTGTTTGTTTATTTCAATCAATTTAGAAAGAACTGATATACATTTTTTGTAATTTCAGTTAATATTCCAGTGGGATTTTGAGGGACGAGGAATGAATTTAAGGTCATCTGGACCATTTTCTGTTTGTAGAGAGAAAGTTAAATGGAGATTCATCACCAACCAGCTTATTTTTTTTGATCAGCACACCGAGTTTTGATTAACTGGGGAAATGACCTACTTCATTTAACTGGCTTGACTCTAGGGTAGAATAGAGGTAAGTAAATCTGTTTCTCTGAATAGTTGGTGCTTGTACAGTGGGTTTGCAAACCATAGTGCCAGAGCAGCATCAGCATCACCTGAGAATTTGTTTTGGGGGGAAAAACTCAGTCCCATTTAAGACCTATTCAACCAGAAACTCTGGGAGACCTGCAGTTCGAGTTTTCACAAGCCTTGCAGAGCATTCTGATGTGCTCTAAAATGGGAAATCATTGGTCTATTGAATTTTGTTACCTCAGTAAGATTACTGGAATGGAGTGTTGTTTCTTGAATTGAAGAAGCTTAAGTTCTGGTCTTGACTTTGCCTCTAACCAGCTGTGTGACCATTGGCTCTTCTGTGTCCCTGGTCCCTGATTATAAAATCAGGGAATTGTGTTCTATGACTTTCTTCCAAATGGTCCCAGGTATTAATAATTTCAAAAATATTTTAGCTGTATTACTTCTTATGCTATTGCTATGCTATTAAAAATAGAGAGCCTGAAAAAAGCACCATTTAATTGTCCTTCGTTTAAGGGGCTGTGGGAAATAGAAGTAGAACATTTGTTCATGCCCTTTGGCTACAAACTAATAATGGAAGAAATGGCCCTGAGTCTTTGTAACACCTGTAGGACTTGCCTTAGAACACACTTGACAAGGACAGTTGAAATATTTAGTGGCACTTGATGTGCTGGAGTACAAACCAAGTGTAATTGAAGCAATTTAGAGCCCATTGAACTTGTCTAGTTAGTGCAGTTGGTATAGCCAACAAATGGTTATAAAGGCAGCAGTTAATATTGACAGTTTCCTGTACTACTTGGCATGTTTTAAAAAATGAATGAATTATAAAATTCTACTCTCAATGCTAGTTTGTTGTGGTTTTCCTTCCTCACAAACTTGCTGTTTGTATGTTTTAACTTCTAAAGTAATTTTATATATTTTATATAATGAGAAGAAAAAAATTATCAGGTAATAATTTATTAGAATAGTGAAACAGATGTAAAATTCTGCTTTACCTAATCAATAACTGATAATTCTTAGAAGATGTCTTCTGTACATCATTGACTTTTTTATGTGTTTTAAATAGTACATGTTTAAAAATACTTAATATTCTAATTATAAAAGCATAACTAATATTCTAATTATAAAAGCATAACTACTCAGTATAGAAAATTCAAATGTTATAGAAATATGTAATATAAAAAATAAAATTCCCTTGCAATCTACTTCCCCTACTTTTGGCCATTACCCAAAGTAATCATTGTGATACATTCCTTCAGATTTTTTTTCTAAATTGCACTATTAAAATATTAGTTCACTGCACACTCAATACATTATTGTTGTTACAGTTTCATGCTATATGCACAGTTCAAGTTTCAATTCCTTTGACAAATCTAGGGCAGAATTCTAGTTAATTGATGAAATTTTTATATTCATCCTCATAAAAGTAAAATGCAAATATGAATGCCATTAAAAATAAAAGCCAAGAGGAACTAAAATTTAAAAAAAATTAGGAAATAACAGCAAACTAATGTGCCTCTAAAGCTTATGAAGTAGAAAGGTGCCCTTTTGTAAAATGGTATATTATGAAATTATAATAAGGGATTGATTGAGGTAAATGATTTTGCAGAGTTGGTTTAGAAATTAACTTAATGGTAATATTCCTGGAGGAAAGGCTGGACTACAGTACTTTGCTTTCTGTTGCGCATATTTTCAAAATTATGTGGCAATGTCCTTTGAGAATGTAGCAGGTTAAATTTCAGAAACGATTATTCATTAAGACAGTCAACAAATACATTTGCAAATCTTCTGTACATTGGGCATGTACAAATTTTGAGAGGTTTACACAAGATTTTTATTTCTCTGCCCCTTTGAAAGAACAAATCTACCATTCACACCTACTTACTCCCTCAAGAATCAGCTCACACCCCGCCCTCTACGCACCCCTCCCACATTCCGCTTGCATTAACACCTGACAGGCACTCATTTGCCTGTCAGAGGTCTCCGTAGCTGTTTTGTCATTGACCAAGATATGTTTAGAAAAATTTTAATCTCTTGTGTAATTTTGGCAAACAGCAGCCCGAGCTTTGTTTTTCTTAACAAATAACTTGCAGATTGTCATGTTTCTGTTAGAAGCAGAAAAAAAAGTCCAATCAGAACAGAATTGAAATGATATAAATGAGGCTCATTGTTTAGCAAATCGCTGGCGTTAGGTAAGAATTGTAGATAAGAATAGCCTAGGCCCTCTTCAGGATCAGAACAGGCATGTGTGTATGCATGAGGAAACTAGGCCTTTGTTAGTATCCTTTCTGAAATGGCTATTAAAGTAATTACAGTAATTTATAGATCTCCCCCTTCCATTTCAAAATGGATTCCATTTTTTGTCTTTTGTCTTGAGTTCCTCTGTTGGAGTATGTATAAGTGTACGTATTGGGTAGCACTCCTATAGTTTCTACGAATTAATCTTCATCCAGGCTGATGAGGTGTGATGCTCACAGACACCCAGAAATGGCTTTGCCAGCTTCGCTGTTGGGAAGCCTTGGCCCTTTGAGAATAATAAGAGAATTGTACTGTACAATACCATGTTTTAGTGGTTAATTATAGTTCGTCATGGAACTGTTTAAAATTGCTCTGTTTCATTTAAAGAGACATTTTTTTCTGAATGTCTTTAAAAATACATCCATTCACAGCTATGGATTTTATGATTATACTTTGTTGCATTTTTATGTCACTAATGCTTATGCATAAGAACTGCAATACTGGGAGACTTTAAAAATCTATCGACCACATAATATAGTACGTGCTCATTGTGCAAGGCTTGTAATTTTAGTATGACAGAATGGCAAAAAGAATTTTATGTAGTAGTCTTTTTCTCTATTTTATTTTCTTCTGCATTTGCTTCAATAGTTTCAAATCCTAAGAATTCTTTATAATAACTTATGCTTATTTTACTTTGTCTTTGCCTGAACAAAACAAATCGGTGAGGGTGACTTTCTTATTAACAAGGTCATATTGAATATGGAGATTAGGCTATGTTTAAATAAGCCTTGGAATCATTATTATTTACAAGAACAGTTAGTATTGTTTATATATAACTTAACTTTTGATTTTCACCAAATGAGATGTTTACCGTTATAATGACATTTTGCAATGCAAGAAGACATGGCATGAAGACATGGCATATGTTATTTGCCTTCTTAATTTAGTCAGAACTGAAAGAGTTAAGGTTTTCCTACTCTGTAGATCAAGCATTGTAACCACAGTAACCAATTTACTGTTATTTGCTTGCTCCTAGCAGAGATGGAAAGTCAGTGGTAGAAAAAGTCAAATTCATAGACAAGCACAACTGCCGTAGATCTCAATGGGTAAAGATTCTGAGGCAGAATTAACTACTTGTGGTTTTAAGACCTGTTGTTTTAACAGGACGACATTGCATTTTATTTTTCAGGTGGTTTGATTCCCCAGCAGCTACTCAAGTTTAATATAAAGGAAGTTTATACATTTTATAGTTTGCATTTTCATAAGGGAACAGTTGACAAGCACGTTTTAAAGAAAGCAGAGACAGAGACAGGATTTAGAGTAAATAATAAAAAAATAAATAAATGTAAAATATGGCAACTTCAATTTCTCCATAAAATGACGGTAATACTGAGTTTTCTAAATGATGTGAATGGTAAATTTTGATTATTCCCATTGAAATGCAACAAATGGAAAATATTGTATTCTGTGTGATTTGCATAAAACAACATGTGTTAATTCTATCTCTAAAGGTCATGAGAAATAAAGCAATGTATGCTAGCTAGAGTAGTTTGGGTTACTGTGAAGAAACACATCTTCAAATTTAATATGTTCTTTCTCAGCTTTCTGCCTTACCTTGGATGCTTAGTGAAAGAAGTTGATTTCATTATTTTGACTTTATGTATTTTAAGATCATTTTCCTGCTTCTCTGAGAGAATTGGGTGTAATCGATATGGATAGGTTTATCAATGATATATTCTTAAATAAAATTGAAGGTCTTAAGTTTAACAAATTGGTAAAAGATGACTTTCTTTTTAATAAGGCCATATTAAATATTTGCCTTTACCTTTGAAGTATAAAGTTGGGTTCACCTTTGAAACACATTCAGAAGCCAGATAGTTTTTGTAATCTCCACAGTTGCCTTGCACAGCAATACAAGCCATCGTCCTCTCTCTCTCGGAATATGGAAATATCTTGTGTTCATTTCCGCTCCTCCTTTTATTCTGACTTCCTCTTTCCCTCCATGCTCCCACATGTCTGCCAGAATGACCTTTTACAATTATAAATCAGATTATGCCACATCATGCTCAGAACGATTTAATGGTTTCCATCTCACTTAGAGTAAAATCTCGAGTGTTTATCATGATGTGGATCCCGCCTGCTGCCCTGGCCTCATTTTCACTCCCTCACTGGACTCCAGCCACACTAGCCTTCAGTGCTGTATTTTTGAACTGGTAGTTTCACAAAGAAGAGCTTTTGTTCCTTCTGTTTTCTAGGCCTGGAAGGTTCTTCTTTCAAATATTTAACAGCTGCCTGCTATCATTCCGATTTCTGCTTAGATGCTCAGTCTACTTGGGCTGCTGTAGCAAAACTATCATAAACTAGATGGCCTATAAACAATTGAACTTTATTTCTCAGAGTTTTGGAGGCTGAGGAGTCCAAGATCAAGGTGCTGACAGATTTGGTGTCTGGTAAGAGCCTGCTTTCTGGTTGTCTCTGCACCTTACATGATGGAAGGGGCAAGGGACCTCTACGGGGCCTCTTTCATAAGGGCACTTATCCCACTTAACTCCAAAAGGCCCCGCCTCCTTATGCCGTCATGTTAAGCATTAGGTTTCCATACATGAATTCTAGCGGTGGGGTGGGGGTGGGGGTGCAAACATAAACATTCAGTCAATAGCAGATGCCATGTCTTCAGATAAGCCTTCCTTCACTGCCATGCCTCAAATAACACCTCTCCCCATCTTTATTGCTACATTTTTTTCATTGCAGTTATTACTCCCTAACATTATGTATTTGTCTACCTTCTTTCCTCCATTAAAATCCAAGCTCTATGAGGATGAGGAGTTTTTAGCACTAAATTTGGTCAGTTTTACAAAATGTTCATTCCTAATGCAATCTGTTATATTAAATGTTGATCATAGATATAGCTAATAATGACAGTAATAGTAATTGAATGCTTATGTGACAGAAACTATCCTAGAATATCCCATAATGTCATCTCTGTTAATCCCCAAAAACATTTGTAAAGTGCCTTTTATTATCTTTGTTGTGAGTTGAAGGAAAACTTAAAGTTCATTAATTTGTCCTTGGTTATGCAAACGGAGATGGTAAGTCAGGATTCAAATCTAGGAATTCTTTACTCCCAAACCTAGGATTCTAACCACAGGAAGCCTTTTGACTTGGCTGAGGTTCATGATGGTGCCCCATCTTCTCCATCATAATAGAGCAACTCCCTCAGAGTCTATAAGCCTCTTTGTTTGCCATCTTGTCTAAAGCCCCAGAGAGTGAGTAGTTCTGCTGACTCAGCTGTCTCTTTTGGTTGTTTCTTAGGGCTTTGGTTTCTGGCAAGTGCCCTCGATGTGTAGATTCTGTTAGCTTCCCGCCATCTGAGGAGAGAAATCAAATAAACAACATGTTTAAGTTAGTAAGACTAATTCGTGCTATTTAAAATCTTTTTGGCTTGCATGTACTCCACTTCTCTTGGGGGAGATTTTGTAATAACGTGTTTCTCATAAGCCTGAATGCTGGAGTAAGAAAATATATTGCCATATTTAATGTCTATAGTAGAAATTTACTTTTGCTTGTTTTGTCAGCAGAAACTCTGGCATTTCTGTGACTTTACTAGCTAGAAAAAGCTGCCAGTAACCAAATACGTGGTCTGATGGTCTTCTAACAGAAAATTTTCTTATTATTTCACCTTTTCTGTAAGAATATTATTGAATGACACAGTCTCTTAAGAAATTCTGCTGAAATGATGAAAAATACTCTTCAGAAAGCAATTATAGTGTTGATATGTTTTCTAGCTTTGGGACTAACATGAGTGAGTAGAAGGGGAGTTGAAAGCTTTGAGAGTTTGTAAGAGTGGTTTATAGGATGACAAGCATTAATTGAATAAGATCTTTAATATGAAGGTGATTTATTGAAAATAGATTCTAGATGAACATGTTAGCCTCAGAGGTGCGATAATAGAATAGTTTTCTCTTTAGGTTACCTGTGTGAGCACAGAATAGGTTATCAGTGATAGAATATCTTTATTATTTTGTGGTAGCCTGGCTGCCAGTAGTAATATTTTATTAAGTTAGTTAAGTCTTAAGTAGGCAAATGGCCATTTCTCAAAAGCAGTATTGTATGCAGTATTTATGACTCTCTTTTCCAAACTTATTTTTTTCCCCCTAGACAGAACACATTTCCCCTACCCCCTCAGATAGATACTTTACCTTTCGTCTAATAAAACTGGGCTACCATTCTATAGTTAAACTTAGATTAGCAGGAAGTTTGTTAACCATTGCTTTGGGCATGAGCTGCCAAACCGCAGAGCCACCATGGTAGGAATCTAAGTCGGATCAAATGCACCAGAGGGAGGGTTTGAGAAATTTGGGGTGCACAGTCAATGAAAGTGATGCCTCTGCTCTCTCCTTCCCCTAAGGAAGGGAATTCTAAGCCCAGAAAAGGAGGGTTATAGTAATATTTAATTATGCCTAGGCTACAGTCCTGAAATATCAAGGCGATGACTGACACAGTAGGGGCGAGTAAAGTAGGAGTTTGCATGTTATGGGAAAGGGAACCGAATCGACGATAACACCCTCATAAGAACAAGAAGGAAGTCAAAGGTTTACATCTGAATGTTGCATGATGTTCCCTTCGCAGCAGCTTTGCTAGATGAAGATAAGTAAACCCAGTGATATATTCATTCCTGTAGTGGAGAAAGTTGGCTTTCAAATTAGTGAAGACTAAGAGGAACCAAAGTCCAGAAAGACAACTATAAACCAGTTTCACAGAACATTATCAGTTTATCCAGTAGTGATCAAATAACTTTGAGGGTTAGAAAGCATTTGAAATAAAGATAGACAACTGACTTTCTTCTTCGGAGGCACAATTCATCTGAACATTTAAAGGCATTGTACCATTTGGTTCACACCCAGACCTCTTGATATCAGGCCAGTACTTTTTCCTGGACACTACTTTGAAGTGTGCATGTGGGAAGAGTTTGCAGAAAGGAGTAATGGAAAGAAACATGAAGGTTTATATGAAATTAAAGGAAGGTGGCTAAAACCATTTCTTAATCTATACACCTGATATTGTCATCCCATATATTCTGCTTTTTGTGGTTTTATCCAAACAGTTTTGCAAAATATTTCCTGCTGAATTCCATGTTATTGTGTGTAATTTATTCTGCTGATAATCGAGAGCCATTGAACATTTTGAGGCAGTAAAATGACATAGTTGACTCTGTGTTTTAAAAATATAACCCTCGCTGAAAGGTGGAGATAATGTTGGAATTGTGAGATTATAAAGATGTAGAACTTTTAGGACAATTTTGTTGAACCAAGGTATTGACAGTGAAGATAGAAAAGGGTGGTAAACGTGAGGACATAATTTTGGGTGGAATGTATTTATTTTGCCAGTTGGTTGAACTTGGATGATACCAGAAATAGAGTATTGGAATTTGAAATTTCTACTGTGATTAAGAATATAGTGACTCTACAAACCTAAAACTAGCCATAATATCTCCTCTCTCATCACCCACAAGGAACTCCTTGCTGATCCCTATTGATTAAAGTTCTAAAACATAATTCTTTTTGCTGACTTCATTTCTAGCACTTTAATCCAAGCTGCCATTTCCTATGTGGATTACTGCAGTATCCTCCATTGGTGTCATGTTACCTGGTGTCATGTTACCTGCTATTTCCTCCTTTATATCCATTTACCTAATACAGTGACAGCAATCCTCTTCACATGTACTTCTCATCATGTCACTTTCCCTACCTAACGGTCTTTAACGTGGCCTACAGAGCTCTGTACAGTGGGCCCTTCCTGCCTTATCAGCCTCCTCTCACACCTTTACTTTGTGTTTATGTGGCACCAGCTACTCTGCCTTTCAAGGTGTTGAGCTCTCTTCAGAATGGTTTCTTTTGCACATTCATTGTCCATGTTTGAGATGCTTTAGGCTGTAATTTTCATTGGCCAGCTCCTTCTCCGTCTTTAATTTCTCATTTATTTTTTTCTTTCTCAGTGTCCCTTGATACCCTTGACTAGGCCTATTTCTTTCCATACTTCACCTTATACAATTATTTGTTTAATGAATTATGCTCCATGAGAACAGAGATTATTTCCAGCTTTTTAAATATTACTAAATCCCTAATGCAGTGCCAGGTACATAGCAACTGTTTAATAACTATATATTCTAGGTAAAGGAATAATGGCTTTAACAGGACTGATATGAATTGGTCGTATAGGTCATTAGGAATATTTATTAAACATTTTAGTAACTAGCCATTTCTTATGTCTCTCAGTTAAATAAAGTAAATAATGTAGGTCATGTTTTTTGCTGTCCATTTTTCCGAAGGTCAGAATAATGTAGTTAACCATGGAACATTTTGATGATTTGATGGGAAAGTGTAGATTAGAAATTTAGACAACTGAAGACTTACATGTATGGTAGTCATTGCTCTTATTTCCTGCCAACTACTATATCGATTAAACAGGGTCAGATCACGATAGAAATACCCCATTAAGCAATCCCAGCTCCCAGGGCAAATAAGTAATAGAGTGGTAGTGTTTGAGGCCAAATTGATATAATTCTCAGACCTGGGCTTAACCACTAACCTATTGAAATCAGATATCATAAAGTATGCAAAAATGTTTTGTATCTATAAAATGCTAAACTAAGATCTAGCATGCAGGTGATGTAGCCTGCTTGTTCTTTGAAGTAACTATAAACTGCATGTTTCATTGAATAGTAGAGGAGAATGGGGAGTTTTGTATATAGGCAGCTCTGAATGAATCAAGTTAAGCTATTTTGCAAAGGCTTCATTGTGATCATATGACTGTATTTGGCAAGCAGAGAATTCCTAATTTCTTCTGCTGTGAGACTCCCAAGGAGACATTTATATTAGTAATACTGAATTTGCAAACCTGAATTTTAAAATTTAGCTCTATTTGTGTTCCGTGTCTCTCTGGGAGGTATTCAGTACATTATGAAATTCTGTGCCTTTACCTCCTGCTAAGGGTTTGAGTTCTTCGCCTAATTAATCATTAAGTGTTGTCAGTCTATCATGATGCGGTTAATTATCAGAGAGAGTGTATGTGTTTCAGATAGTCATGACCCTTTCCTGGGTAACTATAGAAACCTTAGCAGTACTAGTTATTATCTAAAATTATAGAACTTGGTTTTTAAAGCATTTTAGCCTTTGATAGTTATGGGCAAATAATTAAATAATTGGTTATAATCTAGAAAGAAAGGAAAGCTTGCATGAAACTGAGATCTTAAAATAATTTATACATAATAGAAATGTGTTCTGTAGAATATTTCTGATTATAACTTAAAAGGCTTTTTTAAAGCGCCAATTCTGTATATTTGTTATAGAGCTTTTTCTTAAGCTGTCTCCCCTCCCTAAGAATATTTAGAACCATGCTAATACAAGTCTTTGGTATTCCCAATTTCCATTTGGTATATTGATTTTACAGTGCATAGAAGTTGCAAATCTGGATGGAAAACAGCCAAATGTGGGAGCTCATATGTCTCTCTCTCTCTGTCTCTCTCTCTCTCTCTCTCTCTCTCTATATATATATATATATATATATCTATATATATATATATATATATATACACATATCACACATGTAAGCATATGTATATATCATACATGTAAGCATATATATATTATACACACACCTGTGTACATAATAGACAACATTGTCATTGCAAATGTCATTGGTGTATTCTCGAAGTCATAGCTCTTCAAAAGTGAAAGGAGACCAAAAAACATATTTTCTTTCCTATTCTGAGAAATTTTATCTGAGCCAGAAAGAAAAGAAAAAAAAAAGACATGTCATTGTACTTTTTGGTGTGAAGCTCAACAAGGATCACGGTCTGAATGGGGATAAAAATTAACATGGAAAGTGCAAATCCGCCATATTCACACTGCCTTTCGTGTATCATGTTGTTCAGAGAACAGGTCACATCCTCCTCGGAGGAGGCGGTGCTTGACGTGTTCTCTTTCAATGGTGGAGTGGATTTTAGTGATACATAACAATAGTGATTTGTTTTCATACTATAATACATGAACAGCTTATTTTCTGTCTTTTAGCTCAATTATAGGTTCTTGAGAATTTATTAGAGCAGATTATTAAATTCTGTGTACAATTGCAGGTAATAGAAACAAAGTATCGGAATATTGGTAATTAAAAACTTAAGACCCAGTTCGATTCTATTGAACTTTTATTTTAATAAAAGTGTACATGAAACATCTGTATCTGCAACTCAGATTGGTCATCAACTCATTTGTGCTACACGTCTTAATTCTTACAGCTTTATTTCCATCATAGAATAAAGCTAGCTTTAAAATCAATTATTTACTTTTCAGGTTAAAACGTATAGATTTTGGGAATAGGATTTAGCCGGCAATGTGGTCAAAAATGGCAACAATTGCTTTCCATTGCTGAGTTTCTACTAAAAAATATAATTTATTTTTGTCAGAAATGTGAATCACTATGGATATTAGTGATTCATTTATTTGAAAAACAGATGCTTCTTAAAGGTTTCTAACTTTGTGATACATTCAAGAGGTAATGTGTAATGGATACACCTAACCTGAACCTAGTATTTTCTTTTATTTTGGTTAACGTATTTTTTGGTATGATTCTGTTTCTCTGAACAAAGTGCTTAATAGACTGTTTTTGTTGTCGTTGTGGCATTATGAATCATGCCATTTCAAATCTCTTACTGTGTGCTAATAGCTTTTTCAGCTTTGATTATCAGATTCAGCTTTTAATATTTATCCATTTTCTTGGTCTACATGTTTCCAGGCTAATAATGCTGCTGAAAATTCCCTTGATGAGAAACAATGAAAATTAAATCTCATTTAAAACAACCGAAGTCACAAATTTTGTGAGCTGAGAGTGTGTTAGACTCCGGTATAGAGAGTGTAATGTCACTGGTTTTGTTATACCAGAATGTTGATCAGCCTCATTATCTAAAAATCTTCTGGTTCTCTGGCATGGTACAGCTGTGACTTTCTCTTTGTCTCTGAAATAACTATCATCCACACTGCATATGCATGAGAGAATGTTTTTTTCTCTTATTAGTAATTCACTTATGAGTTTCGTTCCTTGTTAAAATGATACTGTTTGCTAAATATATATTAAGACACTCCTGGTTGTTTATCTTCTTGAATAAAACCATACAAGCCATCCATTTGTAAAATATTTTAAATCAGCCACATGAAAAGGAAATTCAGTGCAACTAAAGCTATTTTTAATAATTCTGCAAAAAAAAAAAAAGTATTTCTTCGCCATGTCTTTTAAATTAGGCAATGCATTATTTATCCCACAATTTCCTTTTCCTCCCTAGAGGGAAGTATGAATATCTTTAATACAATGATTTAATTTGTTTATTTTTAGACTATTGGCTACTGATAATAATTGGACCTACATTAAATGCTGGTTAGTTCAAATTACATCGGACAAAAGGAAGGGCGGTACTCCAAATTTGTGATTTATTTTACTTTCAGTAGAGTGGTTATGCCTTGAAAATTTCTGTTTCATGTACCTGTTGTGGCATATTCCTTTAATTTCGATTCAACAAGGAAATGTCTGTGCCATAAACTCTACTTTTTATTCTGAGCTGGGCTGGCGGTGAAATAATGTTAACTGAGTTGGCACCTGATTTGTCTCACAGTGGCTTCACATCAGAGCTCCTCATGCAAGAGAGTTAAGTGTATGTAGGACATACTTGTAACATTATGGAATGATCAAAACTGACCTGAATGGAGAAAACCTGGTACAGTCGTAACCAGTGTGTTTTAGTCAAGGCTTGTTATTGGTGAGGCCTCTCTTCCTGGCCTGGAGAGGGCCACCTTCTTCTTGTGTCCTCACATGGCCTCTGTGCACACATGGGGAGCAGGAGAGAGATCTCTGGTGTCTTTCTTGTAAGGACATTAGGAGTCCTTTTGGATTAGAGCCCCACTCTTATAATCTCATTTTTAGCTTAATTATCTCCTAACGGCCCCATTTTCAAATACGGTCACCTCGAGGGGTTAGGGTTTCAACATAAGAATTTTGAAGGGGGCACACTTTAGTTCATAACACATTGTTAATACATATGGAACACTTACTAAGTGCCAGACACTCTTTTATAGACAAACCATTTTACAGGTGAGAAAACTGAGATCCCAAGAGATTAAGTATCTCACCCAGAGTAGCATAATAAGAGGCAGAGTTGGGATTCAAACCCATGCAGTCTGACTTCAGAACCTGTGTCCTTACCTGCTCCTTATTCTATCATGAAAATAGTAGTAGCACATTTATACCTTTTTCCTAGCCTAATGTATTTCAGATCTAATATGAGATGAGATTTATTTTGGCTTTTTTGTATAGAATATAAAAAATGGTTCTTAGCTCTCTTCTTTCTTTTTTTTTGTTTTTGGATAATTATATTTTACCTGTTGTAACAGTTAACAGACTCTAAAACCAAAGTTTCAGGGTTCAAAGTGTCTTTCTTGAGAACAGGAAATAGGAATCAATTACCTAGTTAGGATATGATAAATGACAGAACACATAAAAGGCCTGGATGCCAGCCTGGTGCGCAATACACACTCAAGTGTGAGTGAGCATTAAGGTAGGACAGTAAATAAAAAGGATGATCTCAAACAAAAGTTATTTTCCCTACCTGTCTTAGAGAAAGTGCGCACGCGTGTGTGGCAAACTTACCAAATAGGCAAGTCTTTACAAAATGAATATTATTTTTTATGTTTTTTCTAAATGATTTCAAATTTGTCAAGGGAGTATTTTGGTTTGCTTGTTTTGACCTGTAGGTTATTGAATTCCTATTAAGCCAGAAGCTCTTTATAAGTTGCACGCTTAAAGGACAGCCTATGCCTTTCTGATATAAGAACGGTAGTCAAAATATCTAAAATATAGATGTCCTCAGTTTTCACGGGCCCCTGACATGGTTCTCCATCTAGGGTGCTCTTCCTGCACGTGGATACTCTTTATGTTTCCCTTTACTACGACGGTTCTACTGATGTATGAGCAGAACCCTCACTACTCCTCAGCTGTTTCCCTTCTCAGCTTACCCACAGTTTTGTCTCTACTTTAAGCTGCCACTGTTCAGGTTCGAGGGAGGCAAGGTCTGAAGTGATAAAACGAGGAATAGGAAGGGACAGGGAAGGTCTGAAAGGAGAGGGGACAGCCAAGGCACACCCTTCCTGCCTTCTGCCTCTGTTCTCCTGGGTTGGTGGGCGTCAAGAAAGGAGGAGATACTTCCTGGCTGTTCCTTAGTTCCCTCAGTGGAAGTGAAGTCAGCAGCCTATTATTTTCTGCACCAGGGTTCAGGATTAGCCCTGGGTTCAGAACTTAGTGGGGGGAAATGAAATGCAAACATTCACATACAGTGTATTAAATGCTAGGGATGGAGGAACCGATACTGCTTTGGAGTGTTGGAAACAAGAGAAATCATTTCTGTTAGGTCCTTAATGTTGATTTCCAAGTTCAGTGGTTGCTAGATACAACTGAACTCATCCTTAGTTATCTTCTGTGGCCTAGTCACATTTGTGGTCTAGTCAAGGAACCAAACTACCAAAATTAACATTGCTCCTGGGGAAATTGTTTCTATGTTAAACAACTGATTTACAAATGTAAATTTGATGTACAACCCATTTATAAGTTGATCTAATATAATTGTTTATTTTTATAACTACACATGTATCACCAATACTTCATTAACAGAGGTGCAATTTGTGGTCAAGTTCACATTGAGTTTTTTCATCATTGATAATGGAGTTATACTGCCCCATTAGTATTCTTGCTCAGTGTCCATTTGGAGTGATAATGTGTATTTGCAGGACTTGGGTTAAGCACCCAGTCTGTGGCCATGAAAAAGACCCAAGCTGTGGAGCCCACATGAACTCTTACTTTGTTGTAACAAATTAAATAGTTAATTATAGTAACTGTCAAACCCTGAGAATCAATAGTGATGGATAATATGTGAAAATAAATTGCAAAACAAATGCTAAAAGAATAAGGACCCAAACTCAAAGTGTTCTATTTACCTATTGTTCATACCATAAGAAATTATATTTCTAAAAGCTTAATCCATTTTTACTAATATTTTTTTATTAATCTATGATGGTTCCTTTATGTCTTCTGATATTTTAAAAATCATTTGAAGTTCTTCATCTACCCCTTTTCTTAGGAATTGTATAAATGCTTCTGTTTCTCGTATGACCTGGCTCATCTTTATTCTTGCAAAATCTTTTTCTCCGACCTCTCCAATAAATTCAGGATTTCTATCATGTTGAAATAAGTGCCAGCGGTTCCTAGGTCAGCCAGCATTCTTACCTTTGCTCTTTGCTGTCTTCCCCTCCCTGTGTCCAATTTAGCAGCTCCTCCCCTTTTTGGACTCAGATTAAAAGTCAGGTTTCCTTAGCCATCCTTCCTTAGTGTGACACTTCAAGGCTAGGGAGATTCTCCTACAATGCCCTAACAAACTTGCAAAAATCCTTGGATGTACCTTTCTCATATCCCTCATCACAAATTATACACATATCAGTACCCTTATCTAGACCATTAGATGGCTTTCTATCCATTATTTTATCTCACGCACTTTAGGCCACTGACTGATATTCAGAAGGCATTCAGGAAACATGTATAGGTTGAATTAACTAGTAGGTTTTTACTTTTCTTTCTCTAAACTCTTTTAATTGATAGCCAGCCTCTTCATTGGGTATCATTAATGCATTAAAATGTGTAGATGTGTGAAACCAAAAAATTGCTACTTTCTTAATTTTGGCCATTACATAAATCATATGTGCAGCAACTTATTCAAGTGACATTAGAGACTAATACATGGTGATAGGCATAGCCTGATTCTTTGGGATCTTACAGTCAGGAAATTCAGGGTGTATTTTTTACATGGAGTTAATTTACTACTTAGATTCCTTTATTTTGGATTCTGTTGGATTCTGTAAAGTGAATCTCAAACAAAGAACGTGGTTCTCGTGCTAAGGTGCTTCCTTTTGCCTTTTGTTTGCTTGTTGGTTTTGCTCCTTTCTGTGAATTACTGGAGCTCAGAGCTCCAGTGACCTGCTTGCACTTCAGACTCCACACAGTGGCCTGAATTTACTGCCATCTCCTTGGATAGCAATAAGCTAAACATTTGAAAAATTACTGCATCTCAGGGTACCAAAGGAGGTCACTGGAACTTAGTCTGGCTAATAAGTTTTTTTGTCCTATTTATTTTCTTTTGTCAGTGTTGCTCTGGACTCCTTAGGAATTTATGAAGAGTTTGGCTTATTTTTAACTTAAAAAAATCCACATTGATTTTTTTAGTTAAGGAGCAAATAACAAAACATCACGTTTAAAACAAGTCATTTTAGAGATGGTACATGACAGTCCCACCAATGCAATGAAAAACTATATTCATCATAATATAGATACTCTGAGCATCAAACACTGTGAAAATTGCAAGCATTTTGCTCCTATTCTCAATGTAATAAAGACAAAAAAAAATCAATAATACTAAAAACTATTTTCCAGCCATGCTCTCTGAAATGATTGGGACTTAGAGGACTGCTTAGTTCTCTGGGCACATAAGACATTAATGTTTTGTTTCTTTACAGTCCAGCTAAACAGACTTATGTTTCTTGTTTGTTGGCATAGCTTTTTGCACCATTTCATCAAATTTGAATGGAGAAATTCTTTTATGGCAGCCTAGGAGTTACTCAGCTCATCTTTTGAATCCCTACTGTGTGCCATTTAGGAACACTGCTAAAGTCAGAGTGCAGCCTTTTCTCATGCTTAGGATAAGAGCCCTTCTCCTGGGGCATGTTTAACTTGCTGCCCTGGAATTCACCCATGACAGTACTATATTTCAGTTTTCATTCCACTCTCTCTCTCTCTCAGAGACTTTACAACTTTTGTCGATCTCTTCTATATGAGAGAAAATCTGCTCCTCAAATATCATAAAGTATTGAGGCAGGACATTAAGAGAAGGTATAGCTCAAAGCCTATTGTGAAATATGTAGTCTCGGCATAATTGCCATTGGAGGTGGCAATTTTGAAAGGCCCCCCATAACTCAGTACTAAGTTTTATCTAGTTAAACTTGACCCCCTCTTAGTAGATAGGGTTTCTGGAGAGTAGATGTGATTAGCAAGAGCAGGCCTTGTGTTCATGTGACCATGTGAGTTGGAGAGTTTTGCTGTTTTTTCATTTTAGAGTACTGCTTCATGTTCCGGTATCAAGGTTTTGCACCCTCAATATATTCTTAATTGGTAGAAATTAATTCTTTTCTATCACTTTTCAAGGATAACACATATTTTTAAATTGTCAGTTGCCTTTAAAAGAAATGAACTTTGGGTGGGGGGACCATCAACACCAACTGTATGGATAGGGTTAAGTATATAGACAGTGATATCTGTGTTCTCTCTCTCTCCTGCTGAACATGGGTGAGTGTTCACTCCTTAAGTTCTCTGTCTTGGCAGAATGTGATAATTGAGCTGGACTTGTCCATTGATCCTGCTGGATTGAGTTCCTGTGGCATTGTATAGTCATTTTTGTATTTCTTTATAGCACCTTGTCTTTAGTAGATGGTTAATACATGTTTTATGAATTTGCGTTTATAACGACTCCTGAGTGATTTATTTATCAAGTCACAGATCAATCTTCTTTCCTAATGGTTATGCTTAGAATAATCTAAAGTATCCATCTGAGTACCCACTCGCATTTTACCAAGTGTATTGGGTAGTAGAATGCATACATATTAATGGAGACCATTACATAGGAAATTCAAACTTGATCAAACACCCTGGCTAAGATATGCTGATACTGATCAAAGAAATTAACCACCTCCCTTTATCTGATTCTACTTGAGCAGAATCTGTAATACATATTCTTCCTTAGTAGCCCTGCATCATTACTTTTTAGAGATTGTTGAATTCCTCTGCTAGAGACAGAGGAGTAGAGCCTAGAATGCATAAAAATGACAAGCTACTTGGTACTCTGTTGATGGTTTTGTGATGCACCCAGTGGAATTCGTTATCCGACTCAAGTTCTTTTGCAGATGTCGTAAGCCATCCAGGTGCAGATGATCTTTTCTCATATTATGTCAAATATTTTAGGTCCAATAAATTGAACAGCCTTCAGATACCCCATTATTTCTGATAGTAAGTTTTCTTCTAGAGAGATAAACATGAAATCCCAGTGGGGAGTGGCTCCAGATCTTCCCCTAATTATCTCAGATCCAGTTAAGGCTCTGGGCACTGACTTCCTCATCGAAAAATATTGAGGTGAGATGCATGTAAAAATAGGTAGGAGAGGAAAAGATATGTAAATTATGATGCAGGTTAACATAATAGCAAAATATTTGTGGATATATTTTTCAAACACAGAGATCATATTTGAGAGCATTTTGTATAGCATTGTGTGTGTGTATGTATGTGTATGTATATATGTATGTGTGTGTGTGTGTGTATAGTATTGTATAACTTGATGTAGAACATTTCCACTATGTTGAAATTAAGATATCAATTTCTAGAACTTTAAATAAATTTGGTATCCATTCACTTATATTATTTAGTTCTGTTAAAGAGTTGCCATGTTCTGTTGTTAAATGGAATACAGTTTTTAAGTAGGTGAAATGGTTTTTATTTTGTGACAAAATAGTAATATTTGAAAAAAATATTTTGACTATGACATTGTCGTAAAAACTGGAAGATATTTGATATTTATTAAAAATCTCATAGAGGAAGTAAGGCTTATGAGTCACATATGTAAAACAACTATACAACTGAGGAAAGTGGTATTTTGAAGCTTGATTTTAATTCTCTGATGAAGCAGGAGCTACCAGAAGAGCCATCAAACAGAATTCCCCAGTTAATGACAATTAAGTTTTTCAACTTTAGATAAAATATCTTCCTAAAGCTAGTCTATTATTCTCAGAAATTGTGAGTCAATCATGTTATTATCAAAAGTAGCTTTAGTGTTCCACTTACAAGAACTTTGTGGCCTCCTCCAGTTCTTTACATAATTGTGTAACTTGGTGAAAGTCAATGTTGAGCATACTGATATTTTTGAAACATAGAGAGTTTGTGAAACAATTTAGACCTCTTTGGTTCTCTTTCTACTAACTTTGTGTCTCAGGTTGATTGTTTTGCAGTCAGTAAGGTGGGGTGGCACTACTCCAATAACTTTCCCTATAGTCTTGGGAGTCCAGAGTGCTACTTTATATATCTTTCATCACAAAAGTTTATTTTAGTGTCTCTTCACTTGAAATTATTTAAATCGCTCTCCTGTTTTTGACAAAACAACCAAGATTTTGAGTTGTTAAATATATTCAATCTTTGGGAATTGTTTCATTTGCAGTTAAGATTCAGAGGAGAGGTAAAGACATGTGTTATGGGAAGTCCTCTGGGTCCTGAAGTTTACATTTGGTACCAGTGATGAATGAATTTTCTGACAGGGGGTTGATATCACCTTACTTCCAAAGCACCATATAAAACTCTGCCAATTTAAAGCGTCTGTAGATGAAGCAACCTCTGAGATAACCCATCGATATAGGAGAGAATGAGATTTTTCCTAAAGTCATGACCTCTAGATTGTTGTTTTTATTTCTTACTTTTTATTTAGTGTTTGTCAGTGTCCTGAAGGGTCCAGAAAATGGAAAATTGTCCTTAACTTTTATGACGTTTTTAGTATAAGAGAAAATGCTCATCTAAAAGAAAATAGAAAGTAAAACCGTTATTATTTTAGAACTGGAGCAAGCTGAAAGACTTTTTTAGTCATTTGACAGCTGTATAGAATTGTGAACACTTGGGCACAATGGTCAGACTTCTAACTTGTCCCCTGATCAGAATGAAAATGACAGCAGTTCACTCCAGATTTAAATTTAAGCCTTGTTTTCGATGGTATTATTTTATAATATCATTTTCTATGGCATTGTTTCCCACCCATATTACATCATTCTCTTATTTATAGATATAAGAGAATTATCATTCATAGTAATCTTAAAATTCATTTGTAATAATTCATAGTACTAATTTATTCATAATAATCTTAGTAAGAAAACATTAACTGTCTATTGAATGAATTTCTAAGATAATTCTCACTTTGCTTTCTGAATTTTTAGAATTTGCTTTCTGAAAGAATTTTGGAGACTTAGAGGATTTTAGGAGTGGAATCAATCTTGGAAGCCATTTTTGGATAATCAGATTCAATTTGCAATTGAATAAAGTGAGACTCAGTTTCAGTGGCTCATTCGAGGTTAAGAAGTTCATGGCAGCGGTACCTATATATTCCAGTTTTCTGGTTACTTTTTATTATGTTGGTCTTTTTGAGTATATCAGATTGCTTCAGTCTTTTAAACCAAGAACTTTACCAGTAATCAGATTTTGCAAGGGTGAGGGCCATAATTGACCTTGCCTATATGCTTGTTATTATTACACGAAGATTATTAGAGTATAGAACATGGAAGTGCTTAATTATTATTATTATTTTTCACTACTTTTAGGCCTTTTTATTAATCTACATTACTTTTGCCCTTTAGATTTGAGAACTAGAAACTGTACTTAGATGCTTTTAGAAGTTCTTTAATGTTAATAATCCTTTGCCTTATAGTGCCTGAAACTTATTTTTATCACATTTATTAAAATGTGTACAAGGACATGGTTTCAGAATGCTAGACTATATCTTTT
Source organism: Eonycteris spelaea (assembly GCA_003508835.1). Lineage (NCBI taxonomy): Eukaryota > Metazoa > Chordata > Mammalia > Chiroptera > Pteropodidae > Eonycteris > Eonycteris spelaea. Next base: position 8,577,872 of record PUFA01000050.1, on the reverse strand, counting down.
ACATTTAACAAAAAGTTCTTTGGAGCTAGTGCCCTTGGGATGCCTGATAATGAAAGTCAGAAGCGTGTTAAAAATCTAATTTAGAAAGACTTCACCAATTTGGTAAATAGAAAAATTCTGAATAGTGAATCTGGTAGCAAATATACATTTATTAGACTTTTGATTGGTTATGGATATGTGCTGAACTTTATGGGTGAAAGCACAAATATCAGAACATATTGTATTTCTTCTATCTTACATTTTTTTCTTAAAGCACTTAAAACATTATCCTTTTGAACCTGCTTCACTATTTTTGCTTATTAAAGAATACAGCAATAATGGCTTTAAACTTGAAATCTTAAAACAAATCATTGGGATCAGAGCTTTTATATTTTTATCAAGTTTTATATTGACCAAAGAACAATAATATGCACTCTTTATTTTCATAGTGCTAAATTGTAAAGAAAACCAGGCAAAGCTCTGAGGTTCCTTTTGAAATAAGGCTGATTTTTTTCCCCAATATATAGAAAAGCTGAAGAAAAAAAACTTGGAGTTTAGGATTTTCTAATGTATATAATCACCTATTCTGTGTCCACCACTGTCCATCTTTCTGCCTCCAACACCGTTACTTAGAACCAACACCCAACATCCCCTCAACAGTATATGTACTTCAAATATCATACCTAAAATATAAACTCAGTCCTAGGATTAAGTACTAGACATTCTTATGTAGTCAATTAGAAAGACTTATGGTTTCCAATGTCGAGAGTTTACAACCTGGTGTGTTTTAGCTAATTTTAATTCTTTTAGATGCCTTGTACACAAATTACTTGATTACCTCCTACATCTCTCTTAATCTGGGTTACTGAACATAATAATGAGGTTTGCTTTTTTTTTTTTTATAAACCCATTTATCACTCCAGTCTTTTAGCACTTCACAAACAGCTGGTGGCAAACAGTATCACTGACATTCTTTTAGAGCTCTTTGGATGCTTTTTTTGATTTTTATTTTTTTTTTAAATTACCCTTGACTGTCATGAGCATGAATAAGGTAGGAAAATGAAGACTAGTTTTTGATTAATCCATGGTGATCAAAAGTTCTCAATAATAGTACGGACTAATTTTGACAGTGACTTGTAATTGTAAAATATCTGAAGTTTGCTATACTCCACATTTTCTCCCCCTCTCCTGTATTTGATGGAAGCAAAGTTTTAGTTTAGCCAGACTGTTTCATTCACGTTTTAGAGGACTGCTCTCTGGTTCTTTTGCCTTCATCATCATGGGGACGGCCTATCAGTTCCGTACTGCATTGGATTTGTAAAAGATTCCTAACTTTCCTAAAATTGAGCAGACTCCTTAATTAGTCGTCAACATATTTTGGTTTTGTTTCGGTGTTAATAAAATACGTGTATAATTTTAGGATTGTAAGTCTATAAGGTCCTTCTTTAAATGAGAGTATAGTTCAAGTATTTCCAATAAGTTCTGTTGTCCTTTTATAGTCTCACTTATTATCGAACTCCTTTTTTTGTCTAAATCTCTCCCTTCTTTCCTTCTCATCATTACGTTTATGTCAAAATACCTTTCTGGGACTACATTTTTTGCCATCTCTGAATATACTCCTATCGCGCATGTTTGCATGTAGTGTTATAATTTATAACTATTTTTCTGGCATTTTACTGTGACTCAGACTACCCTGGATTTGTATAATCTCAATATGGATGTGTTTAAAGGAGATGGAATTGATTTGGAACTAGGGGAGCTCAAAAGAAGCTACGACGACTAGTTACAGTAGACTTGGATAAAAGCAGTGAGAGTACATTGGGGTTTCGTACGTGTTATCGGTAATGTTCGAAGCAGCACTGCCATTCTTTTCTGAAGGTCAGAACTCTCATGGTTTTAGTCAGCCTTTGATATTAAGACTCAATTCTCCGTAAATTCCATGAAACCAAGGCAATGTATTGTTATTTCAAGGAAAAAAAAATGAATTACGGGATTGCAGAATTGTTTCCTTAAATATGACATTGGTTCACTTTAACAAAGGTGACGAGCATTCTTTGTACCATGGTGCACACACATGGTTAAGCATCTGCAGTGGCGCGTGGGGAAGCCGTCATCTACCTGCACTCACAGCCAGAAGGAAGTGGGGTGGGCAATTACCAGGATGAAAAAAGTCCCAATATGGACAATCCAACCTACCAATGTGATGTTACTAAGTGGAAGATTGTAAAATTGCGCAGGAGCACACCGTTGTGCCATCGGCCCACCATACCGATAGCAGCAGGTGAACAGAGCCTCAAAAGCACAGGTAACAGTAAAACATAATCGTATTTTAGGAAGTGGTGAGTTTTGAGATTTTATTTCTTTTTTAATGTAATTCATTTAATTGTAATTTTATGTAACTGCATATTCAAGAATGGTTATGGTTTAACAGCTGGCTCGCAAGATGCCTGAAGTTTCACAGTCAGTTCCCTGAGTTGGTATGAGCCAGCTTTCGTTCACCAGTATAAATGCATTGTGGCACCAAGTCCTGTTACATGTGAGATTTATTTCTTTGATTACGGTCCTTGCCTTTGAAAATGCCACTGCTTAATTTTTCTAGATAATGTGTATTGTATTATCATCATCATTAATATAAACTATTTTAATAAGATGCTTAGGTTTGATAAGATGCTTAGTGTGCCCAGGAGGGACTTCTGAGACCACTGGGCAGAGCAGAGTAATGTTTGGGACTTGCTAGCAAATAATAAAAGGAGCAGGGATTTTTTTTTTTTTTTTTTTTTTTTTTACTAGAGAAAAAGCTCTGCAGACTGGTCAGAGTTGACAGTGAGATGCCGGCCTTGCCACTTCATTCCAGAACATATGAGTTTCTCTCCTGTTACCAACAAAGAGTGCTTGGTAGTGACCCAGGCTCTCTCCCAAAGAGGCATTCTACAGAGGTGTTCTAACCTTTTCTATGATTAGGTCATTAGAGAACTTATTAGCTAAGCCTGCCCAGAAATGCATTTCCAGAACTGTATTTTAATATTTTCATTCTTACTGAGAACAATTATAAGCAGCAGTTAAATAAGTAATATTTTTCCTACTTTATATTTTGTACCCTTATATTATAACTAATGTGATTAATTATTTTTAGAGTTTACTAACAGGAGTGTATTTCTTTCCCTTACAGCACATTTATTTCCTTTTTCTAAGATTATAACCTTATGTAACATATTAATCCTCCCTTTTTTGTCTTGGGGACCAAGAATTGAAAGTTAAATTTAATAAATCTATGTTTACAGGTGTGACTGAGACTTGTTTCCTAATCACTTTACATGTTTGATTTCTCTCTCTTTTGTATCTGTGTCATTATTTATAAGCAACTTCAATCTTCTAACAGAAGGTAGGGCATACATTAGAAACACTTTCATTCAAAAAGCTGTTAATGGAAAAAGTAGTCGTAACATTTGTTATGTAATCTGTGGCAAGCTGGTAGGTATTGTTGGTTATCTGTAATCCCGATTGCCATTCCCAGTCACCATTCTCTTCTCCGCTTCTTCTACCACTGTGATCCCATGATTTGGGGTATGACATGATTGACCTGTTATGTGCAGAAACACACGATGTGATTGAGTGGTTATGTTCAGAAATACCATTACCTGATATTTCACAGGGAGTAATATGGCACTGCACAAATAAGGCTAGTATAAGTAGCACCTCTGATCACCACCGTGAGAAGAACATGGATCCAACCTGGAGAATGCCACAAACATCTAGTACGAGTATCAGAGAAAAGAATTTCACCACCTCAAGACTGAGAAGCTTGGCCACTTCTTCCTCTGAATATCTCAGCATACACGATTCGTGTGAAATTGGGGTGCCTGGCATATAGGGAGCTATTAGGATCCTTTATTCTCATTGGCAGAATTCAGAAATGCAGAGTGAGACTAACCAAGGAAGCAGCACCCCAACACAGTTGATAGTTGTTGTATTACATGTCACACAAGTCTTTGTGAAGCTTAGCAGGTGTGTTATCTTTCATGCTGTCCCATTCCTGGGTGGTGTTTGTGGTCACCATGTTAATATGGTTGGTTTGGTGATTTCCATTTTCTGGTCTCATGTATGCAAATCCAGGTACTATATTTTGAAGAGCCAGACGCCTCTGGTCAGACTATATTTAGATATATTTGCCTTGTTCTTTGACTATATTCATTTTATAGTATTCATTAGATTAAAAAAATTTTACTGTGAATGGTTGAAGCTTTTACAGGAAAATAAATTGCTCTGCATATTATTAATTGTTTAAAAATTTACAAAGAGTTATAGTATATGAGAGAAATTTTTCAAATAAAATATGGTTAATTTTATAAGAATCAAGGTGTAACATTCTGTTCTCTTTTATATTTAAATAGACTACTGAAATACTCTTATTCCATTGATGAACAAGTTTATTTTCTGAAAGAAAATCTAATCAGTTCAAAAAACATCTTGCATAATGAGGAGCTAAATATGTCTTATTTTGCATGGTTTTGTTATTGTACTATGCTATTCTCATAAACGAAATTTATTAAAATAAACATTATACCAGGAAAGTATACCTGTAAATAATACTGACTTACTGGAAAAGTACATTAAATGTGGATACAAAGTAGAGAGCTTGGACAAATACATTAAGATGTATTAACTTATAAACAGACATCACTTTCACTGCTTTAGGTAGTTTATTTGACTTCCCTTATTTGTGAAATAAGTATATTTCATATTAGTATATGAGACATCTTAAATTTCTGAACTTTTTAAAATGAAATTTATTGCCATATCAGGGTTTCTACAATAGGAGAGTTTTTTTGGAAGAATGCCATTGGCCCAATGAGATAGGAGAAGTGCTCTCTACAATTTGAAAACACATTTCTTTAGGTGACTTAAAAGGCTAAGGAGGCCATTGTAAAATTAATGTAATTCTCTTGGGAGATACTGGTACATTCAAAGATACTGAAATTATCTTTGATATGTTCTATAAGAAATTTATTATGTTTTGACTCATAAAAACTCCATATTGGTTTACATTTCTATTTGTATTTGTGCTTATTTATTAGTTTTATTTACACCGAAAGAGGTTTCCATTTTTATCTCCTCTGGAGTACTTAAGAGTGAAATCACTTGTTCCTACACCCATTTTGCAGAGCTATCCCTTGTATGAATCTGTTTGTGATTTTCATTTATATTCATGGAGTCCTGCCTGGGGCTCATTTTCCCTGGAGGGTTTTGGGGGTGGAATGAAATTTTTGTGTCTGTTCTTGTAACAAAATATTTTGAAGTACTTATCGCAAATTGCCCATTTTATTCTACATTTACATATTGTATCATACTCTACTGGTTTGTGAAACCTGTATAATGTTTTCCTTATTTCATCTCTCACAGGGCCTACCACAGTGTTTGGGGCAAGAGACAGAAATAGAAGTTGACACTTAAATTCCTCAGTACAATTGGACCTATCAGTGCTGCAGAGTAAGATAGTCTTAGGAAGCTTTCTAGTTTCTTGATAGGCTGGATTGAACTGTTAGAAATGACAACTGAAATTGGGGTGTCAGGTGAGATGGGATAAGTCTAGTCTCTAGAATCTAAGCAAATAAAGAAAGTTGGTTTGTCTCCAGACCGCAAAATTTACCGTTGGTAACTGCTGTATTCTTTTTCTCTTATTGTTGTTTTCTTCAACAGTTGATGGAATTAATTTCAATAATTAAAACTGTTGCTTAATTATTTTACTTCTGTTTCTTCCTTTATACTTTGTTCTGTATGAATCGATATGGTTCTAAATAATTTATTCCTTTTCTACTTTTGTCTTTATTGCTTTTCTTTTTTACCTTTTCCTTTGTTCTATTTATGCATTAAATGGAAAGCTTGTAATTCTGCTTCATGCTGTTGCCCTTTCTTTTCTCTTTTTTTTTCTTTTTTGTTTTATTTGGTGTTTTGTTTTTTTAATCTTTGTCACTGTACCTAATTGGATGTGCAAAATTAATGCCACAGAACTTTACATGAAGAATTGGTTAAAATGGCAAACTTTATGGTGTGTATATTTTACCAGAATACAAAAAATATATTCTTTTTGATAACACACTAAAAATGTCCTTTAGATTAATAGCTTTTGATATAGCATCTAGCAAATCTATCAGAGATGAAAACATAGTGCAGTTTTGAGCACAATGATTGCCAGCCTCACACATCCTCACGCAGTGAGTTCGTAGCAGAGCTATTACTCCTTAGTGCTTTAGCAGGTGGGGATGTTTTCTCCAGCCTCAAACTCTTTTCATCTCCTTACAGACTAATGTTTATACAAGTCCTTTCCCCTTTTGTACGATTTCTATTATGGTCCTTATTGGCTCTTATAGGGAGATTTTGCCTCGCATTATTTATTTCGTTGGATATTGGTTTCTTTTTTTTTTTTTCTCCTTTTTTCAGACATATGTATATATCTATGAAACTATCACCACAATCAAGGTAATGAATATACCCATTTTTCCAAATGTTTCCATAAGCTGTTTTATAATCCTTCCCTCATGCACCATACTAGCTCACCCATGAACTGCATTCTATCACTATATGTTAATTTGCATTTTCTAGATTTTTATATAAATGGCAGCATGCACCATATCCTCTTTCATGTCTGGCTTCTTTTACTCAGTACAATTATTTTGAGATTCACTGATACCGAAGTCTCCATAAAGTACTTCACTTATTTTTATTACTGAGTAGTATTCCTTATATGGATATATCACAATTTGTTTATTTCCCTGTTGATGGATATTTGAGTTATTTTTAATTTTTGACTATTATAGATAAAACTACTGTAAGCATTTGTATATAAATTAACATATACTTTTATTTATCTTTGCTTAATATCTAATAGTAGAGTGGCTGGGTCATATTATAACTGGCTATTTAAAATAACAAACTGGTTCTAGAAGTGGTGGTACAATTTTACATTCTACCAGTATTGTATTCGAGTTTCATTTGCTCTGCATCTTTTGTTTTGTTTTGTTCTTTGTTTTGTTTTTGTTTTTTGCTCTGCATCTTCATCAACATGTAGTATGTTTAAGCTTTTTAATTTTAGCCATTGTAATAGGTGTAGGTTATAATTTCTCATATTACCAATGGTGTTAAACATCTTTTCCTATATTTGTTTGCATTCATATATCTTCTTGAGTGAAGGTTCTGTTCAAAAGTTTTCCCCATTTATTTCATTGGGTTGATTGTTTTCTCACTGAGTTTTGATTTTTCTGTATATATTCTGGGTACAAGTCTGTATCTGATGTATGATTTGATAATACTTTAGTCTATGGCTTATCTTTTCATTCTCTTAAAAATACAGGAAGAATAGAAATTTTGATTTTCATGAAATTCAGTTAATCAATTTATTCTTCTATGAGTCATGCTTTTGGTGTCATAGCTAAAAAACCTTTGCCTAATTCCAGGGTTCAGAAATTTTCTTCTGTATTTTCTTCCAGAAGTTTTATAGTTTTAGGTTTTATAATCAGGTCTGTGATCCATGTTGAGTTAACTTTTCTACTATGGGTGAGACATAGGTCCAAGTTAACTTTTTTGAACATGGATATCCAGTTGTTTCATTACCATTTTCTAAAAAGACTACCCTTTCTATACTGTATTGCCTTTGTTCCTTTTTGAAAATCTGCTGTCCATACATGTGTGGTTTATTTCTGAGCTCAAAAGTGTCTTGATTACTGCAGCTTTTTAATAATGTTAGTCTTGAAATTGATGTTAGTCTTCTTTGTCCCTTCTTTCAAAACTGTTTAAACTATTCCAGGCTCTTTGCATTTTTATAAAATCAGCTTATCAAATTCTGCAAAAGTCTTCTGGGAATTTGGTGGATTATGCTGTATACATAGTCAACTTTACGGAGAATTTGCATCCTAACAGTGTTTAGTCTTCCAACCCAGAAGAAGGTATTTCTCCCTGTTTATTTAATTTTTCCTTAATTTTCCTCAGAAATAGCTTGTGATTTTTCACATCTCTTACCTGATTTACACCTAGGGTTTTTTTTTTTTTTTTTTTAATTCACTGTAAATCATATTACTTATTCTAATTTTTAATTTTTTTTTTAGTTATAGAAATACAATTAGTATTTAATATTGATCTTGTCTGCTGCAGCCTTGCTAAACTCACTGATTAGTTGTATGTGTATTGTTTTCTATTGGATTTTCTAGATTGTTTTGTTGTCTATGAGTTGTATTTCTTCCTTTTACTCTTGAATAACTTTTATTTCTTTTGCTTGCCTTATTTTGCTAGCTAAAATCTACAGTTTAATGTTGAAGAGAAGTGGTGAGAATGAATATTTCTGATTTTAGGGTAAAGTATTCATTCTTTCAGCATTAAGTAAAATATTAACTTCAGGCTTTTTCATAGATGTTCTTTTTCTGGTTGAGGAAATTGTCTTCTATTTCTCATTTGCTGAGAAGTGTTTTGGTTTTCTTTGGTTTTGTTATTTTTAAGAGCAGGAATGGATATTGCATGTGTCAAATGTTTTTTTTTTTTTTTTGGCTTTTATTAGGATGGTTCTATTGTTTTTATTTTGTTAGCATGGTGATTTATCTTAATTTTCAAATGTTAAACCATTCTCAAATACAAATGTAGAAATGTGATAAGTTCCACTTAATCATGCTGTATTTTTAAACATATTATTTGATTTGCTAAAATTTTGTTCAGAATTTTTGCTTCTGTCCCTGTAATGTCTCTGTAATGTGTCTATATGATTGTCAGGATAATGCTGGCCTCATAAAATGAATTGTGAAGTATTCTGTCCTCTTAATTTCTTGGAAGACTTGATGTAGAATTAATATTATTTCTCCTTTAATTGTTTGGGTGTGGAGTTGTCTTTATGGGAATGTTAGAAAATAAAAATTCAATTTCTTTACTAGATATGAGATTATTCAGGTTATCTAGTTTTAAGTGAGCTTTGGTAGATTTTATCTTTCAAAAAAGTTTTGCACTTAAGTTGTTTAATTTATTGGCATTAATTTTTTATAATAGTTCCTTACTATCCTTATATTATCTGTAGACCTTGGTATGATATTACCTATGTCATTCCTGTTATTGGTGATTTCTTTCTTAATTTGTCTCTTCTCATTTTTATTCATAATTAGTTTGCCAAGAGGTTTATCCTTGTTTTATATATATATATATGTGTGTGTGTGTGTGTCAAAGAACTAGCTTTTCATTTAATTAATTTTATCTATTATTTTTGCTTTTTATTCAATCTATTTCTACTCTATATTATTTCCATTTTCATACTTAATTTACAATAAATTTTTCCCTTTTTACTTAAGTTTGAAACTGAGGTCATTGATTTTTGAGGCCTTTGCTTTTTTTAATGTACACATTTATTTAGTGGTCTTAATTTTCCCCAAGTACTGCTTTAGCAACATCCTGTATATTTTGATATGCTTTGTTTTAATTTTCAATTCAAAATAGTTTCTAATGATATATAAGTATATGTATAATTATATGTCTTGATATGTACATATTTATATAAAGAACTCATATAACTCAATAGCAAAACCCCCAAATAATCCAATCAAAAATGGGCAAAGGATCTGAATAAACATTTTTCCAAAGAAGATATAGATGGCCAAAGGTACATGAAAAGATGCTCAACATCACTAGTCATTAGGGAAATGCAAATTAAAGTCACAGTGAGATTTTACCTCATGCCTGTTATAATGACCATCATCAAAAAGACAAGAGAGAACAAATGCTGACATGGATGTGGAGAAAAGGGAACCCTTGTGCACTGTTGGTGGTACTGTAGATTGTATAGCTACTATGGAAAACATTATGAAATTCCTCAAAAAATAAAAAATAGAACTACCATATGCTCCAGCAATTAATTCCACTTTGGGAATGTATTCAAAGGAAACAAAAACACTAACTCCAGAAGATATCTGCATCTGCATGTTCATAGCAGCATTATTTACAATAGCCAGTACCTGGGAACAGCCTAAGCGTTTGTTTGTTGATGGATGAATGGGTAAAGAAGTTGTGACACACACAGACTCTCTCACACACACACGAATATTATTCAGCCATAAAAAAAATGAGGAAATCCTATATGGAACAACATGGGTACCTTGAAGACATTATGCTAAGCAAAACAAGTTAGGAAAAGACAAATACTGTATAATCTCACTTATATGTGGAATCTAGTAAGAAAACAAAACAAAAAACTCCAAACTCATAGGAAAAGCTATCAGATTTGTGGTTGCCAGAGGCAGGGTTGAAGAAAGGAGGAGTTGGAGGAAGGTGGTCAAAAGGTATAAAATATCAGCTATGAAATAAGAGGGAAGTGTAAGGTACATGGTAAAATAGCATGGGGACTACAGTTAACATTGTGTATGATATGTAGGAAGTTGTTAAGAGGTTAAATCCTAAGAGTTCTTATCACAAGGAGAACTTTTTTTTTTTCTTTTCTCTTTTGTATCTGTGGGAAGATGGTTGTTAACCTATTGTGGTAATTATTTTATTTCACAGTATGTGTAAATCAAACCACTGAGCTGTCTACCTTGATCTTATACAATGGTGTATGACAATTATTTCTCAACAAAACTGGAACAAAATTAAGTAGGTTTCTTATAGATTTAAAAAAAAAATGCGAGGTGGGACTAGAGCATTGCTTAGTCTTGGTCTAACTTCCTCACTACTGAGTCTTGAACTTTCTGTGTACTCTGCCCAGTTCTCTGTGAATTATGAAGTGTTTCAGTCTGCCTTCTGGGGGAAGCACTATTCTTGATCTTGCATGTCAGCTGGCACTGTTATATCCAACCCTTTCAGGTCATTTACTAATAGACATGCGTTGATCAATACTCAGATGAATATTTGAGGGGGATCTTCTGCAGATCTCTGGAGTCATTTGTTGGCGCAGCTCCCTCCTTTTTCTCTGAACTCTGCCTGCCTCGGACTCCTCAGACTCTCAGCCCCATCTCCGGAACACAGGAACTCTGCTGGGTTTCACATTGGACCCATCTCCCTGATGTGTAGCCTGAAAAATCTCTCAGGGTAGTAAACTGAAGCAATTGTGGGTTTATCATGTTTGTTTCTTGTATCTCAAGTATCCCTTTGCCTGATGAGTAACTTGAAAAATATCCCCCCCCCATATTTTGTCTGTTTTTATTTTAATTGTTTAGGTAGCAGATTAAATATCTAGTCTCTATTACTTAATCTTGCATGAAGTGAAAGTCTACTTGGAGTATTTTTTTAAAAGGGCACATCGGCTTATGAAGGTATACTCCAAAATGATCTCTTTTTATCAATCAGTGCAGGTATGTACTAATGGCACAAGCTGCTTACTGCTGAGAATAATTTCACCAGACAGGTATGCATCTGCTTAAACATTTATCAGCCTCATGGATAGATTGTGGAATGACTTATTTGGCAAAGGCTTTCAAGTGATTATGAATCCAAAAAGTATAGTAGCAAGCATAAACCAGTAGTTTTTTCCACAGTAAAAGAGCATGGAGTAAAAGAAATGGCATTTATGGTCTGACTTTCATTTAAGAAATGCATGACCTTGGGAGCGTTATGTATCTTTTACCTATAATTATCAGTTCTCTTAGAAGTAAGTGAAAATTTTGGTTTAATCAGTTTATTAGTACAAATGAAAGTAGATATTAATTATTCACAGTGATTTCTCATTTACAAGATGTAATTTTTAAATGTGAACTATGTTTTTTTAAATAAGGTTTATAGAAACATTGAGCTTTGTAGATATCTAGAATACAGTTAAGTATTGTTTTTATATTTATCTGAATAAAATGCTCATGTAGTTTCATTGATTCCTATGGGATGTTCATACAATAATTACAATTTTAAGTAGTTCAGATATCTCAAAATGTTATCATTGCATATGTTAATGCTATTCTAAATGCAGCTGTAAAAAGAAATATGAGGAAAATTATTAAATAATTACCAAGAATGAAGTTGAATTAATAGGTGTGACATCCAATTATAACTTGCCCCAAGAGAAATATTAAATGAAGGTTGAACATTTCAGCCTCAGCTAAGACCCTTGTTTGTGCTAACTTAGACTAGGTAGGGTTCATAATGAGGGAAAGATTCTTTAGTAGTATTTCTTGCTATTAGTATCCTGATATGTCAGAACCTATGTTTTATATATGTAGATTGAACTATCAATTGGAAGATCACTCTTTTATTAAAAAATGTGCTGTTTTCATGGGAGAATATGCATAAGTGCATTTTAGGACTTATTAAATTTAAATAGCTAGAGTGAGAGGTTATAGATAAGCAAGAGGATTGGCTAGAATGATGGTAACAAGTTAAGAGTTAGAGACATTTGCATGAATCCATATTTAGCTTAATATAGATACAGACAGATAGCATTTATACACACAAATACACATTTCCTTACCGTGGAAGCTGAGAGTGCCTAGAGCAACATATCCGTAGTGACAGGCACCCTAACACCCAAATTTTGGTTTCTAATATCATATTCAAATAAAAGGAAGCACAGGTTCTTAGAGAAATGACTGATTTTAAGCCTGGAACTGCTAATATAAAAAAGAGCCTGGAGCATCTTGTAGTGCCAGAAAGAAAGTAAAGTATTTGCAGTGCTCCCAAAATCCCATAATGATGAGTATGTCACGTGGACACTGGGGCCGGATGAGACTCCCAAAGCCAAAGGTGGAACAATTTGAACAACAAAATAAAAATGTGTTTTGGAATATAACTCACAGTAAAAAATAAGTATCTATGAATCTATACTGATATAATGAATTAGTGAACCAGTCAATAAATGAGTAGAAGTACAATCACCTATGCAGAATTCCAACTCATTTAATACAGATATTTTGCCAAGGAGGTGAAACTTAAGAAGTCTTTCCTTCTTCATGTGGGCTATGCATAGTGATTTCCTTCTAAAGGGGGAAAAAAAAGTAAACATACAGTGAGGCAAACTGACACATACACCTTAGTCAGGTAGTCAAGAACAGCAGTGGCAAGTCATGTCGGTAGTACTGCCCCTCCTATGATGTGACGAGAACGTCACTTTACCTCTGTGGTCTTCTTTCCCCAAATTTATAAACCCAGTCTAATCATAAGAGATACTTCAGACGAATCCAAAATAAGGGGCATTCTGTAAAACACCTGACCAGTACTCCTCAAAGCTAAGATCATCAAAAATAAGGAAAGTCTGAGAAACTGCCATAGCAAAGTAGAGCCCAGGGAAACATGAAAACTAACTATAATCCTGGATGGGATCCTGGAACAGAAATAAGACATTAGGTGAAAGCTAAGGAAATAGGAATAGAGTATGCACTTCATTTAATAATACTTGGTCCATTAATTGTGACAAATATACTATCCTAATGCAAAATGTTAATAACAGGGGAAACTGGGTGTAGGGCATATGGGAACTCTCTGTCTTATCTTCACATGTGTTTGTAAATCTAAATCTATTCTAATTTTTTAAAAGTATTTAAACATTTCAGCTTATTTTAGCAGTTAATGAGTTTTGGGTGAAATAAAATATAAGCAGTCTACAAATGGACTTTAAAATTCAAATTTAATAATATATAATAATAAATTAAATATATAATAAATAAATTATTTTATTAGATTTTATATCTATCTATGTCATAAACATCTCTCTTAAGTTGTTGCACAACTTGTTTCCAGTTATTTTGGGTTGAATGCAACACCCCGACCCTTTTCATTGATGGCACTGAGTAAATACTGAGAAGAAATGAGGAAAACAGATTTAGCTCATTAAAACTTGTCTCATGCTGTGTAATGTGGAACATATTTTTTCCTCCTAACTTCCTTGATTGAGAACAAAATATTTAAGCACTTGGGTTGCCTTTTAGAGAAGCATTCTGCCATAATGGAGCACCATTTGAAATAGCCTCTGCGAGTGCCAACTTTCTTCATTTTTAAGGCAAAAGTATTAATTAGCCACATATTGATAAACTCGCCCTTTAGCTCTATCCACTCTCTTTCAACATTGCTTTGTAATCCTCATCTTCCTCTGAAGGAATGGACGTTACCAGATTTTAAAGTTTCGGACACATTTCATGTTGTTTCTGTTTTCCTACAACCAGCTTTTCCTATAGTTTTGTCTTTACCTTTGTTCTCTGCTTCATAACGGTATGTCCTTTTTGCAGATTTGTTATAGGACAGTTGGTCATCTTGTGCTCATACTTCATCTGACCAATTATCAGCATGAAGATTTCTGGTGTCTGTTAAGAGTAAGAACAAAGAAAGGACAATATTATGGTGAAATGCTTAGGAATTATTGTGGAATGTCAATTACTGTTTATTCAGAAAATGTTTGATTATCATTTATATGAACACAGGCCACAGTAGCTAGAAAGATAAGAGAGAACAATTCTGCCTTCATGGACCTTACAGTCTAGTAAATACACACATCATTATAATTAATAACAGGAAAAAAAACAATAGCACAAGCCAGGAGACATTGCTTATTGAGAAGCTGTGGATGCTTACTGAGAATTTGTATTCTTCATATTTTCAGAGATAGTTATTTCCTTATTAATGTCAGGGAAAAAATATAAAATTACAGTGGGGTAGCAAGGAATAAAGGAGAAATAATGAAAATGAAGATAAAGGGGTGGAAAGAAGTTAGGGATATGGATTGATGACAAAAAGATGTCTACAGATCTGAGCTCTAAGTGAAAGCACTGTGAGCTCAAACAGTGTACAATTTCAAGGCATTCTAGTTTGTCAGATTTCTTTCCTTACCCACCCCATCCTTTACCACTCTTCTTTGAACAGGAAGGCCAACTTGTCTAGATGTCTTGTCATCCAGCTTTGCCTTGCATCTAGCTAATGGAGAGCCTCAGAAAGAGGTGGAAGAGAGGAAGAGAGTAAAGTTGAGCTATTTTTTTTTTTCTTTACTCCCTTCTGCAGGGATTTCCTTAGGCTGGCTTGTCAACCTACCACAGATCACTCTCAGATTAGGGTAGCTCTTTCTCCAACACTCTGTCCTGGTTCTGGGAACTCTTTCCTCTTGCTTCTTCATGCTTAGGCATGCTGATAGCCTAGGCATTTCTCTCCCCTGGAGTACCGCCTGTTACCTACATTTGCCCATACCTTGGTGCATAGCCCTTATATTAAACTCGTCTTGAATTGTCCTTATTTGACTGAATCATAGGCTTCCTGACTGGCACATTCAGAAAATCAGAACCATAAGAACCTTATCATTGTTTGATGTTCCTCCCACCTCATTTTACAAGTGATTAAAATGAGATCAGAGAAAGTTCAGCTTTTCCTTAATGGTAATGACTGGTCTAGAATCTGGACATGCCAATTTCTACTTTTCCTAGTTCTCATTTCCATTTGCTTTGAAATTATGCAATTTTATTACTTTTTTAGTTTCTAAATCCAAGGCTTCTGAAGCTGAGGCAATAACATTCCAGCATTCAGCTTTTGAGCATGTGGGAATAAACGAAGACCACCCAAATGGGAACAAACAGAGGGTGTTTATTCAGAGCTTGCTATAGCAAGAGTCAGCCATCGTGACTTTTATCTGGCAGAGAATCCAAGGCAGGCAGGGAAGTGGAAAAGCTTTATGGTGGGAAAAGTTCTCTATGTACTGTGACTGGAGTTTTTGGCATGGTGAAGCTGGAGGTGAGCTCAGCAGGAATGAGACATTTGATTTGATTAGTTCAGAAGCATATTTGGTCTTCTCTGGTTGGTCCTGAATTGGAAGCAGGAGCAAAAAAAAAAAAAAAAAATACAGAAGCTGGTAATCACAGCCCAAGTCTAGACCATTCTGGGGTGATAGCCGCAGAGTTTGTGGGTCAGAGTTGTATTGTCATGTATGGTCTAGCCATTTTCTGTTTGTATAGTCCGTCTCTTGAACATGAAAGGAATCAGTTTGCTCTCAAGCTTTCTTATTCATCATCTGAAGGAACTGGGGGCCACTGAGTAGCACATTGCTCTAGGTCAGTTAGGCAAATCTAGAAGAAGGTGTGGCCCTCTGGAGGTTGTGATGATGGAAGAGAGGGACAAATTTGGCTTACCTTGGAGCAGTTCTGTTAACAGTCTGCTGCCTGAGGCAAATAGGAACTGTGCTTGCAGCGTTTGCGGGTCACACGTAGTTATGCATTAGGGGTGTGGTTTTGGCATGGCTGACTTTTTGCATAGGAGCTTTGTCAGCCATTAATGTGACTAGAACACAGCTTTGCCGCCTCTTTTGTTATGTGGGTGGCCGCAGAATTTCTGGTGAGAGCCAAGTGGGAAAACTTTATTTTTATCTGAGAATCTGGAGTTGGGGAGTGGCAACCATGTGTGAGTCAAGTATCAAGTGTAGATGAAATCATAAGTTCTGACAGTTATCCGCTGAAGCTGGTATGAACTGTAGCCGTACACTTGAAAAAGGCCCTGACTCCATCTCATCCTCATCCAGGTGAGGATGTTGGAATGCTGCCCTCGGGAATGTGGTAGTTGGTGGCTGCCATTCTCATGCATTCTTGATTCCTGCTCAACCTAGTTTTTAAAAATGTTTTGTTGTCATAGAATCATTTCCTTCTTTCACAACATCTTGTGTACTTTAGTGTGAGATTTGCTGCACAGTCAAGCTATAGGATTAATTTCCTTAAACCCACTCCCATTGAAGTTTCTAAAATGACTTCACTTTTAGTATTTTTGCTACTTTTAAATTCCAGGCATCTCAAGCTAAGTGGGAAATTTAATTTTGGGGAGAAGAGGACAGGCGCCTCTGAAATTACATTTCATAACTGAATGTCGCCTTGAAGGATATTATTCAGGTGGGGAGCAAAAGGGTCTGACCCTTACCTCTCCTGACATGTATTAGGCCTCTGGGCTGAAATTGTTGTACCTTCATAACTAGTGTTTCATGCTCTTGTTGTGGAGCGGAAACATTGATCTTCTTTGGGACTTCATAATCCATGTGAACTATTGATTTAGTATGTGTCCTACTGCAGCCCCTATTCCTCTCCAGCAGCTGGTAGAGGCAGAGATTCCAAGCTGTCAAATTAGAGTAAGCCAGGTTTTAATTCCATTCTATTCAATGAATGAATGCCATCCATTGGCCTGTGAGCTCCTGTGAGCAAAAGCTGAATCTTATCTTTATATGCCTATGGACTACTTCAGCAATTTACATATAGAATATATTCAGATGTTTTTTGTAAAGGGTTACTTGTTATAGCTGTGATATTAAAATGTTAAAAATTTGATAAATAGTATTTTCCCCTTAGAAATAGGTTTTTCTTTATTTCTCAACCTACTTCTACAGATACTATGTGAGAAAAAAATCTTTACATAAAAATTAAGATGTCTATCATTTTGATGTCGTTTTCTTGAAAGTTCTATTCTCATACCTTTGGTTGTTGTCCCATAATGTGAGGCTCATTGAGTTTTCTAGTGATTGATTTCATGTGGAAATAAAAGAACTAAAAAAGTATGAGTCATTATTTGTGTAAAATTCGAATTAAGCAATGATGCATATTTATAGTTGATGAAATATTGTATACTGAACTAATGTTAGAAATTCTGCCCTGGCTACATCATGCCTTATTTATTTACAGGTTTTTATAAATCCATATAGTGGTAGAAATGCATGAAATTGCAATACATAGGGAACTTTTTATATAGAGAGAAAATCTGGTGACAGAGGTGAGGATCTATTCGTGTATTTCATGGAAATATTAATTTAATTGGTTTCCTTTAAGACTTTTGTAAAAATGACAGTGATAGTTAATAGAAGTCAGAAGATAGCTCATGCTTAGTTAGAGATCTGGCCTTCTCTTTTGTTAATGAATGACTTCAAAGCTAAAATTTGCATTAAGAACATTAATGTGATAATTTTAAAAGTACTCATTAACCTAACTTTTTAGAATAACAAAACCAAATTCTAGTGAAGTAGAGACATGTGGAAGAACAGTGGTAGATATTAGGCAAAAAATAATCTAATCACAATAAAAATATGCTTTTGCTTGAAAATCTGTCAAAAGGAATTCCAAGTATTTCAAAAATGCATGTTAAATGTGCTTTACTACAGTTTGAAATAGATTAAAATTATATGCAAATGAATGCAAATCATGTGGCTTGAAGATTAAGTTTTGAAGTGCTATCTTCATTCCCTGGAGTAAATGGCTGTTGAAGAATAAAAGTATAAATATCTGCCTGACTGGCTGGCTGGCTGGCTGGGCTGAATGAATGAATGAATGATTGAATCTTTTCTCACTTTGAAAGCTGTTAAATATTCTTCTTTGCCAGAGGGTCATTTTTTTGATCATATTTAAAGTAGAGTCAAGAAAGTGGGAGGTCATAACCCCAAGCTTAGCCTAATCAATCCAGTTCAACCCTGTGAAGACCTTTTGCCCTGGAATGATGCTGGTCTGGTGTAGAATTCCTAAACTTAGTGCATCTGAACCCCATGGGGAGGAGGCCATTTTCTTAGCACCCGTCCTTTTAGTACAAATCTATCGAACACTTACTAGGGGCCAGGCATTGTTTCAGATGCATCGCCACTGACCACAAAACATCATTTGTTACTGTTTTTGCCACCTGTTCTTTCTGGAAATTTCCTTTTCCCTTGGATTCTGCCGTATTTCATTTTCCTGGCTTTCCTTCTCCTTCTGTGAAATTTGATTCATTTTCAATCTCCTTTTCCAACCTTGCCTTGGGAGTTCCCTGAGGCTCAGTTTTTGCCCTCTGTTCTTTCTCTGCTCTGGTGATTTTTAACCCTGGCTATGATCACAACCTCTGGAGTGAGGCCCCAAGCATAGACACATTTTAAAAGCTCCATAAGTGATTCTGATGTACAGCTAGAGTTGAGAGCTATATTTTATTCTGTAATCCAGGGAGTTGTTTGTGTCTCAAGACTTCACTTTCGTCTGTCCTGATTAGTGTCACACCAGTATCTGCTTTCACTTAAGTGCCTGTTCTGTGCCCCTGGCTTGCCAAGAAGATATTTCTATTTAGAGATGTCATTTTTCTGCTTTGTCTCCAAAATATCTTTACCTCCTGATTTCTTTTTATTTTTTAATTCTAATTCAAGCATATTGATCTTTGACTTTTCTTCTTCTATTCAATATCTTCAGTATATTATGATCAAATTAACTCTGATGAGGCTAGTATTATTAGCTAATCACTTGCCTCAATGCTGTTGGGTTTTTGTTGACTGCAGAGTCAAATAAGAAATTTTTATGAAATAAAAAACTTCAAAAATCTAGACCCACAGGTTAACATCCTCACAGAATATCTGTTTTAACCTTTTGTAGGAGGGTCTGTGCATTCCCACATTCTGCACAAAACCATCCTTGACTTCTCCAAGCCTTGGCTGCCTTTCCTTCCCAATTATTTACAGTATCGTACACCAAATTATGTAATTTGTTAATGTTTGGCCATCACTTGGAAGACAAACTTCTGACTGATCTTGTCCTGAAACCTAACTGTGAATATGTAATTCTTTTTGTTTATCAGAGACATTTTTTAATGAATCAGGAAAGCTGATCAGACTTGGGTTATAATATTATAGCAGCGATTTGTAAGGAATGGAGATGTTAAAAGCAGAAAGCCTGTTATAAAACATTTTTTACCCATTCCTAGTCTACCACATTTATTGAACGGTTATTATATGCTAGGATATTATTTATTTCTGTTATCTGATTTCATTTAATCCTTATGAAAATAAATTAGTATTATCTCAATTTTAAGATGAGAAACTGAGGCCCAGCAAACATTAATCCACCTTCTTCATAGTACAGGCAGGAATGACAGAAATTCCACTTTGGGTCTTCAGAGAACAAATCTGTTTCTTTGTCTAACTCAGTTAATATGTTTTCGGGGTGGGGCATAGGGATTGCAAATTTTTATTTTATGAACACTTTCCTTTCCTGAAAGTCAGTGAACGGGATAGGTAGTTGTTAAGGTATTAGTAAATAAATGAAAAATGAGAAGAATCATATAAGAATTCCCAACTACCAGAGGCCCTCTTTTTATGTCCCAAGCAGAAAGAAGGGCTGCCCCTGGCAGAGCAGCAGCTTTTCACTTTGGGTTGTTAGAGTTTTTTAAATAATGCATTATTTAGAGGAATGATTCTAAACATGTTCTAAAATAATCTAGCAAATGAATGTTTGAAAAAAACTATTATGATGAACGTGGGTTGGAGTTCTGCCATTTTTATTTGAGGATTGAGATTAATGAACATTTCAAGTCTATGTAGACCAAGTATGTTTCCTTCCAAAGGAGGGATTAGTTTTCCCACTGTTGTCTCTTGGAAATGGGGAAACGAGGCTAGTGTTCCCACGATGGCTGTTGTCCCTCTGGCAGGGACTTCCTGTCCCAATTTTCAGGGCATGAGAGACCACGGAGAAGGTTTTTAGAAGAAGGAGGGCACGTCCCGGGACAACTGCTGTCCCATTGGGTCTGCATTATATGTGTACTTCCTAATACATATATTTCCTAATCAGGATTTGGTGAGCAAGTGGAGTTTAGAATAAAAAAATTCTAGCTATCTTTTCTGGAATATACCTATTAACTTTAAAAATGATGACTATTGTTATCTAAATAACAGTAAATTGAATTCTTATATTCACCATTTAATTATTAATTGAATAAATTGCAAGTTTTAGATATCAAGGTAACAAATTCTGTTGTCTGAACTCGTCTTCATTTCCTAAATGTAGCCCAATAGCTTTGTTTTCTTAGATGCTGTGTAATTTAAAATTTTTACTTGAACTTTGCTATGAATAGAAAAATTAGGAGTAGGAAACTGTACTTCAAAGGGAAATGTAATTTTATTCTTCGAACTACAGAACTGAGATCAAAAGCATTTGAAAGGTGACCTGGGTGGCCATTACAAGTAATTGGAAAAGAAGTACAATTTCTTATTACTACATCTAAAAATGAGGACAACATTCTTTAAATATCACATTTATATATAAAAACGTGTGCAAACTCAATCCACATGCTTAATTGGAAGCTACTATAAAGACATTTCATTGTTTTTATAACTTGTGTTCAGAAATAAAACTGCTCTTATTTAAGCATCACATAGCAGAAATATTAAAATCAAGTCTAGAATAGAGGAAAAGTAGAAAATGGTGATGTGCCATAGATACATAAGAACAGAGTTTGATTACAATTAGAGGGAAACGGATTTTTTTTTTTTTTTCCTGCACCCGGACAAATCTACTGAGTCGACTAGGCTTATTTTTGTCATATTGGCAGCTTAAGAATGGATTGCCTTTCAGGTAAAAGCCTTCTCACTGTAGAGGCTCATTTCAGAGTTCCTACTTTGTGGTAATGGCACCTTGCTATTTGAGAGGAAACTATTCCAATCATCAGGGGTACTTGGATCTTATAAAAGAAGCTTTCAGAATTTATTTTTGCTACAATATAAATAAATTGTATTGAGTACGATTTGTCACACTGGTTCTTTGGACTACTGAGTATATGTAGATACTAATTTAGGAGCCACAAGTGGAGTGTCCCATTGTCATTTTAATGGTATTAAAATTACTAATTATATTCTAGACTATCTAGATGATTTTTTATAAGTGTACTTCCACAAGATGTCAGTGCCCATCCTTGCTGTCATATTTAGAATTGATTCAGTGGTAGTTGATTTTTCTGTATAGACAAGAATTAATCATTCAATACTGCAAGTGAGGGTATATTGAATCACCTCATGGCACAAACTTTGTCAGCATATACTGTTTCCATGTTGAAAGGATCTGACTTTCATTGGAGGGAAGAATGAACATACCACACACTAAAAGAACAACGACAACAAAAGCATTAGGGCCATGGCATTTCATACCATACTTGGGAGTCATGTGTGTGTGGAGGTGCAGCGAGGTTAAGAGAAGACTGATGGGGGAGTTGAGGTGAGAGTAACCTGTAAGAATAAGTGGATTCTAGGTTGTGGAGTGTGCACTGGGAATGAGCAGTGGGGGACCACTCAAAGTCTCAGACTGGACTATGACACAGCATGGCTATATTCTAGAAGGCTTGCTTGCTTTTCTTTCTTTTCTTTTCTTTCTTTTTTCTTTTCTTTTCTTTTCTTTTCTTTTCTTTTCTTTTCTTTCTTTTCTTTTCTCTTTTCTTTTCTTTTTTCTTTTCTTTTCTTTCTTTTTCTTTTCTTTTCTTTTCTTTTCTTTTTTCTTCTTTCTTTTTTTTCCTTCCTTCCTTCCTTCCTTCCTTCCTCCCTCCCTCCCTCCCCTCCCTCCCTCCCTCCCTTCTTTCCTTTCCTTTCCTTTCCTTTCCTTTCCTTTCCTTTCCTTTCCTTTTTCCTTTCCTTTCCTTTTTCCTTTCCTTCCTTTCCTTTCCTCCTCCTCCTTCCTCCTTTCCTCCCTTTCCCTCCCTCCCCCCTCCCCTTCCCTTCCCTTCCCTTGCAGTACATTTCCTTTCAATGACATTTCTGACTGGTAGTTACTAGTTGTCTTTCAAACAAAAACAACTCTTACTTATATAAGAAAGTATGCCAGACACTATAAAGAGAAAATGGAAAATGAAAGCCTGGTCCCCTCATTGAAGAATAGGCTTTGAAACCGAAGTGCTATACAGGTATAAGTTAGCAGTACTGTAGGAAAAGAAAAAGCATTGTTCTAAGCAGGCAATTAGATGTAAAGAAGACTTGTGGCACTGAAAGTACCCTCCAACTCTAGCTTGTTACCTAACAATGCTTTCATTTATCATGAAAAATGTTTAATGTATAGTGCATGTCCTATTATGGTTTGATCATCAGGAATTTCATAGTTACATAAATGGACACCATGTTATAGATAAATCTTGAGGAATCTAAGTATTTAGAATTAAACCCTTGGCACTTGATATTCACTGGCATCTTTGAGTGTTATAGCTCAGGAAGATTTGAGATAACCCTCCCTTTTTCTCCCACAGTTGGCAGAAAGGACAAAAGACACTTGAGTAGCCCCATGTTACTTAGCTGCTTTACCAGAGAGCTAGAGCCCCAAATAAAGACTCTCTTTCCCCAACCAGTGTTGGTAATGGTTTAATTTGACCAAAGACACATCAACTCATATCCTCTCTGTGCTTAGACCTTTTCAATGTCTTAAATTTACCTGAAATAAAGTCCAGGGTCTTTAACATGGCCCTCAGCTCTGAGTGTCCTGGCTACTCTACGTCCCCAGATTCCTCACGGCCACTTTTCCCCCCATTCCGTGACACTAACCTTACGTGCTGCCTTTTCCTTCTTCCAGCCTAATAAGCTCCCACATAAGGAAAGTTTCACATACGTCAGCTCAACCCCACTCTTCACCTGGTAATGACATTCTTTCTGCTATCACATGAAGTATTACTTCAAGAAAGACTTCTTTCTTGACCTTTCAAACTAAATCAAGTATCTCTGTACTCGTAACATCATTTTTTTCTTTATAGTAGATCTTACTGTTTATATATTCATTTGTATTTGCTTTACCTGTTTCTTCATCTGGTCTGTTGTCTTCATAAGCAAATATGTCAATTTTGTGCTATACACCCAGTGGCCAGTACAGAATAGAAGCTCATAAATAATTTTTTACTGTTAGGACAGAGAGAGGGGTGTTAAGGGTAACATTCAAATAATATTGGAAGTAGAAGTAATTCACCTTTAACAAATGTCTGTTGAGACAAGTTCGAATCCTGTAAAGAAGCTACATATCTTTAAGTGAGGGGAATATTACATCTCTCTGGCCATTACTAAAGCATGGCTAGAAATATAAAAAGAATTTTAATTTTGAGTAGCATATATATATTTATTAATTATTATCCTCTTAGGAGATCAAAACAATTCATTAAGAGGAATGCATTTCTACCATGGGGCAGCATTTTGACAATTAATAGACTGAAGCTGGAAAAAGAGAAATAAGAGCTAAAGCTTAAAACACAAGGAGAGGAAATTTCTCCTACCCCTGTCCTCCTCCCACAGTTCAGCAGCAGAGTGTTTATTAAACCAAAAGTGATCAAATTGCTTTTCCTGTGTCAGCGTGGGCTGAAAAAGACACCTGCGTTTCATGAATTGATGAGTAATTGTTTTTAGTTCTGATTCTAAGTACCCTGTTGATTGCAGTAGTGTGATGTGGTTGAAAAAGCACGAGGGTTAGAGCTAGAACACCTGCACGTGAGTCCTGGCGTCACCACTTACCTTATACATTAAACCAGGGACAAGTCACTTAACCTAATCCAGGGTTATTTTATTTATGAAATAGTACCCTGCAGGATCTTTGCATGTATCAAATAAAGTAATTACAGAAATGCTCTTGGAGAACCGTGTGCAATACTAAAATGAGCTCTTTGAAGTGAGCTATATATTTGTCTATAAGTAATGCACTTTGTGCAGATGAGGGACCAACCCCCACACTGCTCTGGACAAACTTATATTCCACTTGCTAGATGATAGGCATACCAAGAAATGTACTTTGATGCAGAAAGTGGCATAACGCAGGTGTGAAACAGCATCTATTTGCCCTCCCTTCTCGTCTTTTCTGTCCCCATACTTGTGTTGGAAAAGCAGTGTGATGGTTGAAAAAGGGAGATTTATTGATCTGAAGAATGAAAAAGAAGTTCACTTTTGGAATAAAATACTCAATTTACCCACCCACTAATTTAAAAAATATTTTAATAATTATCAAAACATTTCTGAGAATGAAGTAAAATAAACACATGCATTTCCTAATGTATTTGGAATTAGCTTTTAACATGAATGAGCTTTTAGCTTCATTTATATTTTATCTTTTTTTTTTTTTCAATTGACCAATTAAGGTAGTCTTAGGCTTGTGTTGGGTAATTAACTATGTAGATACTATTGTATTTATTAAAAGAGATACAGTAGATAGTATTTGACTGTGTTTTAGAGCAGATTATGTTACATCTCAAAAGTAGAATTTTGCATCTGAAATTATGAAGCAAGTTAATCAGAAGTATTAAATATATAAATTTTATTTTATGTATAACTTTCGAGCCATATGTGATAGCTAAAAGGGTGATCATATGTATTTCTAAAATACCTTTAAATTATACCAGAGAGCAAAGATACGAGGGGGGGGGAGTGTGTATGATTACATATGTGTGAGAGAGCGTGTGTGTGTATTTGTATGAAGACACATGAAGAAAACATAATTCTGGTACTGGTTATTTCTGGGAGATGGGATTATGGATATTTTTTCCTATGGTTTTTTGGTTTAGAGATTTTCTATAACAAATTATATGCTTTGTTGGTTACGAAAATGTTGTAAAGGTGAATTTTTATGTGCTCTATAAAACTAAAAGACTTAAAAATAATTCCCCTTGAAATTAAAGGCCTCCACAGCAATGACATACTTCTCGTGTTTTTATATCACACTTTTCATGCCCGGTTAGATGTTTCACTCCCAATAACATGAGGCGTTTAATTAACATCCAGTGGTGTATGATTGGACCCCCGATGTGCACCACTTCCACATGAGTTATTATAATGTAACATACATTCTAGTAATAACAATGGAGTCATCTGGTAAATTTTCATGATTAAGACTATACAAGAGTCTAAGGTTTATATATTTGTAAGATAGTACATAAATCAATGCACTTTTACAGGATGCCTCATCTTTTTGAAATCTAGACACATGGTAGAGGCTAGTATGTTTCGTCTAATAACTAAATTTAGTTTCACTGACTTAGAAGTCCTAGGAATTTAAATGTTGGATTTTCTTCTGATAAACATATAAAAATGGTGCTCTTTCCAAAAAGGAGCTTTACCTGAACATGTAACATTCAGCGTTGTACTTGATGAATTTGGTTCTCAGTCTGTGAAGAAGCCCGGCTGGCTCTCCTGGGACAAGCGCACTGCTCAGAGGAACGGGCGGCCCCCAGTCAGGCTGTTCTCTCCGTGTGGAAATTTTCACCTGATCTCTGTTTCCTTTTAACTTTTACTCTCTTGAATACTAGTGATTGTGACTTTTTTTTTTTTAACAGATAATCTATCACATGTTAAAAGACCATTTGCCCCATGTAACTTCTTTTCCTAAGGCTTATTCCCAACACCCCACTTTCAGTTTGGTTCATTCAACACAATTATCTTGGAGTACCGTGTATGAGGCATTGGGGCTTCCAAGATGGCAAGGATGACATCATCAAGGAGCTCATCGTATAATAACAGACATACACACAACACGCACACACGCACACGCATGCACGCACATGCACACTTGGTTACAAAAATGTTGTAAAGGTGAATTTTTATGTTCTATGTAAAACTAAAAGACTTAAAATAAGAATAAGTGCTATCAGAGAGGATTGGCAAAGGGCTATGAAAACAATATGATCCTAAGAACTAACTTGGTGCTAAGCAAGAGGAAGATTTTCATATAAGGTCATAGGTGAATCAGGTTTTGAGTCAAATGGGAATTTGTCCTCAAGAAGCAGAGGGTAGGACATGCCGTGCAGAGACAATGTTACTGACAAAGAATTAAGTTTCAAGACATGAAATGAACTGACCTGGCCTACTGAGAAAAATCTGTGTGAGATGGTTCTACAGTTTCCTTCTCTATTGGCTATGGGTAGATCATAATTTGAGGAAAGAATATTTTAACCATAAAGTTAAAGTTATATGGTACTCACTGTTAAATTTCCACAATAAACAAAATGCCAATTTTGTAGTTAAAAAAATTTTTTTTGCTAGAGTTTTAGTTAATTTTTTTTCACTAGGTTCCACTTAGTCTTTAACTTTAAGGAAGGAGTTGTTTGTTAAACTTTATAAGTTCAGCTCTATTTTGTGTTACTACACTTTGGTGAAGTTGGTGCTTTAGGGTATTATAGTAACGGTGACACCGTATACTTATTTCATTACTCCTTTACAGAGCACCAAGCCCATACTCTTATAGGAATGTAACTTGCCATGGTCAAGGTCAATTGGCACACAAAAGGCACACAAAATATCATCATGTCAGTTATACTTTTTCTATGACAGTATTTTGTTAGAATAGTAAAAATATTATTTCCAATAAGCTAATGCCTAAACTCAAACTTCCTATTGATCAAGTTTCATATTTCCTATTTTTCTTTTATAAATATTTTATCTGAAGCCTGTCCACAGCTTTGTGGTGACTTCTTACATGTACTCCCTGCTTTAATCTGATATGAGTGTGCCATGAAAAGCCTTAATTCTCTTTGTATCCTTTTAGAGAGAAAGAGAGCTATGATTTGCTCTCAGACCTGGCAATTCCTTATATCTTTCACTCTCTCCACTTCTCTGGTGACTTTTTTCCTCCTTTTGTTTCCTTCTTCCCTTCCCTTCCCTTCCCTTCCCTTCCCTTCCCTTCCCTTCCCTTCCCTTCCCTTCCCTCCTTCCTTCCTTCCTTTCCTTCCTTCCTTCCTTCCTTCCTTCCTTCCTTCCTTCCTTCCTTCCTTCCTTCCTTCCTTCCTTCCTCCCTCCCTCCCTCCCTCCCTCCCTCCCTCCCTCCTCCCTCCCTCTATCTGTGTCTATCTATCATCATCTGACAATTCAGCATTCTCACACTCAAGGTTAAAGAGAAAGGGAGGAAAATAAATTTAGTACTATCCTAAGAACTGGCAACCAAATTCTTCATAAGGAACAACTCTTTTGTTCAGGATAATAGTTTGAAAAGAGATTTGGAGTAGAAGTTGAAAACTCAAATAAAAAGCTCTGCGTTGGTAGTGAGGTTCAAGAGACCTGTCTCATTTTTCAATAAATATTTCAGTGCCACTTACAAAATATATTAATATAATTTTCTTAAAAGAAGTAGTCCTTTGCACTGTGACTATATATTCTCTTCCTCCTTCTCCCAAACATGCACATTCAATAAATGAAAGGATGAGAGATATACTTTTTCCTTTGTCAGAACATCAGAACTTTTAATTAATACAATTTAATATTAGCTTAATTAAAATAACAATTACATTTACTCAGTAGTAGTACTTTAAATCACATATAAACATATGTTTGAACAAAAATTTAAGATTCACAAATTACAGGGCCTAGAAAGTTTTAAATATTCAGAAGCATTTCCAAATTCAAGTTATCTGTTCTAGTTCTGGAGAAGTAATTTAGTGACCTTCACAATTCTATCGGAGAACTTTTTCCTAATGAAAAAGCCACTCTGCAGCCACTTTTCCTTCATAAATAAATTTTACCTGCTATCCAAAAGTAGAAGTTCCTTTTGTAAGCCAAAATGATATGAAGTAAAGAAGCAATTACCATTAATTTATATGGAATTTTTATGTCTCCAAACTCAAGAAATAATAACCTACAAATCATACTAAATAACACAGAAGAGCTACAATAACACTAACATATAGTAAAATCAAGAATGATATAATGATCAGAGCCTATAGAAATAATGTAAAAATCATGTATGTGCATTGTACAAGTGTGCACTGCCTCTGTTATGGCTCACTGCGAAACAAATGCTGAACACTGTTTTCAGTTTTTGCCTTTTTTTGTTGAAGTGAAAATCCTCTTTGGATTTTTCTTTTCTTTTTCTTTTCTTTTTTTTGATTAGCTAAAACAGGTACTAATGTAGGTTTTCAAAAAAGTGAAGCTGCATCAAAAGGCAGGGGATATCTACATATAAAAAAGAGAGATGTCTCTACAACAAACTTTCACTCTTTTTCTATAAAATCAAAGTTGTTTGCTTGGCAGCTCTATTTTCTTGATTAAAGTTGCAGTTTTCTGCTGCTTCTTTTTCATTTGCACTTGGTAGGGTTTCTTCCGTCTTATATGATAGGATGAATCAGGTGGGGAGGGTATTAATGCTTGAGAGCTCCCAAGCAGAGCAGAATGAAAATTATAGCCATAAGGGTATCCTTGGGAAGAGCATCCAACAAAGAGCCTGCCCGCATCGAGAAAAACTGGTGCTCATGCAAAACTGCTGGGTATTAGAAAACATAGAGTGTACATATATGAGGGCAACCTAAAAACTCTGACCAATCTAACATCCACCTTAATTTGCATAGCTGAAAAATATTACTATTTTGTCTTGTTGAGTTACAAATGCAACATGTAGCATTCCAGAATGGTGTTTTATTAGTAGCGTCAGTGTCTGCTCAGGTAGTATCATAACTGGAATATGTGACTTAGTTTAAATGATTTTACTCTGAAGATGCAGATCTTCAAATCTTCAAATCTACGCAGATTTTATATGGCAGCTGGAATACTGGCTTTCCTTTGTTTTATGATGAGGGCAAATTTCCTGTGGTTTATTTTTCCCTATTTCAAGTGAAAATAATGTTCTCTGTTCCTCTTCTGTTGGAAATAGGGCAGTTTCCTCTGTTATACTTATGAGGTTTGTGCCCTTTAAATAGTCCATTGTATGAAACACAAGTTGTCATCACTGTATCAGAGTAATAATCAGCTAAACTTTTGCGAAAATAAGTTTTTTGGTGTCAAAATACAACTTAAGAAATTAAAAATAATGAGCAAAAACTTTTAACATTGTAAGAAGTTAGAAAACATAGCAAACTGAATTTAGATTAGTTTAACCCACATCACGTTTAGAAAAACAAAGTTCAGCTCACTGTCAGCGTTTATTTAACACTGCCCCAAGGAATGCTGCATTTTCTAGGATTTGACATTTTTAGCAATCGAGAATTGACATATTTTATAAATGGAAATACCACACTAAAAACAGAATGCTATACATAGAATTATGTCATTTGTTTCCAAAGACTATCGATATATTACAGTGATGTGAAAATAATAGTAAAAGAGAGATATTTCCTGGCACACTTTGGCGGTAGGGTTAGGACTGTAATCCACGAGTGATCTTGGGTAGATGCTGCAGCTGCAAAGCCGCCCTGAGTATTCTGGGGGCAAATGGGAAATTGGTTAAATGAATAACAGTTCATTCGTGATATTCCAGAAGTTTCAGCTGCCTCATAGAAATTGAATATCCGAATCATTCCTAGAGTAAAATTTATTTGAAAAATGAAAAATATATATTTATTTAGGTTTATTATTTTAGGATTGATCAAATAGGGTACTAGGTAAGTACGTGTATATTTAATAGTAGTTATTTTTTAAAGCAATAATCTTTCAAGCCCATCTCTAATCTCTCTAACGTCAAAAATGAGGTGATATAAATCTCCCAGGTGGCTACTAAATATTAGATGTGTTGACAACAGCATGGTGTATGGTTGGTAGTAGGGGGAGGAAAATGATTACACAGAATTTTTGTGCTGCAGAATTCAGGTGGTCTTGGATGCTCCCATTTCTTTAAATAATTATGTTTTCTCAAATGAGGATTAAATAAGAGCCTTAAAAAAAGAAGCGATATATTGACAACATCTGGTATGAAGAGTTATTATAAATGATGAGGGATCAGTGTCAGAAAAGAATAAAACGTGTTTCTGTGGAATGAGAGTGGGGGAGAATCTAATTAATTTTATTTTGAAATGCAGCTGAAAAGTTAGAAGGATTTTCCTGTTTAAATTTATCTTTTAAAAATTCCCTAGAGTAGGAGAATGGTTTCTGTTATAGCTGGTTAGGATTTCTGAGCAAATGTGCTGGAAATAAATGATTTTGAAGTAATTTATTTTTAAACTTTAAAACATTTAAAATCTTTGTTTAAACCTGACTCCTGATGGAGAAAATTCCTCTCTGTAGCAGGCCTGCGCTAGCTGCTGCTTCCCTCACTTCTGCAGAGCTGATTTACTGACAACTGTGTCCTTCCTTCATGCCTTGAAACTATGGAATTCCTTGAGGGGAAGCTGAGCCCTTCGGCAACGTTGGGCTAGCGTCAAGGAAAGCAGGTCATTTTATTGT
The DNA here is from genome assembly GCA_003508835.1 of Eonycteris spelaea. NCBI lineage: Eukaryota > Metazoa > Chordata > Mammalia > Chiroptera > Pteropodidae > Eonycteris > Eonycteris spelaea. The sequence goes on along the minus strand of PUFA01000050.1, from coordinate 8,547,139 downwards.
GCGTGGCAACATTTTCACGACCCTGATCCAGGATAGCTGTGGCCCTCAAACCAAAGGCTTCACCATACCATAGCCTTATGTAATATCACAGGGTTCTGGGCTCTGCCAGCAGTTTCTGATTCAGCAGGTCTGAACTGGGGCTTGATAATTTACATTTCTAATAATTTCCCAGGTAATGCTGTACTACTAGTCTTGGGTCCACACTTTGAGAATCATTGCTCTGATGGAAGCTTGGAGAAAAAAAAAAATGAGGCAAGACTTGGCCAAAGTTTGGCAGTCGGCCTCCCAGCTGGACAGATAAGGAAGCTCCCATTTTCGAATTACTAGATACTATGCTAGGTCTATGACACTAGATCTTCCACCCATCCTTGTGAGGTAAGTAGCACAATATCCATATTACAAAAGCACTTGTACAGAACTCAGTTTCTTTAATTAAGTTACCCAAACCTTAAAGCCAGGGACACAACTGTACCTGAATATCAGCCTTTGTCTGTTTGGCTCTGAAGTCTCACGTCTTTGCACCAAAACATAACTTTTGTGCTTGTTCCCTATAAGTCATCATTTCCTTTGCTTTTTTGTTCACGTTTGTTATTCAGAGGCTCTCAAAGTTGCTTGTAATTTTATTCCATTGATTTATGAAATTATTTTCTAATAGCACCCACTGGTAGGCAACACTAATTTATTTCGTAGCAATGATGAAAGAGCTGAAACGCAGTCAAGTGATTTAAGCAAATTAGAGGCAAGGATATAGAAAATACTGTTGAGTGTGAAACGACTAGTTGGCCATGCTCAGAAGGATCCAGACGTTCTCTCAGGCAATCCCAAATGAGTCAGTCCCAAAGAGCTGTGCGTGCACTCCTTGTGTTGGTTTTTATCTAAACTGATGTTAGGGGATTATATAATATTTCTGTACAAAAGTCCCTTATTGTTCCTAAGTTACTTACTTATTCGCGTTTAGGATAGTAAGTAAAATTATTTAGCAACACTGCAAGTAAAAAAGTCACAAGTAGGTTAAAAACAACATAAGACTCATTCTGAGCCATAAATTATAGCCATAGCTTTAAAGTTGTTTGAGTAGAAATATTAGTTTAGAAGTGCTGAATTTCATTTTTTTAATTTAATATTTTAATTTGTAAAAATAGTTCATGTGGAAACTCAATTAATGAGCTATGAAAAATGTTCTCACTGATACGTCATTTTAGTCACGTGTTATTAAAAATACTAAATTCAAGTTAAAAATTTTGGCACTACTGGTGAGTGTCTTGATGGCGGAAGCTTCGTGTTTGATTTTCACATACTTGTCACCCTGCTTAGTGTCATGTATATGATGGTAGTAAGTATGTGTTGAGCAAATGGCAAAGCATTTTTCTTCTAGGTTATAAACTTTTTATCTCAAATCAACCTGTTCATTTCTGTGAGATAAAAATTTTATAAGATACTGGTTCGAAATAACTCGAACAAGTATGTTATAAGTTCCACTTTATTTCAAATTTTATTGCTAACCTACATTAACGTTTTGCCCTTCTAGGTATATTTTTAACTGTGACAAGGCTATTTTCACATGTAATTTTATTACCATTTGACCTCTGATTCCAATGCCCTCTTATCCCACCTTCTCCCTAGTGGGCCACATTTCTCGGTCAGTTTATTGAGGGGGAAGAAATGCAAGATTTTTGAGATACAAACACGCCCAGAGTACACTTCTTAAAATAGGAAAATGTGTCATGCATGCTAAAGTATTACGTGTAGCTAAATGAGAGTTGTAAATAGAAGCATGTGTTGGATTGAAAGTCAATTTGGGAGAATCATCGAGTATAATCTGACAGGTGTTAATACTACCCTCAAAGGGAATAAACTAGAAGCCATTAACAGCTATATGTAGCCACCACTCATTATGTTCTATAATCTTCCTGTCGACTTAAAGGGAAGTATGAAGATGAAAATAACTAGTTTATGTAAATCTGTATATTCAGATAATTCAAGATTTTACTTTCTGTCTTGAACAACTTTTTCATGTGGAATATCCTAACCTTAGATGGGCATAATTTGATATTTTGCATAATGCTTATAACATTTTTTTGTAATAAATTTTATTATAGGCATCCTAAAATATCAATGGAAATATATTTCAACATTGTCCAGATTGTGTTCAGAGACTAAAACTTACATTTTAGGTATGTAAGGGATAACACTAAAACATATTTTTACAATCTTGATGGTATTCATTGTGTTTTATGATATATGAAAAGCAGGTTTTAAAGATTACAGACATGCATCAAATCTTATTTACTCTTTTGTGGAATATAAGAGTATGGTTGATTTCTTACAATTCCGATAACCTTACATAGACACCCTTGCCTTTATATAATTTAAGGAGTGAATAGATTCTGATTTCAGCTCATTTTATTTCACATACATGTGTAACCTTCACAAGTACACATCAATCCCAAGCCTATTAGAGAGGTTTACTATTAAGTAATTTTCCCCAAATTATTTGTAAAGATAATAATTGATCTGAAAAGTATTTCTTGAGATTTTATCATCCTCACCTATAGCAACATTTGACATATAACCCTGTATAAAAGCAGAAAACATGTATGTGATAAAACATCATACACAATTAAAAGACAAGAGACAGATGGTAATGAATATCTGTAACATATTTAACAGTCAAAGGATTAATACCTAGAATATGAAAGAAGTCCCTACGAATCAAAACGGAAAATAATAAATAAGAAATAAGAAGGTTTTGAACAGTAAATTTACAGAAGATAGGAATGACAAATATGAAAAAAAAAATGCTCGTTTTCACTATCTGGGCACCGAAAATTAAAACAAAATGTCTAATGATTGACAAAATTGATAAGGATTGATAATATCCAGAGTTGACTTTGTCCCACTGATGTGAGAAAGCAGTCTCTCGCATATACCAGTGGTGGGAGTGAAAAATGATCAAGCCTCTTTGGCAGGGCAGTTACGGAGTAGCTTTCAAAATCAAAAAATGCATCACATTTGATCCATCATTTAAATGTTAGACATCATCCTAGAGATTGCACAGGTATGGTATGTACACTGCAGAATTGTAATGGCAAAAAAAAAAAATTTCTAATGGTTATCAATGAGAAATGTTTAAATCTATTATGATGATCATAATGTAGACTATTAGGCAGTAGTTAAAAGTAGTATTCAGGCTTCATATGCCAGAGAATATTTCTTATTCCATTTATGTTTCTTTGGATGAACGTCCTGTCCCTTGTTGAAAAGAAATAATTCTTGTACCAGGGGATTCTGACTGCCTGAAATGTATTCGAATTGCTGAACCACAGACAATGTCAGTGTGGCACCCCCTCCTGCAACTCATCTTCTATGCCTGGAAATGAAAGGAGGGAATTACAGAGCCATGTAGAGTGGAATCATTCTCTGCTGATAAAGTGTATCACACGTTTTAAAATACTCATTTTAAGCTTGTTAATGTTACAAACACTACTTGTAAAAATGTATACGCAGTTTCATAGTAAAATAAACAATCCCATGTAGTTACACAGATAAGGAATAAACAATTACCATGTATTTCTATGTCCCTAATCAATATATTGTTTATAGATATGTTTGTTTTTTGATGGAATTTTATGATACCTATTTTTCTGTACCTTATTTTTCTCCCTTATATTGTGTTTTTAATTCATCCCTGTTGATAAGAGAAGCTGCTGATCATCCATTGTCATTACTATAGAGCAGTGATTTTCAATTAGTTTTGACTGGCAGCCACCACAAGAAATATGTCTTAGTGGCAAATGAGCACACACACAGAGAATTGAAACTGAAATTTTGCAAAATAATCCTTATATTTACTATGAATCAGACACTCTTGTATTTTTTTAGTCCATCTTTATCTAAAATGTCGATTGCAACACAGAAAATTGATTTAACCTTAGATGCTATACAATATTTAATTGGAGGAATTGATTAAATACATCCAAATTGATTTCTTCATCTTTTTTGCTGTTTATGGACATTTTGGTTGTTTTCTTAAAGAAATGATTCCATTATTGTTTTAAAGATATTAATAAAACCTTTAATCCAACTGTAATTGATTGAATGTTATGTGAAGTAGTGCACTACTTTCATTTTTTTTCCCCATAACTAGTTAACTCAGGACCATTTAATGAAAATAAACCCTTTCCCCAGTGATCAAATTGTCATAAATGGCATGGGTCTATTTCTGAGCTCTCTGTTTCATGTCCAGATTGTCTATAGCTTTATAATTCTCATTTTATCAGTTTACGCACATTAATTGAGTGCCTATTAGATGGCAGGCACGCTTCTAGATGTTTGAGATAGCTCAGTGAACAAAACAAAAGACCTTTCCCTGTGGAGCGTGTATACTAATACAGCTATATGGACGCATAAACAATACGTCTTAAATAGCATGTTAAAAGATGATAAATCCTATTCTCCCCTCAGAGTAAACAGAAAATTTAAGGAAAGAATTGAGATGGACAAGGTTGTGGGAAGGGTTGAATTTAATAGGATAATTCTAATTGGTAGACCAGGTCACTCGTTTTGTTTTTCTTCAGGGGTGTATCGTTTACCAATAGCTATATGATTCCCTTTTATTTCAATTACTATATTTTTCTCTTTGTTCTATGTAAGACAGCTTTGCCATGTTTATGGTTTCTTACTCTTTGTTTTTAAAGCTTTTTATTTCTTAACACATGAAACAGTTATTTTATATTCTCAGTTTTAACATTGTATATGTGATATCTTTTAGACTTGATTGCATTATTTCCTCAGTCTCACAGTCTCCTTCATAATGCCTAGTGAGTTCCTTTTTTTTCTTTTGTTTTAAAGCAATGTTATTTAGAATTTTATGGGAAATATTGGAAAATAGTTGAGTGTGTTTATTTTCCTGCCAGCCATTTGGGAGCACTACTACCCAGAATTACTTTAAATTAAATGCTCAGCTTCTGGTTTTTGGAATTCAGGAAGGATGTATGCAGATGTGATTCCCCTGACCCCCTATCACCTATTGCCATTGTCAAGATAGTCAAGTTTACTTGCTGATCTCTTCCATGTGGGGAATTTATTGTTCAACGCATTTCTGGTATAGATTTTTTTATGTTCTAGCTTTTTGTGCATGTTTACTATAAGGTCTACTATAAATTCTTTACCTTCAACATTCTCTGAAGGTTATTGCCTTTCTCCTGTACATGAATTATGTAAAGATTACTAAGTTTTGTCGTATACTCTCTGAATAACATCAAGCTTTAGTGCTTACTAATTCCCTGGGACCATCTTTCACTTTGATATTAGCTTTTACGGATTCTTCATTGTCTTTGATTTGTAACTTTCATTTTTTTAACTGAAAAATGTTATTTGGCTTTGTTATGTTCCTCATTTAGAGTTTTATTCATCTTATGAGGAGTTGAAATTTCAAGCTCATTAACAATTTTTAAAATCCATGTTTAATATGCTTTTTGAAGCACTTGTTAAGATTTTTTTTTAAGGTTATTTCCTAATTTATCTCATGATTATTCCACTCTAGTTTTTTGAGTTAGAGCTTGCCTGGGTATATAAATTGACTTTATGAAAATTCTTGCAACACATAATTTTAGGGAGGAAAAATGTCACAAATGAGAAGTAGTGGCTATTGGGATAGACATCCACTGAGATTTAAGAGTCAAATTTGGGGTCTATTAACCATGACAGAATAATTAGAATGCTGTCATTTTTCAAGCAGATAGAAAAATGAATACTCTGTAGGATGTACAAGACACTTAATCTTCTGAGAATTATTATTATTAATTCATAAATTATTGTATGTATATTCTTTAAAAATAGAAACTCTTATGGTAATATATCTATAATTAAGACTTCGAAACTTAGCCACTCTGCTTTGCTGTTTCAGCATATGACGAGGCTGCATACTGACCTTCTTGCAACCTTTTCAATGAGTGGAGTTTGAGGTGCTGAATTCGAACTAATATGAGAAGCATTTTGGGATTTAGGGAAATAGTGAAGTGCTGACATCTTTGTTATCTAACTTCCGAAACTTTTGATGAAATTTAAATGTTAGTGCAATGTTATTATCCCCAAACACTTTAAAGAATCTTTAAAAGACAATATTTCTATACATTAGAGCTTCATGCTCTTCTGATTAATGACTGATAAGTGACACCTTACATAGCATTTATTCTAATGGTACAAACCTCAAAAGAAAAAATAGTTTTCCAAAACACTGTCTTTTTTCTAAACCCCGATGCTATTTACTTACTTATGGCTAGAATCTACATTTAAATTATTATTAATTTTTTCAGCTAGCCTTAAATGCTGGAGTTAAATAAGTACATTATTTTATAGGAGGATAAATAAATTGTCAGTGACAGGAAAACCTCCCAGCACTGCCTACGAGAATTAAGCAAAGTGTAGTGTGGTGGTTTCTGCTAATGGGGAGACTAAGAATTAGTGCACAGAGAATAAAATAAATTGGCATTTATCTTTCCGATAACTGAATAGTTAGCGTATATTATTGCTTATATATCTAATGCACATACCAGCACACATATGCAATTCCTTTTGTGCTGGCATATGTTAGTCCAAGTCTCAAATGGTAGTCAGTCATGTTGAACAACTTGAATGGTTTGTTTTGGCAAAGCTCCAGTATTTGGTGCTTGCAGATTTGCTACTTGAAGCTTAGTTTACATTTTGTCTCTGTTGTTTCATTGAAAACACTATTTGATATGAGATTTGGTGATGTGATATTCCTGTTTTGTTACTTGTTCTTTTCTTATTTTTCTACTAAATACATATACATGGGAAAGGGTCCATCGTATTATTGAATTCATCATCCTTCCAGTAGAAAAGCAATGATTGAAGCCATTGTGTCCCCTTGTTATTTTGCAGAAAGTACACCTTTCTGATATAGATGAGAGTTTCCATTTATTGTGACTGGGACTCATAAGCTTTTGAAAAGTGAACCTGGGTGAACTACCTTAATCAAAGTATGCACATACATATATGATTAATGGGGTGAATGTGAATGAAAAGCATGTAAAACATTGATGAAGTTGCTACATTTGGTGATCCTAGCTAGGCAGGAAGTTGCTGGCATAAGAATGTGTCACAAACTCATTGTCTTTGCTTAATTCTCGTAGGCAGTGCTGGGAGGTTTTCCCGTCACTGACTCCTATTTTGGTGCATTGTTCTTTAACTTCATCATCCAAGCAACTGCCGAGCAAATGCTGAAATACATGACCCACCCCCGTGAGTCTGCTTACTTTGTGAGGTAGGGCAAGGGCTGTGTTTAATGTCTCTTTTATGATTTTGCAGGATGTCTTACAGAACTCCACACATGGTATATACTGTCGTTGTATTGGTAGCTTGATCATGAAGACTGTCTGGCAAATTGCACTGAGTGCTTTTCGAAGAATCCTATTGTTACTATCTGGTGAAGTAAGAGAAACAAGTACAGAAGTACTGTGGGTCTCCTCACTTCTACACTGAAGAGTTTAATTAGGCTTGCATTTGGTTACTAGATACTGCTTTTTTTTTTTTTTCTGATAGTTTTTCCTTAGAGCTGGAAAATGCTCCTAATGGTCATAAAAAAATAGAGTATCACAGAGTTCCTAAATTGAATGTTAGTGATCTAAGCCATTAGAAGATGAAGCATAGTGACTTACCCTGGTTTATACCGGTGTACTCCCATGTTTCCTATTTATTCTTCTTGGTCAGACACAAATTTCCTTTTTTGCTTCTCCTCATCAGTCACCAAAAGAGATTAGTGAACAAGAACAGGAGATATTCAAGTCTGCCTGTCAATGTGATTTTGCTATTTATAAGCATTGAAAGAGTGTAAGAAGAAGCAACTATTGCCCCTCCATCCCCATTCTAATCCCAGTGACTTTCCCCAAGGACTTGGAAATAATAGAATATCAGGGGAGGATTAGAATGTGATAAGAATAGAATAGAATAGAATAGAATAGAATAGAATAGAATAGAATAGAATTTACCTTCTTTTAGTCATACTTTTTCCAGATACAAATTGGAATAACATGATAAACATTAAGCACGTATTTTATCATTTAGTCAGCATGACTAGTAAATAAGAATTGTACCAAATTAGATTCTGAGTTCAAAAGATGTTTTATAGGTTTTTACTTTAAAGTTACCTTTAAAACAAGATTCCTTGATGGTTGCTATTTTGTCTATTAAACTGTATTTGACTTTGCCATTAAATATTTTACACAGGTTAAATAAATTAGCAAGCTTAATTCTATGTCATTATTAATAAATGGACACATTGCAAAGAAATGCTCATTACCAACTGGCCAACATAATCTCAACAAAAAGAACAAAAAACACATGGACCAAGCATTTAAACTATCTCTTTTTTAAATAAATGATTTCAATGAAACAGTTTGAGTATGAAATTACTACAACTCCCACAGTGTGATATAAGGAGGAGTATTAGAAGGTAAAATGACAATAGTGTTTTACAAGTGGCTGCCCTTTAACACAGGGGTCCCTGACCCCCGGGCCACGGACCATGGCAGGAGGTGAGTGGCATGCAGCAAGAGAAGCTTCAGCTGTATTTGCAGCCACTCCCCAGCGCTGGCATCATTTCAGATCATCAGGCATTAGATTCTCATAGAAGCGTGAACCCTGTCGTGAATTGCACGTGCGAGGAATCTAGGTTGCGTGTTTCTTATGAGAATCTAATGCCTGATGATCTGAGGTGGGGCTGAGGCGGTGATGCTCACGCTGGGGAGCAGCTGCAAACACAGATTAACATTAACAGAGAGGTTTGACTTCACAGAGACCATAATAAATCAGTTGCTTGCAGACTTATATCAAAACCCTATCAGTGAGTGGCAAGTGACAATTAAACTGCATCTGGTGGCAGGCTTTATAGTGGTCAGTGAGTTGATGTACGTCATTTGTACAGCTGCATCTGGTAGCAGGCTTTATGTCAAAATCCGACACTTATTTTAGTCTGCGTACGGCCAGCCCATTATTTACCACTTCCTTCCGTGCCTCTTTCCTGCACTACGCACTTGTCTCAATCACAGTTTTAGTAAGCCCACAAGCTAACCCTAGCCAAAATTAGTAAAAAAACAAATGTCACTGGAGAGCTTCTTTGAAAAGGGAGAAAGACCCAATGATGAGAGAACAGAAGACTCTAAGACTGCCAACATGAAGGAAGCTTCCTTTAAAAAAAATATCAAGAGTCCTATTTAAATTACAAGGTTCATTGCAACAGGTGGTTTATGTTCTCCAATCTTGTTTTGTATAATATGCGGTGACTGGCTATCCAGTGAAGCCATGAAACCTTCAAAACTGCTTCTCCACGTGGAGAACAAGCACCCTGCATTAAAAGACAAGCCTTTGGAGTTTTTCAAAAGAAAAAAACCCCCATAAACACAAAGAACAGAAGCAATTATTGAAGGCCACCACTTCATCAAATGTGTCTGCACCGAGAGCGTCATTCCTAGTGGCTAACCACATTGCTAAAGCTAAGAAGTCCTTTACTATTGATGGAGAGTTGATCCTGCCTCTTCCTAAGGATGTTTGTCGAGAGGCTGCAGTTCAAAAGGTGGCACGTGCTCCTCATTCTGCAAATTGACAAAACAGCAGAGGCACAATTGTTAGGATTAATGAATCACGTGACTCAGGTATGCAATCCAGGTTAACGAGTCTACCGATATTGACAACAGTATCGGCTTGTTTTTGTGCGATATATTTTTCGGGTGGATGTGAATGAGGCTATGTTATGTGCACTTTTGTTGCCAACCAACCCCACAGCTACAGAACTCTTCAAGTCTTTGAATGATTACATATCAGGAAAACTGAGTCGGTCATTTTGTGTTGGTATGTGCATGGACGGAGCGGCTGCAATGACTGGAAGTCTGTCTGGTTTTACTCTTCGGGTCATAGAGGTTGCTTCTAAATGTGAGTCTGTGCACTGTGTCATCCATAGAGAAATGCTGGCTAGCTGAAAAATGTCACCTGAACTGAACAACATTTTGCAGGATGTGATTAAAATTATCAACCACATTAAAGTACATGCCCTTACCTCACATCTGTTCGCACAGCTCTGTGAGGAGATGGACGCAGAGCATACACGTCTTCTCTTATACTCAGAAGTGAGATGGCTTTCTAAAGGTAGATCACTGGCCAGAGTTCTTGAGTTAAGAGAGCCACTCTGGAGATTCTATCTATCTATCTATCTATCTATCTATCTATCTATCTATATTTATTTAATTTTAGAAAAACAGTCACCACTGGCAGCACATTTCAGTGGCATAGAATGGGCCACAAAATTTGGTTCCTTGTGTGATATTCAGCCTACTTAACCAACTCGATCTGTCACCTCAGGGGAGAACAACAACTGTGTTCAAGTCTACAAATAAAGTAGCTGCATTCAAAGCCAAACTGGAATGATAGGGGTGACGAGTGAACATTGGGATTTTTGATGTTTCAGATATTAGAGATTTTTGAAGACACTGAGCCTGGGCCTTCTCTCTCCCAGCTGGTGCATGATCAACTTTGTACTAGAAGAGGATCAACTGCTTGAGATAGCAAATAAAAGTGACCTTAAAAGTATCTTTGAGACAACTTCAGCTCTCCATACATTCTGGATTAAAGTCAAGGTAGAATATCCCGAGATTGCCCCAAAGGCCCTGAAAAGCCTGCTTCCATTTCTAATGCTCTGTCATTGTGAAGCAGGGTTTTCTGCAGTGACAGCAACCAAAATGAGATCACAGAGTAGACTGGACATAAGAAACACACTTCGGGTGTCACTGTCTCCCATCACCCCTAGATGGGACTGTATAGTTGCAGGGAAACAAGCTCAGGGCTCCCACTGAATCTGCACTATGGTGAATTGTATAATTATTTCATTATATATTACAATGTAATAATAATAGAAATAAAGTGTACAATAAATGTAATGGACTTGAATCACCCTGAAACCGTACCCCCCACCATCTGTGGAAAAATTGTCTTCCACGAAACCGGTCTCTGGTGCCAAAAAGATTGGAGACCACTGTTAAAACGAATTCTGGATATGTTTTATTATTATTTTTTTTAGGTTCTTGTAACAAGTATTGCTTGGTAAAATCTGTTTGTTGTTTTTGAGATTGTTTTCTTCAATAGCGTTTCAGATGATTGCTCTGCTTTTAAATTTCAGTGGAGTGCAGTGCACTTTAATTTTCATAATTGCAATTATGTAAAATTATCTGTAATGTATGTATATAGATAAGGCTAGTTAAGGCTTGTTACAACTTGCTATGATAATATATAAAGGTAATTTTTTGATAAAGCATATGGTGATTGTGTATTTCCTCTTGTCCAATATTTTAAATGTCCACATTAAAAAAGAGACTAGTCATACTTTTTCCAGATACAAATTGGAATAATGTGATAGACCTTAAGCACACATTTTATCAGAGTTGATATTTAAATTCTGAAAAAAAAAAATCCGTATACACAACAAGCTGCTTTAAGCAGTGGTTTTGTAGGGATTAATGCATTTCCCAAGAGGCTACGGCACTATGCCTCTGGTCGCAGCCTTAATGTGCTTGAGACATCCAATAATTCTGCAGAAATGCAATGCTCCAGAGTGTCTTATTTCTTAATTATAAAAGCTGTTCTAATTATTCCATTTTGAGTGCTAACTTAAGTTTTAAAGGCTAAATAACTCAGCTAAAATTTCTTTAACTGAGTATGTAATAAAGAGGAATGCACCATAATCTAATTTGATGTCTTAGTAATAAAGGTTAACATGTTGAAGTCCTTTCAGGCCTTAAGTCATTCTATGGTATTTCTCAATTATTTGTCTTCATTCTTATGAAATATTAATGTCTTGGAGTTCTATGGATTGTTTGCTTATCAAAATAACGAAGAATTTGCTAGAAAGAGTTTACCGTTTTCTACTCTTTGACATTATTTTTGATATCCTATTTTCTTTGTAACTACATTTCTTTCTTTTTACCATTTTCATCATGGCATCTGACCATTTATTAAATTTCATTAAGTATTAATTTGTTCTAGGTCTGGTTTGAACAATATTTTGCATAATTTTAAGTCTATGAGAAGGACAGTTGAGCAAATTGTTAACTATAAAACTATTTGAAACCTCTGTAGTAACAAAATAGGAAGGTGATTTTGGAATCACAAAAAAGGGACTCTCAGTCAGCTTGGGGAATCAGAGAAGTCATCTTGGTGGGTGTCACATATGGGCTGAGTTGGGAATAACAGTTTCGTGTTAGCTAGATAAATCCTGGATGTGTTAAAGAACTAGTACAAAACAGTAGGCGGGGTGAGAGAGTTTGCAGCCAGGGGTCCAGCAAACTGCAACGATCATTCCATCTTCATTCAGTGCTGTGCTTGTGCTACAAAGAATAAATCAGACTTAAGGATACTGGAAATGAGAGTTAGTATCAGAACTTCTCATATAAACAAGCTCAGCAAACTAAAGGGCATGCTGACAACAATAGCAAATAACTAAATGAGTGGTTAATGAATTATGGAGTGAAACAAAGAAATAAAAACAGCTTGAAGACAGTCAATCAGTTCTCTCTACAAATATTAACTGAACACTTCTTCTGTACTAAACATGGTTCTAGGAGCTGAGGAGACAGTAATGAATACAATAAATATGATTTTTACCCGATTGGACTTCAGTGTTATAGGAGAGACACATTTTAATAAATCATTGCACAAATAAATATGTAATTGTAAGTTGCAGTAAATGCCAGTTAGGAAAAATAAGGCTTTGAGAGACAAGATAGGGAAGTCTTATTGGAATGCAGGTAGAGGTCCAACAAGCATTTTAGAGGAAGAGATATGATGAGACCTGACAGAAAAGATGGAGATAACAATGCAAGAGCAAGAGTAGAGCATTCTAGGTAGGAGAGCATATGTGAAGACTGGAGTGGAACAGAGCTTGGCGGTAACCCAGAGAAGCCAAGAAGGATGTAAAACCAATGAGGGAAATAGTGATGCAAGAGGAGGCTAGGGAGGGACAGGTAGAGAAGAACTTGGAAAAGATCAAGAAACTGAAGATGAAGGGTAAACTGGAACAAAGAAGTGGGGAGCCAACTCTTTCTCGGTCTTTGTGGAAATGGTACAATTCAGTCAGAGCTCAGGGGGATTTTTCATTTCTTTCCTATTTATTTATTTATTTTTATTACTCTTTTACAGAGGAGTTTCTTTAGTATAATAAGGAAGATGGATAGGTGAAGTAGGAGTGATGAGAGTAATCTATACTAAGAGTTCAAGTTAGAAGGACCTATCAAGTATTTTGCTGAGAAAATAGAAGGGATCTTGTTTGGAATGAGGAAGGAGAAAAGGTGAGCCAGGCAGTCTGGAGAATCTGCTGGTAGAAAATGACAATGAAGCAGAAAATATAGATTGGCAGTAGAAGATTCTGGTGAACTCTGATGATGGTGCCATTGTTGTTTTTTTTTTTTGTTGTTTTTGTTTTTGTTTTTTTTGTTTTGTTTTTTTACCAAGAACAGGTGGAAAGTGCACTTTGGTAAACATTCTGTGGTGAAAGTATTATGCTGGACGCATAGCAAACATCCAGTGTGTTTCAGAATGGTTGATGTCCTTGAGGCACAGGGATAAGTGTTTTCTGAGCAGAGGATATTCTGTCATTTCATTCAAAAGGATGAATATTAGGAAAAGAAATATTAGTTTCTTTATCATAAAGGTATGTGGACTTATAAGATTTCATGTCAAACAGAAGTATGTACAGCTGTATGATGGCCATGATGCCTCTCTTTGAACAGCTTTCTTCCTCTTCACAGAACTTTTTAAATTTAAAAAGATTCCCCTACACAACAGTTATTGCTAAACAGTCAGCAAAACTCCACATATATTTTTATATCACTATTCCAGTGCTGTATATCAGTCCTCCATGAACTTTCAACTCCTTTTTTTCAATTCCTTTCAGTTAATGTCATTGACAGTCTTCATGAAAGGATAACTTTCTTCATCAGTTCATAACCTTGTAGTATGCATTTTAGGGAGGAGCCTCCTCATCAGAAAGTAACTCTTACTCCTGAGAATGAATCCGGTTTGTATTAGTCTCTCATACGGTTGTTGCTTTTATGAGTGGTTCTACTGAGAAGAGAGTTAGCCCCAAGATAGAAGGAGTGAAGCAAACATAGAACCCAACAGGTCCTTAATTATCTGAGCAGGCTGGTTCTGAACACTTGCTGTCTTAGATTTGTGCTTCAAGCCAGCTCTCAATGGAATTGACCTGTGTTCATAACTGCTAACTTTATATTAACTCGCAAATGGATCCAATAGTATATTAATAACTTTAAACTTTTTGAAACTGCTTAATCATTTTATCAAATAATTTATTAAGACCATTCTCTTAACCTCTTAGTTTCCATCATTTGATAAAATCTCTTTCAATTTCAGATACCAGAGAGAATCACCTCAATTTAAAACACATTGTTTTATGATCTCAATTAGAATTTTTAAAGACAGTCTTATGTTTCATAATATTTATTACTTTTAACCATTACACAATCATGTATGACTCCCATGTTTCTGATATACTACATGGCTTTGTCTAAGTGTTTTAGGAAAACAAAAGTTTCTAAGAAGTTTTCCATTCCCAGATTTCATTGAAATTGAAATGTAAAATCTTAAATGTAAATCAAATACTTTTTAAAATATATTTGTGACACTTAAGAATAAAATTTAATAGTTATTTTTTCTGTTTTTTTTTCTTAGACAATATGGATAATGATAGCTATTGTGAAAATTTATTTAGCGATAGTCATAAATATTCAACTGTAGACATTATGTACTCTTATTGCAGACAGAAGTGTGGTGAATTAAAACTAGAAACTTTTTATTACACGCATTTTGGGCATAGAAAACATGGCATATTTTTAGAAACTGGTAAGAATAGCCCTATGCCCCAACATCAAGATCTGTGGTTTACGAAGCTAAAAGATTTAAAAGAAATGTGAAGGTTAATACAATAAGAGCACCCCCTACCATTTATAAAGATCAGAGGTGCCTACAGAGAACATACCATCTGTTTGTAAAGATTGGGGAACCTCACATGTTGTGGTTTAAAATATGTATATTTTCTGACATTTGGGTAGAATGATACCATTTCTTATAAGTGAACTTGATTCCTGACATTCACTTAAATGCTAATTTAATTTTGGCACTGGGATAGCAAGGGCTTCCATATTTCATGGTAGTTGAGTTATCCTGGGATTCCGATGAGTGATTAGGAATAAAAAGGTCCTCCCTCTGAAGCCTAGACAGTGATGGAGACATTAGATAAATTCCCAGCAGTAACAAATCGAGAAAGAAAACCTCTTGAGCATAATCCACAGCAAAGCCTGAAACCCTCTTGCTTTAAGGAATTTCCTGGTGGCCTTAGGGGAGGGTATTAATGGAACTCTTTAGGCTTAACCTCATTAAGAGACTGTTATGCAGCTCTTGTTGTTTCTACTTTAAAGTCAGGAATTTTAAGTAGATTAGAATGAAGAACAGTGCAGTGCAGCATAAAGTTAACATTATACTGTTAATAACATTCAACTGAATTATTAATTTCTGCCAGAAGTCGCTTTTAAAATAATCAGGATTAGCTGTAGGAAGAAGGATTGTTTTCCCCTCTTTGCTTCTTTATTTGGAGAATAACTTATTATAATTAAGAATACCTTATAAAAAGGGAACATAGCCAAAAAAACTTGTTATATTAATGATTGATTATATTCCTGTACTATAACTGTCTAATTCTTTAGTCCAACAGGGAAAAAAAAATTAAAGGAAATTGTTACCATTCAAATTGTTGAGATTTTCGTCCTCTTCAGAACTAGTACGTTAGAGAACAGTGGGTGGGACGATTACCAAGAATGGTTAAAATCAAAAGGTGCTGGTTTGCTCTTTCTCTCTTTCTCTCTTCTGGTGAAAGAGCCATTTGAAACAGCACACGGGCATCATGGCCTGGACTCAGAAGCAGAGAGGCTGGCAGATGGTGCTCAGGATGGAGAAACTGCTGGCAGATGGCATGGGGTATTTGAGCAACAAAGACTCTTTTGGCTACCAATGTTAAGAGTTGGAAAGAAAGAAGAAGACAACTTCTCCAGGGTTGCCAGCTTGTCTACAGAAAGGGTTTGGCAGGGTAGAGACTGATAAAAGAAAATCAATTGTTAAGTGCAAGGAAAGCAAAGCATTGTTTTTATTAAGTTTCATAAAGTGTACTCCCTGTGGTGTGATCTGAACAAAGTTTCATATGGAAGAGCCCTTTAGAGATTATCTAAACCAACTATGCTGACTGAATATTTGGACACACTCTTTTTGGTTTTATTACTGAAAAAATACTTCTTCAAAACTTTATTTATAAAACCTGAAATCCACCTTTCCTTTTTATAAGGCTTTAAAAAAATCTGCATTGATGACGCCATTTCCCTAGATTCATATGGTGTAATAAAATTGTAGTTTTACATTGTAGGGCTTAGGAGTGGTTCTTGTTTGTCAATTTAAAGTGCCTTTCAGCCATGTTCAGCATGCTGAAATAATGTGTGGTGAGGTCAGGTTTGGCTAGCATGACATATGGACGTAAAAGTTTTATTAGCAGAGGGTGTATGCAGTTGTGTCACTGAATTACTTTGGGGGTTACAGTCATTACCACATGTATCACATTTGTTTTCAAGAGTCTCCGAAGCCACCTGTAACAAATAGGCATTTAGTTCCTAATGATTTCACTGGGGCTGCTACAATTTTTCATTCGTAGCCCTTTTCACGTATTGCTACCTAATATCTCTCCCTTATATGCCTCTTGTTAGATATTGTGTTTCTCAAATTAACTAATTTAGTTGACTTTTGCCTAATAACTTTTATCCATGAGCAGCACCTTTAACTAAAATATATAATTTGATTGTTCCAAAATAATTATTTTCGTTTATCAAAAACAGTATTAGGAAAAATATGTAGGACTCTTTAAAATCAAATTTAAAATTGAAACACATTGCTAGAAATAGAAAAAAACAAGTTCATATATATTCCTAATAATTATTTCAGCCCAGCTTACCGCAGTTTAAACTTTTAGTATCTCAGTTATTCAGAAAACTGCTTCTAGATGCAATTGAACATGCTACTGAATTGAGATCAAAAGAGATTAGTAAGGTATATTCAGAATGATGTCACTTGAGATGTCTGAGCTACCAAAATTGCCATTACAATGATTATTTAACTTCGATAAGCTCTCTCTTAGAGCTTTTGGACTCTTGCCTTACACAATAGTCTGTCAGTCCTTGTGATCTGATTTCTCAGCCTATAAATTTCCCAGCTTCCTCATCCTTACTTTGATAACGGTGGAGACTCTTGATGGTAGTTTAATGGAAACTGCTAGGTCACACAAAAGCCAGGCAGCCCACATTCTGCCTTCATCTTAGATGGGCCATAACTACTTTATCTCCCTGGACCTCTGTTTTCTCAACTATAAAATAAAGGCATTGGCTTTTAATGCCCTTTTTTCTTTTATTAATCATTGACACTTTTCCTGCCACTCCAGTGTACAACTTACAAACAACAAGAAGAATTGGTATTGATTATTTGAAGCCATGAGAAAGGAAAGATCCAGAAAGCATACACTAATAGATACTTGATTATCAAGGATTTTGGATCTCATTCCAGATGTACAAATAGACTCCTTTGCATTCCAGTGTGTTTTTTCCCTCTGAAATGAGTTGATTCAGCAGGATGAAATCTGTAAGAATTTTACTATATCAAAAATTAAATTATTTTTAGTTAAATTAATGATTTCTTCCCTTTTCCTTCTAGAAAAGGAATCCCTCATTAAGACACCCATCTCTTCTTTATACCAGAGCCCTACCTCTGCATGTCTCCATTTTCCCTTCTACCACTTGCTTCTTCTACCCTGATAATAAATGATGTGTTTACATTCTGGGATGAAAGACATGGAGCCTGCTTTATTCATCACTGCACCTTCAACTTCTGCACAGATACTTATTGAATGGATTAATATAAACATTTGTAGCCATGCTTAACTCCCAGTATTTCATTTATGACATGAGACCCCATCCTTCCCTCACTTACTCCCACTGGAAAAGGTTCTTAACCCTCCTGCCCCATGGCTTGAGACTACCACAGCCCTGCTCTCCTCATTCTCCTGATTTCCAGTGTCAGTAAGGCATTAAGAACTGGAATAATCTGCTTTTTCATAGAACTAATGTTGAAAATTGTTGTTAGCTTTTGTTTTTGTTTTTGTTTTTCTTTGTTTTTTTTTTGTTTGTTTTTTTTTTTGTTTTTGTTTTTTGACATAGATAACAGTGTCAGTTGGACAGATATTTGTTTCCTGGCAAAGGAATCTAATCATTATTTACAACACAGTATTGTATCTCTGGGAATATATATTCTGGGTTCCAAGTAACTTGATTTGCAAATGAACTTTTGTAAGGCAACCCATTTGTAAGTTGAAGTTGGACTTTTGGCAATAGGTATAGAAAAGTACATTGGCATTAGTGTGGTGCTGACGTATGTGAAATTTGTAGTGCTTCAAAGAAAACTTTTTAGCTTGTGACAAAAGAAGAGAGTATTCCCTAATCAGTCATTGGCTTTTCCCACATTCATGTTAAGCAAAACCTTTCCAGCGTACTTCTACAAGAGCAAAGTAACATTGAATTTTGTAAAAATCAAATTTGAATAATGGCTTCATTATGACAAATTTCGCCAATCCCCACTGTTTATAGTTCAAAAGAAATGTTAAGTGGATTATTTGCATTTAAGCTGTCATCTGCGATTTGATTTTCCATGGGGTGCTCTTTCATTTTGATGGTAACTCACTAGGGAAATCTTTTGATAGCAAATAGACTGTTTCCTATTCTACTTATATACCTCTCCTCTCCTGGATCTTGAAGTCCCCATTATCTTTCCCTTGAACTACTGTAATATACTCTAAGTCACCCCTGTGCTTCCATTCTTGCCCATTCTTTGATTCTGTCTCCCACTTTTGAATGTAAACTCTCAAGCAGGGGACCACCATACCCCTGATGCTTAGAACAGTGTCTGGCACATAATAGTGCTTAAATTTATAAGCAACAGAACCAGAAGAGTGCTTTGAATATTGCTTATGTAGGTACAAATTTCTCAGTTTTGGCACTGTTGACATTTTGGGCCAGATAATTCTTCCTGGTAGTGGGACCATCCTGTGTATTGTGTGATGTTTTATCAGATTCCGGCCTCTACCCACTCGATGCCCTTAGTACTCTCTCAATATGACAGTAAAAGAGTTAAAAAGAGTCAATTCCACCACTATGAGCTATAAAACCTTGTGCTCTTGCTGCTTAATCTTTGAGTCTTTGTTATTAAATGGCTCCAGATAGCTTGGCCAGCATGAAGCCCTTGCTTTCAAGACAGACCTTGCCTGCGGTTGGAGATAGCCTCCCAACCCACCAAGTCTCCCCACATCTTCATCATGTGTCTTTAGTGGGGGAGGGATTGTACCAGATCATCATGATGCCCCGTGTATCACATAGGTTTCTCCAGATGCCCGATATTTTGCTATTTTATTTTGCTTTTTATTGGCTACTACTTGTAGCCATAGGAACAGTGAATTCAAAGATGCAGCATGTTGGAGCACTAACAGTCAAACAGATTCTGGGAATTCAAAGTTTATTTCTACCATTTATTAACTGTATGGCTCTGATTGCTCTATGTTCTGATTGCTTATTTTCTGTGAGATTTGGTCGTGGTTTATTGTGAGGGTTAAGAAAAACTATAAGTGAAACACTAAGACAGAGCTAAGCATATGGTGCTTAAAACACATGAACTCTCTTCTCTCACCTTTCTTAAATTCCCCAAACCATTGGTGTGTGTGTGTGCGCACATATTAATATTCATACCTCCAACCATCCATAAGTGTATATATATGGGTAGTCATTTAATAATTAATATAGTCATTCAACAACATTTATTGACCACCTATTAGGGGCTGGCACTATACTAGATGCTGGAATTGGAACAATGAAAGAAATAGTATAATCAATAGCAGTCATTAATAGTGATGAAGATCTTAGATATGTTCTCCACTGAATTGTATGTAGAGTAAGTGGAAAAATTAAAAATCATTCTGTGAACAGTCAATTCAAAAGCAGATCATGTGAAATACTGTATCATAAAAAAAAAAAAGTTTGCTTTTGTCAATACAATGTTGTCTCCCACCACATGGTGAAGGACATGTTTCATTTTCAGAAATAACATGTAAAATATCGAAAGCCTGAACCTTGGACCTGATTAATTTTAAGCTATTGACCCTGACAAATAAGAATGATTTAAGCATTAAAAAAAAAATAATACAGCTTTTCAGTTTGATACTCTTGTCTGCTTTATCATTCTTCTGCATACCCTTAAAACTCAAATTAGTGTTGAAGGTTTACTTTGGTAGTATCTTAAGAACATTTCTGTATTATTTGGAAATACTTGTGTATCTTCCTTTCTGAGAATATTCACATTGTACTGAATCTCCTCTTAGAGAAATGGGTGAAAATAACTTTTTGCAAAACATGACTGCATCATCCCTAAGCAACATTACAACATGCTTAATGGGCTGTAATAGTATTTTTATTGTCTTATAACTTTGGCTCCCTTAATGGGTTTCAAGGTCTTTAAAATACACCTTTGAGCGTTGTTCTATGTACTTTGTGTCCCCTGAATAAATATTATACCCCTATTGACTTTTTAATTTTGAAATTTGATAACAGTAATGAAAGAGAAATCCCTGCCCATTTTATATGTTTGCTGCTTCATTTCACACAGCTTCTTTCAATTTCCAGGGATGTATTTAGTAGACATTTGTCTGTTTTAAATGGGTGTTGTTTGGTTGTTAAAAAAAAGGAAAAGGAAAAGGAAAAGAAAGAAAATAGAATCCCACTACTGCTCTGTTGGTCTTTAACTGGTGCTGTGAGTCAAATTATAAGTTTGAGATGTTGAAACAGACTAACTTTAGACACTACCATCAAAATCACGTAAGAGAAAGGGGCGTCTTGGACTAGTAGGGCATTCTTGTGGAATAGCTCTTAGATGGAGTTGGGCCTGAGGAGTGAGTACTCCCGGAGAAAATCATTTTAGGTGCCATCTGTTGAAAGCATGAACATCGTAGAAAACATTCTCACATATTCCTCCCCTTTGGAGTGGTCATGGCTGATGTGCACGGCTTCGCATGGGTCTCCACCCGGGTGAGTCATTAGCTCTTTCCATGGCCTTGGCACAGCTGGATTCCATAAATGCAAAGGTACTGTGTTTCCCTGCTGGTGAAACATATCTGTATTTTGTTGATAAAAGTTTAAATCAGATTATATATAAATATTTATTGAGAATTTCTTGTGAGCCAAAGATAATGCTCAATGCTTTAAGAGCTTTATTTCACTTAATCGTCACAATAATTCCATTAGAAAAATATTTAGTGCCATTATTATCTTCATTTTATAAATGGGAGGACTGAGGTTTATAGTGATTAAGTAGCTTAGACATAATCTTAGTGCCTGTAAAGGGCGGCACTGCTGTAGAAAGATGCCAAATGTAATACATAAGATTTCAAATATCTATGGTCATGGGACAGTCAGAATTTTAAATCTGGAGAAACCTTAGAAATCATCCAATGTCCCTTCCACCACCAATATTTTAGTTGAGGAGGACCCTGAAGTCCTGAAAATTTCCAAGTTTTCCTTCAAAATACCCTGATCAAGCTCTGTTACTTAAAAAAAAATATATATATTGGGGAAGCTTTTGCTTTTATTGAATTTTATATTAATATTACTCTATTAGTACAAGTTCTTTGGATTTAGACAGATTATGGGTAGAGTGTACTAAATTGGTAATTTAGAGTTTTTTAATTTGTTGAGTTGCAGCTGGTTGAGTTGGGGTGCTCTGTCCAGACCCTGCATTTATTGCGAAGATCCCATATAGTGGT
Source organism: Eonycteris spelaea (assembly GCA_003508835.1). NCBI lineage: Eukaryota > Metazoa > Chordata > Mammalia > Chiroptera > Pteropodidae > Eonycteris > Eonycteris spelaea. Next base: position 8,525,169 of record PUFA01000050.1, on the reverse strand, counting down.
GGTTAGATGGAAAGAAGATATGATTGTTTGTTACCAGTTAGTATTTAAAAGGCAACAACAGAAACCAATTATATTCATCCAACTATCTATGGAAATCACCAGTCAGAAAGGTAATATGAGATATTGTCTCTACTGACCACTGTGATACATACTTTTTAGGCTATAATATGTATTGTGTGTGTGTGTATGTATGTGTGTATACACACACATACATACACATACACATTTAATATACATAAATACATATATAATATGTTGTATAGATTATATATTTAATATATATTTTTTCCTCCTAAAGACTTTTGTTATCAATTATCTGTTTTTTACACTGATCAAATGTTATCTGTGAAAGTGAAGAGACATTCTATGATATATGATATGTATGGGACTCTATACCCCCCATCGGAGATGAATCTTTTTGGCCTCTTCAGTTCATTTCATTGTTTTTCAAACTTGTGGGTAGAAACCCAATTGGAGGACATGTTAAAGATTCCCATTTTAAAATTCTGGGTTGGGGCCCAGGAGTGTTCCTTTGCTTCCCTTTCCCACCCCAGGAGATTTTGATGTAAGTGGTTCATAACCAAACTCTGACAAATGATGAAGTATAGAGAGGATTGTGTCTCTGATCTTTCTAAAATTCCTCTAAATGCCCTTTGTGTAAAAAGAAATACTTGGCTTATTAGGTCACAGATAATTCCTTCCTTCTTCTTTTTTCCCAAATATAAAATTAGAACCTTAGGACTCCATTTGTCTTTATAGAGACTATAGTTAGCAATACCTAGAAACCTAAGAAAACAAAATATTCTGATAAATTCTTTGATGCAGTATGAGGTGTTTTTTTTTAAAAAAAAAATAAATAATAAACGTAGACCGTTTCATTGGCCGTGATTCTTTTTATTCAGTCTTGTAGCACTGGACGGAGACACGGAGGTGATTAACATTTTTTCTTTTCTAGAACGAAAGACTACTTCAGGTAGTGAGAGGAAACGAAACTACATGAGTATCTAGTTTTAATTCTGCTTTTAACTTTGTTGTGCTCTCTTCCCTGGCTCCTCAAGTGTTTTAGAGTTATGTTTTAAAGATACATGTGTGGCATTTTTAATGTTTAGTTCATACGTAAGTATCAAAATGCCCCTTTCTCCATAATGGCTATATATAAATAATACAGTCAGTTGCCTGTTCTGTTCTCTTAGCCTTTGGTTAAGGTGGTGTTTTCTGTTATGGCTGCGACTAGTATGAGAGTGAAGTACAGAAGCCACTGTTTCACCCTTTCCAACAGTTTCCTCACCTTCCTAAGGCCCACTGATAAAACAAGGCTTTTGTTCTCCATGGACAGCGCCTTCCTCTTTCTCTCTCTCTGTTTCTCTGACTCTCTTTTCCAAGGCCTTCAAAATGAGTACTTTTACAAAGGTGGCAGAGAAAGTCCCCTTAGATTGAGAAGCAAGTAAACGTAAGTACGCCATCAGGCTTCAAGCCAAAGAAAGTGCTAAGCTTGACAATTAATTGGATAACTACCAAAATACCTCTTACTGTAACTGTAATTCAGAATATCCCTAGCTGAAGTTAAAAAAGTGGTTTTAATTAATCTGAATGTTTCTGAGGGTACTTCCCAAATGTCTGCACTATTTGCATGCTGGATTTTGGCATTGCAGGCAAGGGGAGGGACTGATATATAGTCAAACTCTAGCTTGTGCTAGGGGTTTAAGCAAGGAGGTGTAGACAGCCATAGTTGAAGAAAATGAAGGTCACACAAGTAGCCCAAAAACTATGGCTTTCTCATTACTTAACAGTACCTCTGAGTGAGTCAGGATGATGATATCACTAATAATAGAGCATGATTTCTATCTTGAAGAGTTTGTATTCCAGCAAGAGTGAGAAACCATGCACACAAAGCATGGGCTCATATGTTTCTATTAAGGGGCAAGTGAGCAACATAGATAAATGTTATGGGGAATTTGAGGAATGAGGCAAGACCTGGACTGGCCTGGGCCATTATGAAAAATGTCATTGTAGAAGCAAGAAGTGAAATGAGTTCGAAGGACAGGAAGGGTCTGGTTTAATCAACAGAAAGGAAGAGGCCATTCCAGGTGTGGAATTACTTCAGCTGTGGCAGAGACAGAGAGGTGATGATCAAGGCTGAAGGACAGGGCCTGTGACTGGCAGTTCATAAGAGACTCTGGGGGAAACATGAATAAACACTCTGGCAGTTCAAGTTGAGCCAAATTGGGACATTACATGGTTGTAATGGGAGCATTTTTATGTTGTTGAATAAGCGTCAGTCATGAGGACTATCAGGATTAACTATGAGGATGTGTGCTAATTGGAATGAGTGAGAATACTGGAGGTTTGGTGAGGTCACTTTGGAGACTACTGCCATAATCCAGCCTTGAGATGATAAGTGTGACCTTGGGGATAGCATAGGAAATAGATAAAAAAGAGAGAGATTTGGAAGATGAATGACAGAGTTTACAGGCTGCCTAGAACCAGAAAGACAGTCAAATATAACAGAGGTGCTACCACACAGAAGTGAAATTAAATATATACTTACATACATGCATGCAAAAAAAGTTTTTACCTAAATGCTTATCTCGTTTATGTGCCAGATGTAAGAAGTACATTAACAGAATGGCAACTTAGCGATGAGTGGGAAAGATTGGCTGGAAACCGTAATTATGCCCGTGTCGTTGTATGTAGCGTAGATGTTTGTGTGGTCCTTTTAGTAGCACCAGTGGAGCTTACCTGGAAGCACTGACACACTTGGTGTGGGGCTTGGAGTCTGGAGCTGTCCTAGGTGATTAGGGTCATCTGATCACTTGCTGAATAAGACTGGAAAATGTACACTCATGTTGAGGCGTTTCCAAGAATGGCAAATAATTAAATACACTCTTTTCTTCAATGCTGCATAAAATTAATTTGAATGATTTTGTACTTCAGTTGAATAAAAATACATTAAAAATGAATTAGTTTTTAAAGAAAAGTATGTAGGATGTTTCTTTTGCGTCATTTGACTATTTTCTTCAGATTCTAAATGATCAAGTTTGGTTAAATGCCAATTTGGTTTTTTTTAGGGATTTTTATGTTTGTTCCGAGCTTCCCAGTAATAAATGGTATTTAGAAAAATATGAAATTGCCTGTCTATTATTAAAACATTTAAAAATGTTTTCAAACATTTTAAAAACAGTATAGTTATGGAATTATGCTGCTTTTTAATTTTGTGATATCAAGTGCAAACTCCAACTTTATATGTTTTGATGTATAATTTGATTAGAATTTACTGCAGTAAATTTTGTTTCAAGTACATATTCTTCCTTGTAGTTCTTTACTTTTAGACTCAAAGTCATTTTCCTACCTGGATTTTCATTAATTGTTCAGTGTTTTACTGCCTGTTTTTGTGTTTTCATATTAATAAAGTGATATTTGTAGATTGTGAATTGTAATTATGTTTTTACATAAACCCCTTTTGGAAGCTTTGTAAATTTCCTTTTGATTTATTATAGACTATAAACAACTCAAAACAGACTCTATTGTTTGGATTTTTTAAAAAAACTACTAATCAGGTTATATTTCTGCATCATATCCTGTTGTATCCTTCAGTTTTAACTTTAGAAGTGGATTCCTCTTTGTTTTCCTGATCTCAAGGCAGAATTCAGAACACTCAGAACAATGTGTGAGACAGAAGGACGTTTTCAGTGGGAAAAAAAAGTTTAGTTCCAATCCTCTCACATGTCTGTTCTATTTTTAAAAAATGAAGTGCCAGAAAAGTAAATAATAATGATGTGAATTATTTCTTTAGAAAATCAGCTGTCAATTAACTAATGAACATTCTTTTTAATCAGTGTTAATTGACATATTTCCTGCACTTATAAATTCAATTCTTGCATAAAATGGGTTCATTTTGACTTTTCCTGATTGATTTCCCTTATATGTTTTGGTTGTTCTGTTGGGTATAATTCTGCATTATTTCCTGAATTCCCTAGTCTGGAGCTAGGTGGAGCTATGGGATCTTCTGTAAATGTACACCAGGCAGTGACTCTAGGTCTACTCGTGACAATCAGTGCCTAATGTCCATGTTAAAGCCTTCTTGCTTCTTTATTCTTAAAGAGAATGTGGAAGAAAAAGTCTAGACTTTGAAAACATGGTCATTAAAATGAACAGATAATCCCAAAGTTCCCCAATTATCATTTTGTACTGAGCAGTGAAACAAACAAATGTGAAAACTCCCCAAACCGAAACTAAAAGAAAAACACACATACAAGTTACAGATGTAACTACCCTTAACATTCATACTAGATTAAATGTTTTATCATTAAAACTACGTTTATTTGTTTTCCAAAAGAATACAATTCTCTGAAAAGTCTGCAAAGTATAGAATGTGATGGAAAAAGGAAAATATGACACTTGTTTCTGGACCCATCTGCCAGGTTTTATACACGCACATTTGGTAGATAGATGTAATTTATATAGATAGCTATATATCCATATATAGATATATAGATATATAAATATCTATTTAAGAAGGTGGAAAATATTTCAAAAAGAAAGTAAATGTTTGCCTAAAGCTTTTGGTTAGGATTCAGCGTTTTCTCATGCACGGGGTGGTTTAGAAAGTCTCGTCATTTAATCTTGCCTGTTACATTTTGTGTGGTGGTTTTGTTTTTCTCTCAGCTCTCTATTGAGCCAGCTGTGCAGTTGTCTCGACTTGTTATTCAGTGTGTTTAGGTCCTGAGAAATATGCCCAGACTGCTGTCTTACTGCTTAATATCTGTTAGGACAGAAGTTGTTAAAGGTCATCTGCTTACTTCAAGAAACTAATTGTAATAAATTCTTCTGTGTGCTCCTCTAATTGGATTAGCTTTAGCTCTATGCATTCCAGATATCTAGATAATTGTGTGGATGATTTTTATTTACCTAATTTGCCAAATACTACTGAAATCAAATACTTATCTGAACTCTACACTTTCTTTGTCTTGTTTTTAAGTCACTTGCAGACTTTAACCTAATTCTCTTTATTTGGGAATTGCATCTCTGTAAATTAAAGTTCATTTTCCCTCTGTATTCTGCCCTTATTTACTTTTCAAATCTAGAGGAGTAAACAGTATTTTAAATAGTTCCTAAAGGCTGTGAGTGGAAGATAGATGGTTCTTGGTTTGGCTTTATTAAGCACTTCACTCCAAGAGTGTATTATCTTTCCAGCTAGCTATTCAATAAATTATAAATAAATAGATAGATATATTGTAACAAGTATAAGTTATTATAAAATAATAAATAATAAAGATTAATTAATAGATTGGTATAGGTATTAACATTTGAAATACCCAGTTAAAATTCACATAAGAAAGGTTGCACTAAAGTTTATATCTGTTACAGGCAGAATCTTATTCAAGACCTACTTGTTTGTTATTTACAAACAATTTGACTGGATACAATATCAGCCTCTTTCTCTTAAGAAGCCTTGAAGGCCATTCAATCCTCACAGCAGTGATATATGCTGCATATGGCATGGTACCATTTTAACAAGTGGTGAAACTGTAGCTCAGAGGACCCGTTCCCTTGGTCTGAAATCATTTAGCTTAGTAAAGTGGGAGATTTATACTCAACAGTTGTCTTGATTCTCATATCAGTGCTTATCCTAGCCATTCATTATTCATTTGTCCAGTCAGATACCTACCACCCATTCACAGCACTTAGGTACTTTTTTTGTGCCACAGCATTTTAACAGTAAATGGCACCACTGAGGTCTGCTTGTAAAGGGAGACAGACAGTAAACAAGTTGGAAAAATAAAACAATATAGAAGTATAATGTGCTATAAAGGACAAAAACAGGATGTTGTGGGAGTGACTAGAAACAATCAACATTGGGTAGGCTGATCACAGAGCGTCTCTGCAGAAGCCATACCTGAGTCTACATTATGATTCTAGAAGCAAAAAGGAAAAAGAAAAGGGTAATAGGCATCTGGGAGTGAGAGAGGAGGCAGGATGATAACAAGTAAAGCAGTTAGGAACAAAACAAAGCTAAGAATGCAGGAGCTCATCATAATAGCCCCTTCTAACATAGATACCTCTAAAGATAGCCCTGTATTATAGCAGAGTGCACTTATTGATGCTCATAATGATAAAATTAGTCATTTTCAGAAAGTAAGCACTTACGAAGAATTTTAGAAAAAAAAATAAATTTAGAATAAATAAGTTTTGGTCCTTAAGAATAAAGAACCTTTAGTAGAAAGTTCAACCTCAAGAGAATACCGCAGTACCTGAAGATGGCAGAGAAGGAGACCTAACTGCAGCATTTATATTTCCCAGTTTTTAAAGGGCATACAGAATGTATGGAAGTATGGAATGGAGTAAGATTTTGTTGTTATTGTTATTAGACTGAAGTATAACTAACATAGAATAAAGGACACAGATTTCAAATAAACAGTTCAGTGAGTTTTATCAAATGTTATCATTGGCGTAACCACTGCTCAATGTAGAACTTTTCCGTCACATCTGTGAGTTGCTGTATACCTCTTTCCAGTCAGTTCTCCCCATTCCCAGAGACAACCAGTGCTCCGACTTCTGTCACCTTAACTTAGTCCTAGAACTTCATAGCAATGAAATCATTGTTTGCGTTCTTTGGGACTTGGCTTCTGTCAGTCTGCATAATTATTGTGAAATTTATGCATACAGTTGTGTGCATCAATGGTTTATTCCTTTTTTATTGCGGAATAATATTTCATTGTGTAAATCTACTACAATTTATTCATTCTCCTCCTCAGCTTTCCTAGTTGTCAGGAAGTGAGATCTCGTGGTGTTTTTAAATTTAAATTTCCCTTATGATTAATGCTCTTTGGTCTTTTTTATTATTTTAAAATTATTTAAAATTAATTTCTGTTACATCCCATAAAATTCACTCATTTAAAGTATATAATTAGTATTTTTTTCCTGTATTTGGATCCTGCAACCATCACTATAATCTCATTTTAGAACATTTTCATCACCTCAAAAGAAACCCTGCACTAATGTGCAATCACTCCCCATCTCAATCTATATATTTTAAAATGTGTTTTAGAACTTATAATTTTTTTTTTAAATCAGAGTCCTATCAAAGAGTTATGTTGGCTTTGTCTACATCGATCACAAAATGGCATATTTCCTAATAGTTTCATCTTTTCAAATTCCTTTGGAGAGCATAAGAAAATCTTTAGGTGGAATGCTCTCTAACTTGAATGTGCATTCAGATCACCTAGAAATCTTGTTAGAATGCAGACTCTGATTAGGTAGGTCTGGAGTGAGGTTGAGATTCTGCATTTCTAACAAATTCTCACATGATGCCAATGCTGCAGGTTGTGTTGGGGCCACTTTGAGAGCTGCATGGTGGGAGATTTTGGTTGGAATGTCTTGAAAGAGGGACAGTATGAGAGAGACTGCATTTGTGTTGTAAATTTTTATCTGATGTTTTATATGAAGATTAAATTTTTATTTTCAGAGCCATTCTTAATCCATTTAAAAAATGTTTATTCATCACATCTCTTTGTAAGTTTATAAAAAAGGGGATGGACTTAAAGAATTTTAAAGGTAGGATTTAAAAGAAGTCCTCCAAAATCTTAGAGTATGTCATTAGTCTGTTGATAGCTTCCCAAGGACCCTACTGAAGAGTGAATGAGAAACAACTGAATAGTAAGAATTCTTAAGGGTCTCTGTAGGGACTGGTTGACTAAAAGTAAAATTTTTTCAAAACCCTTTAGGGCCTTTGCTCAAATTCTGGAACCACTCCTTCATTGGATTCTCCCAGACATTTCTGAAGATCTGCGATGAAGAGGGAATTGTACTCAGAGCTGGAGCCATTTGAAAGATGTTGGCCTGGCCCTCTGGGAACAGAGCAATATCCATCCTGACCTCAGTCAGTCATTGTATTTTTTTAGTTGAATAGTGAACAAAAGGACAATACTAGATTCAGTAATTGCATCAAAAACATTAAGTTTAACGTATTTTGTTTCATAAAGTGCAACAAACCAGGAGCTCATTTAGACAACCCTCTTTGCAAATGTAATAGCCTCGACGGAATCAGTGCCTGGTAAAAGCTGTTTATTGGTCTCTCTAGTTTAAATGCACACAGTTCCTTAAAGTTGGCTGTAAAGCACACTTTTCCAAACAAACAAACAAACAAACAAATTTTTCTATTCTTCATCAGGCAATAGAGATAGTTTGTATAGACCAAATCATTGTTGGATTGAGTTAAAGGATTTTAATTTTCTACAAAAAAAAAAAAAAGAAATAGTAGATGCCTCATGCTACTCTTGGCCTTGGCAGACATGTAGACTTAACAGACGAAATGCAAAGAAGGCTCTGCATCTGAATTTTTATTTTCAATTCTTTTCAGAAGCGGCAGCTCTGCCTCTGCTCTGGGAGCTGTTCCATCATGGTTGTTTTGATCTCTCTTTCCAGGTCTGGTGACCTCCACTCAAAATCTTGCTTCCTTGGAGTGTTCTTCATCATGTCTGATTCTTCTTAAATTTTAAATTATATTACGATATTAAATTTTACCAGTAGGGGACACTGCCTTACATTGTCTGAAGTCTTGATTTCAAGATAGAAGTTGTGTACATGAAAGCACTCCAATATAGAAACTTTGTATAAGGAGTTTATTTACAGTGAAATATATAATTCTGGCAATCTACTAAAGAACACCACCAAAAATGCCAGTATTTTATGAGGGCTCAATATGCAATGACTTACTAAAAAATATCACTAACTTTTTCAAATAGTGAGAGGTAGCAAATTAAGATTTATTTAGTAATGATAATAATTGCAGTTGATTTGCAGACAGGAGGATTCTGTTTTCTACTCAAATCTAGCCAGATACCATGTGTCCATTTGGAAACATCACTGAGGTGCCCTACATTGTCATTTTGTTCATTTCAGAGAAAATAATTCTGGCTGCAACATTTTAACTATGACTGTGTGTTCTTAGAACTGAGTAACTTCCTCAGACTGAACATAGTAAATTAGTTTCAATTTCCTGCCAAAATTTATAGACAGGTTGTAAATGAAAAAGCTGCCTCTGCTCTTCATTATCACTATGTATTATAGTTTTTTAAGTAAAAATGTTATTTACTTGCTTCACCGTCAGATATTAAACTACAGAGGCATCCATCAACAGTTCTGTTGGCACTGTAGAGAAAAAAAATCATGTGACAGCACACCTGGCTTTAGTGTTATAGAATAGAGGTAGTGTTGCAAGGTGACTTTGATATGTCAGAAAAGCTAATTATGTCCCATCAAAGGACTGAAGAAATTGCCTTTTTTAATGAAAAGTATTTTATAGAAGGTGACAATGATCTTAGGCAAAGCAGTAAAACTAGGTGTGTAATTATATACATTCTTTAAATTCTTATTAGACTTAGCTAATTGACATGTTACTGTTCAATAACGTAGAAAAAAACTTGGTTCAACATAAAAACCAGAATAATGGTTTTGGATTGTAGAGATACAGTCTAATCTAAAATTCAGTCACTCTCTATTTTCCCAAATACAGTTTTTCTGGACATTTTTATAGCCATGCATGTTTTTACTTTATGTTGAAATAAGAGTATAGCAAATTTTTATAAGAATAAACTATTAGTCAACAAAATGAAAAGACAACCTACAAAATGAGAGGAAATATTTGCAAACCACATATCTGATAAGGACTTGACATCCAAAATATATAAGAAACCTATACAACGCAATAGCAAAACAAAACAAAACAAAACAAAAACCAAAAACTAATAACCCAATTAAAAATTGGCAAATATTGTTTCGAATAGACATTTTTCAAAGAAGACACACAATCGGCTGACAGGTACATGAAACAATGCTCAGTGTCACTCATCTTCAAGAAAATGCAAATCAAAACCACAATGAGATATCACCTCACACCTGTGAAAATGGCCATAATCAAAAAGACAAGAGATAACAAGAGTTGGCAAGGGCATAGAGGAAAGAGAACCATTGTGCACTGTTGGAGGGAATGTAAATTAGTATAGCCATTATGGAAAATGGTATAGAGGTTTCTCAAAGAATTAAAAATAGAACTCCCGTGTGATCCAGCAATTCCACTTCTAAATATCCATCCAAAGGAAATAAATGTCAGTATCTTGAAGAGGTATTTGTACTCCCATGTCCCTTGCAGCATTATTCATAATAGCCAAGAGAGGGAACCAGCCTAGATGTCCATTCATGGATGACTGGATAAAGAAAACATGGTGTGTGTATGTGTACATAATACATGTGTATATATGTATGTGTGTATGTATATGTGTGTATTACATACTATGGGATATTATTTATCCATAAAAAACATGAAAATTCTGCCATTTGTGACAATATGGATGAACCTGGAGGACATTGTATTAGGTGAAATGAGCCAGACACAGAAAGACTGTCTGATTTCATATGTGGAATCTAAAACAAATCAAACTCATAGAAGCAGAAAGTACGATGGTGATTACCAGGTGCTGGGGGGTGGGGTGGGGTGAGGGAAATGGGCAGATGTTGGTCAAAGGGTATAAAGTTTTAGTTATAAAATGAATAAGTTCTGGAGATCTAATGTACAGCATGAGGTTATAGTTAATAATACTATATTATATACTGGATATTTGCTAAGAGAATAGACCTTACAAATTCTTACCATGTATGTGGGTAACTGTGTGAGGTGAGGTGATAGATGGTTTAATTAGCTCGAGTGTGGTAATCATTTCACAATGTGCAGGTATATCAAATCGACACACTATATACCTTAAGCATATACATTTTTTAATTTGTCAATTATGTCTCAAGCTGGAATGAAAAGAATATGCTATCAGTAAAATACCACAATTTTCTTAGCTAAGGGTAACACATTGTCCAAGTATCTTTTCACTTTTGATATATATGTTATATGTATAAGTGTGTTTCCCATACATACACACATATATATATAAATTTAATTTTTTTAAAAGAGCCATACTAAGGGTGGCTATGAAGTGAGTCTTGCTGTTCTATATTTATGGATCAAGAGCAGAACTTTTTGTTAGCTCTGACAGAATATATGTGATTATTAGTGATGTCTTTTTTTAGGAAATTGTAAATTATAGGAATGCTGCACAGGAAGAAAGAAATGAAGCATACAGTAGTTATTTAGGTTTACAAGATTGACAATGATTTTTTTTTTTCTTCTTTACAGAACTTTCAGCACGTAAAGCAGAAAGCGGTAATTGTTGGTTGCTTTAGATGCCCTTAGCTATTTGGGATGTAGAGAGATGTGTGCTATAAATGTTTTACTCCTGTGATAGTCATCACTTCGGAATGGTTCAGTTATAGCTGCTTTGTAAGAAGCGTTCATGAAGAGATACATTCTGGCTGCATGCTATAATGATGACCATTCAGTTTTTGAAATTGCGAATGTGAAAGAAATGAACCTGTTGCTGTTACTGGACACCAGCGTGGTTCCTGAAGCTCCCCGCGTTTACATCTCAGACAGTAGGCCCAGTGGGGACTGTGTCAGGGCAATCAACAGAGTCATTTTAATGCTTCGGGTGGGAGAACTGCTCAGGACATGCTTAAGCTGTTTGGATTTTATCATTCTGAAATCATAAATTGAGATGAAGGGATTAACCAACCCAGATCATAGAGTTCATATATATAAATGTGAGTACAGTAACCAGGGTATGTTGTTTATCCTCATCCTACCCCATGTTCTGTGACAAAGGCCAACTCACTTCTCTCTCTATTTTGTAAAGCCGTGGTCAACTCTAAGTTTGCTTAGATTCTATGGTAGTGTGACCTTCATGGAGGAAAACACTGTAAAAATGGATTATTTATAGGAATCTAGGCCAGAGTGTTATCTTGGGAACCAAATCCCTTAATGGATTGTGAGGGTAGTGTGAGATCCTAAAATAACTCTTGATTGCTCACACTGAATGTTCTTTGTAAAGCTATTAAAGATTGTCTTTTATCAGCATAGAAAATGGGGAATTGGATATTTGGTTGGAGGTGGTTTGGCTAGCGTACTTACTCCTGGTGCCTAATCAATTTTTTTACTTACAGTTCATGGCTTGATTCTGAAATTAGGTTTGCAGATCCTGAATATCACTGGGCTTATTATTCTTTTTGCCAGTGCTGGCTTGACTGGCCAACAAAAGCCAGGTGCCAGACTCCACTCAGATTTAAATGGACTCTCACTGATGATTAGTAAAATTTCAGCGGGAAAGAATGACAAGGTTCTTTTCACTCTGATTGTCTTATTAAGTGTGAAAGAGCTAAGCCCCCTTTATATTGATTAGACATAATGTGACTGTTCTAAAGGATTTATTTCTTTGAGTACCTGGATTGTGTTTCTCAAAAGGAGCAGACTGCATCCACAACCTTCTTTTCCACACTGCCAACTTCTGATTTGTGGAGATTGCTCTATAAAATGACCCCCCTTTTCTGAAAGATTCTCCGCACTGTTTTCAAAAGGGCTGTCAAAGCCCAAGAAAAAGAAGTTTGCTGTTGATGTTCTTTGAGAAAGCTTGGGAGAGTTGTTTGTCCTTTAACATCGTTTAGCATGCTCAAGTTATCAGCTGTTCTCCATCTCTAGTTTTGGCTGGTTGCCTGCAAAGTCCATACAGTATATAACAGTTTGGAATATAGCAGAATGTGCAGAACCCTTGTTATCTTCAGAAACGTACAGCTGATGTGGGGCTGCACACAAATGACTTTCCCATGGACAGGATATCTGGTCTAACTACTTGAAAAAATTGTATAATCCTATAGGGAACCCTAGCTAACTAATGCAATAATTATCTAGGAGTGGAGCCAACATCCTGCGATTATATTAGTACAAACGTGCTGCAGTGTTTCTGTTTATGTCTGTCTCTTGGCATCTTGAGTTAATATTTTATTATATTTCATTAGGAAAAAAATAAGCCAGAGAAGCCTTGGAAGCAAGATCGTTGGAATTACCTGTTGTGTAAGGTTTGGAAGTTTCTATGAAACTTCTTCCATCTTGATGAAATAATTTCATACCCCTGAAAACAATTCACATTTATATTGTACGTAAATAGAGGCAAGTATTTTCTGAGGACTGTGCTTTAGAAAAACATGACCGTATTAGATGTTATCTTTAGCTACTTCATTTGTTCTTTTTATAATTTTTTAAATCTGTGTCTATGTAATGTACCATTTTCAAAACTATAATTAAATTAGTTTTTTTTTTTTTTTGGCTGAATGCAGAGCAGGCTTAATATCTACAAGCTGATAAACCCTAACTTGCAACTCTTTTTTTCAACAGCATGCTATATATTTTATGCATAACTTCGATTATACATCGATAATATAACAACATTTAGAATGTTGCTTAATAAAATTAGAAAGCAACTAGAAAGATTTAAACTTTTGTCTTTCTTTTAGTCGTGAATGACTCACCATGGTCGTTTGGGGTGGGTGAGGAAATTAACTTTATTTCTCAATCTGAAAAGTAAGAAAAACTCTTGGAGTTGGGAGATGATCCTCAACAGTGGCATGCTGGTGCTGTGACTGCACTCTTTCAAGGGCAAATTTCTGGTAGATTCCAGGCCTGGCTCCTGGAGGAATATCTGGGGCTCTGGGCATTCTGTACAGGAGCCTTGCGCTGGGTTAGTGGCAAAGGAGGGGTGGATTATTCCGAGAGAGAACAAGTTTGTAACAAGGAGTCACGAGGACTCTTATGGGCACTCATCAGTTTTAGTCTAGGCAACAGTCTTCTACTCCCAGAGCTTTCGCTCTGTCCCTGCATCTTGAGCATGTTAGGAGTGGCAAAGCCAGATCCAGGTCCCCAGGTCCCAAGAACTGGTGTTGCACTGCGGTTGTCATTCTTTGAGGGTCCAGTAGATAACTGACAGCCTGAAATGAAGCACCTCTGCGACACATTTTGGTATTAGGCAGCACAAGACCTTAGGTATGCATGCATCTTCCTTTTTACTTTCGCAGGGGCTAGAGCAAGGTCTCAGCTACAGTGAAGCTTGAAGCTGTGAACTGGCTTTCACTGCCTTTGGCATACAATGGCTGGAGTTGATTTAGGTTTCAAAACTTTGCATATTCAAAAGAGCAATTCTGTAAATTCCCCGTGTTTAGAAATCCGTACCATTCCTCCGTTTCCTGGAAGTAGGACTCCACTGAGAAATCTTTGTCACCTGCCAACACTTCAGTCCTGTCGCATGCACAATTATCATTAAATTTAGTGCTAAATTGCTCTATACATTTTTCTAGCTTACATCTTCCATGAGGACAGTGATCAGAAAATCCTTTTATAATCTCTCTAAAATTTAGCATAATATTGGGTAATCTAGAAATGTCAATAGACTACTTTACCACTGGATTGATTGGTTTTCTGGTAAATGACTGATTCCAAAAGCTTTGTCTGTAGATTTCTGTGTTATTTACCTTCCTCCGTTCCTCACACAGGATTGCTGAACGTATTGATGGTAGGACTCCTCGACAAAACATACACATTGAGGGCTACAGATTGAGTCTTTGGGCTCCAAGTTAAGATCCTGCTGTGGGATCTTTTCAATGTTATGACCTTGGTTTATTCGAAATGTGGTTTGTAGACAGTATGGCACCATCTGGAAGCTTATTAGAAATGAGAAATCATGCCCTTTCTTTTACTCATCGACTTAAGAGACTTTGAGGACGTTGGGAGATTGTGAATCTGAAAAGATTCAGAACTGTTAATTCAAAACTTCATTAAGAGTTCACTTTCAGTACCATCAAATACCACTCAGGGTGAGTTTGGGAGGCCTGGTGGAATTTGGGGGATCATTCCAACCCCATTCCTGGTATGCCTTTACTAGGAACAGCAGATTAGACTTTGCTAGGAACAGAAATGAGCTTTTATTGCCCTTGTAAAGACACCTTATAGTCCACCTCAAGAAAGCATGTATTCTTTTATTTTCTCCAATCCATTTGGAATATCATATAAATTAAGAATTTATATGTTTTCTTGGTATTTCTGGAAATACTAGTAAAAGTAAGTTTCCAAATGGTTGTTGAATCACCTTTTTTAGCCTCAGTAACTATTTATTATGTTAGCATTGTGAGTAGTGGGAAGAATATTGGCTTTGGAACCAATTGCAAACTGGATTTAAATCCTGGATTTACCACTTATTAGGACTCTGCAAACTTGAAGAAGTTACTTAATCTCTCTGAACCTCAGTATCCTCTACTGTAAAATGTCTCCGAACCTCAGTGTCCTCAACTCTAAAATGGGGCTGTGAGACCAACTGTTTAGAATCTCTTTGCTTCACAGTGGTGAAATACTTTACCAAGGAAGGATTTAAGAAGACCCATATACTGCGCACAGAGAGTATTATCCAAGCAATGGCAGAAGTCACCATCATTACCATCTCCTTCCCCATTCTTTCTTCATCATCCTCACCAACCACTAATGGAACATTGTTAATATTTCATTTTCCAAAATACTGCTGAGACCTAAATTGTTGTTCACTGTTTCATTTTTTACCACCGGTGTTATTTTCTGTGTCCAAATGCATAAACCACATTTTTCTTCGTGGGAATAAATACAGGATAGTAGCTAAGTCTTTCATTTCTTCTAGGGCAAAAAGTTTGGCTTCTCAACCTTGAGTAGTGGCAGTTAGAAGGTATCTGAGAGCCCACTTAGTGTCAGAGAACCACTGCAAATGTTATTAATAGACAAGGGCTAATGCAGTAAAAAATATGAATAGATAATGTTGGCAAATTTGAAATGCAAGTGTTGAAATAAATGAAACAGGCCTGCCTACCTTGCTAAAGATACATAAAGGAACTGTTCTAAAATTTGAATACTTTATAAATAGAATTGCGGCTTTGTAATTAATAGTGTGGGTCTTTTTGAACCTTTTGTATTTTTTCCTCCAAAGAAATAATGAAACGGAAACATAATAGATGTACAGAACCTACAAAGCATTTGCCAAACTGAGCCAACTATCAATGAAGAGACTCACTCTCTAATGAGTCTTGCCTGGGTGTGTTGGTTACATCTTCACACAGGAATATGGGAAGACAAATCTTATCTTGTGCTTTTCCGTAAACCAAAGTCAAATATTAAGTTGTGTGTTCTCAACCTGTTTTTATGAGTTCCCATCATAAATCATGCCATTGTAACATAAGCATTTGACCCTCATTATGAGACATCAAGAGAACTGTCACCATCGCTCTAGCTCCAGTGTCTCCAGTAAAAATCGGAACTGCTCTAGGATCTCACTTGGTGAAATCCAGGGTGTTGCCTGCCAGTGCTTTGGGTCTTGATGTTTTATGAATTTTTCTTCAGCCTGTGTATTTCTATCACACTTGACAGTTCTGATTAATGGTCCTTAGGCTGAAGACTAGTTTTTAACAAAGGAAAATACTTGATATTATTAAGCAGGACCTGTTTGTATTTGCTTTGGGGATGCAGGATGCAAAAATTAAAAATATTTGAGATTGGTATCTAGGCAATATATGAAATCACATAAACAAGTATAATCAATAATATCGCTTCAATACTAGGCAACCCTCATGACAACTATTTGGTTCATTTTGAGCTGGATGGAACTGCTGAAAAATAAATATGTTTTCAGTGAACTGAGAATCTAATTTAGAGATGAGGATACTTGAGAATTCTTGTCCTTTGAGGGGTAGTCAGACGGTTGGTCTGTTTAATATCAGGGTGTCATACAAAGGCACATTTTTTTTTTTACATGGAGCTTTAGCCTAATGACTGTGGCTGTCTAACAGTCACTACTGGTGTCTGGCAGGCAGTTGGGGCATTTTCAGAGGCCTGCAGGGTGTGTGTCATTACACTGACATTTTATGCAGCAAGGACATTGAGACATTTTGGCATTATTTTTAAAAATCAGTTTTCAGTTTCATCAGTCAAAAATAGGTAGACTGGATCTCTTTGGTTCCTTTGTTTCTTGTTTAGTGAACGTTATCTGTTCAATTGGGTTGAATAGTAATTGGGTTATATTACTGTAATTCATTTATTAACAGAGCAATAGAATCCACAGTAGTGTGTTTCCATCTTAGAACCCACAAATTACCAATTAAACACAATCTTCTGTTCTAAAACAATGTGATTATTTTTATTTAAGCCTATTTTGGAAGCTGAGTCACTCGCCGCCTGCATATATCTTTGTTTAAAAAGCATTAGTGGAATATTACTGAAGCTGAAGCCATTACTTATTTGTTTGTGATCTACAGGGGCACGTGGTAATAGCTTTTCATGCAAGCAAAGCCTGACCACGTTTGGGATGTCCCTTCTGAAGGTTGGCTAGTTACAACAAGTTTTAAAAGCAACACACTCAGGATATTATACCTCTTCGAAAATAAAATTAATTTATTTGAAAATGGTGGTAAACTGCTCTATCAGTCAAAAGGAGGCTAAACTACTGTAATGAGAATGCTGTTTTCTTTGATTTAGCAATATTGATTGAGCACTGTTCTTTACTTGGCTTCACTTCATTCCCTTTGGGAGTTGCAGCAAATTTAAAATCACATCCCTGCCCTCAAACTGAAGACAGTGTAACTGTAGACATAGCAAGAACATACACGAAAAGCTGAACAGCCATGCAGGGTGATTCTACAAGAGGCATAAGATGAGATAGTGCTTCAGTACTAAAGGTCAGCATAGGCTTTGCGCGTCCTACGATGATGACAAAGGGCTCACTGTCGATTTCTGTAGCCTGAAAAGTCATCAGAGAGGTGGTGGAAAGTGAGCTGATCTTAAGGAATATGAGGGAGCTTAAGGCCTCAGGCTTCCAGCTGGGGTAGATGGTGTGCAAGGGGCAAGGAGGCGCATGACATGGTCACCAGAGAGTGAGAAGCAGGAGAGCAGTGAGGAGACTGGGGTCAAAAGGGCAGAAGCCAGGTGTTACACAGGAGCAAGCACTGATTTGTAGGGAGGAGAAACGTTTAGAAGGGCTAAAAATCCATGCTTTTCTAGATGTCTGTGTGGAAGTATCCAGTAAACAGTGGTGGATGTGTAATGAGATTCATCCACAATACAGCTGAGGGTGAGGATGCCAGTCTTGAAATCTTCCCAGCAGAGGGAATTGGGTTGCTGGGGCAGGGGACCAAGGTCTATTTCCAGAAGAGAAGATAGCAGTCAGAGGGCAAAGCATTGAGAAGAGTATGGGTCTCACAGCTGGAAGGAAGAGATAAGGCCTTGAAGTCAGTGTCAAAGGGATACAAATGTGTTTGGAGGTGCGGAGGTGCCAAGATGCTGAAGTCAAAGAAAGCCCATTGGTCATGACAGTGGAAACCTTTGAGAACCCAGTAAAATAGCAAAAAACAATTTAGTTGGCTTTGGAAAAAATGGCTGGGTGTTTTGTGAAACCTCAAAGCTGGCAGATTCTGTAAGTTAAAGAATTATACATAACTTTTTTTTAATTTTTGAATTTTTTCATTACAATTGACATTCAATATTACATGTTTCAGTTGTATAGTACAGTGGTTAGACATATACCTTACAAAGTGGTCTCCTGATAAGTCCAGCACCCAACTGACACCACACATAGTTATTACAATATTATTCCCTATGCTGTATTTTACATCCCCTTGATTATTTTGTAACTGCCGATTTGTACTTCGTAATCCCTTCACCCTTTTCATCCGTGCCCGCAACCCCCTCTGATCTGGAAACCATTGGTTTCTTCTCTGTGTATTTGAGTCTGTTTCAGTTTTGTTTGTTAATTTTGTTTTTCAGATTCGACATGTAAGTGAAATCATATGGTGTTTGTTTTTCTCTGTTTGACTTATTTCACTTAGCATAATACCCTCTAGGTCCATCCATGTTGTCGCAAATGCTAAGATATCATACTTTTCTATGGCCAAGTAATATCCTATTGTATGTATGTACCACTTTGTTTTTATGCAGTCATCTGTTAATGCCATTTGCATTGCTTCTGTATCTTGGCTATTGTAAATAATGCTGCCATGAGCATAGGGGTGCATAGATCTTTTCAAATTAGTGTTTTGGCTTTCTTAGGATAAGTACTCAGAAGTGGTGTGGCTGAGTCATAAGGTAGTACTATATTTAACTTTTGAGGAACCTCCATACAGGTTTCCTTTGGGGCTGCACCAATCTGCATCCCACCAGTAGTGCATGAGGATTCCCTTTTCTCTACATCCTCACAAACCCTTGTTATTTGTTGATTTATTAATGACAGCCACCCTGACAGGGGTGAGGTGATATCTCATTGTCGTTTTAATTTGTGTTTCTCTGATGGTTAGTGACGTCGAGCATCTTCTCATGTCTTTTGACCATCTATATTTCCTCTTTGGAGAAATATCTATTCAGGTTCTCTGCCTGTTTTTTAATTGGATTTTTTTTATTGGTGATAAGTTGTATGATATATTTTAGATGTTAACTGCTTGTTGGATGTATCATTAGCAAATATCTTCTCCCATTTGTAGCTTGTCTTTTTTTTTGTTGATAGTTTCCTTTGCTGTGCAGAACTTTCCAATTTGATGTAGTCCCATTTGTTTATTTTTTGTTTGTTTGTTTCCCCTGCCTAAGGAGATATAATTCAAAAAATATATTACTAAGAACATTGTTACATATCTTGATGCCTATATTTTCTTTTAGGAGTTTTATGATTTTGGGTCATAGATTTAGTCTTTAATCCATTTGAGTTTATTTTTGTATATAGTGTAAGAAGTGGTATAGTTTCATTGTTTGCATGTATCTGTCTATTTTTTCCAGCACTATATATTGAATAAACTGTCTTTACTCCATTGTATATTCTTGCCTCCTTTGTCATAGATTAATTGATCATATAGGCATGGGTTTATTTCTGAGCTCTCTATTCTATTTCTTGATATGTGTGTCTGTTTTTTATGCCAGTACCATGTGGTTTTGATTACTATAGCCTTGTAGTATAGTTTGATATCAGATAATGTGATACTTCCAACTTTATTCTTCTTTCTCAAGATTGCTATGGCTATTCAGGGTCTTTTGTTGTTGCATATGAATTTTCGGATTATTCCTTCTGGTTCTATGAAGAATGCTGTTGGTATTTTGATAGGGATTGATTGAATTGAATCCATAGATTGCTTTGGATAGTATGGACATTTTCCTGATGTTAATTCTTCCTATTCATGAGCACAGTGAATGCTTCCTTTTGTTTGTTGATGATATTTTTAATAGGCTGTTTATCTCCCAGATAAGCAAAGACAGAAGAGGAGTATTATGTGCAAATGAAAGAGCAAGATAAGTAGATATGATATCACTGGACTCTCAGAGGTCAACCTTCATGAACTCAAGGCTTCATGAATCTAATGATGTTCCAAGATTTTAGAAAAACCCTTAGTCAGCAGTGCTTCACTTCCTTTTTGCCTCCCTGCTGCTCTAGATTTGTTTTCCAGAGAATTTAATACTTCAGGGCTATTCCAGGCCAGAGGTGAGCGCACCAAATCAGTTGTTTCACATCCCGTACACCCATTATGCTTGCACCTTCTACAGATCTTTTCTGTTCCTTCTTTATCATCTCAAATCTTATATTCCTAAGAATTAAAGACACAAAAGGGTATCAAGGGTGTAAAGACAAGGGTGTAAAAACACAAAATGGCATTCTGTGAATCAAGCAGTTCTCTGTCTTTCTACCACATGTAAAAGGGATTCTGATAGTTGCCACCTTCCTCAATGCACAATACCAACTACATAATTTGCAGGGTCCAGTGCAAAATGAAAATGCAAGGACATTGTTTAAAACTTACAAAGACATTAAAAAATTCAGGACAGCAACACCAGAACATTAAACCAAGCCAAGCATGTGGCTCATTGATTGCATAGTTTGAATACCCATGAAGCTAACCCTGTCTTTAGAACTGTCCAAGGCCAGAAAGATGGCAGTTACCATTTCATTAGCTTAAGAAAAACACATGATGCGAAGTAGTAGTATAAATATTCAAGCAAAAAAAGTGAATATAGTTGACTAAAGTTCACTCACGATATCAAATGATTTCCGTAAGCCAGCAGATTTGGCTGGGCATACCTCTGATAGTCATTCACAGTGTCAAAATAGTTACTCTTTTTGTTCCCATTTATTCCACTCTTGATCCCACAAAATAGGTAGAGAAGGTGAAGAGAACATTGAAGATATGAGGACTCTTTCAGAGTAACACAACTGCAAATCTCTTTCCACTAAACTAAGGAACTGGTTTTTAGTAGCCACGTTCCTTCTAGATGGGAAGCATTCTAATCATTACCCAAAACCGCTAATTCGAAAACCATCTGAATTTTGTCATCTCTGTTTTCTTCTTATGGAAAAAGGTGAGAAGTGTTATTTTTTTCAGAAGTGTAATTTTACTTTTGGTATGTATTCTTTAGGGCTGTCCGTTTTATTGCAGCTGAAGGCTGGATTTACTATGTTTGCTTTGCCTTTTCGACGTGCTGCTGGGTGGCACTCCCCATCCTCCGGTCCATATGGCTCCCAGCTGGCAGTCTGGGTGCCACAGTAATGGTTCAGTGGCCCAAGTATGTGCAGGAAGGTATGCTTTGGTTCAGCACTGCATAAGCACTTGTTTCATAAATCTTTATTGAATAAATAAATGGAGAAACGTTATTTTATTTTCTTTTTTTTCCCATCAGTGTCTTTTTAGCCAAAGATGACAGAACATAGAACAGCTTAATGATGCTGAGAACTCTTCTACTTGCTAATAGTAGGAGAATTAATTTTCAGTCACTGGTCAAGAAGTTTTATTTGCCTCCACACCCTACAGTAGGGATGGATATCAGTTGATGAAATATAAGCTTTGGGCCAAAATGTGTGTAGATTAGACATATATTAAATTCTCTGGGTAATTATTTAAAGGATTGCTACGTTAATGGATTTTCCATGTTTTGAGTACTATCATTGATTTTCCTCCCTCATTGTCTTTGAAGATTTTGCTATAAATGAAATTAGTTGATGAGAAGCCAGGAGATATTCTCAACTGAGAGTGTCATAGAGTGACAGCTGAAATAGATATACACATGGCCTAAGGCCTGCTAGCTACTGTGAGGCAGAGATGTCCCTGCTTGCCCCACCTCCCATCCCATCCTCCCTTGTTCATTTTTATTAAGTGATAGCACGTTTTACTGCAGCCACTAGAGCATCTTTGCTATTTGGAGGATTAGAATGTCTGATGCGGATGTTGTTTTGGATCTAAAACAACTGTGACATTGATCCTTTTCAACGGGCAAGAGTTATTATCTCCTGCCATCATCCACTGCCTCCACTAGGATATGCTAGGAATCTGTATCTAATTACCTGTGCAGCTAATTACCTCTGCCATGTTAAGCAGCAGCAGTAATCTCATTTCCCTTTCAAGTCCATTTTATGGCATCAAACTGTATTATATTCCCCTTTTAATGGCTGCTGACAAAATTATAGCAGCACCACCCAGGACTTGATGAGGAATCTGCCTGCCCATGACACAGCTGCACCTTGTATGTTTTCTGTTGATTCCTTTTCTTTTTTTAACAGTGTGTTATTAAATACCTATACGTCTGAATCATCTTCCCATAGCTCCATTTGTTTGATTAGCATTATGTTACTGTGACAAGACACTATATCAGTAGTAATCGATCTGATTAGCATGGAGATGATATGAACACAGATTGTATTGATGTTTAATAGTGCAAGCATC
Source organism: Eonycteris spelaea (assembly GCA_003508835.1). NCBI lineage: Eukaryota > Metazoa > Chordata > Mammalia > Chiroptera > Pteropodidae > Eonycteris > Eonycteris spelaea. The sequence continues at coordinate 8,502,543 of PUFA01000050.1, read as the reverse complement.
CAGGTGCTGTAAACACTATAGATGTTTTTGTATGCTGCATGCAAGGTCTCTGTAATGAAGACAGCAACCACAGCAGGTTTTAGAGCTCAATGATTTATTTTCTGCAAGTGCCACAGTGGGTCTTGCATAGTATATGGCACTCCTGTCCTGGATCTACACAAAATATTTTAATCAGTGTTCAAAATAACACAAATATTTTCACCAGATAGATTTTAATCTTGCTTTATTAAGAGATGCTTGCCACACTGCAGTAAAAAGCTTACTGCAGTCTCATGGAAAACCAGGCACATTCTTCCCTGAACTATATCCTCAGGTTACTTTATTATTATAATGCATCCCATTTTTAAAGAAGACCTGCCAAATTTTGTGCAGCACAGCCTCTTTCCACTCACACCTTAATCAAGCCTAAAATTTAGCTATCGTATCTGTTTTCACTTTGATTAAATTTTTTGCTAACGATCACTTATTGATCTGGATTCTGTGGTGAAGGAAAAATCAGTGGGCCACCATTTGGGAGCTGGCTCTTGGCAGCATGTGATGAACGGAAGGGAGTCTCTGCCAAGGAACATTTTGTGTAAATTGATGAACCTTTTGCTGGGCTACAGTAGAGGGAGGACATTCCTAGAAAAAGATCTTGCTCTGACATCAGGCATTAATCCTAGTATCTACATATTTCTAGAAACCCTTTTTGTAAACCAATAGAAGCAGAGTTTAAGAGATTTTTTTTTTTTGAGAAAATAAAATATTTGGAGTTTAGAAATTTTTCTTATGACGTGTTTGTATCATCTTGTGGACTTCAAATTTTCTATTAGGATCATAATGGATAGCAATAAAAACATTGAAGGTATGAGTGGAAGTCCTAAATGTGTTCCTAAGACTTTTGCCAAGCTCATGTGTGTTGTGTATATATGCACATGCATATACACATACATAATATGCGTACATACATAATTCAGACACACCTGCACATATGCAAATATATCTGCACTGTGTGTGCATTTGTGTGCACTATACTTATTTACAGTTGTTCTAGCATGCGTGGGTCTTTTCGTCTCTTCTTTCTTTTCCCATCTTCTCTGCTTCTACCCCTCTTTCCTACATAGACACCTAGACCAAAGCGAAAAGCAATTGCTTATTTCTAAAATGGACTATTCTCATTTACTTTTGTGGGCTCCTCAGTATGTTGTTTTATCTTCTCTGGCATGTTCTCCCCAGCTCTTGTCAGCACCATACCTGAAGAGCTACTATTTGCCAGCCAGTACTCAGCTCTAAATCTCTCCCTTTGGACAGTTTTCCTGAATTTGCCTATTGTCCAGCATTTAGTAGTTAGTCGTGCCTTCATCTGGGCACTCCTACAGCCTCGTGCATGGCTTTTATTATAGCATTCCTGACCCTGTGTTTTTATGTCCATGCCTGTGTCCCTTGGATCGAGGAGTCCTTGAAGGCAATAATTAATAATTACACGCCTCTGTATGTGGCAACTAGTGGAATGCTTAGCTTTTTTTTTTTTTTTTATTTAACACATATGTATTGAGTGCCTCTTGAAGCTTACGGTATGGCGAGATCTGAGAAGCAGTGAAAACATAATATGTAACAGATGGTATTAAGTAGATAGGGTGAACCAGAGGGGCCAGGGTAAGATGGAAAATACTGTTGTATATGGGGTAAAGAGGAAGGCTGCACTGAGAAGCTGCAGTCAAGGTGGTGGGAATAACAAGTTCAGAGGCCTGAGACTGGGGCTTGCTTGGACTCTTGCAGCAGTAGCAATGGAACATCTGTGGCTGGAGTTGACTGTGAAGAGGGAGGGTAGTAGCAGGTGAGGTCAGGTGAGTGTCAGCTGGGAGGGGGAGGATCTTTAGAGCATTGTAACCACAGTAGGGACTTCAGCTTTTACTCAGAATAAATTGGAGGTTCATTAGATTGGATGAGAGAGTTTTGAACAGGGAAGTAAAATCATCTGATATGTCATGACACTTATGGGATCACTCTGGATGCTGTACTAAGAATCAATGATAGGGATAGACTAGTTAGGAGGTAAGAATTGAGGTGGGAGACATCAGTGGCTTGGACCAGGGTGACATCAGTGGAGGTGAAGAAACAATCAGATTTGGGGTATACTTTGAAGACAGCCTCCATAGGTTTTAATGATAGATTTGATATGGGGAAATGAGAAGGAGAAACAAAGGCAGTTTTAAGAGATTATAACTACAAGAAAGAAGTCTCCATTTATTGAGCTGAGGAAGACGGGGTTGGAGGAAGGGAGAATCAATAAGGCCTTACCTTATGTGTTTAGAGATAATTGTCACACATCTAGGCCAAAAGATCATTTGACAGATATTTACAAAAGACTGGAGTTTATAGAAAAGGTCCATATACATAAATAAATGTGAATATTTCCACATATAAAAGGTTTTTAAATCATAAGACTGAATGAGCCTCCTGGGACTGAGTGTAGATTTGTGACATGGCCCAGGGACCTTCCAATATCTAAATATTAGAGAAAGGTTAGGGAACTGGAGGAACTGGCACAGGAGGGAAATCAGAAGAGAGCATGGTATCCTGACAGCCAACTGTAAACATTTTAAGAAGGAGAAAATAATCAGCCGTCTAAGGTGAGTTAGAGGAGGGCTGAGAACTGGCAACTTGGTGATCTTAGGTTGCTTATAAGAGAACTGTTTCAAGGAATGGTGAGGATGAAAAGGGAGGCAGTTGGTGGAGCCAGCCTTTTCAAAGGGTTATGCTCCAAAGTAGAGAAATGGGAATATGCCTGGAGGGAATCATATTGTCAAAGAAAGGATTTTTATAAGATAGCACTAAGTAAGTACATGGTATTTGTATGGTGGATCAGTAACTGAGCAAATGAGCATACTTAGCAATTCTGAAGCTGTGCTGTCCAAAGAAATTGCTGTGAACCATATGTGTGGTTTTAAATTTTCTAGTATCCACACTAAAATGTAAAAAGAAATAGGCAAAAGTGATTTTAATAATTTCTATTTATCTCAGTATATAGAAGTATCATTTTAAGACATAAGCAACATAATAGTTATTGAGATAACTTATACTCTGTTTTTATAGTGTCTTCAAAATCCGAGTGTATTTTTCTTTTAGAGCACTTCTCGATTCAGGGTGACCACATTGTAAGTGCTCAACAGCCACATGTAGCTAGTGGCCACCATATTGGACAGCACAGTTCTTGAGACTGTCCCTCACAAATGAGAAAGAGCTATCGTTAAAAGTAATGAAGATAATTTTTATTGAATCACATTATTTATTCAAAGTAGATAATTTACACCAATTGATCAAAAATGAATAAAAAATAAAGATGCAATAATGAGTTTGTTGCATTTATATTACATAAAAGCTATTTTAAATAGAAAATATGACTGTTCCTTTCAATGACACTAAGACTTTATCTTAAACTTTAATTTTAGTAAAAAAAAGTTAATTGCCATTTCAGCCATGTAATTGCAGTAAAATTTGAAATGAGTTTAATGTTATTTATAACATTTATAAAGTTTTGGGTTATTTAAAGGGCATTGAAGGTTTTTTATGAGTTATACATGTTAGTACGCAGAGATTAATGGTGTCCTTTGCAAGGAATGTGTATATTCTACTTGAATTTCTTGAATTAGTAGAAGTAGAATTGCATTTTTGCAAGGTTGTATGTTATGCAGACATTTTCTTTAAACTAATAGTTTAAGGTGAGGAAGAACAGAAGGGATTGCAAACTAGAGTCAGAATAAGTTGAAATTCATTTTTTAGAAATCCGAGAAAAATATAGTTAGATCCACGTTACAGTCACAAGCATTTTATTTTTATAGTTTCACTTTCTGTCCATATATAAGTCGAACATCCTTTCCTCAGCTTCCTTATTAAGAGGAGGAAATGGACTAAACACTTCTTAGGATACACAATTCTGTGATTCTCTGAGATGGAAGTGGTTACAATAATAGCAAGCTTATAGTAAATTATAACTGCTGGATACGAATAAATAAACAGGGTACAACACTGCTTGGAGGCGACCCTTGGGTTGAATTTTTGGTGTTTCAGAAATGGACGTTTAAAGTGAATTTCATGAAATAAACTCCTCAAATTTAGTTTTTCAGATTTTAAACATATTAAATAGACGACATAGATAAAATAAGATGTCAGAAATAGTGTCTATCAAACAGCAATAAAAGTCAGAATGCCTTCAGTTCATAAAGAATTATCAAAAAGAATAAACTTTATTCAAAGAAACAAAGCTAAATTTGTTATGAAGGTGATACGGGGTTTATCCCTTTAAGGTAGAGACAGATTGCCTTAAAAATATTTTAATAAATTAATATTTTTTGAAAAGTAGAGGATTAAGGAGAAAGATTTTAAAATATATAATTCAGGTGTATATAGAGTACTGTAAGAGAATGATGTACAAATGTGCATTTCTATTAAATAATGATATTACAGTCCAGCCAAAGTTAGTCACTTTTATTCTTCATGTATTTAAATGCCTATCTGTGAATGAGATAAGTTTACATTTGTTTATTCTCCATTCATGCTATCATTTGGTATTTTTGCAATGAAAGTTGAGAAAATATATTATTTTTGCATTAAATTCTTTACTAAAAATTTACTGTTTTACTCATCATATTCAAAGTTAGTGAATAACAACAAAAAAAGAACTAATATTAACTTTGATGCATTGTGCTTTATCTCAGGATAGTTTATTTTCTCATTCAGATTCTCAGTAGATATAATTTGTTATCTCTTTAGTTTGTTTAAACTAATTTCTTCTGTACTTTTTTGAGTGTAGGAACTGAAAGAATATGAGCATGAGAGCAAGCAGTAGGAAAGGAGTTAGAGATACTTAAGTTAAAGAAAATGATCCTTTTTAAAGAGATTTTTATTAAAATACAGCTAACATACAATATTGTATTAGTTTAAGGTGTACACCATAGCTTTTCGACATTTAAATACCTAAATAAGTGATTACCATAATAATTCCAGCAACTGTCTGATACTGTACAATGCTATTACAATATTATTGACTATATTTCCTGTGCTGTATCCCATGTTCTCATGACTTAATTGTTTTATACCTGGAAATTTGAACCTCTTATTCCCCTTTACCTTTTCCCCTCCTCTTTTGATTTTTCAATCACAGTTGACATTCAGTATTATTTCATATTGGTTTCAGGTGTACAGCATAGTGGTTAGACATTTATATAATTCACGAAGTGATGCTCTTGTGCCCACCTGGCACCAAACATAGTTATTACCATATTATTTACTATATTCCATATGCTTTACTTTACATCTCCATGACTATTTTCTAACTGCCAATTTGTGCTTCTTAATCCCTTCACCTTTTTCACTCCACCTCCCCCGAACTCCCTTCTGTCTGGTTACTATCAGCTTGTTGCCTGGATCTATGAGTCTGTTTCTGCTTCATTTGTTTGTTTGTTTATTTTGTTCTTTAGATTCCACATACAAGTGAGATCATATGGTATTTGTCTTTATCTACTTTATTTCACTTAGCATAATACCTTCCAGGTTCATCCATGTTGTCGCAAATGGTAAGATTTCATTCTTTTTTATGGCTGAGTAATAGTCCTCATTCATATATACAATCGTTCTATCCAGTCATCTATTGATGGACCCTTCAGTTGCTTCCATACCTTGGCTATTGTAAATAATGCAGTGAGCACAGGTGTACATATATCCTTTTGAGTTAGTGTTTTGATTTTCTTTGGATGAATACTCAGAAGTGGAATTGCTGGGTCATATGGTCGTTCTGTGATTTTTGAGGAATGTTTCTTCTATGTATGGAGGTTCTACAGAAAGGAGTACCACCTATTTTTTTTTTTTCTTTTCTTTTCTTGAATAAACAGTATCTGAAAAGCTAGACAGGGCACAAAGAAAGAACAATACTGTTGATTTGCCTAAATAGTATATAGTCTCATAAATGAAATTCAAGCAAAAATAATTTTTTTTATGACTTTTCTTCAACTATGAGCATTTTGGTTTTGGAATATACAGCCTCTCTACTCTGATTGTGCTGGAACCAAACTTTTTCTCTGTGTTCCCCTATGACACTGTTCTGTGTGCTTGTTTATTATATGGATTCTGCAAATGCCGGCTGCTATTATTATTTGTGATTCTACTTTGGAATAATTAGTAAATGAGAAAACTAGAGGTTACATTTTGAAAAAATGGGTGGATTAAATGTCACAGAAGTTTGGGATTTGGGGGTTAATGCAATAGCACAAGTAAATGAAGGTAAATGAAAGTTGGCCTTGGCCTCCATGTTGTGCCCCATCTCTGTCTCTGGATATTAACTAAGGGTGATGTGCTGCATATGGATGAGGTTAAGCTCAAGGGTTCTGGAGTTAGGCTACCCGAGTACCTCTCTCAATGGTGACAACTCGGACACTTTTATCCAGTCCATCTAAAATTTAGTGTTATATGTATGAAATGGGGATAACTTTTAGAACATACCATATGAAAGAGGTTTGAAAGGACTAATTGAAATCATATATATAAATTACATATATTTATTAAGTTCTTACACTGACACAGTGTAAAAGCTTAAATATTTACAAACAAGATCATCATCAATAATTTTGTTGTTGTTGTTACCTGAAGTATTTGTAAGAGAGACTAATAACAGTGCAATTTGAGTGGTAGGTATGTAGGCATACATAAATTTCTATAGTGTTATTAGAGAGTTGAGAAATATATATTCAACCAGATTAGTACATTAAATCAAGGTTATCTAGAGTTTTAACCATTGTTAACATCCTTATTACTTTGAGTCTCTGAGACTGAGGATGAGCCTAATTGTTTAGAGGTCAGAAAATAAGAAAGGCTTTGAACTTTTGTCTAAAAGCAAAAATTGCTGTCTGGTATGCATATAATCTTTATCATATCAAAATAAGCATATTAGTAGTTAATTGCATCTGTAGAGAAGGGGGAGGTTGAAAAGATTTTAACAAGTGAAGGATGATAAAAGGAAATTAATTTATATTACTCAGTGTTAACATGTTCATTGTTGCAGTGTCATACACATTCTTTAGTGTTCTTTCTTTATTATTTCCATAAATATTTTCAAGAAGTAAATTTATAAGTTTATTACAAGTTTACTAAATCTTTAGTTCTCCTAGCTTTGTTTTTGCTGTAAGGGTTTAGACATATCAGAAGAATTTATGAATTTAGGAGGGACTGATGTATTTGTGTCTTTATTGTAAATTTCTCCTTTAGAGTTTAATAACATTGCCTTCAATTAGAATTTAGAGGACAAAGGATTAGCAAATGGTTGCATAAATAAACTTCGTGTACTTTAGTCTGTAGGCTGTGATAAATATAGAACATTTAGACGTTAGGTACTACAGGAGAAATGGACAGATGACCGAAAGAGAGAAGGGGTCAGTAGGCTCTATCCTAAAACTCTTATTTTATAATTGAACTATTTTCCTGAGATAATTATAGAGTCACATGTGGTTATAAAGAATAATACAGAAAGATCTTGCCTACAGCTTCACTGAATTTCCCCCAAGGATGATATCTTGTAAAGCTGTAGTGCAATATACAACTTGGATGTCGACATTTATATAGTCAAGATACAGAACAGTTCTATTACCACAAGGATTTTTTTTTTAAATGCTGATTTTTGATGGCTAAGTCACCTCAAAGGGATCAACCTAATACTGAGCTTAGTTCAAAGAAGCCAGCCAGAAATTTATCAAGACAACATTGATCATTAGCTTTTCCCTCTTTGTTGGAATATTCTGGCAGTCAGGGAAGTAGCAACCACCAGTAGAGAACAAAAGACTACTTCTAATATCTCTTTAAAGTAATAAAATATATATATATATATCCAATAGACCTTGAATTGAGTCAACAACAAATGATTTCTATCAATAATATAAGGACTTAAGGAAAAACTTATTTAAAAACCATTGACTGGTATGAAATGATAAAATCGGGTTCTGGAAGCTGATTATCATGATAGATGCACGACACTGGGAATATACTTAATGGCATAGAATTGTACACTTAAAAATGGTTAAAATAGTGAATCAAATATTATGGATAGGTTACCATAATAAAAACCCCTAAGGAAGCTAACTACAATAAAAAAGACATTGACCATTTCTTGTCTCTCAACTATAATTCAGATGCTTTGTTAAATAACTTTCTTTTAAAAAATATTTAATTTTTAGGCAGAAAGTGTTATGTTCTTTAAAAAGTTGTTGGAAGTTTAAGCCATGCTAGAAATAGTTCTGTACATTAATTGATAACAGTATTCTTCACCCATGATCTTAGGTTTAAATTCTGTATTTGGTGTTTAAATATGAGTTTATAAGGCTCCAGAGATACTTTCTGAGTAGCTAGATGTTTAAACTGTATAACTAATGCTTTGCTATTTGTTCTTGCAGTTATCTCCTAAGTATTTTCTTAAATGAAACCTCCTGCCTTTTTAGGAACTTTAATAAGTTTAATTCATCTCTTTTTACTGTATTTGGACAAAATGAAGTTATTTACCCAGCGTGGCTCCTGAATTTGATGTGCGGCTTCCCAGTGCTCCAGTTCCATGGTGGGCCACGGGTCTCTGGAAATGCTGGTCACTGTTTAAAAGTCTTGAAAAGTGGAAACTGGTGATGACACTAAGAACATTTCAGGTCATCCTCCTGGCCTGGAGCAAGGGCTTGAGAAAATAGAAAAGGATACTCCCATGGGGAATAGAGCCTGGAATGAAACTGTGGTGAGTAGTTTGAAAGAAGAGGATAATAATGTGCACATCTATCATTGTCTTTGGTCTGTTTAGGCTGGTATAACAAAAAATACCATATACTGGTGGCTTATAAGCAAGGGAAATTGATCTGTCATAGTTCTGGAGGCTGGAAAGTCTAAGATCAAGGCATGGGAAGATTTCCTGTCTGGTGAGAGCCCACCTGCTTTATAGCATCTGTCTTCTCACTGTTAACTTCACATGAAAGGGCGAAGGAGCTCTTTGGGGCCTCTAGTCCAATTCATGAGGCTCCGCCCTGATGGCCGCACCTCTCGAAGGCTTCATTTCCAAATACCATCACACTGGGCATGAGGATTTTAACATATAAATTTTATAGGGACACATTCAGTCTACAGCAATTACTGAAACAAGGAAAGCCATTTTCCTTTAGCCTTTGTGTTACTTCCAGGTTTAAGTGAATACATACATTAAGTTGTGTTTGTCTTAGCTTACCTGATAGAGTTGAAAAAACACTTGGATAATGAGAGATGCAAGAGAAGTTTGAAATCAATTAGTAACAACTGGAACAAAATATGCCTTTCTTATTACCCAAGTGTTATGTGAGTATAGATATTGCTTTTTTATTTATAGTAAGACCAATGGCTAACATTTGGTATTTAGGCAACTGGCTTCTAGATACATTGTGTAGTATATATGAATTTCTGCCCCCAAGTGGGTGCTCATATTTTGTTTATATAGCCACACATTGTCCAAAACCATTATAATGTGCTAAAACTTATCTATGTCTTTGAAACCTAATGATTTTGTTTATATTGATAATTTCTTGATGTCCTGAATCCCACAAACCAAGGGTTCTGTAACTTTTGCAGGAGAAGCCTTTCTAATTGGTTCACAAATTTTCTGTTCTTTAATTTCCTGAAAAATTTTCTCGTTCTCTTGTCATTGATCTGAAATAAAATGAAGAATAAATATAATTCCGATTATCTTCATCTCTTCCTCTCTGCCTTTTATTAAAAAAGGCAATCATTGCAGTGGCCTTTTATATGCAAATCTTATTTTGCCTCTAACCATTATTGAGCTTTATAGAAGCTAAAACTTTAAAAACGTGGCAAATGCAGAAGATTTACAGAGCTATATTTGCAGTCTCCATAGAATTTACTTTAGAAATAGGTGACCACCCTAGACTCAATGCTGAGATTATTTATTATGCTGTCAATGTATAATTATCGGTCTATTATTTGTAATTTTTCTGTGCTAAAGTATCCCATTTGCTATTGAATGCTTCTTGAAAGAACATCATTGATCTGTACCACATAGAAGAGTTTTGAAATCTCCCATCAGAGGATATTGCACCCTCACAATACAAGATGCACTTTTTTTTTTTTTTTGCAAACAACTGCATTATAATTCTTTAAGTTCGATTTAGTACTACCCTTTGTTAAACTTAAAAAAAATCTTTATTGCTTTCTTCGTCAAACTTTTTCTACATTGTTCATGATCTAGGCTAGTTTTACTAATTAAAATAATTTAGCTTTACTATTGTGCAACCAATTGTTATTAAAATACCTATAATCATTATTAAGCATGTTAATTCAAATAAATAGTCTTACTATTATTAACTGTTAGGATGGAGGCCTGGCCATAGATCTTAATTTGACTATTTCTTTGTTTATTTATTTTGCTTAACTTAATAATATGCTTCAGGTATCCACTGCTAATCTAGAAGTTATTTTCATTTATAGCCTCTTCCAGGGAACTTTTTCAAGTATCTTTGGACATTTTGTATAATTCAAATACTGTGGGTCACTGTTCCTTCTATTATATTTACATTAATTTTACTTATCTTTTAGTTGATAGGCAAATTTTCTTTTTACATTAATTTTAATTATCTTTTAGTCGAGAGGAAAATTTTCTATCAGATTATATTCATCTATAAATTATAGTTATAGCAATTTTTTAAAATTCTCTACTTATTTTCAGAAATCCTGAAATGTCCCCAAAAGGTTTATTTTAATTAAAAAGTTATGATTAGGATGTTAGTTGGAATTTATCTATTTTTATCTTTTATATATGCTTTTTATTTTTAGCTATTTTTTATTTTTAAAAAGTACAGAATTGGTTTTGGGTCTACACATTTATAATGTTAAAATCTTTTAAGATTTTAAAGATGTATTATATGTAGAGTGTGGGTAATATTACTGAGTCACTGTTATACTGAATTAGGCAGTCTGTTGACCGTTATTAAAATTAAAGAGAAGAGATGCAGCATAGCGAAGTGAAAAGGGCATAAGATTTGCAGTAAGATTAACTTGAGCTGAATCCTGGCTTCAAACGGTGTTGGAGAATGAATATATTTGGTGGCCCTTGGAACCTGGCATTGTGGGAGAGGAGAAGGATGAAAAAAGGGGCATTGTGGAGCAGGGCTGCTGACCCTTTTCTCCGGTCTCCACTCATTTTTCTCTAAATCCGTTTAATAGTGGTTCAGGCTACGATTTCTATTGAAAAGTGTCATTTAAAAGTAAAGTATTCAAGTACCCAACTATAAATACAATAAATCACTAAATGAAAAAAATTTAAAACTTTGTACAGGGTATATTAACACTTAAAAAAAGAGGGAGGTCATTTCTCCAAGCGAATGACTTTCCAGAGTATTCCCTCAACCTCTGAGAGGCGTCAGAGTGTCAGATCTGTGCTGCGGTGAGGGGCTTGAGCATGTGTCAGGCACAATGGGAAAATGCCAGTGGGCATAGTGCACCGAAGTGGAGTGGAGGTGTTAAAATTAAATTTTATTGGGCAGCTGCTCCCCTCTTAAGAGTGTTCAAAATGAATGAACTCAGTTCACAGTTTAAATGGGTTAGTAGGAAAAATATAATGACTCTGAAGGACCAGTGGCAACCATGCAGTGGTTTTAAATATAAGCATTCCTGGAAATGAAAAGCTGCTACGTCAGTGGGAACAGAAACAAAGGAGGGCCACATGTGAAAGACTAAGACATTTTCGGGCTAATCCGAGAAACTAAATTTAGATGTCTTTCCGAATGAGGTGGAATGCAAAGGGATCAAGACCCTAGGGGTGGCTGTGGCCATTGCTCTACTTTTGGTTAAGGGATTTTGCCGACTGTTGGCATTATGAAAGAATTCCCGATCACAGGCTGTGATTCCTCCAGCACCATCGTTTCTTCCCTACCTGGACTGGGTAACTGTTTCATACATTTTCTGTGACTAAACTTAGAGGGACAGTGTCATATTTGGAAGTCACAGTAACCATTTGGTCAAAGAGGTAAAATGAATGGTTTCTGCCCTTTCTGTATATGATTCATCCCTGTCAGAATGCAACTCAGACACAGATTTTTTAGGCTTTGATATGCTATAATAACTCTTATCATCTCACAGAAAAGTGAAAATTGCAGTTGGAATGCCAAAACCCTTTTATCTCCTTTGTTTTCTTCTTTCATTGTGTGTGTGTGTGCGTGTGCGTGTGCGTGTGATGGATGAACATCAGGGAGAGAGAACTCTCCTATGCAGTTGCATATATGGACAGTAGACATTATTATTAACTACAGAACACATGGTATTTGGACTGTTATTGTTAATTATTTCTTTTGCTTCGTGTGGCATTCAGGGTATAATTTCAGTGTTTTCTTTTACATTGGTAATTTAACAACTATTGTTTCATCGAAAACCACAGTTTGGAAGTTGTATTAGCTGCCTAACTAATATTTGTAAAAAGAGCGAGTCCAAAATGTGTTGCAATATTCAGCCTGACTTCCAGCTATAGAGGAGGATTTCTTTGCAATGTGGTCACCAAGTTGCGCTTTTCCAAGGCTTACTTTTATGGTAAACATTTTATATTGGATTATTCAATCTGCATCGTTTCCCAAACCATTTGATTTGTGGTGCTGAGGATGGGATCCTGGAGAATGACGCTATTATGTACAAATAATGAACATTCTTTGGAAATTTCAACATGTCTCTCGAGAACTAGGTACAATGAATAAAATTGAATCAAAGATATTTCCCTCTGAAAAGTGGAAAATAAGCTTTTTTAGCAACTAGGATGGTATCTGTGGAAGACTTTGACTAATCTGTGATAGATTATTTAAATTCTTCTTGGTCTTGTCTTTAAAAGCTTAAATTTTAGTATACCTTCTCTTCTTTTATTTGAACGTAAATTATATTAGTAATAAGTTCATCTGGAGGAATGTTTCCAATGCAGCTAATTTCTCTAGAGCACCCTGCTGATAATGCAGAAAATTTTATTTTTTTTCCAGAGAACTTTTCTCTGTAGCTCTTGATATTTTGGGATATTTTGAGCTCAGCCAAGGCCTTATTTTCATTGGATTAACAGTTCAATGGGTGTATTGTCGTAAAATTGAGTCTTTTATTGATATAGTAAGACTGTCTTGACTTAACATTATTTCTCAGAATTGTTTCTATAAAGTTTTTAAAAGTTCTTTTTGAAACCCATTGGATTCACTACAAATTATATTATTACTAGCCTGTCTATCATAATAATTTAAAGCAATTTCTAAGCCCCTTGGTGCTATTTCATACCAAATGAGTTAAACAGATACCATTTTTCTTTCTTTGAGTTTTTAATACAACAGAATAATGATAGCAAAGAAAATAGGGTGTTCAGAAATATGAGCACATGCTAAGACTTAACCAATGTATTATAAACATTTGAGCTAAAAGGAAATTTAAATTGAGTATAATTATCACATAGTGAAGATGAAATTTAATCCTATGTAAATGAGTTGCCCACATTCATGAAAAAAGGAAATGGAAGAAATTGAACTAAAATACTAGATCTCATCTTTGACCATTGTTCCTGTGCATCAGACTTCTAAGACAGTAAAATGTTAGCAAAATCTTTAAACTATTCTACCAAGAAAAAAATGATATTTGGAGTTGCACATTGGGGAAAATTACTGTCATTTTTTTTCTACAAAAAAATAATTACTTCGCCATTTGCATAATGCTTTACAAAGAACAAAAGTCTAGGAGATAACAAAAGAATACAAGAGACTGGCTTAAGCATCAGAGAGTCAAGAGAGGAAAATGTTGTACTAGAGCCTCAACTCTCTTGGGTTTGATGCCATCCTTGTATAATTCTCTGTGAACCACATGAATTAACAGCATAATTGATGCTACCAAAGATCCAAAAAGATTGGCCAAGAAAACTTTTTTTTTTTCTATAGATGTACAAGATTACTTGACCGAGGAGTTTCCATAAAAATAGTGTATTTGTCTTGGGTAAGATGTATTAAAAAAAAAAACAACACAACTTTCATGAGCCCTTATGGCCTAGATAAGGACATGAATCTCATTGTCATAATGATTGAGTGGTTTCATACTATCAGCTGTATTTCCAGCAGACTCCTTTTCGTTGCTTGTAATTAATTTAAGCCAAAGGGAATTTATTATCAAGAATTTACGTATCTCAAGGATCTGCAGGAGGGCTCAGGTATTATGCAGTTAGGAACCATACATACAATCACCTTAAAACAAGGAAGGACACTGTGATACAATTTTGTCAAAAATGTAAATAGGTACAATATTTGGGAAAGTAATCTGTCTACATCTAATTTGCACATATCCTTTGACATAGAAATTACATGAGTAGGAATCCATTCTACAGAAATAAAAGAAAAATTGTAAAGTAGGTATACATGGATATTTATTGTAGCATTGTTAGTATGTTTTTTTTTTTTTAAAGCAACATAGATACCCATTCATATCACTCAGAATGTTTGGAAGCATATGCCACATACATGCTATTAATTCTTTCCCCCCAAACTATATATGTATGTGTGTGTGTGTATGTAAATAAAAAATATGTATATTTATATACACATTACTCTGGAACATGTCTATCATAAATGTAGAGTGCAGTGCTGACAGACACAGATTATGGAGCCAAATTATGTGGATTTGATGAAAGGCTTTCCACTTCTTAACTCTGTGAAGCTAAGGGCATGTGACTTCACTGATATGTTCTTCTGTGTCCTCACCTTTTGTATTGGAGAAACAGAAACAACTGTGTGTGTGTGTGTGTGTGTGTGTACAAAGAGATTTATTATAAGGAATTAGCTCTAACTGTGGAATCCCAAAGTCTTCAGGGTGAGTTGGCCAGCTGGAGACCCAGGAGAGCTCATGATGTTTTTTTCCAGTTTGAGTCCAAGGGCCTGAGAACCAGGGGGAGCCAATGTTCAGCTTGAATTTGAAGGCAAGAAAAAAGCTGATGTCCCAGTTCTACAATAGTCAGTCGAAGAATTCTCTCTTATTTGGGGCAGAGTCAACCTTTTTGTTCTACTCAGGCCTTTAACTGATTGAATGAGGTCCGCCTACATTAAGGAGAACAATCTGCTTTACTCAGTCTACTGATAATGTTAATACCGTCCCAAATCATTATCAAAGAAATACCCAAAATAATGTTTGATTAAATACTTGAGCACTCTGTGGCTCAAAGGGGCACTTAAAATTTACCATCATACCTATAAAATGAAGGTAATAAGGGAACCAATATGAATGCTTGTGAATCAATTGGTAACAGTAGTTACCCTGTGTGTTGGCATGTTGGTGTTGGTGTTGGAGTTCACAGTTTTGGAAGGGACTTTCACTTACTTTATATAATTTTTAAAAGTGGGAATATGAATGATTTTACTTTTGGAATCAAAAACAAATTTGTTGTACATTCCAGTATGAGAATCTGCCATAATTAATGTCATATTTCTTTTGTTGCTAGACATTTAGATCTTTTAAAGCATTTTTTTTTCTCATATAAGAGAAAGTAAGGCATTCTAAATAGAAGAAACAGCATAAACAGAAGTGTACAGGCAGAATGATCATGATCTGTCTCATTGCTGGAAATGCTGTTTACAGGGATTGACCTGATTGGCTGATGAGAGAGGGGCGTATTAGGGAACACACATTAAGAATACATTCCAAACAAAGTGTTCTTGGAAGAAGTCATGGAGAAAGGAAAGGTATAATTGGATGAAGAAACTGTTAGTAATTTTTAACTGGCGTGAAGTGAAAGCAGTTGGGGAATATGTAAGAGCTTGTAAACAGAAGCAAGGTTTCCAGGATTTGAAGGTTTTATGAAATTGGTTGAGAATTTTGATTCTTTTCCTTAGTTTAATGGATAGCTGGGCCAAGGCTTTAACAAACTGGCCTTAGTGAACTTTTTTGTTTTGTTTTTTTTTTGTTTTTTGTTTTTTTAAGAATGTAACTTTTTTCGTAAGGGAAGAGAATTATCTAAGGAAGGAAAGTTAGAAGCAGAATGTTGGGAGGGAGAAAACAGAACAGTTGTGGAAAAAGATAAATTGATTCTTTACTTTCTAGCTAAGGGAAGTAGAGGTTCAAATGAGAAGAAAGCAATTAAATATAAACAGGATTGAGTGAAAGTCTGAAAAGGAGAATAAAAAATTTTGGTGAGTCAGAAAGACCCTGAGATATTTGGCTTCTGAGGGTGAAATTAATGTCTTGCCTACACCTATGAATGACATCAGTTTAAGAACAGAATTTTTATTCATCTGAGCTAAGTGGCCCATAAAAGCAGATAATTTGAGATTAAGTGAAAATGATTATTTTAATGACATTACTATATTGTTCATCAATTATTACTTTATTTTATAGGATTGCGTTAACATTTTTGTTTGTGTGTATATGTGTGTGTGTATTTTCTGTCTGCTGGAGCATTTCAAGCACCAAGCTAACAGATATGCTTAATAATGCATGAATAAATGAAGGAACAAATAAATAAATGCCTAGATAAAACAAGACAGTGTATGGGAGATAATTATTTCCAGTTGCGCTGGAGCAGAGAGATGGAGTAGACAGATACTCAGGTGATCCAGGTTAGGAAGGAAGCTTAAATAATTCAGTTGCTCCTCTGTGAGGTGCCCAACACAATGCCAGGTACACTATAAGCTCAGTATTTGGGAGATGTCATTATCATCAGCATTCATGGCCTCACCATCTTCCAGGGTGTTACCTGATTATAAGGAAGTCTAGAGAACACCAATGGCCAGAAGCCATGATACTGCTTGCATTTTCTAGTTTCTGTATCATTTTGAGAGCTAAGAGCTCATCAATACATCTTTAATAATTAAGAAAAGTTTTCTCTTTTAAATTTCCAAAGTCTTCTTCATTTCATAAAGGCAGAATGTTATCAGAAATTTGCTTCTGGGCTCAGAAACCTTCATTTCAGTCTGCAACAGTACTTTTTTATGATGCACTAAATGTGAATTTCAACCTTTGATATTTGTACCTTTGATATATGTGGCTGTCAGCATCAAGAGAAAGTTAAAATTAAGCACAGGACATCTGCCTATAGCAACAATTTACTTAAGGTTTATAGAAACAAAAAATATTTAAACAAGCTAACATTATTGGATGGAATGAAATATTTATATGAATTCGTTGGTTAAAATACCAAAATTTAAAGACAGTGTGGATCATAAAAGGCCATTTTAGAAATACTCCCAGTCTTTTAGACTGGTAATCATTTGGATTATCATTTAGCTTTCTTTCTGGAAGGGGCATAAGGGATATTTTAGTTTACACGTTTTAGAAACAATATATGATAATTTTAAAACAATTCAATAGATTAATGTGTAAAAAAAAATCGTGAAAATATGGAAGTTATGCTAATTCTCAATTTATATACTTTGGTGTAAAATTATTGTAGCCTTTTAATCATATTGTTTTAGACCTTTGGATCTGTCTTACATTGTTTTGAAGGAATAACCCAAATAAATAAAGTATGCAGTTTATCTTAAATTTGCATTTGTTATCATGTCATGTTAAATGTTTTATGGATTATTTGTATTTATGTCTTGATTTTCATAGCATTTTATGTGTTTAAAGAAGATACCTCTCTTTGCATGAATATTTACTTTAGTAACAGTTTTATCACATTTTAATATAAAGTTTATAGATTTTAAATGCGTTTCAAATGCTTAAGAATTATCTTGTAGCATCCCCAAAATGTGTTTGCCTTTTGATATTGAATATAGACAAGTCTGTCAAATTATTGAACAGTGAGTGAAAAAGTCAGTTTAATTTGTAAATGCCAAAAAGAAAACAATGTGAAAAACCAACAGGGGTAAGTGAGGAATGTTGAGTTCTTCTTTTATTATCTCTAGTGTTATTATAGATCCTATTTTATTTTTCTTCTTGTTTGTTCCCTTCTTCCTGCATTTATCACAATTTTTCCATGTTCACCTGGCTAATCTGAATACTAAACATAACAAATAGATGTTTGGAAGCCTTGAAGTGATGACATTCAAAGGGGCTATTATCATTTATCATGGAAATGGATTCAGCCCACTGATGGTAATTTAGCTTACAGGTAAAATGAGCATCATATGTTTATAAAATGAATGTTTAACTTTCTCAAAATAATGTTTCCTAAGGATGATATTACATTTAAAATTATATTCACAGGAGATACTTTATCGCATAAATCCACAGATTCTATGCTTAACCATCATAGAAAGTTGGTAATTGAGGGATTGGTTCCTCAAAATATTTAACGGACAGAATTTCATAACCTTTATGGAAATATTCCATTATATCCCTCAATTGTGTGTGTTCTCTGCATTGTAGATTGGTGAAGAGTCTGGGCTCCAGAATCAGACTTTCGGGCATTGAATCCAGCCTACTATTTAAGAGTTGCATAGTTTTCTTTTTTTTTTTTGCTTTAGTTTTCTTTTCTGATGCCAATACTGACCTTGTATGCCTATGAGAGGATTATGAGATAATGCAGAAGTGCTTAGAACCACAGTTCCCATGATACCTGAACTATGAGCTGAGGTACCCAGGGGACACTACAGTAAACTCACAGGGGCACTGCACAGTATTTTAAACTTCTGTGAAACACTACATGGACCATTAGCCCTGGGTAGTTTAGTTTCAGTATTAGCTCATACTCTGGTTTTTTTTTTTTTTTTATGATATCATATCTTTGCAAAGATGGGTTTTCCTCAGTTGCTACAATAAGAAGCAAGTGCCATATGAAGATCTTTGTGGCATAGAAAATGAGGATGTGGGTGTCTGGTTCAGAAGTTTTGCAGAGCCCAATAAGCACATACATCTTACTGGTGATTGTGTTTAAGAATTTAAAAAAAAAATGTTTTTGTTCAATTATGTGTATTATTTTCTCAAATGGCTACTGAGGTTTTTTAGGACATAAATAAATTTTTTGGACCTAAATACTTAATGAATAGAACTGGTTTCATTTGGCCTAAAGGCACTGTGCAAAAAGTTACTGGGATATTAAAGGCTCTGTGAATGAAGCAAGTTTGGAAACCTCTGGCTTAGCATTCTCTCATGTGGGCAGTAAGCCCTCAGTGAGGGCTGGTTGGTATTTTTGGTGGTGGTGACAATTAAAAAATTGAGAAGCGATTTCTTTAAATTTTACTGGATTTCCTCCCTTCTTCATTCAAACTCTTTTCTTCTTGTATAATGACAGCTAGAGGGAAGAGAGAGGAAGAAAAAAAGAGAACAGATGGAGGGAAGGAAATGAAATAAGTAAATCAGCTGATGGATTTTGGGACATCTGACTAGAAGTGTGGACATGAAAGCAACCTCCAATGAGAAGGAGTAGATGAGGAGCTGCCTCCTGCAAAAGGACAGGAGTGGTTTATCACGTAGGGGCTGTAGGAATTGTTCCAGAGCCAGAGAGAAAAACCTCCTGTGGACGCCCCAGGAGGCGTCCTAAGTAGGCGTCCTAATAGGTGTCTCGCCTAAATACCAGGACACGTGACATTGGTGCCGAGGTTGGGAGCAGCTCTGCAGACAGCAGGGCAGAAAGCAAGGATGTTTGAGGGCAGAGGGTAAGACAGGTCAAAGCACCTACAGCGGGATGTGAGGGGCTGGAGTGTGGTGCCCAGGGGTGGAGGAACTGGGCGCGGTCCTGGGGAGAGGCTCCACTCTCTCCTGACCCACGGCTGCCCAGCTGCTCGTGGCTCCAGCCAGTAGCTCCGGAAGTCTGTGCAGGGAGTCTCTGGGCTGGCTTGTAATTCTTAGAAGCTGTGCCAGGCCCTTATCCGGGGAGAGACCCAAAGCCATGAAAACAGGAGGGAGACGCAGCAGCGAGAACCCCTCTCCCTCTCTCACTTCACCTGTTTAGGACCCCAGGATAGATTGGGGGGGGGGTGCTGAGGTACGGAGAAAATTGTTCAGCTGTTAATCTGCATGCTTACTGTACCTCTTAGCGAATGGCCTGGGGAAACACTTGTCACATCTGGAAAATATTTCCTTGATGGAAATAGAGGACATGGTTAGCTAATTCCTTTTAAATATCCCTATATAAACACATATTCTTTTAGTTCCCTTCCCTCAGCCACTCTTTTTCTCCAAGTTAAATTATATTACTTTCTTTTCATTTCATCAGAGGCTCTATTCTATACTTAATAAGCTATGTAATTAATAAAATTTAATTTTAAATTTAGAAAAGTCCCCTCTCTGGAGAAGCCTTGGCCCAGAATGAAGGTGTATTTCATTTTAAGTTTATGAGTAGTTTCCAATGTTCCTTTGGTAATAATTGTAATGCTGAAAGTTGTTATGCATTGTTTAAATAAATTTTTGAATTAAGGGATATTTTAATAGTCATTATTTGGCCATATAATTTTAGTTATTGTGTGAAATACAAATATATAATAAAATATATAACACTTTCAGAGTTATATGTGAACAAAATGCTTCTACATTTTAGTTGAATAAATTAAACTCTACTTTCAGCGTGGAAAAACCTATAAGTAAACCTTAGATATTTGAGAGAGCTTAACTTTCTCAGAAATCAAATGTCTTCATAGTCTGAAATAGTGATAGCTGAGTGAGGACTTCCACAAAGTCTTTAGAGATTTTTGTCAAGTTTTTAACTAATTAATACTCAAGATACCCTGTTCACTAGGTTTTTCTGTGGTTTCATTGTCAGTGATGCATATTAATGACATCAGACAAATAAAATGCCTTTCGTAATTGCTTGTCTCAAAGCATTGTAAAAATCAAATATGGAATAATTAAAAATTCATTTGCGGTTTGTGGCTGTGAATTTGACTGCTGGAAGGTTGAGTGGTGGGTCCATAAGTGTTCTCAATAGATTTGCATGGATGGTTCCCAGTTCAGTCGCTGTCCGGGTTGTATTTTATAGATGGCTTCAGTGAAAGAAGAGTAGAATGCTTTAAAGTACAATGTTATAACTGTGCACAAAGGTACAAATAGCTGTTAGAAATAACGGTTAAAATAACTTTGAAGGTAAAGACAGTTTATTTTCCAAGGTAAAAAAAAAATAGGGTCAGGCAGAATATACCTAATCATTTTTCACTATTCATGCAAAATACTTTCATACAGATATCAGAATATTTTATGCATTTGTGAAACAGAAAACATCATTTCACTGATTATGCTACTTTCCTTAAAATATATGTGTAACATACAATGGTTATTTTGAACTTTTATAAGTCCTTTTTAGATTCAGTTCCTTATTCCTAATCATATATAGCACTTCTGTTGCATTCAGAGAATAAAGAAATTCTCTGAAGGCATATAACATTTTAAAATTTCCTTGGTTAACCCAAAAATGAAGTAATATAAGAATAGTTTAATTTATATGGTAGCATATTAAATTTAAAGTATTGTGGGGATTTATTAAAATTCACATTATTTTTTCATCAGTGCAATTGCATTTCAAGTGATAAATAATCCAGAAGAGTTCGTTTGTAAGAAGAATTAAATTAGAAAATATTTTCAGTGTCTGAAGAAGTAGATGTTTTTAGTAATAAAAATGATTCTTTGTGAGGAAACTGTAATTAGAACTAATTTATTCATTTGTTCATGCGATTCTCATAAAGAGTATATTCCATACTCTTAATTATTTGTAGTTTTTGACCGTTTACATAAATAATCCTTTTTAAACATGGATAGAACTCATGATGTGAAGTCACTCTTTTTTTTCTGAATTTTGAGTATATGAAATAAATTTTATTTCATTTACTTATTTAACAAATACTAGGTATCAGCAAGGTTTTAGATATTTTTCTAGGTGTAGGGGATGTATAGAACAATGAATGAAATTGATAAAAATTCCTCTATGTTCTTGGTTTTAGCATTTTAGCGAAGGAAGCCCTCTCTAAAGACAAGGAATTAAATGAACATATAACATATCTTAGGGTGATAGTGTTTTGGAGAGCCAGAGTAAAACAATTTAAAGTCATATTAGTAGGGAAGTTCTCACTAAGAAAGTAATATTTGAAGCTTGGAAGGTAACGAGGGCTTGAGGAGTGGGTAGATCAAATAGGGTCTTGTAAGTTATTCTAAGAACCTTGACTTTTATTCTACAGTCTGAGAAGCCAGCCAGCAAAGGACTTTGAGCTGAGGAGTGACATGATCTGACTGCCTCTTGAGCAGTGGAAATTGTGCAGGGTGGAAGGTAGGAGCTAGTCAGCAAGCCTGAGCAGTGATTCCGGAAGACACAGTGGTAGCTTTCATTTGGATATTCTGGATCGATTGACTTACTGAATGTGGAGAATGAGAGAAAGAAAAGCTAAAGATGGCACCAAGATTTTTGTCCTGAGTGATTGGAAGGATGAGTTGATTTACAGAGTAGGGGAGACTGTGAAAATTGCATTTGGTGAATACTATCGGAATTCAGAAATTTGGAAGGGATCTGGGCTAAGATGATTTGGAAGTTCCATTTATTTATTATCTGGGGATAGAATACTAATATTTTTAATTTTTGTTTCCAATTTGGATCAGAATGTAATTAATTGACAATATGACAATTAGAGGTATTTTTCTTTTATTCAGGGCATTTCATTTGTTCAAATAGAAGCTAATTGTTTTAGGTTCTGAAAGGCTATTGTGGATGATTTTTATGATTTGTGGATATTGCGTAATGTAAAGGTATTTTTTCTTTAATAGTGAACTCTGGCAATAATAATATAAAAATGATTGTCTTTTCATTATTTTAATCCAATTATTAGAATTTGCAGTTTCGAATAGCGAAACTTTTTCATAGTTTAGCTTACAAGAACTTGTTATTAGTTAAAGCAATTAAAATAAAGCTTACAAAATTAAGAAAAGCTTAGAGCACCACATGTATAGCCTGGTACATTTTATTAAGATTCGATACACATTCTGACATCAGGAGAGAGTTTTTGTGGAATCAAGTTAAACCAAGGAGGGATAAATGGTTACTTAAATGGGTTGAAGAAAATGTAAAATATACAACTTCAAATTTCTGCTTTGAGAACATTCTTAATGTAAGATGAAAGCTGTTGGATTTTAAACATTACAGACATACAACTTGTTTTTTAAACATCATAATGCTTTATAGCGTTCTCTCCAACAGGGGAAATTTCTTTGTTAGACTTGCTTTGAAACTTCACATAGAAATACTCTTTTATTTGCTTTTTGCTGAGGTGTAAAACTTTAAAAAGTGTGGGAAAATACTATAGTTTGTTAAGATCTGACATGTCATTTGTCCTTCTTGATGGATTCTGTGATTTTTCTGTTTGCCTGGCTTAGTCATTTGTCCTTGCTGAAGGGCATCTAGCCATTACCCATATTCTATACAGGGCCAGTTACTTCAGAGTAGCTTCATGGCTCTCATGACTTTTTTCTTACTCTGTGATCCTTGTCTATTCCCTGTCTTTATTTAAAATTAATATTTGTTACCTCTCCAATTTCCATACCTTCATTCCAAGGTTTTATTATGAAAAATGTCAAATATACAGAAAAGTTGAAAGAATTATACAGTGAAGACCCATATACTCAACACTTGGATTTTACAATTAATATTTTATTTTATTTGCTTTATCTCTTATTTATTTCTCTACCTATGCTTCAACCCATCTTAGTTTTGATGCAGACATCAGTACACTTCACCCCGAAAATATCAGCATTCATATCATTAACTAGAGTCAAATATTGTTTATTGATCTTTTTAAAGTAAAATTTACAGTCTATGGCCATGCTACCCTGAACAAGCCTGATCTTTCTGATCTTGGAAGCTAAGCAGGGTCAGGCCTGAAAAGTACTTGGATGGGAGACCAGGTGCCGTAGGCTTAAAAGATAAAAAAATAAGGGATTGTAAGCTGACAAGGTCTTTGCAATCTGTTAGGTCAACCAAAGGTCACCTCCTCTAAAATGAATGAATGAATGAATAAAATTTTAAAAAATGAAGTAAAATTTACATATGATACAATGGGCAAATCCTAAATGTATCATTTGATGAGTTTGGACATACATCTGTGTGATGCAAACCCCTACTATAAATATATTTTATAGAGATATAAAATGTTACTATCACCTTAGAAAATCACCCTTTCCCAGTTAGTCTCTACCCTCGAAACCCCAACAGCAACCACTGTTTTCATAGTTTTCTATTATCAGCTAATTTTACCTGGTTTAGAACACCACATAAGTGGAATTATGCAGTATATATTCTTTTGTGTAAGGCTTTTCACTCAGCATGAAGCTTTTGAGATTTGCCCCTTGTCATGTATACACTAATGGACTCCTTTTTAATGGTGACTAATATTCCATTATATGAATATTCTACAACTCATTTATCTAGTATCCTGTTATGAGTACCTGCAGTATTTCCATTTTGAGGTTATTATTAATGATATCAATGTGACATTCCCCTTTTTTAAATACAGCTCCTCTTTCATCTGATAAAGAATCCCTTTCCCCACCAAGATCATCTTATTATTATTCATCTTGTTTGAGGAGAGCCATATATGTGAGAAGAGCTTTTCTTGGAGATTTGAAATGAATGGTTTTAGGGATATTTTTATGCCCCCAAATCTCTTCATTTTAGCTGCCTCTTCCAGGCAGTCACTTATTTTCTAAAGATCTTCTATTTAGACAAGCACATTGGATTTTTCCTGCAGATTCTATCACTAGATCTTTTTTTTATTGCCATAGTCATGTTAATTTGGGGACAATAGAAGACCTTTTCCTCGTTTCATGTATGAGAGGAGACAGCACTTTTTGGAAGTATGTTAAAAGAACAATTAAGGGGTCCTGGGTAATCATGTATGTAGTGCCACCTTCAAGGCTTAAGGTTCAGCCAGCCTCATCCTGAGATTGTGAACCGTCATGATATGCTGGTCTCTATTAGACTGACAAATAAAAACAGTTTTGAATGTGAGCTTTATATTACCTCTGGCAATCACTTTTTCTAGAGAGGCTGTAATACCCATCTATAAAACACTTGATATCAGAAAACTCTAGTTTGATTTTTCTACTTTTCTTTCTCTGAGTCCTTAAGAAAACAAAACAAAACAAAACAAACCATGGAGGCCATTTTGGTGTGTTCTTTTGTCTAAATACCCTTTCTGATTAAACTAGCACAAAGCCTAGTGTACCTTGATGGTCTTATGCCTTGGAGTTTTATAGCTCTAAATTTGAGACCAGGAAAAGGACCTACGTAGAAGGTATCCTCTGATGAAAAATTCCTTTCAAAGACCGTCATGGCTCATACCAAAGAATTACTAGATTTGATTAAAAATGAGGCTAAGAATCCAATTTTTGCATTTCTCTCTCTTGCTGCTGTTTTCAGCTAATATTGTAGAGCCTTTTTATTTACTCAACCAGATTGACAAGATTATAAATGAGAGCTGTGTGTGGAAGCCTCTAATTTTTCATAAGTAAATGAATTAATTTATCATTGCTGTTGTGTTTTATTGCTGTCTCCATGCCAGACTGCCCTGCTCCTTTATTCCCCCTTTTGCCTTCTAAACATTGGATCCATGTCATCGTGTTTGACAGGTTTCTGATTCCCCTGTCAGATGCAATTTGGTGCTAATCACATTTCCTTTGCTCAATGTCAATGATACAAGCCATGCATAATATTCCTATATGTCCACTCACTCACTTGCAGCACAGCTGGAATATCTTGGGCATTAATCTGATAGAATGCCACATTGAAATGCAAAAATGATGCTTAAGCACTAAGATAATGTGGTCAGGCAGATGTGCAATAGATAAGTGAAGCTAAACTGGCGATCTTTCCTAAGGTTTGATGAATTTTATTTCATTTCTGACTATCTTTTTATAAACCTGAGACTATGTAATCAGTGCTGGTTCATTAGATCTTCAGCATTTTTAATAGAATTCATTCATTGTCCATGTATGAGGGAGTGAGGATGATTTTTTCCATTAAAAAGAGAGTTATAGGTAGTTATTTTTAATGTTGAAGAGTATTCTTGTCTAAGATCATGCACTTTATGGAATGTGTGAAATAGCTAACAACCTAGCGAAATCTATTTACAGAATAATACGCCAGTTTCTAGCCTAGAAGAGGTCCCAAACAATAGACCTTCCATTATATCATCTTAGACAAATATAAACAGAGCATGATGGGAGGATTTGGGAAGGAGGTGATTGTTGTTTATTTTTTGAAGTTTAATAAGATATGTTGATAATCAGAGAAAGCATTCGAGAAAGGAACAACATGAGCAAAATCAGGGATGTGGGAGAACATTGTTTATTCAGTGAAATAGTTGTCTTAGTTGTGTGTTGTGATGGTAAATAAGACTAGAAAAGCAATTTAGGAGCATATGGGAAAGGTCTTGATTTTATAGATAAGAGGGAATTTTTTTTTTTTAAGACCAGGTCTGCGTCATGATTAAATTTGGATTTTTAGAAATAAAAATTTGATGGTAGGATGAAAGGAGGATTAGAGAAGAAACAAAAAGGGGACATTAAATAGGGGATTCTTGCAATAGGCCAGACAAGAGATAAGGGCCCAAACTACAACAGTGACAGTGGAAGTAGAAAGTATATGACACGTTAAAAACATTACTAACTAAAACTCATAGTTATACAGTTGGGTTGTGTATGATGAGATGGGTAGCGGGGTATGGGGAAGGAGGGAAGACAGAACACAGATATTTCCCAGTCTCAGGAGAGACAGGGTGCTATTGGTTGTGATGCCTTTGAGTGAGAAGACCAATCTACATATGAGTAAGGTGGGATAATGATTGTAGTTTGGGTTATGCTGAATTCGAGGTTCCTATGGGATATCCATAGAGTGATGAGCAGTGGCCAGAAGGTGGAGATATTTGGTGGTCATTTTTATGTATATAATAAATCACCGAAATCATGGAATTGTTGTAGTTACCTTGGGGGATAACATTTAAGCAAAAAGAGAAGCAGCTAAATGATGAAATATTGAGGTTAAGGCTGTATTTAAGGGAAAAATTGTACCGAAGTAAGCTGAGAAGAGACTGAGATTAGCAGTTATCCAGAAAAGAGTTTTGTGGAACTGGTGTGTGGTAGGGATGGTCAACACTATCAAATACAGTAGGACACTTAAGGAAGAGGAGAATGAGGAGGTATTCCTTAATTAATAAATGTAAGAGGTCTTTTTCTGTTTGGAGAATATTTATTAAGAATTTATCAAGAGCCAAGTTAGCTTGGGTAGAATGGCAGATCTAGAAATCACATTTTATTTGGTTGAGGAGTGAATGAATAGTGTGGCATTGAAGATGATTAATGTTGACAGCTCTTTAAAAGAAATTGGTGGTAAAGGGAAAAGGGGAAGAACATTGGGATATAGCTTGAAAGGCACATAAATACATAAAATTATTCTTAAAAAAATAGGTCATATGTTGTCAGTGGAGGTGATATTGCCCCAAGTGGAATGGAAATTAGTTCTTGGGGGGAGGGGATAAAAATATATTAAATATTACAATGTATTGTGTCCCAGCCAAGTTCAGTGTATTTGACAAAATCTTATTCGTTAGCATTTAATTTCTCTTGTTGGGTTTTCTTGGGTATCATATGAGCATTATTCACTGAGTTCATGGAAGGTACACAAACTGTACAAGATCAGGGCTATAAAACAGTGGCAAATAGATAGCTGTGATTGGCAGACTCTCAATCTATTGATAGATCTCGAGTTGTAGCTTGAGAGGTGGCCTGTGTCTTCCTGATAGTTGCCATTGGCTACCCTGCAGGTATTGTTTACTGTGCTCCTCAGTGCTTTTCTATGTGCCTTATGCTTTGAAAATAAATAAAAATAGTTTATATTTTATTTCATAAAAGTTATTTAACCTATTATTTATGTCAGGTGCTAGAAAAATATATTGATAAATCTGAATGATTATCTAGCAGCCAGTTGAGTTAAAAATTATTTTCTTATATTAAACAAAACTCAAAAGTTAAGTTCACTAAAATATATAGTTTAACAGTTAATTAAAAATTTCAATTGCTTTGCTTTTACTGGAAATATAACAATTTTGTATTATTTTTTAGAAATTTGATTACATCACTATTATGTATTTCTGTAAATTAGTTTCATATGAAATTTGATAATTGCAATTTATGGAACTAAATAAGTTTCATTAAAAGTTGCTCAGCAAATAGAGTTGTAAAGCTAAATTAAATAATTGCATTTAAAAAATTATTTAGTCATTCTTAACTGCATTGAAAGGAATTGTAAGCTTTATATTTTTCTATGTATAAAGTCTAGATATACATATGGTACATAAACAGATATATAGTATATTAAAATTTTGGATTGGGTGACAGTTAGAAAAACAGTGTCTTAAGAGGCCCCTTAGAGAGAAAATCATGAAAAAAAAAGTTGAGAAATACTGGTATAGAAGAATCTTAATATTTCCTAAGTTCTTGTTCTTACTTCAATTGAACAATGACTTATCTCTGAGATTTACTAAACAATGTGATACCACTGATACTGACTTACAAAAATCACTTACTTCTTTTGACATACAATACTTGCAGAGCACATACACGTAATGATAATTTTTATACCCACAGGTAATTTTGATTCACAGAAAATAATAGTTACAATTTTAGAGGGCAATATATCTAAAATTGCAAATCAAATTTTAATGATCTGAATCGAATTCCAGTGTAACCCAGAATTTTTAAGACATGAAAGATATGTCATCAATATGTTGTTTGCCTTGATGACGTAGTATTCAGTGGAATGATATTGCAGCGAAAGCTTGTTAAATTCAGAGGGACTCTGTGGAAGCCATACCACAAAGGACTAAAGCCATTGCTAGTGAAGGAAAGCTCTGTGCAGTCAGATCCCTTGAGTCTTGTCTTAAAACAGTTAACAGATGGAAAATGTGTGATTTGACTATACAACCAAAATAGCAATCCTATCGAACATAAGTCCTCAGGGGATCCTCAAAGAGGAGAAAAACTAGCCAGGGACACTTCAGCTTTCACTGGGGGAAGATGCTTCCTTTTTCAAGCTGTTAGAAGTGTTAAGAGAGTGAAATTTTCCCATGCAATTAGTAATGGAACATTTATACACAACGCTGGTAGGTGCTGATAGCTTGTTTTCATCTACGTCATTGTAAAATTTCAAACTGGCATTCTCAAATAAGTGGGCATTAATTTCACACATCATTTTTTTCTTTTTAAAATTTTAACGTTCAAAAGGAATAGTTAAAAGCATATATTTTCACAATTCTATGTATTAAAAATCTATCAAGATATCCATAATGGAATAATCAGTCAACGAGGTTAATAAAAGACAACTTTCCAGATACTGAATACCAAGCAAAGTTTTCAATGAAGAGAATAGTGTAGATTGGAATTGGAGGAAGAAGAAATTTTGTTATGTGTAAAATGTGTAACAGGTAAAGGTACAAGAAAGTTAACAACTGATGCAGATATGGGAATGGGAATCAGTTTTTCCTGAGTAAAAAAGGTAGAAAATCTTGGGAAGAAATAAGAATGGCAAAGCGTGGTTCCTACATCTGTATCTTGGCAGCTACAAAGTTTGAGACTACAGGGGATATTTTATCTCTTCAGGACGATAGTAAGTATGAAGGGGAAATAATCAATTCTGGTTATTGAGTGCACTGCTTAACTTTGTAGTTGGGAGTGAAACAAAACCAGCTCCCCTCACTTTACCTCGCCCCATTCGATGTGCAGTGTTCATTTATTTTGAGAGTTAAAACCCCTTTGTTCCAAGCAACAAAAAGCCAACTCTGGCTGCTTCAAACAAGAGAAAATATATTTGAAAAACATGAGGGTGCAAAAAATCAAATGGAGGCTAAGAACTGAGGATTTATGAATGGATAGGAATCAAGGCAAGATGGAGTTAAAACTGCTTTTTAGAAGAAATTATCTGTTTGGTCAGGATGCAGTTCTGCAACAAGCAAACACCGATCTTTTCTCATCCTGTCATTTCAGTGAGATTTAAAGTTCCGGAATCTTATTGACTGAGCTTAGGTCTCATTCCCACTTCTACATTGTACTAGGCCAGAGAGAGAGGAAATATCTAGAAACTTTGACTTTGGCAGTGAATGCCAGGTACGTTAGTGTGTCATCTAAGCAAGACCACACGTAAGGTAAGTTTCCTAGAAAAAAAATCAGGGGCCTGTTAGAAATAGGGAATGGATGGATGCTGGTTGTCCAAATATTGAGAAGTGTCTCCCATTATTTTTAGAACTTGAGTGGAAAAATAGAAGCAGTTTGTCCTTGAGTCTTTGACATATCAAGCAGCTATATATCAGTTATTCAAGATAAACTTTTATTGTATGTATCAAGCAACTTCTTTTTCTCTAAAGTTCCTTCTCCAAGGAAAACAGAACACCCTTTACCACTAAGAATAGGACTTTGAGTGTTACTAATTAATCCCAGTTCCAGTTATGCTAATGAAACTGTTAGGGGACCAAACAGCCAGAAGCCCCAATATACTATGTTGTGCTATGCTGTGCGTTGCTCCAGCAGAAGCTCTTAACTCCATGTGAGTGCTATCTGTGAAAGCATTTTGTTATTTTTCTCTGCAGCAAACCAGGTCTCCATAGCAGCTTTTAAGTTTCTTTAGTTAATAATCTGTCCCCTTTGGACCATCGGACCCCTAACTTCCAATGCAATATCCCAGAACCCAAGGACAGACCTTAAGAACAATTTCTTAATAGTCAATTGTAAAACATGCCATTCAAACTAGTTTTCTCATTACATAAAGAATGAAAAATGCAAATACATTTGCCATTTTTTTGATATTAACTATTAGTTTTCTGTATGTTAAAGTTTCTAAAGTGTGATGTCTAAACGTAAAGTAACAAAAATCTCTGTCTCTCTGACACTGAAATGGTTTCTGTTACTGGAAGGGGAGTAATTATTTCCAGTAGTGCATTGGGATCTTTCTTTGACAAACAGTATGATGCAGCCAGAGTTATTATTAGTGATTCAAAGAAAGTCCAAAAATGAGAGGAAAATGAGTTTCAGTTTTCACCAGTATTTTAGCAGAGAATTAATAGGTGAAGAATTTCATATTATTGGTGATACTGAAAAAATGAGTAATTGCAGAGGATACATCAAGACTAATATAATAGTGTATATTTGGAGAATTACTACTCTAGCTACTTTGGGCTATAATTATAATCTTAAAAATCATATGAATGGTTTGGGTTGATACAGGAATTAATTCTATTAGGAGTTATAACCACAGTAAGATCTAATATGGAGTCATGGTAGCAAGTCAAGTCTTTTCTGTAACCCATGACTTCTGTTCTTTAATAACACCTAGTAATGCCTTGGAAACTATGTAGCTAAAGCGCTAATAGAAATATTTAGATAGATATAGATATGTGCGTGTGTATATAAATATACATCAATATATAAGTATTTTTTTAAAAAGCATGTTTGGAAATTGGCTGGCTATTGGGTGGTCTAAGATGACCCTGACTAGGACAAATGGGCTCTTCTTCACGGGGTTTTTACCCTCCGGCAGCCTTAGGCCTTGTTCTTTTAGTGGTAGCAGAGTTCAAAAGGAGCAAGCAGAACTGCAGGGCATCTGGCAGGCTAGACTTGGAACAGCACAATATCTATTCTATCAAATTCTCTTGGGCAAAATAAGCCACAATGCTGCCCAGATTCAGGGAGTGGGGAAACAGACCCTACCTTTAATGACAGGAGCTTCAAAGTTACATTTCTAAGGGAAGCCACCCAAGGAAGGAAATAACTGGAACCATTTTTTAAAAAATCAATTTACCCCAAAGTATATATATGTACCTAAAACTCTGAAAGAGTTTCACAACATGACTTGGCATTTAAGAAAAGTAGGGTTCTAAATCTTTTGCAGGGCAATAAAGAAAACATTGCTTTTGGAAAGGAGATTTATCAAAGACACATCTTGGTCGATCCCATCATCTAAGTGCCATAGTTGGGAGAGAATAGCAACCCAAACAGGGAGAAAAGAAACCTTTGCTTCACCTTACTGTCGGTGAGCTTTGGGCATATCAGTTTATTCTTCCCCTACGTTTCTTTCTTGCCTCTTTTCAATAACGTGCCTTTACCTTTCGAGTTCTCTCCTGTTTTAAGAATGCCCGTGGTTAGAGTGGAATGGCTGAGGTTGTACTTGACCAAGAGACACACACTAAAGCAGGTGAGATTGGTCATGCCGTGTTTCTTAGGTGAAAATGTTCCTCCTTGAAACGGGGAATCGGCCTGTGGGGTCTCTGTCCTGGCTGCTCTTTTCACATGGAGACTTTTGATTACAGTTTTACTCTCTGCAACTCACGAAGCCCCCGCTCACGAAGCCCCTCATCCTCCTGGTCAGTGGGGGTTCTGCCGAGCGGATTTTCTTAATCAGGATACTTTACTTATTAGCAACCCTGAACCTAACCCAAAATATTTTTCCATACAATTATATGCACTTTTTTTCAATATGCTTCTGAAAATAATTGGCTGTTAATAAAATATCACTGTGTATATCATAGGTAGATGCTTTTTTTCTTTCTTTTTTTTTGGGGGGGAAGTATCTACAGTAGTAGTAGCAAAAAGGTCATTTTGTTGGATTAGTCAACTAATCTGCTAATGGATACAGTAGCACTTAATTGACATTGGATGCTAAAGATCCCCAGTAAGGTAAGCTTCACACTTGCCAGTGTTAATGATTTGAAGAATGAATCAAGACAGGCCATTTGTTGTTACTTTATATTAAGAAAATATTTAATATAACTATCTTATAGGAGGCTAAATAAACTTTATAAATTGATAATAAAATGAGTTAGAAATGCCTGATGAGAAATTTTTTAAATAGTAAAATGAAACATATTTTTCCATGCTTAAAATTTCATAGGGAATTTTACTTTCCAGCAAGGTTGAGGTTAGGCAGCAGTCTTTGAAGAAGATTAAATAAATGTGAATTAAATAAAAGTTATTTCCTTTTGGCTTTATAGACTATCAGAAGATCAACTAAAAGAAGTTTATATAAACAAGTGTTGGTTCTTCCCCAGGACATAGGCGTTTGGGAGAAATCTCTTTTCTCTAGAATGTTGGCAAACGGAAAATGAAAACAAATGTTGTGCCTCAACTCATAATACATAATTATTTTTCTTATTCACTCTTTTGACTATTCCAGGCAATTTAATTCTTCTCCAATCCAACTCTATCCCTACCCTCATTATAGTTAGCAGGATGACATTAACTTTTAATTTACTGAGAATATTGAGGCAATCCATGTTTAGCTCCCTTAAAATTTCCTTTCCCTCAGCATGAAAATCTTGGTATGTTTTCATTTGATTCTGTTTACTGTGCCTTAGTAACAAATAGTCCTCCTCTTTGCTAAACCCAACCTTTTCATTTACATTTATAATCATAATCCATCATCTTCCCAAATCTCTGGGACTTTTGCTCAATTACATTTTTCCTAAAGTTTTCTAAAGAAATGTAAACAATTACATTTTCCTATAGAGTTTGAAGGACTCTTACATTTAAAATTTTTCTCTGTATGCAGTCTGTTCTCACTATATTAAAAACATGCACAATTTTTCTTCTTTAAAAATCCGTATTCTTTAAATACATGTTGTTTTGATTCTTTTCATTTCCTATCTAAAGTTCTGGAGTATTTTATCAAATTTACTTTATTACTTCCCACTCTATCCTTAATCCAGTAATCCAGCCTTCAGTTTCCCTGGCTGCCCTTACTCCCTCACTACTTTAGGGAAACTTCTTTCTTAAAATACTCAGTCACCCTTATAGTGGTCAGATCCTGTGACCTGTCTTCAGGCTATTATAACCCTCAACCCATTTAGCATGTTCTCTTTCTGAAGCTTCATCTTCCAGTTGTTTCTGAATTCAAGAACTATCCCAACCATTTAGATAGTTTTGTCTTTATCAGTTGCCTCCAGTTCTCCTTTTTCCTCTCCCACCCAGATCAATAGCTTGTCTGACTTCCTCTGCTTTCTTTATTACTATAAAACTTGTCCTAAAACCAAGCTTAACATTTGTGTATACATTTTATCTCCTCAACTGAATTGTAAAGATCTTTAAGGAGAGGCTTGATATCTTATATGTTTTTGTCTTCTTGTTTTTCCAAACAAGAAAGCAAGCAAAGTTCTCTAGGCCAATGTCAAGGTCTTTGAGTAGTTCCCTTTATTGGTTGAATGCTGATGGGAGGAATGGCTTAACTTTAATTTAGAACCAAAGCAAAAAAATGTTAGCTCTTCAAGGACATTTATTATTTCAAATTAAGAACTGTGTAAAGAGTTAGCTTTTTGTAGTTAAAATGCTTTACTTTATATCTTACCAACAATACATTAGTTGTATGATGTTGGTCAAATTTCTTCACTATTTTAAGTTCAGTTACCTTGTTTGTAAAACAGAGATAATTGTAGCATATACTATTGGCGTTAATGAGATTAATCGTTCAAAGCTCTTAACAGTGCCTGGCATATGGAAAGTTCTTAATACATATTTGTTGTTCACTAGATCAATTTTCTTATCAATTAAGAAGTATTCATTTTGAGGTTTGGAGAAGGTACTTTTAATTGTAATTTATTTTAAAGTAATATGTTACTGCGAGTTTCTCTATAGGTTAAGTTTGAAAAAGTAGGATTTTTCAAACTCACAAAGGTATCAAAAGTTAGAAATCTTGTAAATATTGTTTTTCCTTAGAAAAAAAAAATAACCATAAAAAGATTTTTCCCCCTAAGGAAAAACAACATTAGCAAGCTTTCCAGCTTTTGATACCTGTTGAAGACCTTTAGATGCTGTAGATCTGATCCAGCTCCCAGAGCTGTTACTTACTAGCTCAATGACTTAGGTTAATTTATTTAAATCCCTTTAAGCTATAAATTTTTATTAAGACAAAAACAAACTAAGGGGAAAAAAAGGGAGAAAAAAAGTCCAGTTGCTAAATTTTTAAACAGAAGAGTGAATTTGCACCTCAATTTGCCTGCCATCTCTGAGCATATGAATCTGTCTCAGATACTTAAAATCAGCACTTTATTTTTAAATATTTGATTATGAACAGTCTTTAACACAGCTGCAAAAATCTTATGGCATTTGATGTTGAAGAGACTGCCTAATAGATATATTCGTTTTCTTTATTGGATTTGCCAAATTCTAGTCTTGTATTCGTTTAGGTCAAGAGGTAAGCTATATATATGATATTATCTTAGAGTTTTTTTTAATAACGTAAGTGTTCAGTGGATTACAGTGTAATGTTGTATACTGTTTCAGAATAGAAGATGATATAGAAATTATTCATTTAAACAGTTTTATAGCACTTTAAAATTATAGCTCAAAGTATTTTTCAACTTTGGGCAAAAGGTTTTCTTGTTGTAGTCTAGATTTTAATTTCAGAATGCATAATCCTTTACACTTGATTATGTTTCATCAGTTTAGTGAGCCTAAAATTCTAATTTGTGTTTTCTTTTCTTCCCCTTTTCCTGATAAAACCGTTCCACTTAATTTTCCCTTCAAGGAAAAAAAAATCAACATTTGCCTTTAATGGTCTCTGTTTAATTTTCATCATAAAAATTTATTTTGCTTATGAGCAGCAACTATGATTCCTTTCTAAAGTAGGTGAAATACAATTTTTTTCATTGAAAGTATTATATCCTTTCTGAACATGATAGATATTCAACATTTGTTGAAGTATATTCATTGATTGTAGAGGAAAGAGAAAAAATGTAAGTGGCAGAGGAGATTAGAGATCTGAAAAAAATTTTGTCAAGAAAGAATGCATTTTTCAATTAATTTAATAAACATTCTTTAACTGGAGGTAAATGTACATGGGAGTTGAATAGTAGTACAATAATTTATGATGAAAAATACAAGGATCAAGAGAAGAAGAGAAGACAAGCCACAGACAGGAGAAAACGTTTTCAAAGGCACATCTGGTAAAGCACTATTGACAAAAATATAAAAAGAACTCTTAAACCTCTTCAGTTGGAAAATAAGCTGATTAAAGACCTCACTAAAGATACAGAGTTAGCAAATAAACATATAAAAAGATGCTCCACATCATCTGTAATTAGGGAAATGCAAATTAAAAGGACAGTGAGATATCCCTACACACCTATTAGAATGCCAAAATGCAGAACACTGGTAACTGCAAATGCTGACAAGGATAAGAAACAACAAGAATTCTCCTTCATGCTGATGAGAATGCAAAATGGGACAGCCACTTTAGGAGATAGTTTGGCAGTTTCTGAACAAAATTAAACGTAGTCTTACTATACAATCCAACAGTCACACTCCCTGGTATTTCTCCAAAGGAATTGAAAACTTATATCCACACAAAAACCTATACACAGATGTTCACGGCAGCATTATTCATAACTGCCAAAACTTGGAAGCAACCAGTGTCTTTCAGTAGGTGAATGGATAAACTGTGCTACATCTAGACAATGGAAAATTATTCAGCACTAAAAAGAGCTATCAAGCCATAAACATACTCTGGTTAGGCCTGTGCTTCTCATTGTTATATTATGTCAGTGATGCAATGATATCCATCAAGAGCTTACATTTCTTGTTTGTCAGGCTGTTGATTTTGGGTGATGTACCTATTCCTGTGCCTCGCTTGTGTGACTCGTGAAGAACTAATTGTAGAAGATTATGTATTATTGATAACCCAAAGTTTTAAATCCTATATGGTAAAGTTCCTGACTCCCTGGGTTGTGAGAGCCTCTAAGTGACCTCAATCTCAAACCTCTTAGTGTACTCTTAGTGTTTAGAACTGATTGCTCTAAGGTGTCTATAGGGACAGTACTGGAAATAGTTTAAATGAGTAACTCTTTTCATCATTAGAATTAATAGAACGTGTATGGCTATATGCACATCCTGCATGCCTGGAGTAAAATGACTTCCAAACCACATATAAATGAAACTACCCAGAAACTCGCAAGGAAAAAATAGAACTTTAGCTGATGAAAATTGTGTATGGGTTTAGGGATCTAGAGCCACAATTAATTTACATTTGATTTTAATTGATGACACCCTGATTTATAAGAGGTTCTTTAATTAAGAAATAAAAACATAGGCAGATTGTAATATTGGTAATTGGAAATAAAGGACGTTTAACTAATGAAGTGTTGCTTTATTAAATGGTTTGTTCCTTTTATGGAAAATGCTTTGTAGAACTTATTAACAATTATCTTTTACTTAAAAGCAATACTGATACTTGGAGGACTTAGATTCTTTGTTTAAAATATGTGTTATGTTAGAAATAATGATTGTGACCATAAAGCCCCAAATTGCTTTCAATGTTGTACATGGACTAGAAAACCACCATGCTTTATTATAACCTATTAGAGTTCATTTTTTAGTGACTTTTGGTCCAAACCCACATTTAATAAATGGCTCTGCATTGTAAGTTTTCCAGTTTAGCCTGTCTTATCTCTTGCCTCTACTCAGCATCTCACTTGGAGTTATTTCTCTCTTTTGTTATGTCTCTAATATCATTGCCTAGAATGATAAGTGTTTGAAAAATGACACAGACTGTAATTTGCCGTATTACCTTTGCTGTTGAGGATTACTCTCCCTTATAATTACAGCTTAACACAAAAATCTGCTTGATACTTCCTTGTAGTCAGAGTAATAATACCTTGTATTTATGCAGTCTTTTTCTGGTGAGCTCTAAGCACTTTATCAGCACTCCTGTTATTCATCACGCATTTCTATGAGCAAAGCAGATGGTCACAGAAAGGGAGGCTGATAACCAGGTTAAATGACTTGCCTAGGGTAAAGTCATAATTGGTGACATTGATGGGAAGGAAGCCAGGTCTCTTGATTCTAGACCAGTTTTCTATCTTCTACATCACTTTGCCTCTAAATTTTTTACTCGTGACATCTGTTTCCATCATTGTCATGCTGTTAATTACTTAATATCATTTTACTGCAAGATTAGCTAAAGGGAAAAGATACACTCTGTTTAAAAATATGTTTAATGCAGTATGAGAGAAACAGTGACACTTTATGGGGAGGATGGGCAGATTAGTTTTATTGGATTTTGGTTGCTTGATAAACATCACTAGTTTGGAGGACACGAAGGGTTTATGTTTTACCTAAATGGTGCTTTTTTAACGATGCAACCAACTGCCTAGAAGTTACTGGTCTAGTTTTCCTATGTGCATCACCTGAAGCAAACTATGATCAGTTAGTTGATTAGTGAATTATACTCAGTGAAATGTCCACTGACTTAGTAAATGTGACTTTTTATGCTCAGTTATCCACATGTATAGGAAGGGTTTTTAGGAAGGGTTTATACTTTGAGCTATAATTTTAAAGTGTTTAAAACTTGCTTATTAAAATCATGACCTATTAGCCATGCCTTTTTTTTTTTTAATTAAAATGCTCTGTTTCCCTTTATATATTGTGATGTGAATATCTGGACATCCCATATCCCTGTTCCTTTAAATGAAAGATAAGGTTTGGAAGCAAAGTGAAGCTTGGAGTGGGTATTTATTAGTTAGTTTATTCAGGGCTACTTAGTGGAAGGGCAAAAAACTTGAAGGGTATATCCATCAAAGTTTTCCCATGATGTTTGGGCCTAATACATATGAGTCATTGATTTAATAATAGAAAGAACTGATTTAATTGTTCTGGCCACAGATTTATTGACAATGAAGTATAATTTAGTGACCAGTAGATCTTATTATTTTTGCCCTTTTGTCTTTGTTTCGAAAGCCTCATTTGTTACATGATACTTGATTATAATTTGATCATCAGACGTTAGTCAGTTTTATCCCACTCTAATTTTAAAAAGTAGATTTTTGTTTTGTTTTGTGTTTGCCGAGCAGAGCATGTACAACTTAAACTAAAGCTATTTGGTGTCCCCAGTAATGTTCCCATGTGTAAACGGAACCACTTTAATTAAAAAAAAAATTTTTTTTTAGAAATGAGCCGGCTCCCCCGTCGCTGGCCCCATCATTTAAACTGCGGCATCTGTCATATCCTGAGACTTAACTTGAATGGAGCTTCTGTTTCTTCCAAGTTACAGCGTTGTCGTAGTTTTGGTAATTCCATGATTGCAGGTTGTGAAATAATAGCTGATTGTAAACTATCCTGAGCCTTTAGAAAATTCATAGGAAGAGCAATTAAACATAAATTTTAGATTACTTAATATTAATTGAGTAAATACTATGTGCTAGATTCCGAGAAGGCCCTAGGTGTAGCTTTTCTCTTCTAAACAGGAAGTCGAATTTTGCTCAAACTATTATTTGAGGATGATTGTCGATATTCTGT
This sequence comes from Eonycteris spelaea, assembly GCA_003508835.1. Classification (NCBI taxonomy): domain Eukaryota; kingdom Metazoa; phylum Chordata; class Mammalia; order Chiroptera; family Pteropodidae; genus Eonycteris; species Eonycteris spelaea. The sequence continues at coordinate 8,463,327 of PUFA01000050.1, read as the reverse complement.
TTCACTGGTCTTTTCCTCACGTGCTTCGGGAGTGATGCACGGCATGGTTTTGGGCCGTTCAGCCTCAAGTCCAGAACACAGCCTTCCTGAAGGCCGGTACGGGTCTGCGTGCTCCCCGCGCCCCGCTCTGCTCTGCCTTGGCCACATGCCCTTTGGCCGGGCGTCATCAGTGCCAACAGCTGGTGACTTCTATGCTCATCAGTAGCAATAGGTTTTGAATAAGATGGATTCTTCAGTTTTCTCTTCATCTGTGGTTTGAAAGCATTACTTATAAGTTGACAAAAGTAAAATTTAGTAGACTATCTATTAAAATGGTAAGTTATCATCTTTGTTCCTTCACAAGTGCTTTAAACTATCGGCCTCAGCTTTTTAATTTTTTCTCTCTCTTTTGTTTTAAAATGTTACATTTACTAAGAACTCACAATATGACAAACACTGCCATCTTATTTAATCTTAATAAGAATTCTATTGAAAAATCATGTTATTGTCCTAATGTTACAGATGATGAAGCAGAGGCTTAGACATCTTAGAAATGTCCAGATTGTAAAACCTGGTATGATGTAGAACCAAGATTTGAACTGAAGATTTCCTGACTCCACAGCACTAACTCACAACTACCAACATAAACTGCTTACTCTTTGCTTTGCTAAGAGTTTAGTGAATACAAATATGTTCAGTGTTAATCATGATTAAATGACGACATGATGAGGCCTTATCAGAGATGTAAACAAATTACGGTGCTGAGTCTTTAAAACTGTCACATGGGCATGCACACAGTTTGATAGATTAAAGAAAGAAAATGAAGAGTACAGAAACTGATGAAAAAAACACACAGGAATTTAGTACTGAACAAGATAAACTATCATAAAAAATAATACCTTATATGTATTATGCACTAACAAGGTGATAGGCACTATAATAATGTAACATTTTAATTGTGAAAATAGTCAAAGGAGTTAGGGAATATTAACCCCATTTTAGAGACAGGGGAGTGAACACATTTAATGTTTAAGTAACTTGTACAAGATCACGTGAACTACAGCTCTTTGGTGTCCCCAGTAATTTTTCCATGTGTAAAGGGAACCACTGACTTAGGAGGATGTCAGTTCCAGGGTAGAGAGAGTGACAATGACTTGTTTGCCAAACTCCTCACTAAATACACTTGAACTTTTGGACTGTGCTCTTTTTTTCTCTTTTGATTGCTTCTGCATGCTAACTCTTCCCCACTCGTATAAACAGATCCATTTTCAGCACTGTTGCCCTTCCCCATCCCTTCAGCTGGCCTGGGAAGCCGTGATTGGTACTTTGCTGTGGCTCCATGGATCTCTTTTCTAGAAAGACTATAAATGTACATTTACATTTTCTTCTTTTTTAGTTAAATGAGTATTTAGCCTCGTTTGTGGTTGCTGGTGTGTGACTTTTTATCATATGTTGGAATAACCCCGGGCAGCTAGCTTCATAGACTATATAAGCTTTTCAGTGGCCGAGGTGTTTTTACCTAAAACTCATGTGTAATGTTTCTAGACCTTGAATCTTGAAATATATACCATCATTCTGACTTCCTGACTCTGCATTACTGATCACTGTGTTAATGTGACTAATGAATTGCTGTGAGACCAATAGATTCTTCTTTCTTAGCTAGTTGTACTTGGGCTAGGTGTAATGGTCTCCTCAGCCTAAGCAAATCCTTTAAAAAAAAAAAAATCAGTTTTGTTTCCATGATACTGCTTGCATATAGGCAATTTCATGAATTTTAAATCTTGGGCCCCCAAGTAAATATTAAATAAATCTTCTCTTTTATAATTACAAAATAGAACAGTTTTGCTTTTAAGAGACTTCTCTTTAGGGAATCTGCCCCATTGCAAAGGGAGCTCTGTTAGAAAATGCAATGTTGTAGTCAAAATTGGAAGAGTGGAGAAATTCTTGCCCTCCAGTTTTATAGCTGCTCTTATCATTGCCACCTGCCAGAGGAAGGAGAAAATGATGCCTTCTACTTCTTGGAGTCTTTTTGATTTTCTATCTGGCTGGCTAGGTGGCAATCTAGAGTTTTTAAATATTCTTATTTAAAAAAAAATTAAAAATGAGAAAAAATCATCATGCTACCCCTTAATCTGACTGTCACTTTTCAACAAAACAATAATGCATCAAGTAGCGTTCCTCTACGTTTAAGGTGAAATCCACAATCCCTCACCCAACCTCCTGTGGACCAGTAGGGTCAGGCCCCGGCCTCCCTCTCCATCCACTTTTCCCCTCACTTTTCTCCTCACTGCGTCCAGCCACACTGGCATCCTCTCTGCTCCTTCTACACGCCAAGGCCGTTCTGGTCCTAAGCCTATGCACGTGCTGTTTCTTTTTCCTGAAATTTTCCTTCTAGGACACTCTCACTTTTCCAACCCTCATCTTTTAGCTCTTTTAGACATTAGCTAAAATTCAGAGAGGCCTTTCTTGACGAATTCCCCAACTCCTCAGTCTTGTTAATCACGCTCATAATTTCTTACATTTTTCCTCTATAGCTCTTATATAAATTTATAATTATATTTTTGTCTTAGGCCTCCTTTGTTCCCTGGACTACTACTTCTCAACCATGGCTGTGTCTTAACATCACCTAGGGAAATTTTAAAACATGTCATTGTTGAGATGTTGTCCTAGACAAATTGACGCAGAGGTTAGAGCCTGATCATCAGCGTTTTTCAGATATTCTTCAGATGATTCTAACGTACAACCAGAGTTGAGAACCGCTGGGCCAGATCATAAGCAACAGAAAGGCAAAAGTGATGTCTGTTGACCATGGTGTATACCCACTGACCCTCATGTACAGGGAACTCATGCATGACCCATAAGGTATTAATAGGGCCCCAACCAAGTTAGTGATAACCATCCCTGCCCTCTACACAAAAAATAAAAGCTGTTGGTTTTTTTATACCTTTCATAAGGGTAATACCAGATTCTTTGTTCATTAAGCCAAATAAATGGAAAAAAGGGAGGTGGCATTATTTTTCAGAGGAGTGTTGAGCTGCAGAATAGATCACTAGAAAACAGGTGGTGATGGTACAATTTAGAACAATGTGTTACAGAAATCTTGTGTCCAGTATGTCTATTCTTAAATAAACCAGTGAAAGAACAGAGTAACCAAGAGATTAAACTATAAATATATGTCACCTTCTATTCCGATATTTAAAAATTAAATATTTGCAATATGTACATCATTTTAGAATTTAAAAAAATCTATTTTAACAAGATTTTATCATGTTTTTGTCACCTAAGCTGCTGAAATCTGGGGCAAAGTATATGACATTTCAGTGGTACATTATCATTTAAAGGACTTTGAATATACATTGTGTTATGTGGTACTTAAAATATCTTTAGGGAATGAAAAAGAAGTATTATAAAGCCAGTATTTTCTATCTCTGCAATTTAAGTGAGTTTATAAACAGGGCCTTTGTAGCTTATTACAAATCATTGATAAAGTATTTATTTCTTCAGAGAAACTTGACCACTGATCAGAAACTTATAATAATCAAAATCTGTTTCCTATTTATTATCATGTCATTATCTCTCAATTGTCATGCTTTTTCTCAGGTCATTGACTGTTCCCAAATGTACATAAATTACCATTATCCCTGTAGTTTTCCAGTGCCTCCTGATAAGAGCATACCTGCTGTATTACCTTAGAAACAGATTTTTAACTTGAAATATTATACTTTTTCCCCCCAAAATAGGAAACACAAGCATTTCATTTTACACTGATCCTTTTAGAAAAACATTCATAGGAGAGCTTACCAGACTCTGTGGAGAGCTTACTGGATACTGTGGGTATTTTAAATTCATCTCATAATATTTTTAGAATGTAATGTAGAAGGATTTATGCTTTTGGAGAAGAGTTCAGAAGTGGTTAGTGACTTGTCCATTTTAATTACCAAGCCAGTTGTAGGACAAAGAACACTGGCTCCCATTTCAGACATGTTTCATGTTCATTGAAAATATAGTCCCTTCTTGTCTCCTTAAGAAATGTGATAATATCCTCATGGCAGAATTGTGATCTGAGAGTTAAAGGGTCAAATCAAAAAGCTGTGACAGATCTCTGGGAGGTACTGGGCTCTCCAGCTTACAGGGTGACAAATAAGTGACTGTAGAAGTATAGGTTGTTTCATTATGTCAATTAAGTAACCTCAGAGGGTGTGTGTGTGTGTGTGTGAGTGTGTGAAATCACTTGTTTCATCTACATGTTTTGTGTCTAGAATTGATTCCATCATTTATGTACATGAATATCATTAAAAATAAAGTTGCACTGAGGTCATTCTAAGATATGCAGAAAAAGGAGTACTATCTATCAGCAGAGGGTATGACTGGAGCTTTGGGAACAGTTCACTGACTGTAAATATACACGGGTGGGACAATTCCAAGGCTGCGTCTGCTGTCGCCGTGGTTGTAAACAAAACCTGGAAGGTGGCCATTAGGTCTCAGGTGCTGAGAACAGCCGTGGTTATTCCGGTAACAACAGAGCACACTCTTGGAGTGCCTGCTCCATTCAAGGCATGGGGCTCACTGTTGCAGGGCCACTAGTATCCGAGGAGTGTGTACTTAGCCTCATGTTGATTATAATTTATTAGGAGCAAAGAGAAAAACAGAGTGCAAGGAGGAAAGGGAGAGCTATAAAAGATGTGCTGCAAACAAATTAATCATCTCAAGTTAGTTGATTGAGTAGCAGATCTTTAGTGTCATACGTTCTATTTGATTAACATGAGGGCAGTCAACAGCTAACATCTTAGTGATAAACTTTGGGGTTTGTTATGTGTTTATTTCCGTGAGTTTAGCCATGACATTTTTTTTTTTGTTTTATATCATAACCTTGAGAATTATATACAGTGTTCTGTTTTATAGACATTAACATTAGAATTCAAGATTCATGAATGAAAATCATACTTCAATATCATACATTTCAAAGAATGAAAAATATTTGTGAAGCTTTGTTCCACTGCTAGCCATAGATTAAATTGCTCTATTTTGGAAAGTTCTAACTCGTTAATCTATTAGTATGGTAATTAATGCCCTGAAAACATTTTTAACAACATGGCTATCAGTGACATGAGAAAGTTAATGCACAAATAGCTGGTGAAATTTTGTTTTGTTTTCCCTCTTAGACTCCCTAGCAGGACAAGATTTATTACTGCGGCACCTTTCCTATGGAAATCAGGTTTTCTAAATGGGTAAATTAAAGCTCATTGTAAATCGCTCAGAGTCATATTGGAGTCCTTTGTGCTGCAGGATTTCCAATGTGGGTCTTTTAACCTTTGCTTCCATTTAAAGGAAATTTTCTCGGAAGATTTATTCTCCCTTCGATGGCATTTTTAGATGCTGTACATGATGAGCAGAGAGTGCAAAGTGTTGAGGAAATAATTTGTGTTTCTTTAAAAATGGAATTTTATATGGTTTTTTAGAGGTCTCATTGCAACATTCTGAGTGTGTATATTTAAAAAAATTATATCCTTGTGTGTTCTAAATGTCATATATAACTACTGGATTATTTGGTCTAAAAAGAAGTACAGAATTTTAACTTAGCCATCCCTAATGCATATCTTTAAGTTAGTCTTTTATAAACTTGATTCAAGTAATGTTTAACTGTTTAGATTTTTTGATGTTCATTTCAGGTAACTACATTCAAACATGAGAAAAAAAATCTGAGTTGTAGTTATTCAGAAATTACTATTTTGTACAATTGAACTAAGTGGGATTTTTCAACATGTAAATCAGTCTTCTTTAGGATATAATAAGCAAAACAGGATAAGTATTACAAACCAATTGCTAAAAATGAATAACTGAGACTAAAGAGCTTTTTTGTTGCTGGTTGCCGTTAAAATGACTGTCTCTGGAAATGTAACTTTTACTTTCCCTGTTTTTGTAGTAACGCTGCATTAAGATGTCAGGTCAAAATATTTTTTTCATTCTTTCTCTGTTTTGATATTTCATTTGAGAACCAATATTTCAAAAAATGTAGTGATTTAGTACAAATTCCTTAGTTCCAGTCAGATAAATAAACCTTACCAGATTCTGTGAACTGATTTATTGATAGGACTCTGAGGGATCACAAGCCTTTTTGAGAACATTTGAAACATTTCTGAATTCTGAATTTTATTGAAGCTTTTCCCAAGAGAACCAGAGTGGAAGAAAAACCCTCTACTCTTTCCGTAGACTCAGACATGTTAACCAAGCTTTAACTTTCTTTTTCAAAAGATCAATATTAAAAAAAAAAAAATAGGACTAGTGGTAATACAAACATTTTGTTGGTCACCAGTGACTACTAATAAGAGCAATTCTCTGTGTGGCCAGTTTCCTATGATCTATGGTAATGGATTCAAGACTGGCACAAATATCTGAAATACTTAGAAAACTCTGAACATTTTATGCAGTAATTTTTACTTCTTTGCAATCTAAGTGTATACCTCTTTTTTTTGTGACAAGATTAGGGAATATTTTGTATAAAATACATCTTTTCTTAAAATTATTCCTGACTTTTTTTTTTTTCACAAACATTTGTTTGGAGATGATCATAGATCCAAGCAGCTTCTCTCTTTTCTCAAACCCAAATAACTTATTTTCTAAAGACCCCCAAATGGGAAATGAATTTTCCTGACTTGTGATGAGAAACTGGGGTTTTAGAAGCAGGCTGGCTGCTGTAGGCGAGAATCCAAGATCCCACCATGAACACTGGATTGTACTTCTCCCCTGGAATGCTCAGTAGCACTAACATTAACCGAGGCAGTTGATTTAGCATCCTTTCCCAAAAGAACCTTCTGATCTAATATTGCCCCTAGCTCAGTGGTTGTGTGTGCCAGGTGTTTAGATCCTAGATTGCTCATAACGAAGGTAAATGGCTTGTGCCACGAGAAAGCTAGCAGTAAGGTGTCTTACGTTACCTAGTTTGGAATCTATTTTATTTTATAGGACTCCATATTAATAGAAGTGTTTGAGAGACCAACTAAGAAGAGCAAAAGAGACTTTTTTTGGCAAGAAGAGAAGAAACCCATCTTGTCCTGTTTGAGAAAATGTGCCCCTCTCTGTTGCCATCCCTACCTGCCTGCCATTGCACAAACCGAAGTTAACTATAACACCAGCAATTAAGTTTTCAGAGGGAAAACACGAAAGCAAATTCAAGGTGAAAAGTGAAATATTAAAGGGAACTTTAAAAAGAATGCTAGCAATAAGTTAGTCAAAGTGGAAAAGGAGGTTAGACATTCAATTATATCACCTACAGGAAGAGAATGCAAGCAAAATCAAAGGCTTTAGAAAGTAGATGGGTGCAAGGGAGGGAGGAAGGAAGGAAAAGTGGGATGAAAGAAGGTAACCTGAATGCAACGGAAGGGGCGAAAGAAGCAGCTGACACTCATTCAAAAGGGAAATACACTAAACAAGCAACAACAGCAAAGCCAACTGACTTTTTAAAGAGTTAGCCTTGTCAGGAGATGTAGATAGGGAAAAGGAGAAAGCAGGATGCCTTTTTTTAAAGTGGTCTTCTGAAATAAGGCAGCTCCAGTGGCTGGGGGCCCTGTGGAGGCCTTGAAGGGCAGAGAAAGAACTGCACTGTGGAGGGTAAGATGAGACTCTTGGGGGCCTCCTGTCAATGGATCCTGTCCCCCAGCTCCCTCTGGGATACCTGAGAGGGCAAGGAGATGTGCCCTTCAGTAAATAGCAATCCATCAAGCTGCCAGTGCCAGCTTCTCCTCGCTGGCTTTACACAGGCATGAAAGCGGCCACAGCCATCTCCATCCCTTTGTGAGACCCACTCTGAAGGAAGGACTCACATTTAGTTCAGTGTTTTCTGAGCAGGAAGTCAAGGCAGAGTGCCTGGCTAACCACTATGTTGCATGATCAGTTATTTTAAAATTTTATATTTTTATGATCTGTTTAATCCCATGTGGATATTTCTTAATCAGTTATTTTTTCAAGTAAAAATAATAGTAAGCTTTCTAAATTTAGAAAAGCTTTATTTTAAAAAGGTCTGCTTTTTCATTTGCTGATGGAATGATTTGCTGTAATTGTACCAGACATCACCTATTTAAGACTATTTAGCTGTTATTACAGCTTCCCCTCCCCCACACATACCCTCCATGTGGAATAACTCTTCAGGTGTGTTCATCAGATGAAGCCTAAGTCCCCAAATCTGTAGTCGGCAAGCTGGAGCCCTATAAGAACCCATATGCAGTTTCAATGTGAGTTCAAAGGCCTGTGAACCAGGAACTAATGGTATAAATTCCAATCCAAAAGCTGGTAATCTCAGGACCCAAAGAGAGCCAGTGCTTCAGTCCAGGTCTGAAGGCTGGGAAAGACCAATGTCCCAGCTCAAATAGGCAGGAGGACAGGAGAGAGAGAATTCTTTCTTATTCAAACTTTTTATTCTCTTCAGGCCTTGAACGGATTGGATGAGGCCTACCCACATTGGGAAGGCAATCTGCTTTTTGGATTACTAATTTTAATGTTAATCTCACCCCAAAACACTCTCACAGATATACCCCAAAATAATGTTTAACCAAATATCTGGGCACCCAATGGCCAGTCAAGTGGACACATAAAATTAACTGTCAGAGAGGCAGTGTTCTCCGTATGTATTTTGGCACTGAAGCCAAACAGATGACTTAAGGAAGGAATTCTGTCCATAAAGAGCATCGCTTACTTCACATATGCTAATGAAGTAACAGTCTTTGCAAGAAGTTTGAAGTCTAGTCTCATTCAATAATTGCATTTTAATCATGGAAGAAGTATAGAGTGTTCTAGTCAGAGTTCCAAATGATTTTAGGAACTAGGCAAATTAGTACATAAGTGAAGTATGTTGAGTATATGTGTAGCCAGAATGATGGGAACTGTGGTGCATAGGAGAACTCAGGACCTAATTTAAAGATATGCAAATACTAAATTTTAAGCTGTTGCTTAAAATTAACCTTTGGCTAAATTATTTCTCTTGTTTAGCTATTAACTAGCTACAGGACTTTTGAAATTCATTTAATTTTTCTCGAAGTAGGTTATTTTATTAGAACAGATGGCTAATCTATACTCTCAAGATGCTTTCCATGTGTTTTACCTGCGAGTTAAGTTTGAGAGCTCATGAAATAACACCTTTGCTGATTTAAAAATGCTTAACACAAATTCTAAAGAAAAGTGGCATGTCATGCTCTGAAGCAACGTGATCTTCCAATGACATTCTAGAGACAGGCCTATTGTTTTGAGAAATTTCAACAGCAGAAATATCCTAATCACTTTTTTGTACCGAAAACCACAGTGTACACTAATGTCCCTCATAATGTAACATGACTAAATCTCTTGATAATTGGGTGGCAAATCTCTATAGGCATTACCAAGTCCATATCTTACTATGTGTGTGCAAGCTTTCTAAAGCTTGAGGAATGCTTCCTGTTGTAAAGTAGGATAAGTTTCAATACATATGTGGTGGTATGTGCTGATTTTTCTTGTTCAAAGTCTTTTCAGATAGTCCTGAAGCCTTCAAACTATAATTTAAAGCAAGACAGCCTCTGTGGATTTATGGAGTCATTTTCCCTTTGGCTAAAGCCCTCTATGGTCACAGACCACTGGATTTAAAAAGGCAGCTGAACCCGTCCAAAGACTAACATAAATTTTCAGAGGTAGGGAAAATGGTGCCGGCTTATTAAATTAGTGAGGATATAGTATTTGGCAGCTACAAATAAATGATGTTTTTCCCCAAGTTAGAAACAAGACTGTTAGAGATGTGTAATATTGGACTCACATTTGTCAAGTTTAGCTACATTAGCGGAATAATTTGCATGTTACATTGTGCACTTACTTTAAACTTCCTTTTGGATTTGACTAGATAAATGGGTTCACCTTTGCCAAAAGCTTCCAGTTATGAACACACTCAAAGCAATTTTTCCCCAGCAAACAGAGACTGAACATAAGCATTAAAAAGAAAAAAAAAAAAAGGGATCACATTGTCTCCCCAGACTCCTCTCCAGTATTTTAGTATTTATGTTTGGGGTTTTCTAAGTGCAATATCAGGCATTCTGCATCGGTTGCATGCATCCACTTTCCATTTGTCTTCTTGTTTCATAGAAATTATTAATATTAGTCCAATAAAAATAGGGCTTTTTTCTTTTGGTGATTCATTATTGGAAACCATTTCACTAACTTCAAGGGCTTGTGGAAGAAACATGCTTATCCTTGACAGATCTTGGTATTTTTCCATTCTTACAGGAACCTTTCCAAATCTTTTTTTTTTTTCCTGCAAAAACAAAATAAATTATAGGGATGGAGACTTTCTAATATAAGTTGATTAACTGGACAGCTTTCTAAAGTACTTTCTGAGAAAATGCTGTACAGCATTTCCAGGCATGAAGCTTGTAAGAGAGGATGCTACCAGATGTTTACAGTGGCACTGCCAGCATCTTCGCTCCCATTTAATCCAAAGATGCTATCGTGAAATACAGGTTTTTGGAAATAGATTCTATTTGGAGCTATGTTTTATTCACAAATTATGTTGTATTTCTATGGAAATGGGAATCATTTCTCCCAATTCTAATATCAATACCCCATGAGGAGAAACTAGGTACAAAGTGGGAAATGGATATTATGCTCTAATTAGAGTCTTTCTCTCTCCCCATCAGCACCTTTTTTTTTCCTTCAGTTTTTCATTTGATACCTATCATTTGACATGGTTCTATACCTACTAATGACACTATACATCTTTTTATTTAATAAATATATACACATTTCAGTGAAGCAAATGTCAACCTTTTGTGGATTTTAATTATATTTTATAAATCGAATCTGTCTTATTTAAATATTCAGTCAAATGTTGCTCTGGACTAGGAGTTACTTGGCCTCTTTAAATTGACTTTGTGTATTTTTAATTAGATAGCAGTAGGGTAAATTCTTACATTAAATAAACACGAAAGCTCTCTCTAGATACCAGATATAATCCAGGATACAAATTGAGCTTGGTCTTCAAGAATGAATGGGACTTTTGGTCAATAATAAAAATAATGATAATGATGATTATTATAATGAAAGCTAGGAGCTGGCATTAAAGGAACACTTTTTTGTGTGTGTGCATGTGGCTAGGCAGTCTGCTAAGTCATATCTCAGGTAATACAACAACCGAGAAGTAAGCCCAGAGTAATGAGAAGATGCTCAAGTTTGATTCTAGCTATATTGCTTTACAGGTCATGTCATCCATCTAACCTCTCAGTGACCCCAGTTTTGGAGACATTAATGGTAACTACTTCCTAGAAGTGATATGAGGTATACACGGTCTGTTACTATGTGGTTCGAACAGAATAACTAGTCAGTAAATGTTAGCTACTATCTTCCTTATTGTGTAGATGAAGAAAATGATTGAGGCTCAGAAAAACTAAGTAACTTCTCTATATTTAGAAAGTAGTTTGAGCCAGGATTTGAATTCAGACAATCTGGTTCTAGAGACAGGGTTCCAACTACTAAGGATTCTCAGAAAGGAAAGAGTAACAGATATAAAAGCTTGGTGGTGTTTACACGTGTGACAGCGAAGAGGATAAATGAGTGAATACAGGGGCATGAAGCTGAATCTGGTTTTAGACCACTTGTGGAAGGCCTTAGAAAGAAACAGATGTTATCCTGGAAGCAACCTGGAATCAAAGGAAAATAACCTATCTGCAATTCTTTGAATTTAAGTGAAAAAAATCATCCTGGCATTTTCCTTTGATTTAAGCTGTCTTCTAAGACAGTGATACATTTTCAGTGAATAAATAGAAGCTAGAAATTCAAAAGGTAGACTCCTTGAAGATTGGGAAGTTTACAGAAAAGGTCTCACTAGGCATTATATGCTTGAGCCTTTTTAAAAATCATAACCCAGGGTCCAAGCATTGCAGTTCCGTAAACTCTGCCTTCTCAATGCTCTGCATTGATTTGACTCAAGGATTCTGACTCTAATTAGCAAAGTTCACCTATAAGCAGATGCATAACACCTGCCAAAGAGACTAAATATTGCATATCCACTAGCTGCACATCTTCTTTTTGTGGAGAGATCGATGAAGTCAAATTGCAATCAGAGATTACATGGGGAACATGAAACTTGAATAAGTTTAAGAAGGCACATGCCTCAAGCATAGCCACTTCATGGGCACATTACCTGCGCAGTTACTCAGGGTCCCTTGCTCATCAGGGCACAACACTTGCTTTAATGTTCTGCTAATTACCATCTTGAAATTCTTAAAATTTTGAACAAGGAATCCACATTTGCATTTTTCGCTGGGTCCAAAAGTTATGTACTTGGTCCTAGATTTATGAATTGAATAATACCACAGTATAATCCCATGTGTCTCCCATTTTCCAGTAAGCATATTCCTGTTCGTTGGGTTGCAGATATGTTCCTTTTATCCAGTGGATTCCTTTAACTGGATAATGTTTAAAATGGCACTGCCAGCATGTTCACCTCAGACACCATTTTCCTGGCTTCTGTTCTTATCTCTTACCTCTTTTACATATATTACTTTTTTTTGCCTATTCATATAGTAAATTATTGTCCTTGGTGTATATATTTAAGTTGATTTTGTGTATTTATAAACAGACCATTACATATTTATTTAATAGATTGGCTTTGAGAGAATTCCTGTATCCTGATTCTTTAAAAAGTACCCCATATGGAGCACAGCACAGGGAATGTAGTTAGCATTAATGTAATGGCTAGGTGGAGAGCCAGAGGAGAGAAAGAACAATTAGGGCATCATTTTACAACCTATATAAATGTCTAACCAATGTACTGCCTACTTGAAACTAATAATAAAATAAAATTTTTAAAAAGTATCCCATATGTTATTTATATGTTGCAGATAAAATTAATGTTATTAAGTTTAAAATTTATATGCAATTGAAATTAAGGGACAGAGCAGATTAGATGATGGAATATAATCAAAAACTTTTGAGAAAGAGAATTGTGGCTAGAAACCCAGTAGTCTTCAGGTCAGTAGGTTGGCTGACATCTGAGAGCTATGCCGTTAAATAAACAATGAAAAGAAGAGTCGGGTGAGAGTAAAGGACACACATACTTTTCTTACCCATCATTGTCAATAGTCAGGTCTTTTCTAGAGTATTTAATCTTTGGCAGTATGAGGGACAGGGAGACAGTTTACAGGAAAGCAACAAACATGATTGATGACTGGGTAGTAGGGGTTATAGAAGAAACTTTAAAAGATAACATAAAAGTTTTTGTTGTCTGGAAGACAAAAAAAAAATAAGTAAAGGAATCTTAGAGTCTTTAAGCACGTGAAAAGTTTTCTTTTAAACAAATTTTGTGAATGTATTTTTCCCATTTTAATAACAAATTGATTATGTGGAATTTCAACCTAAAGAATTTGCAGAAAATAATGACAGACACATGGATTACAAAATATTAGAATTTAGAATTTTAATTGATTACTTTATTTTAATAGCTTTTATCATCTGTATTTGTTTAGAATGTGAATGTACAATTTAAAAACCAAAGGCCCATCAATCAAAACATTTCCCACCTGCTTTTTCTTAAGGGGCTATCTATGTAGTAAACTTAATGAAACCAACATTGTTTTACTACTTGCCCATCATAAAGTATTACTGGTTCCAGCTGAGTAAGTATTTATAAGTGGCCTTTGAAGATTTAATAGAGGGTTTTAAGTGAGTGGAATACCATGTAATGAAAAGTTTACATCATAAACCAAACTGAAAGGTAAACTGGCAGAAAAATAAATTTGCAAAAATAAAGAAAAACTTAATATACTTAAAGAGAGCTTATATGCATTAATAAGAAACGCTAAAAGCCAAATGGAAAAGAAGGGCAAAGAGTATGAACAGACAACCCACTGAAGAAATTAAAAATGGTTATAAAATTATTTTCATATCACTAGTAATTAAATAATTGACCTTTAAACAGGAAGATCTGATTTTGTTTGCAAAATTAGCAATAATTGAAAAAATTGTACAAACGTGCAAAGATAACCTCTACTTTCATGTGTCCAGAATGGCAGAATGACAAATTGTTTATGATATGGGTAATTCTTATGAAATATTATTCTGTCATGAATTTTCTTCATTTTTGATATTAAAATCAGAGAAAATCCTAAGTGAAAATATCAGAAATCAAAATCGTATGTCGTTGCAGTATGGATCACATAATTTTAAGACATATGTAAAAAAAAGACTTGAAGAAAAGCACCAACATTGCAAGAAGTTTTCTGGGACTTTAGGTGATCTTGTATGTCTTCTTCACTACTGTGTATTTTCAGAAATCACTGTGATGACATTGTTTTGAAGTTTTGTTCTTCGCCCTGCCCCTTCCACCACAAAAACATGTACCACATGCACATGCTGGAGAGAACTGGGGGATTTTGTGATCTCCACGTCTCCTTGCCCTCACACTTTTTTTGGGGGTGGGGGTGGGAGTGTTAATATGAAGACTGGCTTTCAAAACCTAGTATCGCGGATGGTCATAGCAACCTGAATTTGGGGGGGTCCAGTCCTAATTTTTGAACATGTGTTTTATTTTGTTGCCACTGAGTATACTCAGTGTCTTTCAATTTTTGATTTAGAAATAAGTCATAGTTTTTTGTCCCTACAGAAAATATTTAGATGCTTCAGGAAGATCTTCTTCACTGAGCTTATAAATTATAACTGACTCAGAAGATTATCTTTCTACAATTAGAAACAAGACCTAAAATGCAGCTGGAAGAGGTAACATACCTCCTGTGACTGTGAGCAAAGAACAAGGACCCCAGGCATCTTGTCTTCAGGCCCCAATTAGCAAGACATCATTCTTCATGAGTTTAATACACCCACAATCATAATTACAAATCTTGACATTTAGATGCTCCCAAAGTCAACACCCATCTCAGCAGGGTTAGCCATATTATCACTAGTTAGGGAGATGTAGAGCAATTAGAAGCTAAAGGAAAAGGTTAGCTCTACCACTCAGATGGAAGAGGCTCAGTAACTAAACCCACCTGCAATTACAGTGTTAATTTTTTTTTTTAAATATCAGCTTTAAAGCCTGTCACCCATGACAAGGAAGATCTGAGTCTAAATGGAATGTTTAAGAGAAGTGCTTCCTCGTCCCTCAATCAGGCTGTACACTGACCTTTCCGTGGTCTCTACCAGTTGCTCAGCTGTCATGAAATGCTGGGGAGGGTAGAACATCATTGGACCTGTCATGAGGTCAGTCTGCTCGTGCTCAGGCCAATTTGCTAAATGTGTCCATGCTAAAGAGAGTGCTCCCTAACCAGTCTGATGGAATGTACTACCAATTAATCACCAGCTAATTTCCAGGAAGTTATAGCCTTTCTTTTATATTCATAGTCCACTCACCGCTTTACCTGTCCATGGAGGATCTCAGGCCTGGAATATGAGGTCACCTCAGGGACACATGAAGCTTCTGAAACTTGTGTTTCAGGCTACCAGGGTGACAGGTTAGGGGATGTCTGTCTCAGGCCCGCAGTGACTATTTTGGTTGGAAAGTTCTGTGTGGTTTGTAACCCCTACAGATATTACATATAGCTCAAGTGCATGCAAAAGACATTCTCTTTTAGAAAATTTTAATGATATGTTAAATCTCATTGTTTTTTCTATCAACCTATCAATTCTTTATCTGTCTTTAGAAGGTGGTGGCTTTGTCATTCTCTGCAGAGGTTTATTATCAGAGAGGTGTTAAAAGCAGAAAGGTTTCTTTTTTTCTTTTACAAAATAGACTGCTCTATTTGTAGCGAAGTCTCATAAATTAAAATACTTGTCAAAATAAATGAATAGTATGTTTGTTATATTCATGATTTAAAATCACATTTGATTGCTTACTCATTAATCCACAAAATTAAGCAATCCACCCTGGATTGCAGTCATTAGTACAAATAAGCAGAATTCTTCTGACAGTCAGAAGTAATGGAGAACACTGTACAGAGGTGTTTGTTTCAAAACTAGGTATGTTAATGTGCAAATTCGTTTTACAATTTCAAAAGGTTTCCTCTGGAAGGAAGTCAGATACATTAATGTAGTCCACCAGGAAACAAGGTTGAGATCATAATATACTAAGTAGATTTTAGATGGAGGAATCGTAAAATGCAATTTTGCATTGAACCTCGAGGATGGGCAGAAGCTGTCTTGCCCTGTATAGGAGCATACGTGGATGGTAATGGAGGTGACTTTTATTCCGAATTGTGAAGAAAATCAGGGCACAGGGAGATGGTGTCCACATGAAAGTGTAGACGTCTATACAAAGGAGGTTTTGCTGTATCTTTTAGATATAGCAAAACTTAAATCACTCATGTACCTGATCCCCTTCTATCTGCCAGCTGCCATACTGGGAGCTTGGAACATAAAGTCAATTGTATGTCAATTCCCTCATATGTAAAATGTTTTTATCATAGGGTTTCTTATGAGTATGAAATAATATATGCAAGCACATTGAGCAGTACCCAGCACATGGTGAGGGCTATATAAGTATTTATTAAACATAAAATTTTAATGATGTGAACCCTTGGTTTCAAGTAGCTTACAGTTTGCTTATAGCAGAGGCAAGAAAATCAAGGATCTTTGTGCCCTGTGACCGGTGATGATAAATACATGGACACAGTCTTGTAGAAATACCACAGAACCTGGTCAAGGGCCTCATCTGGGAGGCTTGAACTTCATTTTGAAAGTGAGGAGGATATATAATGAAGAATTTTAAGCTGGAGCAAGACCATGCCAGAGATCCACGTGGTGGAAAGACCACTTTGTCAATAGCGTTGTAAATGTCAGGAGGCTGGACTGGAACCCGGAAGAGAACCGAAGCCCTTGGAGTGGATATGTGAGGACCTGGCCAGAGGCGCTGTGTCTCTGCAGAGAGAAATCTTCCTGAGACCCCAATAAGTTATACCCCTCAAGGATCTATTGACATACCTCTGGATAGCTGTGGTAGCACTGAACGTTGGCTAAGAGATTACCAAAGGATATATTTCTGAGACAGTTACCGCTCTGGTTTGGATTAAAAAATAGAAATTGTAGGGAAGCAGGGAAAATAAAACTGAACCTGTGAAACAAAACTTAGCCTGGTTGTTACAACATCGTGATTGTGTGTATGCTTTATTATTTACAAAATATTTTTTCACGTGTTCTTTTGTTTTCTAGTGTCAGAAATCGTTAAATAAAATATTCTTTCAGATATCAGGTTAGATCCGTGTGGTTTAGACAAGAATCACCTGATTAAAAAGCCAGTTGTGCGTGTATTTGTCCGTGCATTTTAAAACATTCCAACTTGTGTCTTCATCTCTAATCATGTATACTCTCTCGAGACCTTCAGAGCCCTTGGGATTGGTAAAATTCAGGAACCATCTAGTGAGACATTGGGTAAATGGTAGGCAAGCCACTCAGTGGGTTGGGGTCATCTTTGAGGATTTCCTAGTCCGTTTAACCCAAGTATCTTCCACTTTTGTATGCCCGCTATTTTTAACATGTGTAATATAGTGGAAATATTATTGACAAGGCAGGTGTGGTGAGTTTTTAAACTTTCTGACACTGTGTTATCCTGGTGATGCTGGAGGCCTCTCCTGGCATCTGTACGTGTTTGTTTTTCTTGCAGCTCATCCTAGGGTCCGCTGGGATTAGGACTTGGTGGCTGGGAGCTGACCTCCATGGACCCTTTGTCTGACCACCGCTGTGGATGATGAAGGGCACAGAGGACAGGGCTCCTCAGGCTTCCCCTGTGTGTATTACATATGAGTTGTGAATGTTGTTTCATACACCATGAGCTGTAAGGAAAGTAAAGAATGCCATAAAAACAAACTCAAGAGGCTCTCAAACTTGTCAAATAACACAGTGTCTTTGAAATTTAATTCAAGTCAGTCAGAAGGAAAATATGATTAAGCATAAAATGTGTTTAATGTCTACCTGACTTCTAAGTAACTTACTACCTAATTAAAGGAGGTAAATGTATTTTTAGCTGGAATATAGATGGTTTTTAAATAGGCGTATCTTTTGTTATGGGACAATTTAAGCAGTTTCCTTTTTAAAAAGTGGTAAGGATAAATAGGCTTCTTAGTACAGTTAAATAAATCGTGTTATTTTCTTTAGAATGAAGCTTAAAGCTGTAAAGTTTGTAAAGTTTCCTATTACAGATTTTCAGTTCAGAGAGGAAAGAAAATTGGTTTTAACTCATTTATTGAATAAAGATTGAACTGTCTGAGATTCAGAGCTGTTACATACTTGCCCTGAAAAATGCTAGATCTGATGGCTAGCATCTGATGAAGATGCTAATGGGAGCCTGCTAATTCTAAAAATTCAGATTAAATGCTTTAGCTCCCTGTCAAAATCCTATGAAGGCAAAGAACCTGTTTTCAAACCTTTGTTTAAAGTGGCATAAAATTAGCTCACATAGCCAATTGTTATTTAGTTACAAGCAGATGCATACATTTAAATGAAATTCTGCAGCATTTCACTGTCTTCCCAAAGGTGATAATGTGTTTTCCTCTACTTGTGAAATTGTTGCAATTTCAGTCTTACTTAGATTTAATTGTGTTTATTAAGATTTGAGACAAATGATTCCAATTTTTATTTTGTAGGATACTGTTGTTTTCTTTGTCTTTTAATTTTACTTGATAGTTATTGGTAACACGAATATGTATGAAACAGTACAAATAGCAGTATGTTGTTAAATTCAACAGATTAACCCAAAGAACTCAATATGGAAAATAAGCATTTCTTAAGAGTACATTAGTTCACTTGACATGTAATTAAAGTAGAGCCACACATTTCTCAGTGTAATTACTGATAAAAAAATGTGTTTATAAATACAGTTTAATATGTTCTATAGACATTCAGATCATTCTTTTTTATTCCTCACGTAGGCTAAAGATAATAGCATCAGATTATAAAACTCATGCTATAAAAGTGACAGAATACTATAGGTCAACACGGAAGAAAACCACATCATGAATATTGAAGGACTTTAAAGACACTTTATGCCATTATTATTAAAATATTTACTTCTCAGTGTGAAACTGAAGGTGTTGGTATACGAAACAGCACAAACCATGTATTGCTGGGTGGAAGAGCAGTGTGGCATGTCTAAAGGTTGTGTGTTCTTGTGTGATGAAGAGCAAGAAAAAAGAAGAAAAACAAAAATTACCTATTTGATGTGTTTGATCTTGGTACTTTCTCTGTTCCTCTGTCAATCCTGTGATGAAGAGATTAAAGAGAAGCAACAAAGCGAAAGCAGAATAGGGATAAACAAGTCAAGTGGGACTCAGTCTGGGAGCCAGGGAACGTTAGCTATGGTAAGAAAAGGAATTAACATGTAACCTTCCATATGTACCAGGCTCTGTGCTAAGCATGTAAGCGTGTTAGGGATATTATCAAGGAAATTAATATTCTACCCTCACCCCACTCACTGCTCAATACCCACATGCACACACACACCTTCACTGGTGATATTGATCGTAATAGCCTTATTGTTTGAATATAAAAAGAAGTCTGAGTCCTTGAAGAGATATTGATGGTGTGAAATTGCAGAGAAAACATGGCTCTTTAGATCAAGTGTATTTTTCAGGGTCATGGATGTTGTAAATTATCCAAACCTCTTTTATTTCTCTTTGATCTTCGAGATTTTTTGTTATTGTTGTTGTTGACTTTCTGTTATTTTAACTTTTACAAGTAAATATAAAAAAATAAAATATTCTCTAAAATAGAGTTTATGGATGATACTTTTTCTAGGCAAATCCTAAAATCAGATGTTTCTTACAAATGCTCCCTGGGGAAGGAGTAGTCAGAAAGTATTTGTAGATTCTGAAACTAGTGCCGGATGGTTGAACTGGGAACATCATCAGCAGTGACAGTTGAGATACAGTGTTCGAAGATAATCTGTACATACTTCATTAATGTTTTTATTTTCATGTGTTTTTCTGTCCTATATATAAAGTTAGGTGTGTTCCTAAGAAATACACTCCACTGTGATCTCTCAAACAGTGGTACAGAACGCATAAGATAGTCATTGTAACATTTTTTTTTCCTAGTGCCTTAAATTTAGTGGCAGTTAAAGAGAAAATATTTTCGTATTAAAACAAGCACAGACATCTGGTGGAGTGCAAAATGCAAAATTTACATGACTTTGTAAACTAAAGCTAAGCACTTTAATTTTGTGCTCATGGCATGGCAATTCAGGTTATATGCCTCCGCTCCCCTAGAGGTTTATTCACATTCGTTTTTAAGCTACTTAGGGAGACATGTCTTGCTTCACACCAGATACATCAAAGTGACATATTGGAAGAAAAGCGGACAAGGCAGTGTCTGGGGTCTAGCTGCTAATTCTGCACCCCCTCTCCATCCACTACCCACTCCTGTCCGGTATTTCCACTCATTCACAGAAGAAATAAGCAGGTTCTCCTTTTTGAAAAAGAGCCTGAAAAGGAAAGAGAAGATTGAAAATCTTCATTTTAGGAGCATGATGCAGCAGAAGCAACTTCCCTCAGTTTTGAAAAGAAAATGAAGAATTTCTCCATAATTTTAAAACCGAAAAGAATAATAATGATGATGATACTTTTGAGTATCAATGGATTATTTATACTTAATCTTTTTTTAACTCAATTTCAATGTCTATTTTAAAAATATGAAAAATCTAGTATCTTTATTTTATTATGTTTGGTTTTAGTATCTGCTTTTATCTCATTTCACTCATTTTATTTCAACAAATATATGTTTGGATATTTATTATGTCATAGTCACTGTTCTAGACAATGGAGATACAGGAAACAATAAAACAGACTATAATCACTGTCTTCTTTGAGCTTACATTCTAGTACAATGGGGAAACGGAATAAAATAGGACAAAAAAATGGTATAGGATTGAGAGAGTGATGAATGCTGTAAAGAAAGACAGAGGAAGAGAGAGTATAGGAAGTCACAGAGATGCTACAGTTTAGATAGTGTGGCTAGTGAAAGCCTGGCATTTGAATAAAGATCTGAAGAATGGAGGAACAGGTCATGTGGGTATTTGGTAGAAGACTATTTCAGATAGAAAAGCAAATGCAAAGACACAGAGCCAGGTGCAGAGAAGATAGGATAGCTGGGTAGAATCCTGAGGATAAGAGAAAGGATAGTCAGAACATGAGGTCAGGAATATAACCTGGATCCCATTGCTATAGAGACCATTACAAGACTTGGGCTTTACTTAGGAATATTACTCAGCTGTAAAAACAAAACAAAACAAAACAAAACAAAAACAAAGAATGAAATCTTGCCAACTGTGACATGAGTGGACCTAGAAGATATTACGCTAAGTGAAATAAGTCAGAGAAAAACAAATGCCATATAATTTGCCTTATATAGGGAATCTAAAAAACAAACAAAATAAACAAACGAAATAAAAACAATCTCATAGGCACAAAAAATTTTGACGGTTGCCTGATAGGAAGGAGTTGGGGGGATGGGTGAAAAGGAGGAAGGGAGTATTATGTACAAATTGCCAGGTATAAAAACAGTCACAGGGATGTAAAGTACAGCATAGGGAATATAGTTACTAATAGCATAATAACTTCATATGATGTCAGATAGGAGTAGACTTATCACAGTGAACACTTCTTAAGTTATATAATTGTTCAATCACTGTGTTGTACACCTGAAACTAACATAATATTGCATGTCAACTGTAATTGAAAAATGAAACATTTAAATAAATAATAAAAAAAGAGAGTGTATTGTCCTGGGAGGCAAATGAAGAAAGTAATTTAAAGAGGGGTGATCTACTGTGTCCTAAAGCCAAGCCAGAAGAGAGACTTTGGGTTTATCAATCTTCAGATTGTTTCTTACCTTGATAAGAGCAGTTTCAGTGGAGTAAAGGAGTGAGAGCCTGACTAGAGTGGCCTCGGGGTGGGGGTGGGGGGAAGGCAAGAGATTGAAAACTGCTCTGTGCACAGCTCTTTCAAATTTTACTTTAGAGGGAAGGTAAGAAATGGGGTGGTACCTGTTGGGGTAAGTGAGTCCTGAGAAGGCTGTTTTGGTGTTGTTTGGGGTGGGAGAATGAATAGCATATTGTAGACTGATCTTTCTGTGCCTATCTGGGGATCAGATACCTAATTATTGGTAGCAATCAGTGGGGACAGGAGTTTTGATTGGAATTAAAGGCTGTGTGAAGAGATCATTTTGCATGATGGGGTCTTTAGAAAATGTCAGTGTTGCACTGGGTGACATGAGAATACTGGCATCAGAGAAGGAGAACAGAAGGGGCACCAGAAGACAGATAGGGCATCAGACGAGAAAGGCGTCCAAATCCAATATTGTCCATTTGCATTCTGCGCAGGAAGGCGTCCAAATCCAATATTGCCCATTTGCATTCTGCATAGAGTTTAGGTTACTCACAGTCCCCTAAGGGGTCAGTGGAAGTTTAGCCTAGATGAGACCTTAACAACTAATAGAATTTCTTCTTTCATGTGCAACACATCTCTGTGCGAGAGATCGTTTTGAATGGGTTTTAAGGCAGGGCAGGGAGACCATTGTCATACCCTGGACACTGGAAATCTGCATGCCTTCTGCTGAGGGACTAGAACGGTGGTTTATGTTAATTAACATATCTCTGTCACACCGTCTGCTAGGGACTCTGTCACCCAGTAATGTAGATGTTCTTATGAATCAAGTTATCTAGCTAACAAGCACCTATAACATATGGTTTAAATTAATTATCAATGTTGGAACAAGTGTAAGTCTGTGTGTATTGTACATGTGGAGATGAAGCCTGGGTAGAGAGTCTCATCGGCCAATACCTGTCATGCCAGTGACTTTGGGCACCACAGATTCAGGAACTGGTACTTTTCCTTCCAGGTTTAGAGACTTTATTTCACCTATTCAGGTCTTCACCCATACATTCAGAGTGGGCTATGCAGAGATCATTCCTGTCAATCATATGGTTGGGAGACAGATTAAGCCATTGCCTGAAGAGATCACGAGAGTCGGGTGGCCTCCAGATCTCACTGTCATCGTCTGAGAGGAGTCATGTGTGGCCTGTATCTCCAAATAGTAGAGTTCACATTCTTTAGGACATAACGTCCTCACGGACAGCTATAGATATTTCACAATGTCGCTTCTCTTCCAGTAAACTTCTTGGAAAATGGTTACAGTGTAGTCAGATACACTGGATTGGAAATTAAAATTAGGTTAGATTCTAGTACCAAACGCTTTTTAGTTGTTTCTTTGGGAAAAACAATCTCCAAACTACTCTGTCTCCCATTTAATAAATCAATATAACATTGTTATCACATACTTTATAAACGTGTGTGGATAAAACAGTATGGCAAACAGTAAAGTATCTTAAGAAGAACATGTTATGTAACAGCCATAGATAAGATCTTGTGTTATACTTTGGATTAGTATTTTTTTCTTTGCCCCCCTATTTAAGGCACATAAAATATATTAAGAGTTAAGGATGTATTAACTGGAAAAAGTAAGGAATTCTCTTAACTTATACAAAACTATTCATAGTATTAGTAAAATAAGCCATTTGGCTTAGGTGATTGGTATATTAAAATAAATGTCACTAATATGTGTCAGAACTCACCAGTATGTAAAGTTGAAATTGTAATTATGTCACAGAAATAGTGATGAAAATAACGCTTCCACCACATTCTAAAAATTGATTTTATTTTCCTTTATAAGATTTAAAGTGTTAAATTCATCACTTTGGCCAGATAATTAGAAAGATATAGTTCTACTGATTATTTTTATGCTAGAATTATATTTCATTATTAATCCATTTAAGTCTTCTCTCAAATCAGTTTATCAGGGCTGCCAATTAAAAATAGAAAACGTATGTGCCCCATTTTAAGAATTAAAAATAATGCCTTGGGAATAGCATCTCTTTTCTGTGGTGAGAGGATTGTTGGATTTTCCAATTAAACAAGTCTCCGTACTGGAAATGAGTAGTCAATTATGAACATTATTTTTGAATAGCCAATTTGCATATCCCTAATTGTATTCATTTCTTTTGAAACACTGAACTTGGAGTTTATGATGTTTTCATTGATTACCTTTGTGCGTGTGTCATTAATACTATTGCCAGCAAGGTGCCCCGATGAATGAGGCTTCGAGTGTTTTCCTGAGTAAACGATTGAATTAGAAATAGGTTTGTTTTATTTAATGAATGAAAAATACAGAGATTTACTAGCAGTTTTCAGATTTGCACATACAGCACTTGAATGAGTTGACAGTAGCATCCCTGCAATGCCAGTTGGACTCACGTTTGGACTTTTCCACATCAGTCATAAGGGGCATTTGAGATTCCTTGATGGTGGTACTGTCTGCTCGCCAAATATGTAGCTTAGCTGGGCTGCCTTCGCTCTTTATCCAGCAGTGTTTGCACAATTAATGGAACATTGTATGATATTTTGTCCTAATTTTATGAAAAATGACTTGGAAATAGATAATCAAACATTTTATGTTAGTGACAAGAAGCATAGTTTTCATATGTAAGAAAATTGAGATGAAGTCGGAAATAATTTGGTGAAAAGTGCTGATGTTTATTCTCATTGAACTTGGCATTCATTGGACTTAAACCAGTCGACATAGAGTCAGTCATGAAGGAAAAGAACAAAACTAAAGGCGTGTATGAAAATGGGTTATCTCTGTGTACAGGATAAACACACATTCCATGTAAATATGCACTGCGTGTTTATCAATTTATGATGATTGTGTCTAAAAGGAAAGGTATAATTCTGGGTTTCATAATGTTTGTTTCACTTCTGCATATTCAACTTTTATTTTGGGGAATGCTTTTGAAAGAGATACCGAAGTCTTTTTTAGGCATATTAGAAAAGGTGGTGAGGGGAGGAGGCAGCCATTTCATTCCTTCAAAGAGTTAACCAGAACTGATTCTGTTTCAAGAATAAACAAACAAACCATTAACTATTTCCTGGCCATGGTGCTTTTAGACATAATATTGAATTAAGAGTTGTGGGTACAGTAACATTAAAGTTTTAAGTTTTCAGAGGCCATTTTCTTTAAAATCAAATAAAGATCACCATCAGCTAGTTACAGTATCTGGATGATATGTGTGCCCTACGAAGTAATTAGTGTTGTTGGATTTGTTTGTAGCTGATTGCTGTGTTTGACGAACAAGAACCACTCCACAAGATTGAGAGCCCCAGTGGAAACCCCGCAGGTCGGCAGAGCCCAGACGCTTTTGAGACAGAAGTGGCTGCCCAATTGGCTGCATTTAAACCAGTTGGTGGGGAGATTGAAGTAACCCCTTCTGCTCTGAAATTAGGTATGTGTATTTTTTGTGCTATGTTTTTCATCTGGTTAATATACATCACCTTGCCGACTATGAGTTGCTTCTACTTTATGACTTACCCTGTATCTTCCTTAAAAAAAAAAAAAACTGGTTTGTCTTTCTTTAGATTATTTTTTATGTAGCTCTTTGTAGCTGTTGTCGCTCAGGCAAGTGGATGCAGGTTTTTTTTGTTTGTTTGTTTTTGTTTTTTCCTTGAATTACACATGAATCTGAATCTGAGTTGTGTGCCCCTGAGCTATCACAGAGAAGGATTTGGACTGTAAGTCCCTAAAAAAGTAGATTGGAAAAAGCTAAGGGTGATCAAGAAACTAAGACTAGAAATAAAGGTCACTTCCTGTTTTTCCCCTTAAACTACATATCTTAGAGTTTGGGGAAAACATTTTAATGTTAGTTTCTAATTCTGTCCTACTGATTTATTCAAACCAGAATAACTCACTCAGTAATTTTACTCAGAATTATTTTGTGTTACATTTGTTTTGAAGGTGTGGGTAGAAAGAGAAAATAAACATTCTTCTAAAGTTTCAGTGAATTTACAACTCTAAGAGAAATAATGTTAGGTTTTGATGACACTTCTGAGAGATAAATTTAGGTCAGTTTAACAGCATGAAGTTTTTGAAAAATAGTATTTTGGTACTTAAAATATTTTTTTTATTCCTGTTGAATGTATGCATACGTTTTGAGACAGCTCCAAGCAAGCACCTGTTATAGGTTAATTCTCAAGGTAGAAGAATAGAGGTGTTTTCCACTTTGCAAAGGGCATCTTATTCTTTTTAAAGCAAACATATGCTTAAAATTGTAAAAACTACTAGTTTGTTTCCCATTTGAAACAAAATATAGATTGTCAATTTTATTTTATATACCACAATACTGAATATCTGTATTTTGCACTAATTTTATGGAAAGCATCTGTAGTACCCCTTTTAGGATAAGCCGAGTGGAAATTAATGACCTACAGTCTTTATGATTTTCCTCTGTCTTTTGGAAAGCGAGCTGCTGAAGCAGTCTGCTGGAACGCAGACACTGAGGGGCTTTGTGGCGGCTTTTCTTCATCTGGAGGGAGGCTTGTGGCTTCAACAACCTCACAGCCCTATCATTCATTTGCATAATGGATGCCTTTTTATCCATTATGCAAATGGATGGGAGGAAAATTAGGCAATAAGGGAAGACGAAAGGAGAAAATTGTTCTTGCTTGTTTTAATATTCTATTTATAAGCAAGCACTGTGGTCTTCAAAATGCTGAACCTCAGAGTACCCCTGTGCCTGGAACTCATTTTGACTTTCTTTTTTTCTCTTATGAGCTTTTTCAGGGAAAAATGTTTGTTTTTCTTCAGGTTTTTTTTTTTTTTTCCAGTTTGTTTTGTTGAACCATCTAAGCAATATAACATTAACTGCAGGAAGAAAAGTAAATTGAGATTTCTCTTCTTTTAAAGTGGACTTTCTATTTCTTCAATACTGATTTTCTGGTAAGACAGAGATAGAAAATAATGTTTATTAAATGGTGAGTACACTCCAGGCACTGAACCCAAGGCACCAAGCATTCTAAATCCTTTACTCACAATAGCTGATTTAAACCTCATACTACTTAATTGGGTTCTATTATTCCTCTCATTTAAGAGATGAGAAGACAGGCACAGAGCAAGACCAGGATTTGAACCCTTGCTGGCTCCAGTTTTGCTATGCACCTCATTTTGGGGGATTTACTTTTGCGATTATAGATATCAAAATGCTGCTAATGCTTAACTTTTTGGTTTCAAGTCCCATTTCTCCTACTACTCTAGATTAAATGACGAGATTAGCTAACCTTTACTATTAGGCGGTCAATGTTGCCTTCCAGTTATTTGGTCTGACACCATGGCATCATCTCCAGCTCCTCCTTTCCTTCCCACCATCCCCACTTTCTTCAGCCTTCATGTCCATGACCATCGCAGCAGGCCTGAGCCTTATCATCAGTCAGACTCTTGCAGAGGCCTCAGACCGACCTCTTTCTTTACAGTGCCTCTTTCTCCAATCCAGAACCGCCTTTCTAAATCATAAATTTGATTACGTAACTCCCCTGTTTAACAACTTCCACTGGCTTCCCTATTGCGTGAGCACCGTATCCAAACTCGTTCGCAAGCTGATGCAGATAGTTCCTCAGAATTAGCTGAAAGAATTTGGGCAGGGATGAATGATGACAAAATCAGCCCTCTCTACCCTCATGATTCCATCAGATTGAGTACTTGTCATATCTGGAACTTTAAAAGCGAAGAGCAAAAAACATACATATCAGTTTCTCAGAGAAATTAAAGAAGGGAGCAACACAACCAGCTTGGGTTTCTGTCCATTCCGTTTCCTTTTTGCTGCCTTTGGGGCTGGGCGTAGTCACAGGTTGGGCATGTATCATCCCAGGATGGAGGGACATGCGTGGCAGCAGACACAAGTTTTGTGACTCTCCCAGGAGTGTAACCCAGTTGTGCTGTCAGCCCACCCTGAGATCCTGTTTAGATGAAGAGTGGGAAAGGGTGGTTAGAGGACAAGTAGCATTAGTGTTCCAGCGATCCGTAACAGTGTGCATATAAAATGCCAGACAGGGAGCCCCAGCCCTTCATCTTGGCTCCCCTCTCAGCTCTTCAAGGCCATTGAAACTGGTCCTACTTCTTATGGGACTCATTCCCCTCAGCTGGTGCAGCAGAGGGCTTATTCTCACTGTTTGTTGTTGTTGTTGTTTTGTTCTTGAGATCCATTCAAGAAGGTGAGGAACATAATCATTATGAGTTCTTCTGCTTATCTCAGACATAATTTAACAAATATTAGGGATCGATACATTTTTATGATTAGGTCATTTTAATCACTAAAAATTTGTCTTACCGTTATCCAAGATAAAATATACTCAAAGTTCAGTGTAATTTTTATATCTCTTTTCCAACACAAGATAATCATCAACAGCATGCTGTTAAAAACCAACGTGCATGAAGACACAGGTTGGCCCTTCCTGTTCTTTTTTTTTAACCTTCCGAGATGAAATATTTATGCACAGAATGTGCAGAAAGTTTACATTCACAGACTCTTCATGATCCAAATACTTCCTCTTTGTCCACTTTTATTACTGGCCATTCTACCTACAGTCCCTTTAACATGAAGCCACCATGAACCACTTGCTATTCCCCCGAATTGCTACTTTCTTTCAAACCTCTGTCCTTCTGAAACAGTAGGTACCGTTTTCCTTTACCTGGTCATCCTTTGCCTGCTTGGTAAACTTGTATGCACCTTTTAAGGTCAAGCTCAAATACGTTGTTTGTGATGCCTTGTCCACAACTTCAAGATATTATGATAGGTGTACGATAAATAATATGTCTTAATTCTTTATTCAACAATAAAGGGTTACAAAGATGAATCGAAGAAATCTACTGACCTAAAAGGATTTATAGTCTTATCCATATAAACTAATGAGGTATATATTTTTAATTTGAAGAAGAGTTTTAAATCAAGTGAGCAATCGCATAATTTCAATGTCATTCATCTAAATTATTTCCTACCATTTATTTTCTAATAGATTTTCTAATGTAACGCTAAATGATTAAGTCCTGACTCAGCCTTAACTAGCAAGTTATCCTAACACCTTAAGATTCTGTGCTTCCAAAATTGGTTAATGTTTTTTTTTACTATGTAGCCTGGAGGTTTCTAACAAATCAATTTAAAAGAAGAGACATGGTGAGACGAACACCAGCTAGAGTAGCAAAGACTCATATTCATAGAGTACATTTGGACTTTAAAATCACCTAGTTCAAGAGTTTGCTAAGTCTTCTTTGTAGAACTCTATGGTATTTCTTACCATATTTTGGAATTTCAACATATATTTGATTCTAGTTACTTAACAAAGAACATTTATTCAGCATTTAAATTCTAGAAACTATTCTAATTCATTCATGTTTCACTTGTACAAATGGAGTTAGTTATGCTAACAGGGAAGAAAGGGATGAGAAGGCTGTGGAGCAGGCAATGGAATCCGAAAGCTTTTGAGAATTCCTTACAGCAAAGAGGCCATGTCCACCAAAAAAATTGTTAGCACTCCTTAGAATAACTTTGCTGAAATGCTGGTCTAGAAATAGGGTTCCATAAAATTCCATATTTGTCTAGACATTTTTAACAGATGAGCAAATAAAAGCTTAGAGAGTATGCTCTAAAATTAAATAACTAGTTGGTTAAAGAACTGGATTGGAACCTGCATCTCTCGGCTTCTAGTACAGTGCTTTATCAACTATATGGCATTTTTTGAATTAATTATAGATTTCAGTTATCCATGTCTTTTAATACTA
This sequence comes from Eonycteris spelaea, assembly GCA_003508835.1. Classification (NCBI taxonomy): domain Eukaryota; kingdom Metazoa; phylum Chordata; class Mammalia; order Chiroptera; family Pteropodidae; genus Eonycteris; species Eonycteris spelaea. The sequence continues at coordinate 8,433,762 of PUFA01000050.1, read as the reverse complement.
TATGTGATAAAATAGTACCTCATATCCTTTGGAATTGAGATAGAGTGTAAATTAATAAACAGACACTATGAATAGCTGTAAATCAAAAGCTAATAAGAAAATAAAGATAAGAAAATTAAGATGGAGAAAATTGCTTTTAAATTCTTTAAGTTTCAGAAATGGAATTGCTCTTGTCTCATCCTGTGTGTGTTCATACGCATCTGTGTATTTGGGGAGAAATGGCACCAAAACCATTTATGTTAATGAGGTTCCTAGGTGTTTTTTTTTTTTTTATGTTTTATATCGTGGAGATTGTTGTACTGTTTTTGACATTTCAAGTAACTGCATGTAGGGCCTCCATAAATAGGACAAATTAATGAGGACAATTATTTCGAAGTTCGGAATGACGAGTCCTTTAACCTTTCCCACACTAGCTCCTATGCTGCCTTTGTGATCAGTGGCATCTGACCTACTCCTGTTCTCCAAAAGACCTCATGAGGCCATCGCCCAAGGTTGGCCCAGTCCTCGTCCCTTGAAGAACCAGTGATATGGAGCTGGTCCCAGATCCTACAGTATTTTATCCAGACCAGTAATTTAGCCTATATCTATCAGAACCACGTTTTCCCAAACAAAATACAAAGTGGGACACATTTGGAATTTCATAGAAGTGAATAATCACAACTGAGACCATCCAGGACACTTCTGGATGTGTCACTGCCCTATCTCCCTGGGCCACAGTGTTCTCGTTTTTAAAATGAGCCTTTCTCACTGTTACGGGCTGTCTTTATCCCAGGAGAATTTCATTAATACAAAGCTGAATTTGAATCTGACTCCATGCTCAGGTCAGTTTTTCTCCCTTGGCCCCAATCAATTAGTAGTTTTATTTTACACATTTTGATAATTTTTCTCAGCACTTCTTGATTGAAATTTGTTATTTTGGGTTCAAGCTTCCATGAGAAAATATTTCTTTAGCGATAATTATTTTGGCAACTTAATTCAAACAGTATGTCAGGATAAAAAGTACTTTAAACTTGGTGGTTGCCACTCTTGTGATCTATATTACCCAGATATAAAGCTATCTGATTAAAGTTTGGAGTTGAAATAGTATTAGCTTTATTCTCCTCTTGTGCGTTAAACTTTGAAGATGAGCTACTTTCTATTTGAAAGTGATTCTTGTTTTTGAGACTTGAAAGCTGAAAGGTGCCTCAGATGCTTTATTGTTGCCATGTGTGTTTGTGCTTCTTCAAAACTAAAATGGAAATTATGATTGTATCTTATAATATAATTATTTTCAAAACACTGAGTTCTTTGCTTGATTTTCAGTAGTTCTCAGAAAATATTCTATAGCTAGCCATAGATTCGTGTTGGGAATTGTGACTGTTTTCTTCTGATTTCGCGTAATTTACTGCATAAGGGAAACATATGGGAACATTTGTCTGAATTTCTAACGAAACCAAATCCCTTTATGGCACTGATCTTCAGGAAAAAAGTAAAGAAGGGGGAAGTTTATTCCTTTAATTAGGCTGCAGTGTGTAAGTAGCTGCTGTGCCCATAATGTGAGTTTAAATATTGGCATCTGATCCTAGACAAACACTCTCACACCACACACATAGCAGAACTAAACCTCAGGGCTGGGTTGTGCTCCTGCTGGAGCCTTTGAATTCTAACTACAAAGCGCACAAGCATGTGAGGGTTCCTTGTTGCTGGAAGCTCTCTGCTGTGGGCTGTGAAACTCGAGTTGAAATTGCTAGGGAACTGAGGTCATTTGCTTGGATGAATCCATAAGTCATAATTTGGTCGTTGAGTTTCATCCTATTTGTTTCCTGTTGGGACTGATTATTCAAAAGTTAACAGCTATAGCATAGCTTTCTTTGCTTTTTCTTCCCTGGGAGCCTGGTATTTTTTTTCCCCGTGGAGGCTTAGATGAATGATGTTGTAATTAGCTATGGTAACCTTGCTGGGCTATCATCAATCAGTCATAGCCACATAGTCAAAGTGTGTGCATGCTTTCTGGTGTAATGGTAACTAAAGCAGGACCAAAAAGGTCACAGCATCACTAACCCATCTCTGACACCATTCTTCTTTTACTTGTGGCTTTGGGTTCAGTTTTAGTTTGTTTTCAGAGTAGATGAAAAGTTGGGGAGGGGAATAAGTCGGGTTATACATTGCATATTTAAAAAAAATTTGAAGACTCTGCAAAAGGGCCTAGGGTACTTGAATGAATGAGAATAAAATCAATACCTAAAGACAAGCAACTCCTAACAAATATTAAAAGATAATCACCATACAGAAGTAATTTTTGTTTGCGTTAGAGAAATACAGGTGTGAATGATAGTTTGTATGTGACATTTTCAATATACCTGGCAGTGCCTTCCCTGAGCAAGTACAGACTGATGGTCGATAAATGCATGCTTCATAGGCAGCCTGTTCATAACACTGTGTAAAAATAACATGATGAGTTTTGCTTGAGAATAGTCTGTACTTTTATAAGCGTCTTTTAAGTGAGATATTAAATTACAGAATGTTAAGCAAGAAAAATAAAAAAAAAATCATCATCCAAACAGAACTACATTTTCACTTTTCCATTTTCTCTGTTATTCATCTTTGTATTTTGATCTTAAATCAATTTTTTTTCAGCTACCTACTTCAGTCCTCTTGTCTCCTTAATTTTGTATACCTATATCTAATGCCTAAATGTAGTACCTAAATTGTTACTAAGTTGGTTGTAAAAAAAAAAAAAAAAAAACACTAAAGAGAATTTGCATTTGTCCATTTACCCAAAAATATAAATATAAAATGGCACATAAAAACTCAGCTTTCATTCTTGTTCTTTTCCAGCTGTATTTTCTAAGTTGATTATATGACCTCAAAAAAAAAAAAAAAAAAACCAGTGAGTTCACGTCTCCCCTTTGGCCTCTTGCTGATGCTGGACCCACACTGAGACAGAGTCTGCAGATCCTCTCATAAACAAACGGAATGAAAGGTCACCTGCCTACTGCTCACTTGATATTAGACCCCTGGGTTTTCAAGCCTCTTTTGCAGATTGCTTTTAGTAGTAAGCCCAGCGAAGCTGTGTTTGCAGAGGCGTAGTCCCTGAGTAGTAAAAATATTTTCAGCCATGCTGTCATATTCAGCATTTTGTAATTCCCTGGACCACTGATAAAATGATTTGCAGTTTGTCCTTTACTAAAAGAAAGGGAAAGGCCCCGCCCCCCCCACTCCCACACACACCCACATACACCCACACACCGCAGCTCTTCTTCCCTTCCCCACACACCATTACAACCCATATTTTATTCTTGTGGACAGTCCCAGCTCTCTCTTATGTTCTGTTTAGCTTCCCTGGGGCAGCCAAATAGGACCAAGCAGAATGGCCCTTCGGTCACAAAGTATAAAGCACTGCTTTTCAGAGCCTAGTAGGATTTCACATGTCTATTACAAAATGCTTTCAAATTACTTATCTGTATTAAAAATCCCCTTAACTCAGAATTTTGTACATATAAATCTTTGTGGTAATAAAATAGATTATATTCCTCATGAATTTCTAATCACACCTAAACAAATTATTTATAATCACTATGCTGATTTTCTTTTGCAGTCTGAAATTCAAGAACCTTGCTAATAATTCAATATATGGCAAAGCCTCTTTTGCACTAACAACTTAAATATAAGGTTTAGTCCTTGGGATTTTTTTTTTTCTGTGTGTGTGTGTGTGTGTGTGTGTGTGTGCGCTCGAGTTTTTTTCTTTCTACCCAGATGGGTGAGAGGAAAAAATGCACTAATTTAATTATTTACAGAAGATCCATCTTAAGGACAAGTCACTCAGAGTTGGACACGCTTTTATGACTGGCTCAGGATTTTCTCATTTGCTTTATCTGATAAAGCCATATGATGAATTAGGCCCCAAGATACACACATTTGGTTATTTCCTTGTTCTGTACACAATTTGAAATTTTACTAAGATCTTGATTCAGCCCAATGAAATACTGAAACAGCTCGATCTGTTCATTCTCACATCCCAAGGTGATAAGGAAAGGTGACAGCCTTTGCCACAAGAAAAGCTATCTCTCTTGTGTTTGCCCTTTTTTAATGTTTACCAGATAAAAGAAGACAACCTCCCACATATCACCACCACACCCTGTCAGTTTATCATTGAAACAATGCATCCATCATATGGTACAGAGAAAATGATTCTCATTTTGTTTATTCTTGGCTTAATGGGAAAAATCTTGATAGCTATCAGAAAATACAGGTAACTCTTTAAAAATACCAGAAACATTCTGATTGTTCTGATTGCTCTTCTATATAAACATGAGAATCTGTTAAACTCATGAAACTCTTTACAGATGGAAGAAATTTGGGGCTTTTTTTTTTTTTCTGTGTGTAAAATTAAAGGAAATTATGTGGTACATCATGCTTATTTTTGTTTATGTGGAAAACTTGGCTCTGATTACTTAATACATGTATGTGGAATATAGCATGCTCAAGGAAAATAAGTGAGTAGGCCTTTTGCCTTACCACAACGTGTTTAAAATCATAACCCTTGTGTTTGGTGTTTTAAGATAATATCGACTAAAAGAAGCTATTATTTCAGTGTCCCTTTTTCTTGAAGCTGTTAATAAGAATGGTGTTTCCATATTCTTTTGCACTATTTGTTCTGAAAAATGGTATGGATAACAGCAAGCTGAATGGCTTTTTGTCATCCGGTTCTACATAATTGTGATGATCAATTAAACTCTACTGTGTTTTTAAAACAAATAGACTTTCTACCCTAGAGCTCTGAAACCATGAGGCAATCTTCTTATTTTAGTCACAGTTCAGGAATAATGTCCTTTGACCTCACGACTTTAGTTGGGTGTTACAGTTAACTGCTCCTATGGCAAAGTTCAGCATTTGCGCAACTAACATCTGCTCTTTTTAGGTTTTTAAGTGATTGCGCTTAAGAATGTAGCTATGGAAATCAGTATATCTGAAGATGGTCACGTGCTTTCACTGACTTCAGTTAATCAATAATTATTTATTGCCAGCCCAATAGATGAAAAGTATTATGCTAAGGTTCCAGAGGAATATGAAATAAAAACAAGTCATGAAGTCACTTCCAAGCAACTTGCAATCTATTTGATTTAAAATAAATTACTGAATGAGTCTCTTAACTTGGTTAGGTTTCCATTTTGATAATTTACAACTGTTGTCGTAATAACACAGAGGATACAATTACAAAACCATATAGTTGAAAAAGGTCTTACCTCGTACGTAAATCTAGATGTACACAAAGACTTTATGTGTTCTATTAGTCATGTGCAGTATCTCTCCATAGCTTGGTTAGTTGTCTTTCATTTGACTCTGGTTGATGGAGCGGTTCATGAAAATAATAAAACTTCAAGTCTGTAATCTATCGGTGATTCTACAGTTTCATCAACTCTGTTTTGGACAGTGTTCATTTTATCTGATATTAGGTGACAAGAAATAACTAGATTCCAAGTCTTTCTACACCAACAATGTCCTGTGCTGCTCAGGGTGGATCTCCAAGGACCTATGGGTTGATGGGTGAATATTTATCTAACTGTCCATTCATCTATCCAATCTTTTGCTCAAAGACACTCCAATAAAATGTACTAGGTAGTGAAGTTGGAGACCAGGCTTCTACACTGGTGAATTCAGTAAATGCGCTCTTTAAAAGAATTAGTTGTGCTCTAAGCAGGAGATGGATGGCAGTGACCCACTCCTTACTTCTTTTTCACTCAGTACCTCATAAATTCTGATTGGATCCCCAAGGGTTATCTTTTCCTGAAGTCTATAGGCTACACCCCAGTCTAATTTATTTACATGATACATCAAGTTTGGGGAAGTTCTATTTTCATTTTTTTCTGTTTTTCTGATTCAAAATGCCATTCTCCAGTTGAGTGCCCAAATAGTCTAAATATGGTTCTTTTATAAGTAAATTTCTTCACATCATGGAATGTGCTGAGAAGAAGCATCTTGACAATCTTAGAAGACGTCCTCAGAGTTAGAGAATGGATGTTGTGTTTTTTCTCCTTTTCAGACAATCACTACCTTTTTCAAAAACTTACTGAAAATTAATTTTCTTTAAAAGAACTTCCATGATTGCCTTATTGCTCTATTTTTTAAAATAATGTTTATCATTTTTAGATAATTGTCATATACTTGATATGATTGTTCTGTCTTTACAAGGTGAAAAGGTATAAGGAGGTTGGCTAAATCCTTGTCTGTAATTCATATCTCCTTAAAAATTTGATTTTTTTCTCAGTACCCAAAATGTAACCTGAATATATTTGATTTCATTTTTTTTCTATGATCTTAGTGAAACAAGTAGGCAATGCATTATTTTTTCAAAGAAACAAAGGATGGAGAAGGATGTAGGTTATATAAAACATATTCACTTTACAGCAGTACAGTATAGAGGTTCTGAGTATAAGCCATGGAGGAAAGACTACGTAGATCAAATAATACTCTGCCCTTTACAAGCTGGGTGATCTTAGGCAAGTTATTTAAGCAAACTGTGTCTCAGTTTTTTATCTGTAAAATAGCTAATAGTGGCAATGGTCTGATGGAGTTGTGAACATTAGAAACATTAGTATGTATGTAAAAATAAAACACTTAAATAGTACCTGCTATATAAGTAGTAAATACTAATTACAATGATTATTTCCTCCATTATATTTATCATTTAAAAGAAAATTATAAAATCTCCTTGTGTTTCTTTAATTGATATTTTGATCTGGTTCTTTGTTCTCCCTTTTTCTCATTTTCAACTCTTAACCCATAATACCGTTTTCTCTCTTTTTCATAATGGGGATTTTTTTTTTTTTTCATAATATTTTGTAATGGAGATCTGGTCATTTTATGCCTTCTCTTAAGATAAAAAGTAAATTTGTTTTTTCTCTCTTCTGCTTAAAGGATAAATGGTAAAATGGTTTATAGAAGCCAAAACAGTTCCCAGAGACATTAATCAGAATGGTGTAATTGCTGCAAAGTTTTCAAATAATACCTTTGTGTTTGTTTCTAGACATTTGTAGAAGGGTAATTGCTTTGATTCTTTTTATCTTTACTTAACTCAAGTATTTACTTTCACATAGTCACCCTGAGTCAGCATATGTTCATAAGTGCATGCTGTTCATGTTTGACAATACCTTTACACAAGGGAATAACAATTTATTTTTAATGTTGTTCCACTCACCCAGCTGACCTAGAATTCCATATCAGACGGGGTGCCAGCAGGAAACAGATGGCATGCTCAAAGGTGTAATTGAAGAGGATTTAATAGTGGGATTGTTTATGAAAGTGGGACAATCAAGTCCTAAAAGGAGTGGAGAGCCCTTGCCAGCCCGGGCCTGAGAGGGGCAAGAGGGGCGAATCCTTACCAATCCGCTGCGGGCTGCAGATGTGGGAGAGAGAGCCTCAGAGGGTTGGAACCTGAGACCTGAGGTGGTTCAGAGCTGCCACCTTCAAAGGTGGAACTGGCAGAGAGGGAGCACAATGGGGATAAAGGTCCTAATGTTCATCTCTTCCTCCCCTCTGATCTCCTGCTAGTTCTTCCTAATGGCCAACCCCAACAAGTGACTGGCCTGTGCAATGCACTGTCACTGAGCAGAAGTCGGCTTCCTGGAAGCCCAAACAGGGCTTAAAAGACTGGGAGGTTACTCTAGATAGCAGCTGACTAGTACGAATACCTAGTCTATGTGAATTTTTTTAATAAGATGCTGGTATAGATCAATAATGTTTTATAATTAACAAACGATTATATATTTGTCATAGAACTTATCTATTGGAATATAGAAATAATTAAAATTCACATTTTCCTTCAAGGTGTTCACAATTCAGTGCAATAGTTCTCATCCTTTTTTTTTTTTATTGAGACATAGATAGCATAGGTGATATTTATATATATAGTACACAAAGCGTATCAGCTACCTTTGTGTAATATTGCTGTTTTGCTGACTATAATTTATCACCTTTATAACTTAGTAAAGCACATCATCTTTCAGTTCACAAAAAGTGAATCGAATGTACTTCTTTTGTGTCTCCTTCCCAAACTTTCATAGAAATGGATGTTTTAAGTAAAAACAAAGTGGGAGGTGAATTAATTAAAATACTGGAAATAGGAAGAAGGTAAAGTGGAAAGTAAATAGAATCAGGTTAACAGATGACTCAGAATTTAGGTTTCCCTAGAGTGAAGTCTTCTTCCTTTGGCACTGAAGGATGACCTGGTGTGGACAACCTGCCTGCCTACTTCCTGTGCGTATTTGTTAAAATGAGACCTGTCCGTGAACATGTTTTATCATACCACCCACCTAATTCAGGAAAAGCTCATGTATTGGCAACAAAAACTGAACCTACTTGCTAATTTTTTTTTTGTTATGTATAGTTTATTTACTTATTTATTTTTTTATTTTTTGCCACTTGTTATTCTTAAGCAGCTGAGTACTTTATTCAGAAAAATAAATGGGCAACTACCACTCACCAGAGATTTAAGAGAATAACAACTCCAAAGATGATGCTAGGATGAATTGACACGATAGCCTTAGAGAAGAACAAATAAGCTGGAGAAGCTACCTTCCTAGATATCAAGATTTATCAAGTTATAGTAGTTGATTCAGTGTGGTTTTGGCACAAAGTCAGATGAGTGGACTAGAATAGAAATTTCCAGCAACAGACCTTCATAGTTTTATGACAGATTTGACACTGCTGTGCAGTGAGGAAGGAATAATGTTGAGTCAATTCAATATACACGTCTTAATCCCTACCTCACATCTTATATAAAGATCAATGCTTCATAAATTATCGATCTAAATATAAAAGAGGAAAAAAAGCTCTTGAAGACAACATATGGGAATATGTGCATACCTTTGGAGTTAGGCTTATTTTTTAAACAGGACATGAATAGTATTACCCATAGGAAAACTTTTAGTAAATTGGATTATGTTCAATAAGGTTGAACATTAAAAGACAACTTGAAAGAATGTAGGCCAAGAAGATATCTGTAATATAAATATCTGACAAAGGATCATCCATGCCCAGAATGAGTAGTGTACGCTCAGAAATGACAAGAGAAAAGGAGAAAGCTAAATAGAAAAATAGAAAAGAACTCTAACAGGAATTTCATAAAATAGATATTTAAATCACTAGTAAATATACGAAAAGTTATTCCAAATTCATTGGTCTACACAGAAAGGAACAGTAAATCACATTTCAAATTTGACAACAAAAAATAATGCAGCTTGGTTTATAAGTCAAAATATGAAGTAAATACACATGAGTCCATGCTGCTATATATATGACTGATTAAATAAATATATAAAGGTGGGGGGGAGGGGCAAAGGAACAAATTTTTCTTGCGAAAGAGTTCCAAATAATACATATAGATTTTCCTTGCCCCTTGAGTATGGGTTGGATTTGGTGACTCCCTTCCAAAGAATGGGATCTGCAAAAATAAATAAATAAATAATAAATGTTGAGTGGTAAAACCTGGACAATAATACCTGAACCAACTGATCAAAATTACTGTCACAAGGGAGGAAGAAGTGAGCTGATGTCATATTTTCTGATATGATGTAATGAGCAGAGCATTTCACCTCAGTGATATTCTTCTCCAAAATCCATAACCCCAGGGTTCTCTTGAGAAAAATAAGTATAATATCTAAAACCCAATTTAAGGGCATTCTCCAAAACACCTGATCAGCTCTACTTTTAACTGTCAAGATCATGAACAACAAGGAAGGACTCAGAACTATCTCAGTCTGGAAGATACGGGATGGCTAAATAAAGTGTAGTGTCCTAAATTGATTCTGGTACAGATTCAGACAGTAGTGGGAAAACTGATGAAATCTAAATGAAGTCTGTAGCGTAGCCAATAGTCATGTGCCAGTGTTAGCCTATCAGATTTGTACCATGGTTATCTAAGATGTTAACATAGGAGTAACTGGATATTCTCTGTACTATCATTGCAACTTTATGAATTTAAAATCCAAAATAAAAAGTTGGTTTACAAAAATCTTTTTTTAATGAAAGACCCTTTACCAATTCACCGGAAATTACTAAGATGAAACAGGCAATACCAGGTGTTGGTGAGGCTGTGGAGTTACCAGAATAATCATACACTATTAATGCAAAGTAAATTGGTTCAACATTTTTTGAAAACTGTGTAGCATGGAAACTCCACATTCCTCATGATTCTGCCATTCTAGATCTAGTTAAACTAGGTAATCCTCAGCAAAAAAAGAGCATATATACAGTATTCACCAAAAGACATCACAGCATCCTTATTTCTGTTAGTTCCAAATTGAAAACAACTTATATGCCCATTAATGATAAAATGATAAATAAATTGTGTATTCATACAATAGAATACAACAATGAGATTGAACTATTGCAACAAGAAATCACCTTAGGAAAAACTCAAAAAATAGAATGTACGGGGATGTTAATATCCTCATCTTCCATGATGGGGTGATGAGATACAGGCTGAGCCATCTGGGTCAACCAAGTATAGATATTCAGAAATTAAAATGGCAATCTAAAATTCATTCAAAAATATTTATCGAACACTTAATTATATGCCAGGAATTTTGGTAGGTGTTGAAAATATCACAGTAAACAATAAGAAAATACAAAAACTTACTGCTCTCATGAGGAGAGACAAATAACAAATGTAATAAATGAATTATTTATGTAGTATATTAGAAAGTGCTAAGAGTTTTGAGAGAATAGTATAAAGTAGAGTAAAAAGAATGGGGATGTCTGGTGGGGAGAATGGGAATACAGCATAAATAGTGTCATTTAAACAAAAACTTGAAGAAAGTAACAGAGTAAAAGCAGTGCATATTGGTTAGAGTTGAAAGAGGGAATTGCAAATGAGGAAAGTTCCTTATACTTCATAGCAAGGAATCAATTGATGCTTCTTAAAATTGGAAAAACCAAGAAATTATGTTATGTTATGTTATATTCATATGTTGTTATATTAGCAATTAGCCAGTAAAAAGTCAAAAATAGAAATGTTATAAAAAAGTAACTTCTGGGCATTCGAGCCTGATAATAGCGCAGGAGAGAAAGAAGAATTTTATTCATTGTTTTATTTATTCATGGTTTGAATTATTATGATAGTATGCATTGTTTTTAAAATATTACTTTAAATGGGATGGTACATTAAGACACAATTACTAGGCAAGGGATGTGAGGGACGTCAGTAGAGAACCAAACTGTTTTCCTGTATCATGAGAGTGCTGGATCGTATTTTACACCGAAACCAACTCACTTTACCACTCATAGACTTCAAGGTCAAACCTGAAGATTTTATTAGGTGTATGGTAAAAACCAAAAAAGAAAAAATGTTTTTTAATTAAATCTTTTGAAATGGGTAAAGAGCTATCTCATGGCCTATAGATGATGTGGAACAATTCAGTATTAAATTGTGTCTATTTACTTAAAGGCTTAAATCAGTATAGACCTATAAAGGAATTGGTCATTGAATCTAATGAAAATTAACGTTTCTTACAAATTGTTATGTGCTCTATAGGACTTGTCATTTTGTTTGTTTGATACTTGGGACAATTTCAAATTGTATGTGTCTTAATGATATTGGATGTAATTATCTAAATCTAGAACACCTAAAAATATTTCACTTAAAGTATACTAATAATTGCGGCACTTTTTGTCTTGTTTTGCTTGGATTAGCTGGATAATTGCTTCCATTTTCCACCTGATTTAGTCTAAGTAGACACAGTTTAAGGATTTTCCAGGAGGTCCTTACTTGAGTTTTCATAGCACAATGACTTGATGCTGAAACAGTTGATACTGAGAAATGCTAGTGGGACAATGCAGTTTTGTTGTCCGATGGGTGTTGGGTCTGATGATTTTTAGAAAGTGTGTAAGAATTTCTTGTTTCATAGTTTTATTCTGAAATAATATTGCTGTTGTTAAGTCTTGAGCAAATATATTTGCTAACTCGGTCCTGTGGTTCTGAGTATGTGTCGTACATTGAAAATTTCAGACTGAGACTTTGGTAAAGGATGCATCCAAAAATGTGCATATGTGCATGTGTGCTGTACCATTAGGGGAAAAGAGAGGGGAGATAAAAAGCGTTCTCTTTAAGGGAAGTAAAGACAAAAGAAAACATATAAATTATCACATTCAACTAATGAATATTGTTGATAATATAGAGGAAGAAAATTCAGCATGTGTGGAGAAAATCTTCAGGTGTTTTATTACCTATAAAGCTATCTAAATCAAATTATTATTATTATTTTAAATTTGAGAACTGAGAGAATTTTCATTGTATTTCTAGCGTAATGGCCAAATTAGTAAAATAATTAATAAAAGACACATTTCTTTTTAAAAGATCTTGACTTGCATGATTTGACAAGTATTAGTAGATCTTTATTAAAATGTGTTAATACCAGTCAAGATTTTCAATCTTCTCATCAGTCAGTTGAGAATAATTAAAATAATTTCAACATATGTTTGGATGTATAAATGCTGCTATTTTATCACTAAATTTTTGGAGTCTCACGTTGAGAGATAGAATGGAATTAAAACTGGGTAACACTCAAGGAAGATTTGGCAAAATGATTTCATGGAGCTCCAAATTTAGATCAGTCACAGGCAAGGCCCCCAGGAGAAGTAGAAGTTCCCTTTCTGTATTTAATATGAATAACATTAATATTAAAGATAAATTTGCGTAACAGATAAGTCAAAAAGTGATGTTATTGAACGTGTGATTTGTCAGTTTTTCTGGGAAGTTTTTAATTCAGTAGTAGGAAATGGAGTGGGACTAGAAATTGGAGGAGGGGCTTTCTTCCTCTTTGAGGGCTCAGATGTTGTTAGAAGGAGAAGGACAGCGTGTGCAACTATTGAGCTTAAATCTGGCAGAGTAATGTAAAGGAGGCACGGACTGATTGCCCCACCCACTCCAGGGGTGTCTTAATTCACCAAGTCTCCAAACAAACAGTTAGTTCTACACAGCTCCAACACGAAGTCTTCTCCACCACATCTGGTGCATCTAATTGTGGTTGTAGACATTAGCCCCAAGCAATGTTAATATTATGCACTACCAGATTCAGAACACTCTGGCTTTGTCTCCCTCCCTCTCTGCTCTTTCTTTATTTCAAGACTTCCTTTCCTTTTTCTCTTTCTCTCTTTTTCCCATCCTTCTTCATTCCCTCCTCTCCTTTCTTCACCCTCTCACAATCTCTCTTGATTTTTTCTTTGACAATTATGTATTAAAGCCTATGTAGCAAAATTAGTTAACTCCTAATGTTTCTCTTTCTGAGGAATACTAATCTATATGAACCTGGACACCAGACTAAATGCCTAAGTGGTTGAGTGGACACTATTGATATAAAAAGAGAGAGAATTTCTTGTATTAGAAGGAAAGCTTTCACATTTGATTACTTGAAATAGAATGTGTGAAGTTGTTGAGCTCAAGGGAGCATGCACAATTCACTGAGATTTTGCAGAAAAATGAAGAGGAGGACGTATCACAGTGTTTGCATTGTTGCCATGCACCACAACCATTAACACAGCTGGAGTTTGACTAAATGGACGGAGGGTCTTGCAGAAACTGAACTGAGCATCTACCACCCTGACCTATATCAGTAACAGAGGGCTTTTCTCATGCCAATGTAGTTCAATGTAAAAAGCCACTCAAGGAAGCAGAAATAAGTGATGCAACCCTGTGTACCAAGCTAGCTTCATTTGAAGAGAGGCCTTCGAAGGGGTTTGGGAGGTGAACATGTAATAAAGGATTTGAAGAGCGGAAACGACTGGATTGTATTGAAAAAGGGCATAAGGGAAACCATGTGCTAGAAACCATCATGGGTGTAGTCGATTTTCTGCATATTCTGCTGACTTTAATAGGCCTTTGTTGGCAAGTCAAATGTTACTAGATTCTTTTATTTCACTAAGCTCTGTCAGGTGCCATTGCTGACTGAAAAGAAACCTCAGAGGCTACAGGTATAAAGTACACAAGGAAAAGCTTCCTGAATCAAGGAAAAGCTTCTGAATCATCATTCTTTAAAATACATCTGTAGAACTATGAAGTGTTATATATAGTGCAGACCAGCCCTAAATTGTGATTTATTTCAGCATTGATAATTGCTAATTGTAATAATTATCTCTTTTCTAGTATAAATCATGAAAACTTTTCTTCGAGCTCTTCAATCTAGCTTTGTAATACATCAAACTAAATGTGAAGACAGGCATGACAACTCCTTGAATGGCAACATTCTTTTTTTTGTGAGTCTCCAATACCTATTTCTAACTAAGAGGAAATCATCTGGCAATTAGTTGTTATCTTTAGCAAGTTTTTATTTCTAAAGTATGCAATTAATGCCATGTGTATCCTTATTAGCATTCTGAAGTGATGTTTAGATTTCATAGGTAAGAATTGTTCAAAGTTTGTCAGTCTATTCTATGGAGTTTAAAAAATTTCTGGCAAAAATCCCTAATATGATAGCAATGAGAAGAATAATTGTCTTTGGAATGACCTTTTCGGTGGATAATTTGACAGACACTTGATGGACAGCATTCTCCCATCTCTCTGTCAACCTTTTACTTCCTGTCATAAAATGCAGGAGCAAAATTTTAACTCAAGTGGTAAGATTCTCAACAGTCATTTGTTGCATAGCTCCCTCAGTGCAGTTCCTCAAAATTCAAAAGCTCTCTCTCTTTGCAAGGTATTTTTCATTACCTGGAGAAAATGTGTCTTTTGGGGAGGAATTCTAAAACAATAGTACAGGTGCTGAATCAAATTTCCCAGTGTGTAAGGGACTCTGTTGGAAGGTTGCTAAACAGTACTGTCTTGGTGTATTAAATGACACTCTAGTGTCCTATTATAAGAGTTAACACAACTCTAAAGGTGCCTTTCCTTACAACAAGAGAATAGCTTTGACTTTGAAGAAATATGGAGTATGATATACCCAGTTGAAATATCTGAAAAGAAAAGAAAAAGTGCTTACTAGTAAAATGAAGGCAATTAATTTGCAAATAAATGTGTTTTTAAAATGTAGCCCTGGGGTGACATGTAAATTCAAAAGTCTATTTTCCCTAGGAATAAAGTCATTTTGGAAAATATTTTCTCTTGAATTCTGAGAATATCACCCGAATGAAATGCTTGTTGATTGATAAAATATGTACTTTCATCAGGAATATTTCTCATGGTATTGCCTTTGTCAATGAAAAGTCTTCCTGTAGGTATGGGGCACAAATTATAAAGGTGACACATACACTTGTTCACGCATTTGTCTATCTCCCTTTTTAGCAAGTAAGTTGTATGAACTCTGGGATTGTATATTTTGTTCACTGTGGTATCTTTAACCCTTGAAACAATGCCTTGTGTGTAGCAGTCAGTCAATAAATATCCACTGAACAAATGCATGAACAAATTAAATAAACAAGTTAACCTCTAATTGTATTTTCACCTTTTTAAAGTATTTTTTTTAATGTCCCAAGACTGAATCTTTTCATTGTCTTTTCAAATTAGAAATTTAATCCTATTTTGCTGGTTTTCATTCAAGAATGTTAAACATATTCCAGAAACATTGTGATCCCCATACAGGGATGGGCTTTCATTCTTTTCATTCTATTAGCTTCTTTCTGGGGAGTTAGTTCATGGATTTGTCTCTGTGTTAATCCAGCTGAGAAGCAGAATCCAAAAAGTGACATTTAAAAGATTGGAAACAAGAGGGGTTTTTGAAATGGAAAGGAAAAACAGGGTCCATTAAAAGGTGATTAGGACAAAATCTGGCTAAAAATAAATACGAAGGAGAGGAAGAGACAAGAGACAGAGGGAAAGACAGAGAGAGAGGAGGGAAGGAGGAGAGGGATGATGGAGGGAAGGAGGGAGGAAGGGAAAGAGAGAGGGAGAGAAACAAATACCTAGAGTCCAGTGAGGGTTATCACGTCACAGAAGGAGGAAGGGGCATGAAGGGTGTGGGTGTATAGGATGGGGCATGTCTCTCTGGAGAAGTGAAGGAGACAGACAGACAGACAGACTAATCAAGAAATACAAAGAAGACAAAAAGCTAACTAGCAGTGGTCAAACAAGAGAAGACATTAAATTAGTACTTTATGCCACATTACTAGATGAACTTTGGGATTTTGGGTATATTAAAATTGCACATGAAGAATAAATAGTGCCTTTATGTTCTCAAGAAATAAATTTGTAAACTAAATAGCTATACATTAACAGAAAAAGAAAAGAACTTTGTTCCAGAATTTCAGATTTAGAGATTGTTCCTTGTATCATACTTCTGAACTTACTTAGTTCTCCCTCACTTTAAAACAAGTAAAAGAAAAAGAAAAATTCGAGAAATGTGTAAGAGATGGTGTGATCATGTTATAGGATGATAGTTAAAAATGGTGTCCCCCTGACGAAGATTTAATTTTAAAACCAAATTACCTGATAATTGTTTTGAACACTTAAGTTAATGTTTGTATATGTATAATCTTTTGATGATGCTGTGGTCTAAATAACATGAGAAATGTTATTCATTTTACTACATATAAATAAATTATGGCTGGAGGAGAGGTCATCAAAGTAGAATTCCTGTACTAGAAACTAGGCCTCTTGACTATTCACCTGGGGCCAGTCTCCTGTCAACTTTAATCACATGTCGTGTACGTTGCTCTGTGGAGGTAGTTCAACATTAAGTGGGACCGATGAGTGAAGTTGCAGGGGGACAGGCAGATTCAACATAAGGAACAATTTTTAACGATTAGGTAGGTCTAACCAGTAGTTGCTAGAACACGCTTCTTTAAAAAGAAATGAATTCATCTATTTGTTCATTTATTCATCAAGGAATATTTCTCAGTTGCCCTCTATGTTCTAGGTACTGGGTTACGTGGTAGACTTATAACAGTGGGCAAGATAGCAGCGGTCTTTGCTGTCACCAAACTTATAGCCTATTATAGGAAGGTAGACAAACAAGTAATAGGAATAAAGGTTTAAGTGTAGTCATCAAATGACTCTAGGCTGCTCTGGGAACTGGGGTACAGGTTCCCTTAACCTAAGAAAAGAGCTGCGACAAGAGAGTCCAGGACAGCTTCTCAGAAGAATCAAGACATTAACCTCGCATGAAAGTGGAAAGAATTTTTTAGGCAAAGCGAATAACATTGTGTGTTCAAGGAAATGAAAAATGCCGTGTGACTGACATAAGGAGTGTAAGATGGTGAGGGAAGAGTGTGGCGAGAGATGGCTGGAAGCTAGGAGGAGGTGAGGTCTGGAAGGGCCGAGGTAGACAAGGTAAGGAGCCCAAACATTTTTTTAGAAGCCACTGAAAGTGGCTTTTTAAATTTTTAAATTTAAAAAGTGGCTTTTTAAAAAAATCAAATCTCAAGTGGATAAAAGAGACTTCTCTAAAACTATGCGTTGAGTATGAAGAGTAACAGCAACAGTGCGGTGAGCACCCATATACCTAACACCTGGTTTGAACGAAGAGGGACATTGTCATCACCTTTAAAGTTCCCTGTGTAACCCTATTTCACTTTTCTGTAATCATTCCTTTGCTTTTCCTAATAACTTAACCACATATTTTATATTTCTAAGGATTATGTTGTTCTATAAGATTTTGAACTTTATAAATGGAATTCTGTAAAAATTCATTTGCACCTTTTTCTTTTTAATTTTTCATGCCTGAGAAGTATTCATTTTGTTAAATGTACCTGTTACCTGTTCATTTTCACTGTTGTATAGTTGTCAGTTTTCTTTTAATGGATATTTGTATTATTTCCAGGTTTTTATATGCAGCATGGCTATAAACATTTTTCTCCATACATTCTCATTAGCATGTGTAAGTTTCATCTAGGAAATATACCTACCTAGGGATAAAATTGTTCATTCATAGGATATGCCACTTTTCAAATATGTTAGACAATGACATATTATTTCACACAGCAGTTGTACCAATTATTTTTTCTCTAACACTAAATGGAAAAGAATTCCACTTGTTCCATATGGTCAGCAAAACTTATTACCAAATTTTAAAATTTCACCAATTTTAACATGAAATATTTCACTGTGGTTGAGCTTAAGCATACTTTACTATAATTGTTAACCATTCAGATTTACTCTTCTGTGATATTCCTGTTCAAGACTTTTGCCTATTTTTCTACCGGATTTTTACTTTTTCTTATTGATTTACAGGCATCATTTACATATTCAGAATACTAATTATTTATTGATAATATATGTTATAAATATCTTCTCCCACTTAATGATTTGTCTTTTCACTCGTGCGTGTCTTTTGATGAACAGGCATTCTTGACTTTAATACAGTCAAATTCATCAACCTCTTTTTCTGTGTTTAGATAATTTGTATATTATTTAAGAAATCTGTTTCTTCTTAAACATAGTAGAGAGGTTTGGAATGGCTGGACTATTCTTGATCCTGTGTCTTTCCACTTAAATTTTTAGAATCAATTTGTTGAGTTTCAAAAACAAAAACCTATTACATTTTGTTTGAGATTGAATTGAATTCATAGATCAATTTTGGGAGAAATGACATCCTAATGATATTATTTTATATAATTCATATTATATTATTGTGTATATAAACATCTACATCATTATAACACATTTGTAGTATAATATATACTTATTATCTAGTATTTTAAGTTGTTTTTATATATGTATATGTGTATATAAATACATGTTTATATGTACACACACATATCATAATCAAGGGTGAGAAGCTGAGTGAATTCTTATTTTCTAATAAAGATTATGAGTGAGATGACCCACAGTCATCACTTCTGTTTAACACTGTCCTGGAGGTCTTGACATAGTAAGGTGAAAGAGACAGTATAAGAATTAGAGAATAAATGAAAGAAAAAAAATTTTTAGGTTAAGGAAATTTCTTTCAATTTGTAGTCTACTAAAAGTTTTTAGTATGAATGAATGTTAAATATTACTAAATGTTTTCTGTACCACTAAGGTAATTAAATATTTTTCCCCTTAATCTGTCGATATGGTGAATTATATTAATTGATTTTTCAAATTTAAATCAAGCTTGCATTTCTGGGGTAATTCTAAATGGAGAATAGAGTGTTGTGGGTTATTTTGTTGTTTAACATTACTGGATTCAGTTTGGTAATGTTTCTTTAGGACTTTTGTGCCTATGTTCATGACTGAGATTGTCTTATAATTTTCTTGAACTGTGACTAGTTTGGTTGAAAATTTTTGATCAGGGTGAAGATTGACTTAGTTTTGAGGCTTAGCTCCAACATGGAGCATAATTGCAAGTGTAAAGGGTATAGTCATCCTTCTTACATTGACAAGTATCTCATTCATAGATTGGATGTGGTGCAGAAAATTCTTGGTCTACAAGATTCTTTCCAATCCGAAAATGCATAGTTTTATAATTCATTATCTTTGCCATTATCATTTGCCACATTGCTAGAAAAGTACTAAGGAAGGATAGGGAATGAATGGAAAGGCTGATGTCACCATGTTAAGTGCAAGTATATTTCACAATATAGCAGTCATAAAAATGATTTTATAAAACATTTTACTTAGAATTTTCATGGTTCCATACTTTCTGAAATTAATTCATGAAACATTTTCTACTAGTCTCAGTTACTTGCTAGAGAATGTGCAAAGAAACTATTTAAAAGCGAGTTTTGAACTTTGAACGTGTTTCTTTTCAATCTCACCTGATAATAATGCCAAGTGCACCAAATCTTTTTTATCCACTGGAGGTGAGAACTCTTTCCCTGTGATGTTTAAACTTAATTCCAGAGTCCCAGTCCCACCGATAATCATTCTCCTTTTCCTTATATATTAAAGTGGTCTCCTTAATTGCTGTAATATTCACAAGGAGGCCATCGGAATTGGAGTGCTCTCAGTTGAAGAATAGTATTGTCGGTGATAAAGATAAAGTAGTATTGAGAACTACCCAATTTACTTCAGTGAATTCAATCTTTCTTAGGAGGCAAGCAGTCCATGATACATTTATCTGAACTTTACAGTGATAAGGAAAATGTTTGGCATGCATTCAAGACCACAGAAACTTTAAAGGTGTATCTCAACAAAATATTGTTCAGAAAATAGTCTGTTTACTTATAGGATACAAGGGCAGTATACATTTCATACATTTCAAGTTCTTTCATCCTGGGAATTCGCAGAATTGTTACCAGTGAGAAATATAAGCACTACTAAAGTCGAAGTGTACTTTCGCTCCTTTGTAAAAAAAAAAAAACATTCATCTATGGGGCGAATCGGGAAGGCAGCTCTGCTCTATTACTGAAACTTTTACTGAAATATTATTGTATAAATCACTGACTGGCTGGAGCAGATGCCACATGTTGGAGAAATTTTGGACAGTGCGACATTAACAATAAGCCCTTTCCTGTCCTAATGGGACCATTGCTGCACAACTTGATTTGCTATGTTAGGCTTGTTAAATTATGTTTTCAGTTCGGCCATGCCCTTGTGTTTTTTGCTGAGTGAGCCTGCTCAAGTGTCACATATAAAACCTGTTGCTGGTATTTATTGAGTGCCTGTGGTGGTTAGGGGGCTAGATAAGTTTTCTGCTGGTAGCTCATGTTAGACAAGTAGCTTTTCCTTCTTTGTTCTGTTTTTACATTTCCCTAAAAATCCCATGGTCATTATATTATGTACCATATATGCCTTGAATATATGGCACAAATATAAGGTGACTCCCACTTTCCCAATAAGAATATGACAACTTTAAAGGAAATAGGTAAAATAGCTAATGTCTACTTAAGTTTAATTTGTAAACTTAATTAAAATACATTTTTATAATTATATATGTAAAATTTATTTGAAAAAGATTTTTTCCATTCTCACATTTTATAGAATATTGTATTCTTCCAATTTATCATATTTATTAGTGATATTAATGCCTTGCTATCATAAACCTTTTTTTTTAAATATTGGTCTCCAGAACCTATCATTCTTACTTCTATTCAGATTGTTTGAGATACTGAACTTCTTTAATATGTGCATGATACTGACACTAGAATTTAGATTGTAGGTACTTTCACCATAAGCATCTTTGCTGCAAACATTTTCACTTCATAACTAATTGACCACACAGCAATTTTGCTGTAAAAAAAATAAAATAAAATCACAACACATAAAAGAGGAACCTTAAATAGGGCATAACAAACATCAAAAATTGAATAACACAATAAAAAGACTGCGTATTTAAAATGAATATAGGTTCATGAGAGTACTGCACTCATAACTGGTTTTATTTTGTGGATTGTACCTCAGCACTTTTCTCTCTATGGGAAATGTGAGTTCAACTAACTATGCACCCTCATAGACCGCCCTGGGTCTCTTCCTCCAATGTAATGTTTCAAAATAACACACTCTTAGGGCATCACCACCTCAATGTCTAGTTATCACGGTACTGACCATCATGAGGGCTAAGATTTATATATAATGCAAAAATGAGGGTGACCTCAGGCACTTCATTAATGGAAAAATGAAACCGAACTGACAACTAGCTTAAATACATTAGGTTTGCTGAAGGTAGTTGATGGTTTGGTTTTATTTTTCCATTGATGAACCAAACAAAAAAAAAAAAACCGTCAACCAGTTATTTTATCTTTTTTTTTTTTTTTTTTTTTTTTTTTTTTGGCAAATTGCCTTACGACCAGTCAGTTATGCAGCAAAGATGTTATGGTAAAAATACTAACAACAGAAATTTTATCCTGTCATCTTATGCACATTAGGGATGTTTGGGTTTTTTGCTTAGTTTTGTTTTGCTGGTACTATGTATAAGATTGCGTATTACCACCTTATTGCTTTTCATAGTGAGATTTAAGTGCTTATTTACAAAAGTGTCCAATATTAATTACTGTGAGATCAAACCTCAGGTATACTGACTTTGTGTTAATTTTTTTTATTACTGATTTATAGTCATTAGTGTTTGAATAGGCTAACCCCCCACATCTGGGGGGCTGAATATAACAGAATTCATTTTCTTTCCATACAAAGTCCACTGCAGGTGTGAGTGGCTTTCCAGACCTGTAGTCTCCATGTGACTCAGCAATCCAGGGTGACAGGCATCAAGATTTCTAGCTGTACCATCTGGAAGCCCTGGCCTTCCTGATTAGCATGTCATGGGTGGTCTATGGGGATGGTCTCATACAGGCATTAAAAAACTTTGGCTTAGAATTTACACCTCCTGCTTTTCACTACCTACCCATTGGTTAGAACTCATCAATGAAGATGTCAGTGGGACAGCATCAAGTGTTCCTCCCATGGACTTGGGAGGAGAGAGCTGACCATGGAGCAGGCACCGCAAAGCCACGTAACAAAAGCCCAAACCAGCACTGCTTGACGCATCCTCCAGGCTGATGTGGACCTTGTTAAATAAAAGTGATTGAGAGTGACCCCAAGACATGAGAAGCTGTTTAGTTTTGAAGACTATATTGTGAAAGATGCTCTCAGTGACTAATCTCATATCCAGTATTGATCAAGAAAGAGCAAAACAGAGATACCCTGTATGTTAAAGTTTAATTGGGCTCCGCTATGGATTAAATTGCACAAGTGATATCAGGAATGTCTCTCCAAACAAAAATATATTTACTCCATTCCCTAGTATAAGTAGCTACTAGTAACATTCATATTAATCACGTGAGTAGCTTAACAGCCCAATCGCCCATCAGTTCCCTTAGAGCTTGTTAATAGTCATGTGGCAGACAGCATTTATAAGGTGGAAATGTCTGTTCCTAGTCTACCAGCCAAACAAGTCATAAATAAATACTGGCCTTCTTTCAAGCAGTCCTGTTCCTACCTCCTTGCAGACTGTAAACTATATTTAAAGAACAAAAACTAAACCCTTAAATAAATCATAATCTGGCTCTGACATTTTAGACAGAGCACATCATTGAATGGTTTCCATGCTGAACTTTCCCGCTCCGTGCCCTTAATATTCTTTTTTCAATATGAAATATTTCCTGTGCTCACCCCACCCAGTTCCCTCCCCACTGACATTTTTTGGAGGAAAGCATTTGTTCTTTCCAGGTACAAATCAAAGGCTTCCCTTTTCAGGGAGTCATCTTTGAGTCCTCTTTGCTATGCCATAGTAATGTCTTTTGTTCATCCTAATCATTCAACCACTTCTTAGCACCCTCTGCTTCTGTCTCAACAACTCTTGTCCAAGCCTCCGTCCTCTTTTCCTCTGAAATTCTTCTATTGCTCTCCACCTTCCACCTCTGCTGCTTCATAGTCTATTCTTAACTTGCAACAAGAGTGGATTTTTAAAATATAGTTCAAATGTCTTTCCTCTGCTTCAGATCATCCAGTGACTGTTCATTTCAGAGTAGAAGTCAAAACACCTTACAGTAGGTAGACTGTTTTTCTATTGATGCTATAAGAAATTGCTACAGACTTGGTGGCTTTAAACAATACAAATTTATTGTCTTACAATTCTAGAATTTTACTGCATTAAAATCAGTGGATTGGTGTGACTGACTTCCTTTCCAGAGGCTCTGGGGAAAATCTGTTTTCTTGCCTTTTCAGCTTGTAGAGCCTGCCTGCATTCCTTGGCTCCTGTCCCCTTGCATCTTCAAAGCCAATAATGGCACATAAGGTCTTCCTCATGCTGTATGACTCTGACATTGACTCTTCTTGCTCTTTCTTCCACATTTGAGGGATGTTTGCAGTTACAGTGACCCATCCAGGAAATCCAGGACCATCTTCCTTTTGGGTCAGCTGATTAACAACGTTATTTCCATCTGCAACTATAATTTCCTCCTTAATCTAATGGAACATAATCATAGGTTCAGGGACTAGGACATGGACCTCTTGGTGGTAGTGGTGGACAGGTTATTCTCCTGCCCATCAGAGTGGATATTGTAAGACCCTCATGATCTGGCCTCTGGTACGTCCCCTGATACTTAAGCCTTCCCATTTTCCCGTATGCTCCCATGTGCTGGTCTCACTGGCCTATATATGCACCCCGCTTCAGGCTTTGCTCTAATGGTGTCACGCCCCCAAAGGTTCACAGGGTTGACTATGTCGCCTCCTTCAAACATTTCCTCAGAAATGCCTTCTCGGTGAGGTTTACCCTGACCACCCTTTTAAAAATTGCAGCTCATCCCCGGCCCGTACTATGCTGTTTTTCCATAGCAATAATCCACATGTAATGTAATCAGCAACTTACTTTTATGTTTGTGATCTGTAAAGTAAGCTCTTCAGATCTCTGTTTTTCCTTCTATTAAATCCCCAGCACTTAAAATAGGTCCTGGCACATAGTTGGCAAGTGATAAATATTTGTGGAATAGATGATTTTTTGTTGTTTGATTTTTTCCCCAGCTTTATTGAGGTATACTTAGTATACAAAAAAATAGCACGTATTTAATGTGTACATTTTGATGAGTTTGAATGTCTGCATACACCCGTGATACCATCACTACAATCAAAGCGATGTACATACCCATCACTGCCATGAGATTTATTGGGTTCCTCCCTTTTATTTCTTTTTCTGTGGTAGGAACATTTAACATGAGATCTATTCTCTTAAGACATTTTTAAGTACACAATGCAATATCATTAACTGTATGTGCTATGTTGTACAGCAGTTCTGTGGAATTTATTCATCTTTATAACTGTAACTTTATACAGATTTTGAACAAAAACTTCCCATTTCCCCCACCCCATCCCCTGGCAACCACCATTCTATTCTCTGCTACTATAAGTTAGACTGTTTTAATGTTTTCTTTTAATAAATGCAATTTACATGCATCAGATCTTCCCAATGGCCTGCATGAAGGGGCCATGGTCTGACTTGCTTTATGGTCCCCCATTAGTGTCTAGCTTGAAAACTGCCTCATTGTAAGCACTCGGTATATGTCAGAGTGAATTACCAAAATCTGATCCTGTGGGAAGGCATGACGCCCTTTTCATTTTATAAGGCTAGACTGGATTTCAGAAACATAGTTAAGGAGTTTCAGGCAATTTCATAGAGTAATTCAGGAGATGGGCTAGGTTAGCAAGGTAGTGGAAGAGTGCCTGGATTCTTATTAAAACTTGGGATATCATTACATTGCTTCTTGAAATTACCCCCTCTAGGTCTTCAGCCCTGAGGGCTCTTTTGTTCTTGTCTCATGGAGGAAGCTATGGAAGAGAATATTTAATCATTTAGTACATTGTCAGTGTGGATGATTAGAAATAGCCTGTATAGTCTAGCCTGTGCTCCTGCTTCTGAAAGAGTTCTTCTCCCTCTGAGTAAATGAATTGATGAGTGAGGATTTGGAAGCCCAGGTGTTATTTTTTTAAAAATAATTTTTGTTATAAAAATAAATGAAATCTATATTTTATCATTTCAATTCAGGCCCTAAGCATGCACAGTCGTTACCTTCATGCAATGTCCTTACAATAATGTTATTTCACTGGGCTCTGTAATGAAGCTTTGATTTGCATCACCATCCTGAGAACTTTCTGACAATGCTAAGGTAATATTATGAAGGCAGAAGGAAATGAAATGAAATGGTGGTAATGCATGTCCATTGTGGAAAATGTCGAGTTGCCAAGGCAATGTCATATCGATAATATTTTCATAAATTAAATTAAGATACACATGGCAAATAAATATTGCATTTTTCTTTATTATCACTTCAAATACGTGAGGATAACTATTAGGATTAAAACCAGAAATTAGACAGAAAGCATCTCGGCCAAAATGAGAGATGTGCTATTCGTCATTCAACCTGATACACCTCAAGATTCCTGTCACGTTTATTTCAGGCTTTCAATCTCTCCCCTTTGGTATATAGCAGCTTCTCTGCTCTACTCCTCTGCTTCCTGAAGCAAAATTTCTGTTGAGGCTTAGTTGGAGAGTCAATATAATTCTATTAAGCCTGAGTTTGACACTGTACAACCAACTCTATGGTTTAAGTTCTGTTCTTTTAACAGTCAAGCTGGTTTTACTCTTCCTTCTTTCCTTCTTTTCTTTTTTTTGGGGGGGTATTTATTTAATATTGCTAATGGTATTATTGGTTAAAATTGCCTGCTTAGAAATATGTTGCTTTGTTGGCTCTCTCAAATTAAATTTTCAAGGATGAGAGTGAGCACCTCAGTTTTTTCAGTTTCCATGTGAAATGGGAATAAATGATACCTTGTAGATTGTCATAAAGAACAAGTGTGAAAGAGTCTAGAACTGTACCGGAACCAGTAATGAAAAGTAGTATTTAACTTGGTCGTGAGGATCTAGGTTCAAATTCTACACCTTTAAATCACTCGTTAAAAAATTAATAGGTAAGGTTGAGGTCATATGTGTTCACTGTAGGAGCATTAAAAAATATTGGTAACCAAAGGAAGAAAATAGGAGTTACTATAATCCTACCACCCACAAGTAAGCATAAGCACAACACATTCATATTTTTGGTGTATAGATTCCTAAACTCTATTTTAAATAGAAACAGGATCATAACACATGCACTTTATTGGTTATATAGTCCTCCATGCTCCCCTCCCCAGTAAATATATTCTGAAACTTTTTCAATATCAATTTATATCTTCTAAAACAGAGCACTTTAGCCTTAGTCGTATCACAGTATTACATATTTCGATAGTACCAATTTTATGCTATTTTGATTACAATGACTCCCAAATGCCTCCACTTCATTAAAAGTTATATCAAAGTAGAACTAATGACACAATGTAAAAATAAGGTGTCATATAAATATATTTAATTTGCTTTATATAAATTAATTCACTCAACAAATATTTTTATTCTTATGGTATGTCAGGTACTGTCTTTTATTTCACCTAATGTTTTTAAAGTTTTATTTTCTTCTGATTTCTTATTTTATCATTATTAGTCATAACGTATTTGGATGGTAATGTTCATTTCTGAGACTTCTCTTGTGTACTTAATTCACTCAACAAATATTTTTATTCTTATGGTATGTCAGGTACTGTCTTTTATTTCACCTAATGTTTTTAAAGTTTATATTTTTTTCTGATTTCTTATTTTATCATTATTAGTCATAACGTATTTGGATGGTAATGTTCATTTCTGAGACTTCTCTTGTGTACTTAATTGTAACAATAGCTCTGTGACTTACATACTTAAATTCTGTGTCAACTAGGAAAATCACTTAACCTCGCAGATACAAAGAACTATGATCTCTAAATCAGGGACTAAGTTTTACAATTTCTGTGATGCACACAGAAATGCCGTATGTGGTATATTATTGAAGCAAAATCTAACTTCTTATTATCTGACATATCATTTCTAGCAAGTTTTAAACTGATTTTAAAAAGACTTTTTTTGCCCTGTTCAATACTTAAAGGATTGTTAGTTTTTATATCTCTCTTTTATCTCTTAGTTTATTTAGTCTAGGGATATACAAAGCCGATTTTCATTTATTATTCAGAATTGGAAAATACAGTAGTAGAGCAATCAAGTAGAAGTCACAAGGGAGGAATTGTACTTTTCAAAAAATACACCTCTAAAAATGTTAATAATAATGTCAAAGTTCAACAGAGTTGATGGCAGAGAAAGGCACATATCCTTGGTTTAAAGGGAAAAAAAGCAAATTTATTAGGAAGGTAGGGAGGGGGAATTCATTACTTTTATCAAATACTCATATTAAAGGAAGCCTAGAAATATTCTCATTAGAAGAGCTGGTTTTCATGTGTGTGAAACTGCCTTTAATAAAAAAAAAAAAAAGACGGTGCCTATAAAACAGTTGTGATATTCCTTTACTAAGATTATGCGTTATTTAATACTCAGCATATCAGAACACATGGAACAAGCTCGAAATGAAAGATTTTACTTGGACTACTATGTGCCTCCAAGTTTGAAGCCAATTTTCATTCCTTAAAAAAATCCAGGATCAGTAACATGAGAATGCACTAGTGCATCTTCTACTTTTCTTTATTATTTGTTGTTGTTGATACTCGTCTCATGTTAAAAAAAAAAAAAAAGTGCTCTATTTCAAGGTACATACAAATTCAAGATCAATATATCTCAGTGAGTATTTTGGGGAGGCTCTACCTTTTATTTTTCCCTAATATCTCACTTTATCATATTTAGTACTTTTAAGCTCTTATTCCCCTTCACTTATGTGAATATCATAATTTCTCTTTTTTTTTGTTTGCCTTGTATTTTAGAGTTTTTTTATCGTATTTAAAAAAATTTCCAATAAAAGTGTACAAAGCTCAAAAGGTCCAGTACTATCTCAAAAGTTAATGAAAAAGAGTAGCCCGGGCTTCATTCCTACTTTCTAGACATCTAGTCACAATTCTTTTGGATGTTTCTTCTAGTGCTGGCCTATTTCTAAAAAAAAAAAGGCTTGTGCCCTTTTTGGTATATATATATTTTTTCAATTTGGGACATTTATATTTTGTGTTCCTAATTAAGAAGATAGAGATTTAAACTCTCTTAAACCAACCATTCTCAGTTATTCCCCCCACCCCTGCCATTTTCCCAAAATATTTAAATAAAATTTGGATTCAGTCTGTACTTGTACTTATATTATTACGTCCTCTTTATATATGCATGTGTAAATATGTACATGTGTGTTTATAGTACAGAGCATGTGGTGCATTATGGTTGTGTCTCTTTCACTATGCTGCTTTTCTAAAGTAATACATGTTAATAAAACATTTTCATTAAAAAATTTTCCAACAGAAATGTAGAATTGCCCACAAATATGGTCAAGCATGTCAGTCTATCAGTTTCACTTAAAGTCACTCCTTGGATCCTCTTCCTTCTGTCTGTTCTGGTGTCTTGAGTTCTGTGCACAACTGTAATGTGGAGACTTCCCTTGACCTCCTGGGTTGAACCCCCTCTTTATCAGGATTTCTCATTTTCTGGTTTTTAGTTTATTCCCTCATTTTTGTAAAGCTCACATTTAAGTATCTTTCTAAGAAAGATTGCATAAGAGCAAATATTTTTTGAGATCTTACATTTCTAGAAAAAAAAAAAAAGGCCTCATTCTGCCGTCACACCTGACTTAGTTTGGCTGCATGTACATGTAATCCTAGGCTGGAAATCTTTTTACTTCTGAATTTTGAAGCCATTGCTTTTTTATCTTCCAGCGTTTCATGTGTCTTTAGAGAAGTGTGGTGCCATTCTCATTCTAGATCCTATGCATGCATTTTTTTTTTTCCTCTGGAAACTTTTAGGATCCTCAATTTACCTCTGGTGTTCTGAGAATTCAGAGTATGCATTGTAAGTGTATGTATTTTCATTGAGCTGGGCCCTCCATAGGACTTTTTTATGGTAGAACCTCAGGCGTTAATTCTGGAAACCTGTCTTATATCATCTGTTTAACAATTAATACCTCTTTCTATTTTTTCTCTAGATTTGTCTTTGTGGAATTCTATATTAATTGGAGGCTAAAAATCTTGGACTGATTCTCCAACTTTTTATGTTTTCTCATTTTCTATTTATGCCTCTCTGTACTACTCTTTGGGAGATTCCCTCACATTTGTCTTCTAACACATTTGTATTTCATTTTTATTTCTGTCGTTGCATTCTTAATTTCTAAGAGCACTTTCTTATTTCGTGACTGCTCCTTTTTATATCATGCTCTTTTTATATTATGAATACAGTATCTTTTGTCTTCAGTAGGAAGTCTTCAGTTCGCATGTTTTCTCTGTTACTTTTGAGTTCCTTCTGATTGTTCGGCTATTTATTTTGGAGGTGTTTCCCCCTCAATTTTTTGTCATCCTCAGCTGTCTATTCATATCTAAGAAGAATCTCCTTAAAAAGCTGATTGCAGGCTCTCTGTACAGAGTCTGGTGGGGGTGGAAGCATCTCCAAGGCTGGTACCAACCTTACGCTGACTGGACAGACATCCAACCTTTTCACTGGGGTCCCTGAATGTCTTTATCCACAGGTCCTGTATGAGTTATCCACAAATTACCTACAATTTAGGAGCTTCAAAGATAAGCATTTATTATCTGGTACATATTCTCAGTATTAAGAATGTAGCAGCAGCTTATCTGGGTGATTCTGGTTCAGGGTCTTCC
Source organism: Eonycteris spelaea (assembly GCA_003508835.1). Classification (NCBI taxonomy): domain Eukaryota; kingdom Metazoa; phylum Chordata; class Mammalia; order Chiroptera; family Pteropodidae; genus Eonycteris; species Eonycteris spelaea. Next base: position 8,403,809 of record PUFA01000050.1, on the reverse strand, counting down.
AAGAGGTTATAGCTACACTGTCAGCTGGGGCAGCAGTCACCTCAAGGCTTGACTAGGTCAGCAAATTCTTTCTTAAGTGCACTTACGTGATCGTACTGACATGATAGTTGACCATCTTTCACCACTTGGATGTGTCCACAAGGCTTCTTTAGGGCGTAGCAGCTGAATTCCCCTAGAATGAATGATTTAAGAGAAAAAGCAAGTGAGCATGCCTCAAATGAAGTGCAATTTTATAATCTAATCTCAGAAATGACATACCAGTACTTCCTCCATGTTTTGCTCATCCCATAGACTAATTCTAGTACGGTGTGGGAAGAAACATGAGCGTGAATCCGGGAAGCAGGGATTGTTGGAGGCCGTCAGGGAGGCAGGCTACTGTGAATCTATTTCCAGTTTCCCAGAGAAGTTTCTTCCAGGCGCCTTGCCTAGATCTTTAAACCTGGATGTCAGTGTTTTGGGAACCTGCATGGGAAGAGAGAAAGGGGATCTCACTATTTAGGAGACTTTTACTAAGTTCTCTGGTTTTCACACCGTGCTTCACACCCATCCTTTGCAGTCATTCCTGGCGTTTCACTGGTAGGTCCTCTTTGGTCTGCTTGTTCGGTGAGTGTAACTCTCAAGTGTGTGAGTGTGAGAGAAAGGGAGGGCCAGTCTCTGGAACACCCAGACTGATGGAAGAACGTGGGGCAGAACCCAGTTGGACATTCGATAAGTTTTCTATCAATCCTCCTGCATCAGCCCCCCCCCCACCCGGCCTTTAGCGTTACTTGGTTCCTTCAGTTCTCAAGCTTTGCTGGGTTTTTGTGGTTTCCGTTGGCTTCGCCAGCCCTGTGGTATCTTAGGCCTCAGCTTTTCCCCATCTGGTGAGATAATTACTCATGTCTTCACTTGCCATCTTCCAACATGTTGTTGGTATAACTCACCTGCTCTCATTTTCTCTCCAGTTTTGTCTCTGTTTTCATATCTTTTTTTACTACTTCACTGTCTTTGTGGTAATGTTTTTGGATAGATGAATTTCTATATTTAGCCTATCGTTAATATGAATTTTTTCTCCTTGTATAATTCTAGTGCATACCTTGACAAATAGTGTTTCCTGAGAAGTTTACTTTTAGAGGAAGGATTCAACATGTTAACAGACTAATCAGCTTACCTTGCCAAAAGCTGTTATGATGAGAATAGAATGGATTTTGTTTTCCACGATACCCTTGATTTCTGGCTGCTTTAGAATGTAGATTTACAAGGAGGTAAGACTAGAAGGGAATGGTCAGTAGTATAATGTCTAGAGAATCAGCTTAGAAATCCAAAGATTTTTTTTTTTTGGACTGTTCTTTAAAAGTGCCAGTCATAAACACTTGATAGCTTAATACACACAACTTCATAAAAGATGTTTTAATTGCATATATATAACTTAAATATACTTGTATTTATCCTCAGTTTGCAATGTTTAAACTTGCTTGTTCCTTTCAGTGTTTGGATCATGGAAAGAAAGCTGTAAGCAAGTGGGAAATATTTATTACGATACCTCAAGGTGAACCCACTAAAATCCTTCCGTGGGTAATTTATTACACCGCTAGATAGCGGGCACATGAGTAACTGTCCTGAACTCCTAGATGAAAGTACTTCCAAAATATAGCATTTCTAAAATTAGTAACTTTTACTTGTCTAGCATAAGCAGAAGAGTAAGATATATATAAGGTTTTAAATTTTTCGCTGATGGACCTAAAACCTAGGTAGTATTTTCTGTGTCTTTGACTTCTGCTCACGCACTGCCCCTCCCTAGGCAGGCCGGGAAGCTGCCTGTCCCTTCTTGATTCCAACATAAGTTTAGAACCAAATGCGTTTTCCCTGAATCAGGTGACAGCTTCTCATACAAGACCTCCCCATGCAGGCACAAAGCCATATCCCAGGGTGGTTCGTATTGTCTGTACTTCAAATGCCAATTCTTATTTACTTTCTATGGTCCTCTTTTGTTCATCTGTCTTCTTCTAGTATTCATAATTTATAACTGTAGTTTAATTATTCAAAATAGTTATTTTTATATATTTGAAACTATTTTTTTCTCTTGGACTGTGTGTGTGTAAATGCCATTATCCCCAATGAAAAAATTAATTTTCTGGAGTAGAGAACATATTCTCTTACTCCTTTGTGTGTCCTGTGATATAGTTCAGAGTTTCTCAACCTTGGGATTATTGGCATTTTGAACTGGATAATTTGTGGTGGAGAGACTGTCCTGTGCATTGTGCATCGTAGGTTGTTTAACAGTTTCCTTGGCCTCTACCCACTAGATACCAGTGGCACTGCAATGCCTACCCCTACATCAATGATGTCCAAAATATCTCCAGTCATTGTCAAATGTCCCCTATAGGGCGGGGCGGGGAGGAGGGGGCATTTCCCCTGGTATAGTGGGACTCACCTTGGGAAGAGAACTCAGATTAGTTGCCTAATACTGAAGGTGGGTACAGGATAGGTTAAGAGTCAGAAATCTAATCTTGCTGCAAGACTCAGGAATGTATAGGAACCGATGGAGCAAAACGAAAAATTCCCAGCTGCTTCTTGAGAAGTGATTGACAGCGCTGTGAACCAGCATCGGCAGGTCTATGGTCACCATAAGAGGCTGAAGACCATTTTAAATGAGCAACTGCGGAGGTAACACAGGGGCCCAGGACAGAGTTCAGGTCTCTGCAATGTGGGAAGAGACGTGACTTCTGCTGTCACAGTCATGGTTCTGCAGTCCATGGAAGTAAGCGGTAGAACAATTTAGACAGTTTTGGAACCAAGGTGTCACCTTACTGTGAAATCTGTAGACAGAGATGGTATTTGATCTATCTTTCTATCTTCCATCCTTTTCTGTGTGTCTGTAAGTTCCCCTTGTCAACAACCCAGCTGCAGACTTAGCTATTTGTATTGCCCTGCTAACCAAGTTTGCTCCTGGAATTTGGAGATTTCTTAGGAAAGGCTTCCTATATTCCTAATCACATGCTGCTACTTTAAAGTATGAGTTAAACCATACACTAAATAAAAATAAAAGTAGCTTCATTTGCATCCTGTCACTCACATCAGCCAGACTCCTTATGTCCTTTTCAAATAAGTCTGCAAAACCCAGAAATTTCCTGACAGCTGGACTTCGACCACAGCTGTTTTAACCTCTCTGCAGGTGCAAGTAGATTTCTGTCATTCTGCATTTGTGATTCTGATGTCTGACTGTCACACATACAGTTATCGAAGTCCACAGGGTAGAACTACCTTCTTATCTGTAGTTCTCAGGTACAGAGCATGAAGGGATAGTTGCGACAAAGGGAGTGATATCTAATTCACAACTGGGTTGCTCCAGTTTGCAGGCTGAAGAGAAAATACCTAAGTAATGTTATTCATCAACATTTACTCGTAGGCTTCGGAAAACAGTTTTTCCTGTAGGATGCTTAGGATTCTCTACCAAATGTGCCCACAATAATCTTGGATTTAAAAATATCACTTATTCAACTCGTATTTATTGAGCATTTTCCTGGGCCAAGCACAGTGCCAGCCGTGGAAAATACAGCGGAGAACAAGGCAGACACAAGCCCTGCTCTCATACTGCTTATAGTCTAGTGGAAGAGGCATACATTTAACAAACAAATAACCGCAACCCTGAAAAGTGCTACGCAGGCAGAGTGTTCAGGGAATGAAATTTAGTGAGAGATGCAGAGACGGCCTCTGTAAAGAACTGGAATTTAAGCTGAGTATGTTTTAGTCAGGAGGAATGGGCCTATCTCCGGGCCCTAATGTATGTAGGGCTGTGCTGTAGCCTGCAGAGGTCACATTCTCTGTGTTCCGTGGACAGTTAGTTGTGCATATTTTTATTTTAGCACCTTATATGATAGTAGCATGTTTACATGTCTTTCTCCTCAGCAAGATGCAAGTGGAGTTCCTAGAAGATAAAAATTGTGTCTTAATCATCTTGGTTTGATCCAGCCTTGAATTTCATAACTCAATAATGTGAATATTGAGTTGAATAATATTGAGGAAGTGAATGCATGAAATAAATGAATTAATGAATTGGAGGTACAAAAAAGAATGTTATCTGATTTGTCCTTTGCACCCATAGTTTTTCACTCCAGTTGTTGGAAACCTGTTTGTATACACTGGGTTTCTTACTTAGACTTGAACAATTGGCCCTGTGTGACTTAGTGCCCAGAACCTGGCACGGTGCCTGCATGTATCCACTCAGTAAACGAGAAGTAAATGAATCAATGAATGGGTGTATTTTCCTGATTGTGAGCCTTATAATCTAAGCTTGCTTGCTGACCTCCGAAACCCACAGTCTTGCCTCCCTGCCCAAAGCATTTCTATACTCTGAGTTTCCCACTCCCAACAATTAGACTTAAGACAATTTATTTGGAAATGAAAAATTGAAAAAAATGGTTTTGTCTTTAAAATATGTCTCAAAACTGTCTCTTTCATTGCCTAAGCCAAACCACCATCATCTCTCTCCAGCACAACTATAATTATCCCTTTTTCCTCCCTACAGTCCATTCTCCATAGAGCAGCTTAAATTATACAACATAAATTGTAGAATTTAAAATATTTTATAAATCGGATCCTGGCATGAGAACTGTAATGGCTGAGAACTACGTTGGCCTATTCTGGCACAGAGAACGAAATTCAGATCTCTCCCTAACTACCAGACCTAACTGTATTGACCCCTGCCCACCTCTGTGGGCTCATCCGATGCCTGTTTCCTCCTGTTCTTCGTGCTACAGCCACACTGGCCTCTACACATGTTGGACACAACCCCAGCTCTCATTCCCCAGATGAGGATCCTGCCCAGAGCAGGCACTCAGCAGTTGTTGGAGACATGAATGGTTATTTAGCCTACTGATTTTCAGATGCTATTTAGCCTATGTGATTTTTTTTTTTTTTCAAAAGGAAATAGTTTGCAGAACTCCAGCATATACAGAAAATGAATGGGAACAAGGAGTCTAGGAACCACCTCTAGGTGCCATCACTTCTGGAAATTTAGGGTTCTGGGGGGTGTGGTTTGCAGGACATTGATCTAGTCCATGGTGCCTGCTTATCTTCTGTGTTTATTGTCTCTGGCTTCTCTGGACTTGGACTACTTCCTTTTAGGTGTGTAGAATGTGTTTACTGTGTAGCTGAACCCCAGACTGTTCTCTCTTCTTAGCCTACCTTCTTATCTGGCCAAGCACTCTACACTTGAAAACTTAAAGTTAAATAAAATGTATATATGAGTAACTTCTTAATGGTTCTCGTAAACATCTTAAGAGTCCAGAGAAGCAAAAATGTACTGGGGGTTATAGAGTTACAGGTGTAACTTACGGAGTGGTCGAGATTTAAGAAAGGGATCAGAAAATAGTAAAGAATAGAAAGAAATGAACTAGATAGTCTGAGCAAAAGCTCAAAGGAGGTGAGAAAGTTGTGATAATTGGAGGAGAGCCCATATCAACCTCATTTACATTCTGAAATAGATTTGAACAGATATCCCGATTTAGCATGAGTTCGCTTAAGATCTTTCAACTTTGCTATGGTGGGACATGATACACATTCAGTAGAAAGCGTACTTAGAATTTTGAATTTTGATCTTTTCCCAGGCTAACGATGCTCATTGTGACACTTTCTCATGATGCTGGGTGGTGCCAGCGAGCTGCAGCTCCCAGTCAGGCATGAGATCATGAGATTCAACAACTGATACGCTACAGCGTCCTTGTTGCCTGTTTTTTATTTATTTTTTTATTCTGTTCTGAGCATATTTAAGGTAGGCTAGAGTAAGCTATGAAGTTTAGTAGATTAGGTATATGAAATACATTTTTGACTTATTACATTTTCAACTTACAATGAGTTTATCAAGACATAACCCCATCATAAGTCGAAAAACATAAGTACTTGACATCACATTGTAGAAGTATTGGGTGCCACGCTATCAAGATATATCCAAAGCTGTAAATGAATAGGGGCCATAAACATATACAAGATAGTTGAAAAAAAAAAAAAAACACCTAACTTGAATAGCTAAATAATATTGAATAAACCACTGTGTTTTAGGCAGTATTCTAATCACTTTGTAGGAATTCCTTGTCTTCACAATTCTCATAGATAAGTGTCATCATTATTTCCATTTACAGTTGAGTAAACTGAGGTATAAAAATATTAAATTACTTGCTCAAGCTCATACAGATTTCATAAGTGTGGCAGGAAGGATTTGATTCTATGTTTGTTGGCGTTCATGATAAAAAAAAAAAGAAAGAAAGAAAGAAAGAAAGAAAGAAAGAAAGAAAGAAAGAAAGAAAGAAAGAAAAAGAAAGAAAAACCAGAGTAGGAAAACTAACTGGGCATTTTTTTAAAAATAATTAAAGTCAAGAAGTAAGGAGGATCTAAACCTGGACTTAATACTTCTAGCTAATCACAAAGCAATACACTGTCTGGAACTCCCCACTCTAAAAATAATTAAACCTATGGTGGTATCAGTGGAAATGGAAGAGGGATGTATTTAAGAGATGTTAACCTCATTGTGGCATGGAGTGAATGTGAAAGTCCTTTGATCACTATAAAGTTCTATATTAAATGGACCTCTCTGCTTTTATGGTAAATATGAGCAATTTTACTAATTTTTTCAAAGACGAACAGGGTCTAAGATCCAAAACTCATGAGAGATGGCTTTATGAACCTTAAAACACTTGATCACTTTACTGCAGGGGAAATATTTGTCTCAAAACCTGGTTGTTAGCCTGCTCAGGGATGACTACTCAGGAGACCAAATCATAGGGCAGAAGGTTATTCTGTGCAAAAAGAATTAAAACAAAGGGAATTGATTATTTATAAGGAATATTTCCATTGAGCTTGGGAAGTCTGATGAATTAATTACCCTTCTCTACTGGAAGATTTTTCTAAGCATCCACTGTTATATATTTTGAAGTAGAGCATCTTTTTTCTCTTTGGAGCTATGCAAATATTCTGTGAAGTCTTTCTCTCCAACCCCTGCCACCTCCTACTCCCCATTTTGCTATTAAGCACAGCGGTCCCCAACCTTTTTGGCACCAGGGACTGGTTCTCCTATGAGAATCTAATGCCCAATGATCTGCGGTGCAACTGAGGTTGTGATGCCAGCGCTGGGGAGTACCTACAAATACAGATGAAGCTTCACTCATTTGCCCACTGCTCACTTCCTGCTGTGCGGCCCAGTTCCTAACAGGCCACAGACCAGTACTGGGGATCCCTGATTTAGAGAGAAGTTGTGTCTAGAAATGGTGTAGAGGAAGGAATACAGGCTTGGGAGTTAGACTTGGTTTCTGACTTCAGCTCTGCAACATGTGACCTTTGAGATGTTCGTCAGATTATTTACCTTCTCTGTGTCTTAGGTTCTTCCTCTGTCAAATACGGTAATCATCCCTACTTTTGTGGAGTTCATCAATGCGATGTAAACTGTGTAATAGAGTGCCTGGCCTACAGATATGTAGCATAAGGTTATAGCTACTTAAGGTCACTGGGTCAGTTCAGTGGCACAGGCAGAATATTACACATTCACTAACAAATGAAATATAGTAGTTATTGTTGCCAAAAATCTTTCTAGGAAAAAAAATGGAATAAACTAACATTTTCTTTTCATTTTAGTCAAATTTTAGTTCTTGCTTTTGAAGATAAACTTGGTTGTCCTACCATCATTTACTTGGCTGAGGACATTTTGGCAGATGGCTAAACTCATCTATTATGAGTTGTTTTTCCATGGTTTACAGAGAGTAACCATTCCCTGACCTCAAATTCCAATACCACCTTATCAGTGCCTCATTTTTTTCCATCTATATGAACACCTGTCCTAGCCTGGATCACTGTCTTAAATAATATCTTGTCATTTTGCATGGCTTTGTGTACTGGTCTCACCAGGGACTCTTATCTCATGCTTATCTAAGCCCTTTTCCCTGCCATTCCCATGTCAATGATTTGCTTAATGACTGGATATCTTCTTAACCTCAGATGCCTAAAAGAAGTTGTCCTAGATGCTACTCAAGTGTCCTGTATAGGTACTCTCTAAATCCTGGCCTTGGCATCAGGGGGTCAGCAGAAAGATGGAACCATTGACAGGAACAATGAAGTCAAAAGTGGAGCTGACCAGAGGAAAATGATGCAGAGGTGGTATTTAGGTGGTTAGAGATAAGGGACAAGAACTCTGGTTTGGAAATCTATGTTTTTTAGCAACGCTGGACGATAAAGTTTATTCAGGTATTCTGTAAATGCTTAGTGAGCGTATGCTGTTACGGGATAACATGCTAAGCACTGGGAGTACAAAAACGAGTGATTTGGAATTATTTATCACTATGTTCTGTGTAGTGATAAATAGGCGTGATAGATCCGTGTAAATATCTACTTATTTTTCCATAGCCTAATTGCTTCTCCTTAATATCCAGAATATAAAATGTTATTATTAGGTCTGAAAAGAAGGATGGAAGTTAAGAGGACCAACATTCTGAAACTTATTATCCCTATGACTAAGGCACTTAGTCTGAGCCCATTTTCTCATTTACAAACTAAAAGCATTGGAAAAGATTAAACGTTTTCAACTAATCTCTTGGAGAATCAAATGGTTCTGCAAAGCCTCCAGAACCATTTGACTTTAAATGCTTTTGAAAGGTATAATAAAAATAATATGTGTGCCTAAATAAATGTATTATATACCTAGAATTTGCTTCATCAGGAGAACTCTCATTGTTCCTGACCTAAACCTGTAATTAAATATTACAAAGTTGGCCAAAAGGTTACCAATTTGACTTAGCTGTGTAACTAAAAAATGAATGCACAGATTAAAAAATGGTGGTTTTTTTTTTTCTGTTTTATTTATTGTCTTTCATGCAATATTTTGCTTGGCCAATAACTTCTGCTGTTAAAGAAGTTTCTATTACTAGCCCACACCTGCAACACCCACCTCAGTTCTAAGAAGCTAGGACTTATTGTATGAATCATACAATAAAAGTGATTTTTTTTTTACCTGAATTCATCAGAATGAATGGTTCTTTTGATTTAATAGCTTATTGATATGTAATTAATAACGTACCATTTATGCATTTAAAGAATACAGTTCAGGCAGAGGAGGGGCCTAGCTGGCCGGCTGAGGCTGAGCAGCCAGAGCTGGCTGGGGAAGGGGACAGTGGTGAGGGGTTGCTGTGGGTCTTCCAGACCATGCTGAGTGTCTTCACAGTACTGTTTCACTTGGCTTCTGTGGAAGAAAACATCCCACAAGGCTGCAGTAGCACAGCCAACCTGTGCTTTACAGTCTGCTCTTACCCATTTCCATACCAATTTGTGTTCTTTCACCTTTGGACATGGATCGGCATTGAACTCTTTGGGTATACTTACTGCAACCAGAGTCAAGATAGTACAAAGAGTAATGATGTCTTGAGCGCCTATCACTGAAAGCTCAAGCACATGGAAATATGAGACACCTACTTAATTTGCAGGAAAGATGCTTTACCTTGCTTCTGTCAGAAGTTTAGATCTATAGAAGGCTTAGGCTGCAGAAGCTTCCTTTATTGTCCTTTGGTTCTGGCCTCATTTTATGAAAGTTCAAATTTATAACTGCTGTATCAGAAGAAACATTTCAACAAAGTGTGTTGCTGGAAATTAATAGCCCCAACCATCATCTGATGACTTTCTCTCTTATGGCATGCATTCTAAAAGTTAATCATTTGAATTTTATATTTGTTTTAGAGTCAAAGCCTTTGGTAAAGTCACATGTTGCAGATGATGGAAATAATTCCAAAGGAGCTGTGTTAGAGTAGTTGTAGAGAAATGCATTTGAATTAGTATGATATAAAACTATAAAATACATGGAAATTTCTTGGACTCACAAAAAAGTGTATAATTCAGTGGTTTTAGTGTATTCACAGAAGTGTGCAACTATTATCGCAATCAATTTTAGAACATTTTCACCACATCAAAATAAAACCCTGTACCCCTTAGCACCACCTCCTAATCCCCTCACTCCCAGCCCAGCCCCAGCCTTAGGCAACCACTTACCTATTTTCTGGTTTTATAGATTTGGCTATTGTGGACATTTTATGTAAATGGAATTACAGAATAAGTGATCCTTTGTGACTTTTTTTCACTGAGCATAATAGTTCAAGGTTCATCTATATTGTAGCAAGTATCAATACTTCATGTATTTCTATTGCCAAATAATATTCCATTTTGTAGATATACCGCATGGTATTTATCCATTCATCAGTTTATGGAAATTTGGATTGTTTCCAGTATTTGCCCATTATAAATAGTGCTGCTGTAAACATTTATGTACAAGTTTTTATGTGGACATGTTTTTATTTCTTTTGTTTAAATACCTAGGAGTGGAATTGCTGGATCACATGTCAGCTCTGTAGTTAACCACCTAAGGGCCTGCCAGGCTGTTTTCCATAGCTGCCACTTTACATTTCTACCAGCAGTGTATAGAGTTCCAGTTTCTTCACATCATCATAAGCACGTGTTATTATCTGTCTTTTTGATGATGTTCATCCTAGTGTGTGTGAGGCGGTACCTCATTCTGGTTTACTTTGCCTTTCCCTGAAGGTACATGGATGGTTTTTGAAAGACAAGTGTCAGAGTGACAAAGACAAAAACTGGGAGAAAGTACAGAGGGAGAAAAGGCTATCGGCGGACAGGTAGAAATCAGAGTTGCTTAGAAAACTGACCAAGAGATAGGGCATGGTAGACAGAACAGTGTTGCATGGAGCCTGTTTTTCTGGATTATGGCCATGGCACTAGCCTCAATGGTGATAAAGTTACTGTCCTTCATGGAAAGGTAGAAAGTGTAGCTCATTCTCACACACTCGGTATCACAAGCATTAAGCTGCTTCTTCAGTTTAATCAAGTGGTTTGGGTCTAGTCACTCCTCCTACCAACCCCTTCCCAACTCTACATGCCGTGGTCATTTCTGCCTCTGTTACTGGCATTGCATTTCCCTTCACTTAGAATACTTCTGTTGTTTTCTCTGTCTGTCCCAATTCCTTAAGACTGGCTGAAACCCAGCCCACCTGCTCACCCCAAACTCTTCTGACCTCTTGGGCAGCATTGGTAGCACTACTCAATTTTGTACTTTGTGATAAAATCATCTTGCAGTGTCCACATTATTGTATGTGTGGTTTCAAGTACCCCAGTGTGTTCCTTAAGGGAAAGAAGTGGGTTTATACTAGTTAATATTGCCTATAAAATCAGAAATATAATAGATGGTTAGTGTACATTTGTTGATTTAAATCAAAATATTGTCCTTCTGTTTTCATTTAAACTCTTAGAATTTCGTAAATGCAGACAAGTTCTTACTGGCCTTACTAAAAATTATTCTCTTATAACTTCATTAATACAAAACAAGGAGAAGAGTTTTTATATTTTTAGGTAAAAATAAGTTTATTTCCAGATAAGACTGCTTTTACAATTATAACATGTCTTTAGAGAATTGATAATTTATGAAGGATCTGGAGGATGCTAACCTATGCTTGTTATATTCAGGGGATTTGTTATATATGAAATTATTTTTGAAATTTTGTCTGTGTTTTCAAAGTCAGGTGGGTTGTATTGACTTAAGGTGGTATTTCTCTCCAAATTTTAATACCCTAGAGCTTTGGGGGTGGGAAACTTCGTTTAGGGAATCTGTTGTTGAGTTGTCCTCAAGGTTAGTCTTTTGGAACTTTGTACTCCATTTCTGTCCTTGAACACTCAATTCGAAATTAGAGATGGGCAAAGTCAAGCAAACAAGGCAAAGGTTAATATGGGCAGGCTAATAGGAAACAGGTGGGAGTCATCAGCTTGAAGTGAGGTCTCGCTAGAGGCCATCCCTTCAGAGACCAAAACTACTTGAACTGGAAATTTGACCAGGAAGGGACTCCCTAAGCAACCTTGGCTCAGAGCGCCTCAGCTGAAAGGGTGACAGAGTTCAGAGAAAGGTGATAGGTGACAAAAGGGCAAAAAAAAGCACAGTTACCAATAGGTTGCCCCCAAACTGCAAATGTCTAATACAGCAAATAAGCAAATGTGAATGATTTCATGAACCCATGTAGATAGGTCTCCAATGGGAGAGGTGTCCTGAAAAAGTTTGTGTCAGTAGTTCGATAGAAATGCATCCACGGTGGCTGAATCCCAGCTTTAAAACTCTCCCAAGGATTAGGGAACAGATATGAGTAGCTGGAATGTAGGATAAAATAATTATTTCGACTTTGTTATAAAAGAATAAATAAAATTTATTATAAATGACAAGCAGATTACATATTGTAGGTTTTCCTGATTCTAGGCAAGCAATGGGCCACAAATCGCTGTGTCTCAATTTTTGATTCAACTTTTCAGCAGCTTCTTAGACTGCCTCCGGAAGTGGGAACTTTGGAAAGACTGACTACAAAATGGAACCCGAGTACATTGGATTTCTGTGTGGCAAGCAGGAGGGGGCAACGCTTATTATTGTAGGCATTGCTGAACACATACATTTACTCGCTCAGTCTTTCCAATGACCATATGCCTTTTCTTTTTTTAAAATTCTTACAATAAACATGAGGAAACTGAGACTCAAGGAAGTTCAGGAGCTTGACCTACTCATATATTGAGTAAATGGTAGGAATACAGGGAATTCAAGTCCTTTTGATTCCATAGCACAGGAATGTTTTATTCGTACAATTTACTACAGTTCAGGTGCATTGTTAGGGTACTAAATTCTTTATACCAATTATGTGCCTCTTGCTTCTACTTAGAGAAAATAAAAATGTAAGAATCTAAAATATCTTGTTACCTTTTCCAAATAAATTCAATTCATAATTTACTGTTTTTAATAATTACCTGCTTGTTTCATTGTTTAGATTTAACAATATAAATATATAGTAACATTAAATCTAATGATTATGTTTAGTTACACTGTTTTAAATGGTATCACTGTGTCACAAAAAGTGGATATGTGTTATATATCCTGTCTAATAATTACCCGCACATATTGCCTTCAATATATAATCCTATTACTTTATTAAATAACCACATCAGTATCTTCTCAAACCAGTCCACGTTGAAACACAATATTTATGACTGAATTCTAAAAGAGATCAGAATCTGCCAGCCAACATCAAGTGAGAAAATGCCTTTATTAAAAAGTTCCTACAAATGATCTTTAGAAATGTATTTTAAATTTCATTCTAGCAAACCGACTTAGGGTAAATCTTAATGGGTTAGAACAAAATAGATTTAGGATTGATTTTTCCCACAAAGTATGCAAATCTCTATTTTTAAATAGATTTTTTTCTCTGCAACATTTCTCCTTTTCTCTGTTTAACAATGAATTTGTCTAAAACATTACCTTTTTCAGGTTTTACTTAAATTACAGGGGAATTAATGCCTTAGAATTGCAAAAGTGGCTGGAAAATACAGAGAAAGTTTATATTCTAGACCATGTTAACTTCAAGCCAGAGTTTTGCCCGTAGCTTTCTCAAAATTATGTAGACATTTCACTACATTTAAAAAGGTTTGAGGCTCGACTCATTAGAATATTATCATTTGTTAAGCTATATAACCATGCACAATTGTAACAAGCCAGGACACTCTTGGGTTCCTTCCCTTTACTTCACACATCTACTAGGCAGACTGTGTGCATACACCAGACAACATCTATACAAGGCATCCCTCCACAGCTTTCTCTTTTGCTTGCTTCTTGTTAGTTACAAAGATACATACTGTGCCAGGCACTAAGCTGGTTTCAACAGCTATTTAGATTGTGTGAACTGGAGCTGAACTTGAACCCAATTAATAGCAACTGAACTTGAACAAACTGATATGAAATCATTACAGGCTCAGTTCCCTGGTCCATTATCCCTGAAGAGATCATCCGACAGCACTCCAGGTGCCTTTTCTATGCCAAATCTTGGTGCAGCGCCCAATCAGAAAGTGTCGGGGGGATTAGAAGTTCGGTTGCATCGGAGTTAGCTCATTACCACATTTGTGATCGCTTTCACAGAGAGGAGAGGTGGTGATCCCACTGGGCGGGATTGCAGAGAAGGCTTTGTTTTCGACACCATCTGGCACATGGTTGGCACTCATTAACACAGCACAATGTCGATTAAAATAATAATTGTCCATGGCAGCAATGCTGTTTAGACAGGTCCTCACCTTCGGCCTCCCCGCAAAGGAAATGGAAGAAAGAGAAAGCTGAGGAGTTGCCTCTGGTAACTATGGTCTCTGGGTTTGCAGCTTTCTCAGCACCTATACCTTCCCCAAATCATCTTTGTTTTCATGTGTTTATTTTTAGCAGCAGTGTTGTCGTGGGTTGCTTTTTATGATTATGATTATGATTATGATTATTTGGACTAGGATTACTATGAGCCTGACCCTGTTCCCATTTCCCAAGGACCCTAATTATGGCACTCTAACTATATAGCTGGGTGTCCTATGCCATACTGCAGCCAGGAAAAATTCTAAAGGTCATATATCTTCTGCAACATCAATATAATTTAGGGTTTAGGGCTTTCTTGCTTTAAAGTATGCATTAATGGATTCAGTCGTTCATGTTCTTAGTATGACTGCACTGTCCTTCCTTCAGAAAACAAATGTGAAATGACATGAGCATAACTAGGACTTTGGTCTGACAGCGTCTGCCTTGATTTGTTCACCGGAGTCTTCTGGGTGGGCTGTACTGTGCTTGGGGACAGGGGCGCAGGCTTCCTAAGGTGATGCTTAGATTTGAATCCCACTTTGACTGTATAGTAGGGGTGTGGCCAGAAGCGAATCACCAACTTTCTCTTGGTCTCTGTTTCCTTAGCTGTGCAATGGGGTAATAGTCATCCCCAAGCTTGAGAATTGCTGTGAAGATTAACAAACACACAAAATACTTAGAATTGTGCCTGATACTTGGTGAGCTCTTGGTAAGAGTAGCTATGATCATGTATGTCTCACCGTCATTTTCTGCAGGGGTTCATGCTTCTTTGAGAATGTACTTCATATCTATTTAATTTTTCTCCTAAATGACAGGACTTACTAGCTGTAGTAATGGGGTGGTGGTTAGGTAGGCATTTGTCCAGATGTGCTTATCAACTCTTTATGATAGGACACTATGATTTAATTCCTTGTCATGTTGGACCAAAGTGAGAAGTAACCATTTGGTATGGGTAATTTCCCTATAGATATGTAATACATTCACACGATAGTTAATGAAGCACATCGTTTGTTTCCAGAGAAGATTAAACATATCTCGTACTATGGAAATTAGTTGTGTATTTCAGGACTATAGGTAGGTGTTATTGCTAATATTCAGGCGTTTTTCTCTGGTTGTGGAACCATGAACATCATGCCCTCCAGCAACCTAATGATTTGTGTCCTGTGATGCTAAATGTAACCAGGGTTTTTAATTCTCTTTACTGTTTAGTCTGTGGAAAAGCCTTCAAGAAAATGGCTTTCTACAGAAGTGTTTAAATATCATTCATTCCACCAAGAGAAGATGACAGACATTTTAGATGCAAGAGAAAGATTAAATCCATTCGGTTTAACTAGTGGCACTAAAAAGGGCTGCATCTTTCTTTGTATTGTTGCTGTTTATCTTCTTCTCAGCAGTGAATATTGAACTTCCCCAGACTGTGATTCAGGTATTAATGCCGGGTTTTGGTCGGGCAAGAGTGTGTTCAGTCTGTGACACTTAGATAGCAAAGGCAAACTGCTCACGGCTGTTAGTCAGGAGTTTCTGTATGCCAGTGATTGCATGCTTGTGGCTCATAATCAGGGTGATGCACAGCACCCGTTAGATGGGCTTGCCGTGGCTGTGTTACTTTTGGACTGCCATCATTGCCCAAAATGTCAGCATTTCTCCTGCAGAACTGCCCATAGGACACATGCACAGTGTCCTTTATTTGTGCTAAACAGCCAGCCGCTAACATCATGAATAACTTTTATCATCTTGCAAGAGTTGTTTCCTACCAGTCCCTTGAAGAAGAGATTGGAATAAATACATGTTTTGTTGTTCTTTTCCTTAACTGATACTTTGGGACAGTGAACAGAATTAGTGCCATGATATTCTCAAGGGGGGTTCTGGTTACCAGATTCTCTGCCTTGGTTTAACTGTGCAAAGAATCAGCAGTGAGATGTCTTCTTTTTCAGTATCATAGAGCTGAATCAGTGGTCTGGGTTTCCGTTGAGCAGAACTGTTAAAAGCCGAGAATCTCTTTGGGTTTCACAACAACCTGGCTCTGAGGCCCAAGGGTGACCACTATTGCATGTTCCTTACCGCCCACCATCCACCCGATTCCCTGACCCCACAACACACATACACTTTGTATCTGCCCTTTCTAGTTGTCAGCAACCTCTACTGCTGATTTGTCATTTAATTCTGTGTATCCTAGCTCATACCCACCTGCATCCCTGCTTGAATGCTCAACTTACACCAGTCCAAATTCTCTCAGTTCTTTCCTTGATTTAACAAATATTTATACCGTGCCCACGGTCTGCCAAAGTCTGGACATACAGCAGGAAAAAGGTAAACAAGATTTCTGCTCTTAAGAAGCTTTCATTCTGGCTGAATCTGAAATTTTTCAAGTAAACAGATGTACAGAGTATTTCTGATAATAACATTACAATGGAGAAAATTAAACAGGTTCAAAGAACAGAGACTAACTGTGAGATGATTACTCTGAGAGGAGAAGAAGGGCAGAAGAGCAGTCAGATGGTGCAAGTAGGGTAGTCTGGACGCATCCGGGGGTGTACAGAGCCATAAAGGAGGTTGGGTGGCTGGGGTGAGTGAGCAAGGGGGAGGGGAGTCAAGTGAGAGGGAGATAGTCAAGACCAGATCACATAGCCTTGTGGGTCTCGGTAAAGAATTTTTCTTCTAAGGAAATGGCCAGACATGAAGATTTGAAGCAGAAAGTACTAAAATCTGATTATATCTCCAGAGCTAAAGTTCTAGCTCCTCTCTCGACTACTGCCTTATGTTTTTGGCATTTGGTTTTTGAAATGTTCACAAATATGTGTGTAATTGGTTCTCCTTATTTGCTGGGTCTAAAATATGGACTAGCTCGTTTCGGGTATCAGAGTCTTCCTCTGCTATCCACCGTCGTCTACCACCACTCACAGCCCCCGCCTCCTGCAGGGAACCTGTAACTCCAGCAGATAGAGGTAAGCCTGCTCTGCGGGGTCTCTGTGCTTGGTCCCTGCCACTTCTGTTGCTTTTCCTACCTTGTCCTGTGTCTTTTTCTGCTATGGGCTTGGAGGTCTTCTAAGATAGTCTCCTTGTCTTAGTCGTCTAAGTTTCTCCAAACTTCCACCTCAGTGCCTTAAAAGTTAGTAGGAAGTGGGTGGGTGAGTGGACGGATGGATGAATGAATATGTGAATACCCACTAAGGTGTTGAATCTCCTGTGAATCCCTCTCCAACTGTTACAATTATGGTTCTCACTCTTGTTCCTACAGGACTTTGCAGTAACTGCTTGGATATCTTCAGTGATATTGTCCTGTGTATTTCTGTGTCAGTCTCTTCAGAGCTTTTTGGGGGTCAAGGACTGTGTCATATTCAAGTACATTGCCTTGTTTCCCCAGGATTTAGCACAGTTTCTAGCACTTAACAAGTTTCCAGTAAACACCTGAGCAAAATAAATGTTAAACAGGACATATAGCTCCAAAACCAGAAGGGCTCTGGAAATAGATTATTAGACCCACTCCTAAGCTAGAGGTGTTTCCTTAAGAACTTCATAATCCCCCAGAGACTCCTCAAGCCAGTCAGGTTGCAAACCTGCTATTTAGCATCCTCTAGTAAGGCAGATTTGAAGGTGTCTTTTTTTTTTCTCACTTTTGACCATGATTCAAAGCAAAAAATGCATTTTGCATTACAACCCAGCACACACATATGTATATAACCATTCTATTAAACAAAGCATATCTTTATCATGTATAACACAGCTTGATATTTCCTATACTATTCATGATATAACCCCCAAATTAATTTTAAGACTCTTGTATGGGTTGCAACCCACAAATGAGAAAATCTGCTTTCAAGGATCAAGAGATTCTCTTGAGGTGAACTTCAGGGAAAGCAGCACGAACTCTATCTGGCACTCAGGTACCCTCTGGCTCTTTGCTGAATATTTGCCCCAAACCAGCAGTAACCATGTGGCAAATAAATAAAATTTGACTACACTTAGGTTGCATACGAGGGGCGCCTTAGTTAGTGAGAATTAAATTGTTTGAAGGCTGAAAAGTGGTTGGCAGTAGGTCTCATCGTTCAGTCCACCATGTTCACATACAATATTGCAAATGTTTTAGGTAAACGTATTGCTTCTAACATGAAACGGTGGGCCCACACAGATACAGGGAACGTAACATTTCCTCTGCCAATATGTTTATATCAATATTGCTGTCGTTAAACATGCTCAAATAGCAGAACTATTTCAGTCTTTTTATCTCTTTAAGACTAATTTAAATCTGAGCATTAAAAGACTGTTTGATACCATATGTTTGTTTTAGATAGGAAACAAAATTCATTCTAAACATAAGGGTTTATGAAATCTGTATTTTAAACATAAGGGCTTATGAAATTAGTATATAGGAATGGAAGCTGTGGTAGATTGTTTCATGCCCCAGATTCCTCCCGTCCTCATTTGTCTGACCCTTTGTAATGTGACTTTGCTGCTCCTCCTATGCAAAAGAAGAATGTATTTTCTCACTCTAGTAAAATGTGTTCTCAGATGCTTTACAAAGAATCCAACATTTGCTGGGTAGTAAGTCTTTTTATTGTGGCATGTAAGTCTAATCTGAAATTGCTGTTTTTTTTTTTTTTTCTCTTCAAAGACCACTTAAAAGCTACTTTTGAAAATGGCCAGGGGCTGTGGATAAGGAGTATCACAAGTCTTTTGTGAAAATATTGGTTAGGCTTCAAGAATACAAAGACTGGCGCAAACTAGAGAGATTCCCAAAACATTACATGTAACTGTATACATGGAAAGAACAAATTAAATGATTGAGCAATGTCACTACATACCTGAGCGTTCAACCTGTTTAATCCCGAGCCCCAAATACATCATCAATAGAAGCAACTCTGTATGTGGGCATGTGTGTTTTCCAATCTAGATAGAGAACATAGTATGAGATGACCTAGTCAAGCTTGGTACAAAGACAGTTGCGATAACGTCTGAACTTTCATTTATACCTTATAAGGGCAGTTCCTCCTTTTTCTATGTCAGTCTTTTTGAAAAACAGCACTGTATATTGGTTTGCTTGCCCTGAAAAGACCTGAAGATGAGATTATGGTTCTTCATCTCAAATTAAAGGAGGCTTGTCTCCAGAACCATTTGACAAGTTCAAATACTGTCTGATTTAGATACTGGCCTTTTATCAACAGTTACAATTTAATACTTTTCATAGGTGGTAGGTCTGTGTTGTTAAATTGTGTTATCAGATTCCCTCTAATCTTGCTAAATTGTTCTTTAATTTGCTATTCTGTGGTTTCTCATCAATATTGTCTGCTCCTGCTATTCAGTTATAATAAATACTCATCTGTTATAATGTGGCTTATTGTATAGATGACTTGTGCTAGTAAGTAAAGTTCACTTTCAAGTGAATAACATCTCTTCTGTATTAATTTGGTTTAGTCTAGGACTCTGGGAAAAATAGTGATATAACTTACTTGTTTGTCCCATAAAGTAGTCATGGATTTTCAAGCATTGGCTTATTTTATTTAAATTATGTGAAACCAGGCATTCCCATGATCTCAAAATTATTTGTAAAATTATTTTAAATTTAAACTGAACTCTATAGTCCCATAATTAACATGAGCAAGTCCTCTATGTCCAAATGTCTTTTCCTTTGAAAGTTAGAGCTTTAATGCTGTTAGCTAGAGAGTTTGCTTTTCTTTGAAGAATCATAGAAACATCTCGTTTGTACCTGTGGCTTTGGATTTTGATGCACATTGAATCTGCTGCCAGAGGTTACACAGAAAAGTCAGTAATGATCCATGGATCATTGCCTCGCTATGCCACAGGTGAATTAGTCTGCTGGTGTAATTTGCTCCAGCTTGTGTAATGGACCTATTTAGTAGTGAGACAGCAGCCATATGAAACACCTGGGTGGTCTTCGGATACTTTCAGATGGATTAGATTTCACTTATCTAACAGGAGGTCACAAAGGCTTGGACAGCTGGGCCAGTTCACATCGTGATAGAATATGACCCTGCCTGCCAGATGCATAAGGTAAAGAGTGCCTGCGGTCAACACTGATCCCTGGGCTCCAGGAGTAGCTGTGGTTCAAAATGAGGTCACAAGCCAGGGTTTCAAATGTTGGGAAAGTCTCCATGCAGGACAGGGCAGGATAGAGTATGATTTTCCTCTGGCGCTTTCATTAGATGTGCTTCTGCCAGGGAAACCCAGTTTCTGTGTTTTCTGGATTGTTTACAATTTTAGCTACCGTTAAGTGAAACTATGCTTTCCACATAATAACAAATGGCCTGAGAGGCATTAGGTTCCTTTGCTACTGCACAGAAGACAACATTTGGGGCACACAGGCATTGGCATAAAACCATCCTTTAAGTGTTCCTAAGAGATAACAGTGGCTGCATAATGTACCACTTCTTCCAGTCTGCCTGGAACTTTGAATAGTCCAATAAAATGTAACGATCAAAGGTTTCCAATGCAACTGATAAATCATATAGATTTGTGCCCAGATGCCTTAAATTGACTTGTGGGTGTTTCTCATCTATCATAAAGGACTTGGTGATTTGAATTTAGTACTTTGATGTTGTGGTAATTGTTTGCAACTGCAGCTGAATGGCCTGAAGGTATTACTGACTCTTCTCTTTCTCATCTTGCAAAGAGCTGAATATTCTTTCGGAGACTTTTCTCAACTCAATAGTAGGCCAAAAATTTAGGACAAAAAAAAGTTTCATAAACCTTTGGTACAGATCAAAACCACTGCCCTAATGAACCATTCCATGTGAGCTCCATCCTGAATCCAACAATCCTCCAAGGCCAAATTCCCTTCACTGAACATAGATTAGGATTCACTATTTGTTTTTATAAGGAAATCACTAAGAAACCATTGGGATATCTCCATTTATTCTTTTAGTCAACATTTTTCTACAAATGTCTTTCCAAAATGTATTTTAATCAGTTCTTTAATACTTGAAAAAATCTATAGATTGTCCCTCTTGGGAAACCTCACGGCTATTTGATTACATCATATTAAAACTCTCCCGTTTTAATACCTTTTAGTTGTGTTCTTCTAATCATTTTCCTTAGTCTCTTCAATCATTTCTCTCTCACTTGGTCCGTGCTACTTGTTGGCTGAGCAAATCTTAGCAGATGGATATGCATGGATGTCCATCTCTACCTTCTAAAACCATGTGCCCATCTTCCTACTATAAATATCTTAATCATCATTTTATACCAGTTTTCAATTCATATATTTCCTGCATTTCAAAGTCTTGTTTAAAAGTCAGCTCTTCCAAAGGACCTATTCAAGTAAACTCAACTATTATCCTTCTAGTTATTCCATGAGTTGCCATCAATCTTACAAATGTAGATTAAATTCATAAATATCTAGGTTGTAAGACTGTAAACTATAGAAAACTGAAAGATCAACTGGCCTGGCAGTAGATTCCTTCATAAAGCACAGTAAGTGACAAGATTGGAGTCAATATTTCAGAGCCTCTACTGGAATGGTGTAACACTGATGTTGATGTCAGTTTTGTGCTCGTTTATCATTAAGTCGCAAGGGTGATAACATATGCTGCATTAGTGTGAATAGTGTTTGTTTTAAAATAAATGTTGATGCTGAAGAAAAAAGTGTTAGGTGAAGGAAAACAAACCTGACGGTAGCAACTTATTTACGTGTTGGGGGCATAGACACCTTTCATGGAAAAAAAAAAAAAGTACTTTTTTGGGACACTTCAGATTTCAAAGACTTTTGAAGTTAGAGGTTGATCT
This sequence comes from Eonycteris spelaea, assembly GCA_003508835.1. Lineage (NCBI taxonomy): Eukaryota > Metazoa > Chordata > Mammalia > Chiroptera > Pteropodidae > Eonycteris > Eonycteris spelaea. The sequence goes on along the minus strand of PUFA01000050.1, from coordinate 8,381,914 downwards.
TTGTTCCTGAAGCTCTGTTCAATTCACTTCAGTGCACATCTGTTAAATGCCCACTCTGCTGGGGATCCTAAGTGATTGACTAAGATGAGTTGTTTGCTATCGGAGAGCTTACGATGTAATGTTGCCGCACCTTACTCCCTCCCGTCACTCTCTCTCTCTCACGTTCCTATTTAAGAACTTGCTCTATTTCTGTCTGAAGTGCCCACATTTATTCATGTACTTGTTTATTATCTGTCTTCCTCCAGCTATTTATAAGCTCTACAAGATCAGTACCTTTGCGTGTTGTATTGTGTGCTGATGTATCCAGAGGACTGCCTAGTATATTTTAGGAATTTAGTAAATATTGTTAAATGAGCAAATTAAAGGGATACAGGAAAAATAGTTATACACGTAAGACAAAGCAGGATGCGATATAACCTAAAAAGGTACAGAGCAGATCCATATTTTATGGGGCTCTATATGTATGAAATTTGGGGAGATTGCTATCTGAGAAAAGGAGCACACATTTTAAACAAAAAAAAAATCAATGCTTATTTAGAATGAGAAAAACTATAACAATTTATAAATTTAATAAGCCAATATAATTATTGATTATATATTAATGTTTGAAAATAACTGTTATACTTTTCCTTAAAATTTTTGACTACATATTTTTAATAACCTCTTTATCGGTTTTTATATATTGAAGACATGGATAATTTGATCTTTGCTCTAGTGAGGTTAATCAAAATTTTTTTTGTTTATATATTTGGGATGTGTAAACATGGGATTTCACATGTATATACTTGTAATCTATGAAACTACTGCAGTTTGTGTCTTACTAGCATAGGAATTTTCATTCTACGCTGCATTTTCAAGCACATTTCATATAGGAGAGAGCTTCCCATTTGTGAAGTATTAGAACTGAATAATCTGAATACCGAATTGTATACAGTTTTATACATCAGGTGAGTAAAAGAATTTTCTATAGACTAGCTTTTGGCTTTGTACATTTTAAATCATGTTTATCTTCCAGTACCCACACCCTTCTGTTGCGGGGTGCAAAAGAGCATAGTCATTTTATTATGTCACCTGGCCCTGTTCCTTTGTATGATGAAGCTGGGTGAACTTACACAGTGGGGAATAGGGATGTATCTGTATTCCTCACCAGAATGACATTAACTATACATAGCAGTATCTGTGAACCACACAGATATACTCCACAATTTTCAAATGAAATATATCCCCAACTCAATTTCTCCTTAACTGGATCCAGAAATACTCTTGGCCACTCTAGGTTTGCCAGTGGGAGGGAGACTATGATGGAGGGAACATTAGAGTTGAAAGAGTTAGTATTAATCTATTTAAATATTTAACTTACGTAAAGTTTATAAAATCAATAATCATGTGATCGTGTTGGGCAGTTTCCTCTGGGGATCTTGTAAGGGGCCTGTACAAATGAGGAGCCCTGACATTATGTTTTATTAACTCTGCAGCAAATCTATATCTGGATGTTCCAAAGAAGTAGAGATTGTGACTTAAAGAATGGACAGGGTTGCAACTGTTGGCAGCATTAGAGAAATAATAGTTGAGAAGGTAGCACTTGCAGGCACACTGAGGTCAGAGTTTGCAGGGAAATTTTAGGGAAGGGCAGATGGTCTTGTTTGGCACCACATGGCAAAGAGTGCAGTACAAGATAGAATCGAAGAGGTAGGTTGGGGAAACCTGTGAGTTCCTTGAATACCAGAGTTGGGCTTTGATATTCACATTCCTGCCTTTCACCTCTACACTCAGGAACCTTTATTTCCTTTTATTAATTGTTTGTTTGTGTTTTTGTTAATGTTAATTTCTTCCCGTTTCAGAGTATGTGCCTTTCAAAGACCAGGACCTTTGCTTATGCGGAAATCCTCTGTAGTTTGTCATTGTTGGGGTTTTATTTGTTTTTTTTTTTAATCTTTTGAATTTTGCTCTAACCTAAAATGACCACTTCTGAATTTCTTCCATCAGCATTTCTAAAATACAAACAATGGGTTTTGTCCCTTTATGGTCATTGCTCTTAATATAACACTTAGGACCTAGTGGATGTCTAAGGCATGGCATAAACTGACATTAAATAGCATGAGTAAATTGATACAGTGAAGTAGTTTAAACAATATGAAAAATTCTGGGTTTGTGTTTACCAATTGGATAAAACGTGAGAAGTTCAGTAGAAGAAAAAGCATGTATCCTTAGGAACGTGGCAACAGTATACTTCAAGTAGAAAGCATAACCATCTTCAGAGAAAAGTACAATTCCTCATAAAACTCAGTTAAAACCCCCTCACTTGTTTCTACAGCAGTAGCACTCCAATTTAAGCAGCTTCGCAAGTACTAAAAGACATTTCATCATGTTTGTGCTCATTGATATTTATTGTATAGTGACTATTCTGTGAATTACTTGCATTTGTCCCATAGTGTTCTGAACAGGCACCATTTTTTGCAATCCAGAATGAAAGAAAAATGATACTGTTAGTCAACTTGAACTTCTTTGCTCCTTTTATGGCAATACTGGGAGTCACATTCCTAATGGAGTGGTATTTAAGACCAATGTATTCGGACAGCTAAAATTCTGCTAAAATTTGACTTGGTTTCTCTCGTGTGGTTTCTCCATCACTGTGTCTGAAAGCATGTCAGGCTGCATTCATCACAGGCCAGGCACCAAACCTGGTCAGGCACCTGTAGTGGAAGCGATCTCTTCTTCAGTTCTTTGACAGAAATTGTGCTGCTACCGATTCATTTTTTTACGAGCCTCCAGATTTCAGTGCAGTGGAGTTTGTTAGGCTCGTTTGAAATGCCCTTTCTGACATCCATAAAATTGACACAAAAAAGAAAATCTAATTGTCTCCAAAAACAAGTGATGTACTACTTTGATCTTTTTTTTTTTAATCGAGGTATTGATAGGATCAATAGGAAGAGAATATTGTCAAGTATTTAAATCTGTACTAGAGATCATGTACTCAGGGAGAGATGTAGTGCATTGACTAGTGGGTCAGGCATCCGTCAATGGGTTAATCTTTGCATTTTAGCTACTCAGTTTCCACCCCCTCTCCTTTTATCTCTATCCTTCTACCCCAATCTATTTTCTGCTGACCTGTTTAGATCGAAAGAATTGTTGCTACATTAAAGAGATATTCCCTTACTCCCACGCATCTACCCATATAGAGAGTGTGACCCTACAGTAGAAAATTATCAAGTGAATAAAACTAGAAGTCAAGTCCACAAGATGTAGGAACTTAATTTCTCTGGACGTCAATTTCCTTATTGGCTGTGTAAATCCTAGAACTAGCTCCTTGTAGATCTGGAATGGGCTGTTGGTACAGCTTATCCCACACGGCTTACTTAGCTGGTGAGAAGAAGTCAGACTCAGAGCAGCTTCCTGGAGATCATCTACCTGTAGAAGGCAGACTTCCTGACCCCATCTCTTTGCACCTTATCTCTGGAAGACATATCTTTTAATGTCATATTCATTCTGTTAATTCAAATTCATTCAACAAGTATTGAAAAGTAAGAGAGTGAAAGGCATTTTTCTGGGTGCTGACTAGTTACAGAGTCTATCAAGGAAAAGTACTATATGAAACCAAGATGCAGCTTATGCATACTTATGCATACTATTAATATTATTAATATTGCTATAATTATTGATTACTTGGCAAATATACATCTTTTCCTATTTACCTTTTTTACATTCATAAAATTTTTAACCATTTGCAATTGATTTTCATCATCAAAGTTAAATATTTACAAATTTAAGTACATTTTAATAGCATTTTTTCCATGTTCATATTTATCTTGTTATCCTAGCAGCAGTATAAGTAGCATTGGAAAGAGAGTGTGTTTCCTTTCTTCAAACTAAGTGTTTTGGTGGTTCAAAATTCAGTAGCACAGAAGTAACCCCTTAGAGCAAAGGAAAAATGAACTCTAAAAAGACCACGCTTTACCCTTCTTTGTATGTAAGCAGTTTATCATGTTAACTTCAGTTCCTTTCTTCATCCTCCCACCCCTTTGTTTTTAGGCTCACTTCTGTGGCTTTGTTAACTACTTGTCATCCTAGATACCCTTTTTTTTTTTTCCCTGAAGAGTTTATGAGAATATCGAATCCTGGTTTTCTTGTTATTTTGCATGTGATGCTGTTGATAGACCTGCACTAATTCTTTCTCTTTTCTTTTCCTTTGCTTACCTTATGTTTGTCTCTACTCATTCTGGAAGCCAGCATGATTTCCAGTGTGAATTTCATACTCATCCTTATCATTGCCCAGTTGAAAATCTGGTGTCTGATTTCTTACATGTATTAAGGCATCTCAGATTAAAAGCAGATATTTCTAACCTTCAGTGGGCTAAAGCCAAGATCCATGTTTTTATCTTTCTGAAACAAATCCTTGCAGTTGCTAAAACTTTCCTATTGCTCACTTTTTTGCAAGCAAGAAATATAGAATGGTTTTAGTTTTTGTGTGTGTGTATTATGCTCCTTCTCATTTGCTTTGTATGTATAGTTATTGCTAAATTCTTCCATGTCCCCCTCTAACTGATTTTTGCATTTCTGCCTCTGACTGTTGGCCCCTATTTATTTCCTTCCCATTGCTTTTCCAGCTTCTGTGTGCTGGAGGCCTCCTCCTTCTTACAGAATGCCTTCTTAAATGGGACCCCCTAGAGCTCTCCAGGTACCAATCGCCCTAGAATGAAATACCACTAATATTGATGAAAAGCTGACTTTCCAGTTTTCTCAGATTAATCATTAACTATCTTTAAATAGTTACTCACCATACAACTTAGAACATGTTGTCTTTGTGATGTTTGACATAGGGTTCATGTTTAAAGCCATTGTTTGTCCACTGCAACATCATATAGATGGTTCTTCTGGACCTTTCAGTCTCCATAACTGCCTGTCTTTCTGAGACATCTTTCAAAAATTTATGTATAACACATATCTGCAATTTAAGCCAACTCCATCCCAAGCACATCCTCTAAATGTGGAAATAATCTGTCCAGGGATGTGTGTGTGTGTGTGTGTGAGAGAGAGAGAGAGAGACAGACAGACAGACACAGACAGACAGACAGAGTGAGCAAAGAGACAAAAACATATCTATATAAATAACTATAAAAATAAAAATATAATATAGATATTACATACGTAAAACATATCTATATAAATTTGTGTTGACCTTTATATCGTACATGATTCGTTGATCTACCATTTTAAGCCTTTTAACTAGTTACTGCCTCTTTCAAAATTATTTCTCCCAAAATGGATTAGGTGACCTTCCTCTGGGTTCCCTTAGTTACACTTACAGGGGACATTGGAAAGGTAACTGTACCCCTGTTAATTCTAGTTTTACTATCATTAAAATGGTGATTGGTTGAGAATTAAAAGATGTGCCTGCCATCATTCTTAGACACCTGGGAACTGAGCCCAGTTCTAGTTGGCTCAAGGCCTGGGAGAACCTGAGAAGTCCAGCCACCTCTTTAAAGGGGAGAGTAGCGAGAGTGTAAGTACATTTTTCCTGAGTGTAACATAAGCCCTGAATATTCACGGGCCATTCCCTATAGAGAATCTGGCTTTCCTTATGTGGCAAGATCCTATCTTGGCAAGTACTGAATCACTAGCAGCTACACAGCTGATCAGGAACTCATCTGCTTGGAGGGACACTGCTTCTCTGTGGCTAACTTTTTGGCTTCCTTTAATTTTCCGTGCATCTGGATAAACGAAATGGGACTTGATCCAGTCTGCAGTGTGCATGTTCATTGGTATGGATTCAATAATTCGTGCATAACCCTTGGGAACAATGCACAGGTACTTACCTTTCTATGTACTAAAATATTCTTTGTCCCCACATCTTCTTTGAAAGATAAGCTAGAATAAGCACCATGACTACTCATCTTAATATCATCCACCCCTTGTATAGTTCCCGATACATCATGAGGCCTCAAATATTTAACTGTGTGGAACACTATAATGGAGTTGTTTGTATAAGACTTTATGTTTTAAAATGTATAATTTTTAAAAAAAATTATTTGGGCTTTCCAGCCATTGGCTTTTAAACTGTGGTTCTAAGGAATACTGTTATTCTCTTGAGCTGAACTGAGGGCTTTTGCATCTAAAATCTTAGCCTTTTCTCAATTAGCTGAAAAAATGCCAACAAATAGGCTGATTTTTCATGTATTTGACTCCCTTCCCACACCATCATTTCTTTTTTCTTAAAAACTTTGATTTCTATAGTAAGGCTACACCTGACTAAGCACAGAATTATGTTTTACTATTTTAATTTACATATTATTCCATAAAAATTAACTTGACTTTCAAGAGTTCAGCTTTTCGAGCAGATGAGATAACACTGTTCACAACAATGGCAAGTACTATCACCTCCTTTTTATTGGGGAGAATAAGACTTCCTGTGTGAAAATTGCATACCAGATGGTGCCATGTCTCATATATGCCTTATTTCATTTAAGCCTCACATCAGATCTGTAATGTGTTGTTATCTCCAGGTTTTAAATGATAAGACTGTGTCACTGACCAGTTCAGTGTCCTAGAGCCAAGAAAGGTAAAGCTCTATTTGACTCCAAACTCATGGTCCCCTCCACTGCACTGACACGTGACAGCTCTTAGTGTTAGTTGTCTAATCTTACTGTTAGATTTTAAGTCCCTTTGGTGCAGAGGTTATGTTTTATTTACTTCCCCCACACCCCAGGAGGGTCTATAAAACCAGATTAGCCATCCTCTCATTTTAGTTAGGCTTGCCTGTGAGGTGCGCCTTTTACTTTATTATGTATATCCAAGGATTTGCCCAAATCATCTTCAGTACTTGTAATTGCTTGCCTTCTGTTATATACTGGGACAACTCTCTAAGTCAGGAACTCAGTTTGTTTCTGACAGTCACCTTCAAATGGAGCTTTGACAATTAAAAAAATTATTATTAAATCAATTTTAAACTGCCAAAGGAAAGGTTGTTTAAAACTCTTTGAGATATCAGTTCAGATTTAAAGATGCTCATTATTCCAATATGAAGTGATTTCTACTTGCTATTAACACATTAAGGCAGCCAAAGAAAAATTAGAAGGTGACTCAACAGGGTATATTAAAGTGTGGAATAAAGAAAAAGTAGAAAAGAACACAATTTATTCCTCATCAGTTGAGAGTATGTTTAAGAAGATCTCATCATCTTTTAGTCTGTTTTTTGTTAATGTTCCATATAGTTGGTACACTAGTACAAAGCTGAACTGTCTTCTTCTGGGAGATACACTATAATACTATGGCATACTGATTGAATACAGAGACCTAAATATATGTTGTTATAAAATAATGTCTTAACTAATTTAACATGTTATTTAAAACAGCAGATATTTATAGTAAGTGAGGATTAATAGTCATGTTCTTAAAGTTGAAGGAAAACTATCCAGCATGGCGTTTTTAAGAAAAATATATTTATTATCCAAGCAAAATAACAGATCCTTCTCTCTCTCTCTCATCGCTCGCCGCTCTCTCTCTCTCTCTCTCTCTCTCTCTCTCTCACACACACACCCACACACACACAGTCAGTATATGGTGTATGTGTGTGTGTGCGTGTGTGTGTGCGTGTGTGTGTGTGTGTGTGTGTATAAACTCATCTGACAAAACAATGTAACTGAAATTGTCAGTTACTCAAATTTTTGTTTCTGTACCTCTAAATCAAATGTATTTTTGACCTTGGTGTACCATGCTGGTTTTACTTGCTTTTTATTCATTCATTTTGCTGTGTTTATTTGTTTTTCTCCAATTTGAGATTACTGACATGAGGTGCATGTTAAATGTTTGGAAACAACCCAGAGTTTCATGGAGTTTGCCCCATTCTCTTCTTCATTCGAGAAGAGCGGCCTACCATTACGACTATTGCTGTGTTACTTGTATGAGAAATTTTTTAGGTGACGATGAAGAAGGTGGGGAATAATGTAGTGAAGTGTCTGTTAATAAAAATAAATAATCAAATATGAACTTGGAATTTATAATATCTTTTGGTGTGGTGTTTCATCCTAAGTAGCATACTAAATTCTTATGATAAAAAGGTTATTTTTTAAACACAGAATAAGAATATTGCAACACACAGAAAATCAGAGTTGTAAATAACTTCAAATAGATTTACTTTTTATAACTACCATATAAAATGAGGTATAAAAGTGTTCTTTTGAACTGCAATAGCTTGAGAGAGTTGGGGAATTAGTTTCAGAATATTGATTAATGGGGAATTGCATTTCTACTGTTTTCTACTTTTTTCCCAAAAGCATACAAATAAAAAGTTAATTTTTATATGAGAGCAGTTTTTAAGCCACAAACGGATTTTTTGAGACTTTCCTCTATAGTGGCCAATTTTGTATGAAACAAATTATTTTAGGCCTAATTGCAGGCAGAGTAGTTAGGCCTCTAGCTCTGCTAAGGTTGAATTTCATTTGAACTTTCTAATAGCATGGTCTTTTTTCAGAATTTAATAACTGAATCAAATATTTAATAGTGGAAGCTTTCATTAAATTAAATAGAAATCAAGATATATTTTTAGAAGAACTAACTTATTTTCTTTATCAGTTTTATCTACTTTAGGAGAAAAGGAAGAGAATGGAACCAATCTCTTTGTGTACTTAAAAAGACATTAATGCTATAACCCTAGCACATAAATTATTTCAGTATATATCATCATTCAAAGATTTGGGAAGCGCCGAATGGCTGCAGTAACTATACTTTTAGTTCTACTGAATTGCAAATTGCACTGACTATGTGAACCTCTTCACTGTTTGCTGGATAGTCATTCTTTTTAATACTCAAATATATTTTCTAGATCAGTTTTAGATTCCACACTGTCAGTGTTGGCATTGCCTAATAGTTTTTGGTTAAGTACAATGACTCGTTTTGAAATGCAAGTGGGGCAAGATGAGAGTTAAAAGATTTTGTTTCCACTTGTCATTCTATAAATAGATGACAAAAGATCATTAAATGGATTAATTTACAAGCATCCTTGAGAAATAGAATTTTTTTACATAAAAGCACATTGTAAACCTTTTTAATTAAATTGCATTGTACCATGCACTCTCTTCCCCTAGGGGTTCTCTTGACCTCTCACCTCTTATTTTGTCCAACAGGCACTCCACTGCTGGTGAGGAGAAGCAGTGACCCAGTGCCAGGCCCACCTGCTGACACTCAGCCAAGCGCTTCACACCCCGGTGGCCAGAGTCTAAAACCTGTTATTCTAGTAGGTATCCTGCCGTTTGCATTTCTAATGAAAGATCAAAGTGCCATACCCATATCCTAACTAGGACTTTGCAGTCTGAAGTTGATAGAGATCTTTCCATAAGATATATAGTATAGTTATCACAATAGCTAGTATGAGCTGTTACAAATATATGGTTACAATGATAGCTGGTGTTTATATAGCCCTGATTAGGTGCCAAGCACTGTTTTAATGCTTTATATTGTCATCTAAACTACCACATCAAAGGAAGAACATGTTTTTGTCTCCATTTTACTGATAATGAAATTGAGGCAGAGGAAGTTTTAGTAATTTGTCTAAAGTCACAACTAGCAAGTGACAGAGCTGACAATTTAACCCAGGTGGTTTGGCTCCAAAGTCCATGCTCTTAACCAGTGAATTTCTTTGTCCTCCTGCTTCATAATACCCAAGGATATAATTTATATGTTTTTGTGATTCAATGAGATGCTTTGTGAAACATGACATATTGAATAGTGATTCAGTTTTAAGATACCAATATTGTGAATATGTGATGGCAGTATCGGGTTTAGAAAATTCAACATTGAGATTAAAAAATAATAATAAAATTACATACTAAAATTGCTTATAACTAGATATACTTACATCAGCTATATTTATAACTGATAGGTTAAAGGGAAATTAGTTTCCTAAGGACACAATGTCCTTTTCTATGGAATTGTGGGATCTTTGTGGTCAATGCTGAGTTGCTTTGCAAAGTTGTAATTGTGGTTTGATCCTTTGAAACAGCCTGAGAGTTAGATTTTGGTTAATGACTATGTGTCATTGCAATAGGTGATCTTCAGTAATATAACCATATCAAAAAGTCTCCTAAAAGCAAGGTTCTTCCTCATTATAAGTCTGTCTATATATAGTGCCTTAAGAAAAGGCAATGTTTTATAGGCATATAAGGTTGTTGAATTAGCTAAACAGATTTTCCCAGTCTGGTAAAAATATAGCAAGAATCAGTGCAAGTTCATATGAGCTAGGAGTCACTATATCAAATCATTGAGTATTTACTAATCAGTTTGTGGCAATATTTTATCTTTTCTTTCTGTAAACAAGGAAGTAGGTATCCTGAAAATATTTTAGATGTCGTATTTCTCACTCTATATCATTTTAAGAAAACATATTTAATGGAAAATTACTTTAATAAAAATCAAGTGTATGCATTCTACTGTAATGATTAGTATAAACAGAACCAGTATGTGGTATGATGTATGTGTGTGTGTTTAACGCACACTGATTGAGACCTAAGTATATTGGATTAGAGGAAGAAAAGAACTGTATAAATGAGAGAAGAATTATATAAAAGAGAAAAAAATACAGTTTACTGCTTATTTTAGTGTGCCCTAAAATGAGAGTATATCTGTTCATGTTACCATCATTTACATGCAGAAAACTTACCAATTTGTTCCATATTTCCATCATTTAGGCACCATGCTTAGACCCCTTGAAAATACATCAATATTGCTTTCCCTGGAGGAAATGAGAGCTATTACCTTTCTGATAGATTTTATAGTCTTACCAAAATATGATATCAGTGAGTTCTAAGTTAGGGTATTTGGGGTAGGAGATATATTATTACTAGCAAAGGTGAAAATCCTGATTCAAAGAGAAATGCTAGCACCCAAAATCTTTTTACCTAATGATCTGTAAATGATCTAACACGGGCCCAGTCCACTTGTATCAACAGAAAAAAGGAAGCACGTATTTCCTCCTTTCCTCTCAGTGCTCTCTATGCATGATGAAGTGCAGACCTGAGACCAGAAGAAGAGAGTCTGGCCTTTTCCTTGCCATAGAATAGTAACACATTCTAGGCTTCTCTTACTATAAAACAATCTCCATGCAAACTTTAAGCCTTAACGGGTCAGAGTACAGGCATCGTGCCTTATTTATCTTTCTATCTCCAGTGCCAGGTACATGAAGGGTGTTCAGTTGTATATGTATTGGACTTAGGAATGCAAGGTACACGTTAGTCTGGAAAAGAATTCTCGAAGTTCTCAGCGATTACCCAGCTTTCCTAATTTCACTATTCTCGTGCTCCCACAAAGAATCTACCTAGTAAAAGTTTATCTGTTTCAAGGTCTGGTTCACCCCAGACAAGAGACAGCTTAACTGCCCCATTGGGCAGGGTAGGCAATGTTTGTAAGTAAAGACATTTAGGTGTACTTATTTTAACCTAGAAGAAAAATGTGTGTGTGTATTATAATTCTTTTTATCCCTGCATATCCAAACTAATGGACTATTTAGAACTGCATTGTCCACTATCATAGCCACGGGCTACATGTGGCTACTGAGCGCTAAAAATGTATTCTAAATGTAATATGCACATTGGAATCCAAAAATTGAAATATGAAAAAAGTAAGGTGAAATACCTCATTAATAACTTTCATATTGACTATATGTTGAAATTATACTATGTTTGGTATATTGGGTTGAATAAAATATATGATTAAAATTATTTTTACCTATTTCTTTTACTTTTAAAAGACATTTCTATGAGAAAATTTAAAATTACATCTGTGGATCACATTCTATTTCTATTGGACAGAGCAGCTCTAGACAGAACTAAAATTGGATATAGCATTAATGAAATGGTTTGTGACCCTTGGGAGAAGTTCTATGAGTCGCACATCATCTCTGGGGTAACAGTATGATTAGGTTTGCCTGGGGCAGTCCTAGTCCATGCCTGTTATTCTGGCATAATTATTAATACTGTCCCCACTAACTCTCAAAGGTGTCCATGTGTGGATGATAAATTATGTGGCACCTTACATATAGCCCTATAGTCACTGTTATTGTTTGCTCAGTGATAAGAGGAGCAGTCTTTCAAGGAAGCCATGGGAACATAACCACGACTTTAATGTCAGAGCACACTACAGAGGATGCTCTTCGTGGCAATGGCTTAAGCCCAGGGAGGACAGAATTGGAAACTGCAGATTCTTTTCCATCTCTCAGATTCCATCATTCTACTTGAGCTTCTTCCATAACTTCAGCTGCATCATACTTAATTTCTATGATTTGATGAGTGATGATGAATATGGGGAGTGTGTGATAATATAGCTATGCAGCAACTAATATGAAAAATAATCACTTAAAAAGCTCTCTTCAATTGCATTTCATTTCAATATTCAGAGAGAAAAAAAAAAACAATCAAAATTTCCATCTCTTAAACAGAGTGTTCACATGTAAGTAATTCACAGATGGCAGAGCCCCAAGTGGGTTATGTTCAATCATTCCCAAGAAATGAAACTTACTTATAACTCACAGCATACGAAGCTGTAAGGATGAATATTTGACACATTTGATTATGTTGAAATATTGCCTTTAAAACCACAGTTAATGACTGTTATTTTTAGTTGCACTTCATTAGACTTACTACAGAGGGAAGAGTTTTCTTTGATTTCCAGAGATACGTGTTTTTGAAAAGTTGGAAAAGTTGCACTTGTTTTCTGGCTGTTTAAGTTGTTACAAATTAGTTATTTAAGATGTACACCTTGAGACAATTTGGAGTTTTAAAAAGGATTTAAATTTTAAAAATTCAATTCTCTGCATGTCTCAAATTCTGTTTATAATGAAAAGCCACCAAATTATTCTGACTTCAAGTATTGCCAGATAAACAGCATGAAAAGTTGTTTCCTTTCTTGCTCTATTCATACCTCCAGTTAATCAGAATAGTGTAATTATTAATGTGCAAATAGTAATGATTGTTTTTCTTTCAAGGCAATAGAAAAATCTAATTCTACTGACTGCTTTTGAATTAAAGAAAGAGAATCCTAGGGGCAAGCTATTGTAGTGAGAGTCAGCTTATTGGATGTCTACCTTCCTTGCTGTGATTGTAACCCTGAGTTCTTGGCTTAAGGGCATGCCATAAAACCTGGTTCTTGAAATTGATGTTCCTGAATTTGCGGATGGAAGAGAACTCTAAAACAGATGTGACTTTTTCTTAATATCCGGTTAACTACTATGGTTGTTTTGTGTTTTAATGACTGTTTATAGTTTCACATTTAACCCCAAAAGCAAAAAAAAAAAAAAAATCCTGCAGGGTGAGTAAATTAAAAGTGGATTCCTGAAATTTATAAAGTTGTGGTTGTTCTCTGATAGTAAATGACTTTGTTCTAAAACCGTTACTGGTCTTTCATCACCAAAATAAATTAAGAAAATACTGGTTTGTCTTTTAGAAGTCCGTGTCCATAATATATACATTTCATTTAAAAAATAACATGGCAGCCTTTGAGTTTGCTAAATTGAAAGTCCATGGATGAACTTGACTCTAAAGTTTATGCCACGGCATAGAGAAAGAGAGAGAGAAGAGAAAGGGAGAGAAAGTGTGTGTTTCATGAAGGAGACTCTGTTTCTGTTACCAAATTTTAAAAGGAAAACAAAAGATCAAGAACTACTTGTTTTGGGGTTTTGGAGGAAATAATTTGGAGAAGCCACCAATTCTCAGACTATGATGAATTATAGAGATTAAAAAGTAAAGTGAAAATTGCCACCAACCTTCAAATATGTGTTAAATAATAAAGTGATATGGTACATATATAAAAATGGAATATTATTCGGCCATAAAAAATGAAATCTTACCATTTGTGACAACATGGAGGTATTTGTGACAACTAGGAGGTATTATGCTAAGTGAAATAAGTCAGACAGAGAAAGATAACTATCACATGATCTCACTTATATGGGGTATCTAAAGAACAAAATAAATGAACAAACAAAACAGAAACTGACTCATAGATACAGAGAACAAACTGATGAATACCAGATGGGAGAGGGGTTGGGGGACTGGATGAAGACATGAAGAGATTAAGAAGTACAAATTGGTAGTTACAAGATAGTCACGAGACTGCGAAGTACAGCATAGGAAATATAGTCAATATTGCAAAAACCGTGTATACTGTCAGGTGGGTACTAGACTAATCAGGGGGATCACTTTGTAAAGTAAATAAATGCCCAGCCACTATGCTGTACACCTGAAATTAATGTAATATGAAATGTCAACTGTAAATGAAAAATAAAGTTCAAAATATAAATAAACCCCTCTAAAACAAAACAAAACAAAAGCAAAAAATAATAAAGTTCATTTTATCATATTATCACCTTTCCTATTCATTACATAGTATGTAGATTAAAGCTGTAAAGATGAATAGACGTTTTTGAATTGCTGCATTAAGAGGCCAAAAATAATTCTTTAGTCAGTAGCAACAAATTTTTAGCAACAGTAAGATTGGGTGTAAAGGGCACAGACTTATTGTGGGAAGATCCCACCAGGAGACATACATGTTTCCAGTAATTCTGTGTGTACAGTGAGTATGAGAAGTGAAAATACAATGTTGGTTCTTTGGGGTTTTTGATATTTTACCAGCAAAGAGAGTGGCAGGTATCTTCCAGAAGAGAAAATATTTCCAGTAAATAGTAGTATTCTCTTTGTCTTGAGCATAATCGGTTTGAGAAATTTTCCCTTGTATGTTGCATATATTGAAGTTATGGTTTATGTTGCTCATGGCTTAAGCACTTTCAAACCTATGAAAGAAAGCATCAAGCTATTACAGGGAAATTTAAATAGCTTGGGTTTTAGGATTAAAATCATCAAATTGCCACTGAGATGTCAGAGGGCTTTTGGTTGTGGGTTGCTGACTGTTAAAATCTGACATAGAAACTTAATGAAAATTCTGAATAACCAAATCATATATTTCTGTCCATTAGATATACAATTAAGTAGCTGTAGAAACAGTGGAACAAAATAATTATCATAGACACTGATGTAAATTGGAAGGGAGGCTCTATCCATTGTCTTCAAACGGGGAGAGATGGATACTAAAGAGAAAAAGGGAGGGAGAAGTAGCATGTGATATATAATTGCATTATTTAGAGATACTGAAGTCTACAAAAGGTTTTTCTCCCCCCCCCCCCTCGCCCCTCCTGACATCGTGATTTAATAACGGTCCTGGTGTTTGTGACTCCAGCTGTTCACGCTGTGTGCTGATAAGACCAGAGCGGGGAGACACATGGCAACAATGGTTTTCATATGGCTTTGTTTTTAAGAGATAAAGCTGCCATCCAGTATTTCATAGGTCCAAATGTTTACTTAATTTGTCAAGTTTAGGCGGCTTAATTTCTGAAGCAGTTGTATTTGGAAGACTCAAGTTTAGTTACTCCAGGAGCCCAGTTATTTCTGTCAGAGAGATTTTTGCCAAATCTTGTAGTCGGTGAATCAGATTCAGATTGCCTGGTTTTCTGTACCATGACTGATCGAGGAACCTGGGAAATGTGACCCCTGTTCAGGTGTGCGCCTCCTCCCATTATTCTTCTCGAGTCTAGTCCAGAACTGAAAGTCTAAAAGAAGGTTCACTATGCAAAGGTCAGTTTCAGGAATTTAAAAAGTAACCGTGACATGTCACCTATTGCTGTTTAGATTGATCTGCACATAATGGAAATTGGATGGGTTTTTCTTTCACGTCAGCATAAATCAATTAATCTCTTAGATGTCCAAGACCTCTGCTATGTGCCATCTGGAAAGCATAAGACATGGTCCCTGTCCTCAAGAAACTTACAACCTAATTAGAAAAACCAGATCTAAAGCCGTTAAACAACCCTAGCAATCTGCAAGCCACTATCGAATGATCAAATAATACACTTGTTAATAATCAAAATTAGTGTCCTTTTACCTTTAGTTTTTACTCTGCCCAGCCTCCCAAGACCCTCAAAGGAATTGCCATGTGCAGTGTCTCTGTTCTTGTCTCACTCAAGTATAACTGCCTGCTTACTTACACATCTGTTACAAGACTGAGCTCCTCAAAGGTATGAGCCAGTGTATTCATTTTTGTATTTAAGCCCTCAAGCACAGTGCCTGACACATAAATGTATGTGACTAGATGATTAAAATTTTTACTTCTGCAATGAGCAAAATGAATTCAGTTCAACTTTTAACTCATTTGATTAAGGTATGTATATTATCTGTGTGTGAATTAGAATGTAAAAAAATTTGAAATAACCTGTTTAACATACTGTTTTGCTCCCTAAGTAGCTTTAGTTAGAATTTTCTGCTTTAGGACAATGTTACCTATGTTGTCAAGGGGAAAGGAATGTTTAAACACGAATTCTCCTCTTGGAATTAAAATACTGGTTGTTTCAATTGTGAGTCATTTGATCTTCTTACAGTTCTGTCAATGACCGTCATAGAAACTGGTTCTCAGAAAGAATTAAAGGAAAAGAACAAACCTTGATAATTCTAGAGATGAACCGTTGTAAAGCTAATTTTGTTACTGTGCCTGATGTATGAACAGAATAGAAATTAATATGCATAAGTAGAGTCAGTTATCTGTGTCCTGCTTCTTTGTCAGCAAAACTATGAGTTCTAATTTCAAAAAGGTAGTAATCTTAGTAGTTACAGCTTTGTAATTTTCTAATAACTGTGTTCAAAGAATTTTAAAAATCTTTGAGTAGACTAGAAATTGCTGGACAAAGTACCTATCACATCTAAAGATTTCTCCTAAATTTTCCTCATATTCTGTTTTCTTTAAAACATTCTTCTGGTTTCAAGTGATATGGAAGGAAATACAAATAAAAAGCCTGGTATGTGAATTAATTTGAGAATATGGAAACATTTACAAGGTGTTTTTTAGCAAAACACTAATAAACATATCACATTAGCAGTATGGGCAGATGTAATTTGCCAATGTTGTTTGAAATTTGGTAAAGGTAATGTTTAAAGTAGCTTTATTCTACAGGTCAAAAATCCTGTATCCTAATTGCATTAAAATCCCTGTGACCCTAAGAAAATTATTTAAATTATGGATGATTTCCTTAGAAATTTTGTGTAACTAAAAAGAAACAATAAATAGAAATTCTATATGACCTCCTGTTGTTCTCAGGGACCTAAACATCCAAACTAGCAACTCAGGGTTCCAGATGTGAATTATTAACTTGGTTGGTATGAATTCAACTTTTTTTTTTTTATATTGGAACTCAATTAAAAAAACATTTTTTTCACTGAAAATATTATATTAGTTTCAAGTGTACACCATAGTGATCAGACATTCATATAACTTATGAAGTGATCACTCCCAATAAGTCCAGTACCCATCTTACACCATACATAGTTATTACAATATTATTGACTATATTCCTTATGCTATACTTTACACTCCCATGACTATTTTATAACTACCAATTTGCACTTCTTATTCCTTTCCCCTTTTTCACCTATCTTCCCAACCTCCCTCCCATCTGGTAACAGTAAAAAGTCTCTGTATCTATGAGTTTCCATTTTTTCCCTTCATTTATTTTGTGTTTTAGATTCCACATGTAAGTGAAATCATATGGGATTTGTCTTTCTCTGTCTGACTTATTTCACGTAGCATAATACCCTCTGGTACATCCATGTTGTTGTAGATGGCAAGATTCATTCTTTTTTATGGCTGTAATATTGGAGTCATAGTCCATTGTATATATGTACCACTTCTTCTTTATCCATTCGTTGATGGACACTTAGGTTGCTTCCATATCTTGACTATTGTAAATAATGCTGCAATGAACACATAGATGCACATGTCTCTTCAAAGTAGTGTTCTGGGTTTGTTTGGATAAATGCCCATAAGTGGGATTTCTGGGTTCTTCTTTGTCTCTTGTCATAGCTTTTGTTTTTAAGTCTATTTTGTTTGGTATAAGTATCGTTACCCCACCTTTTGTTTGTCTCCATTTTCATGAAACATTTTTTTTCATCCCTACATTTTCATTCTGTGTGTGTCTTTCAATCTGCAGTGAGTCTCTTTATAGGCAGCATATATAAGGGTCTTGTTTTCTTTTCTATTCAGCAACCCTACGTCTTTAGATTGGACATTAAATCCATTTACATTTAAAGTTGATAAATATGTAGTTATCATGATTTTATTATTTATAATTTTCCTGCTCCTCTTCCTCCTTTGATCATTATCTGTCCTTTGATTCTAAATGATAGTTTTGCTGGGTAGAGTAATCTTGGTTGTAGGTCCTTGCTTTTCATTACTTTGAATATTTCAGACCAGTCCCTTCTGGCCTGCAAAGTTTCTGTTGAGAAATCAGCTGACAGACTAATGGAAGTTCCCTCATACGTAATGAATTGCTTTTCTCTTGCTGCTTTTAAGGTTCTCTCCTTGTCTTTAACCCTTGCCATTTTAATTATGCTGTGTCTCCGTGTGGGCTTCTCTGGGTTGATCTTGTTTGGGACTCTCTCTGCTTCCTGGGCTTGTATGTCTATTTCCTTCACCAGGTTAGGGAAGTTTTCTGTCATTATTTCTTGAAATGGGTTTTCAATTCCTTGCTCTTTCTCTTCTCCTCCTGGCACTCCTATGATGCTAATGTTACTATGCTTGATGTTGTCCAAAGGCCGCTTGAACTCTCTTCATTTTTTGGACTTTTTTTTTTTTTTTTTTTTTTTTTTGCTTATTCTGATTGGGTGTTTTCTGCTACCTTATATTCCAAATTGCTGATTTGATCCTCTGTTTTATTTAATGTACTACTGATTACCTCTAATATATTCTCCATTTCAGTTATTATGTTCTTTATTTCTCACTGTTTTTTTTTTTTTTATTTTCCCTATCTCTTTGTTGAAGCTCTCACTGAAATCATTGAGCATCCTTATAACCAGTGCTTTGAACTCTGCATCTGGCAGATTGCTTGTTTCCCTTTTGTTTAGGGTTTGTTTTTTTTTTTTTTCCTGAAACTTTATTCTTTTATTTGGGACACGTCTGTTTGTCTCCCCATTTGGGCTTCCTCCCTGTGATTGTTTCCATGGATTAAGTAGAGCTGCTATGTCTCCTGGTTTTGGGGGAATGGCCTTATATAGTAGGTGTCCTGTGGGGCCCAATGGCACCAGTCTCTCTGGTCACCTGAGCCGGTTGCCCTAGATGTGTCCCTTGTGTGGGTCGTGTGTCCCCTCCCGTTGTACTTGAGCCTTGGTAGCTGTCGACATGTCAGTAGGAGAGGTTGACCCTCAGGCTGACCGTTATGAGGACTGGCCATGACTAGAGTGGAGGCGCAGTTACGCAGAGGGTGAGCCTATGGAGCAGCATTTGCTTTAGCAGGGCACTGGCGCCTGCTGAGTCTGCTCTTGGGCGCATCATTTGTGGAGGTTGTTGGGTAGTGTCTCTAGTGTGGTCTGAAACTGGCCACTGGTTGCATTGGTCCTGGAGCTTCTTTAAAGGGCCTCTGGTACAGGCCAAGGTCAGCTGTCTGTGCCCTGTCCGTGGCTACTTAGTGTCAGTTACAAAGCTATCTGCAGATGATTGCCACTTGGGCTGGGCTTGAAGGTGTCTGAGAGTGGCCACACTGCAAACTGGGGCAGGCCACCACCAGTGCCAGGCTTGGGGCTGCTTAGTAAGAGATGTGAGACACACCAAGGCCAGATGCTGCTTATTTTGGGTTTGTGAACCTTTGAGAGAAAAATCCACAGCATGAGCCAAAACAGGTCATTTGTATAGAAAAGCTTCTAGAAGCGGATTGGGCCTGTAAGGTACATGGGGTCTCAGGGAATCACCAGCACAGGACTAATGGTGTAAGTTAGGTCGATAGAGACTCAGATATGTGCCCACCTTTGCATTCAGGCTGGGTGAGGGGAGGGCTTAACAAAAGAACAGTGGTCTCTGTCCACACTGCTGTCTGGGAGAAAGCTGCCTCTTCATCCCTTGCCCTGAAACCAAACAATTCATTTCCTCCCAGTATGTCCTGGCACTTTTTGAGCTGCTTCCCCAGTGCTGGAGCTCAGAGTGAGTGAGTCCATCAGGGAGTAAGTCTGTGCGTGGGCCCTTGAAGAGGAACATCTGGGACTCTAGCCACCCTCCATCTCACACAGCCACAATCTTCTCTGGTTCACAACTAGAAGTTATGGGAACTTTTCTTTCTGGCACTGGAACTCTGAGCTGGGGATCCTGGTGTGGGTCTGGGACCTCCTTGCTCCTCAGAGGGGACCTCTGCAGGCAGGCAAGATACCCCTCCCGATTTTTAACTCCCACACGTGGGGTGGGACCAGCCTGATCCACATCTCTGCCCCTCTTGTCAGTCTCGAAGTGGCTTCTTCAGCTAGACTTCAGGTGATTCTTAGTGATAATTATTCTATAGTTTAGTTGTAATTTCGATGTGGTCTGGGAGGAGATTAGCACAGCATTTACCTACTTCACCATCTTGACCGGAAGCCTGAATTCAACTGTTAATGTCTTTTAATGTCTTTATATTTATGTGTTCATAGAATGAGGCTATGATTCTATCCAAAACACAAAATTTATTTTTATTGCTCAAGGTAATAATACCAAACTATATATATATATATATATATATATATATATATATATATATATATATATATATATATATATATATATTTTAAATACCAAATACACAAACACACAAAGGTAGCAACATAAAAATACACATACTTATGCACACTTAAATTCTTTGGAGAAGAATACTACTTAAATCTGAAGAATAACTTTCAAATAGATCATATTACCTTAACGTGAAAGTTCAAGGATAAGGACTGTGTCTTTGTTGTGATCTCCTACATGTACCTTCCTTCCATGTTGTGGGCATTTACTGAAGATTGATGACATGGAATAAAAGGGTTAATGAGAATTTGAAGAAGCAAGATGATCTGTGTTAAGAGGAAAACAAAACCTTTTTTTCCTTGAGCATGGTTCTATTCTTAGAAACCTCTTCTGATGGGGGATTTTTTTTTCCCTCACACCATAAACTCTTTGGAAGTATAAGTTTCGTTTTTTCGTTTTTTTTTTTTTTTTTCTTTCCAAATCTAGTCATAGAACAACACCATACAGGCATTTAAAAGACGTTCCTCTTTCTCAGGACGGGTGGCCATTTTCCTAATAGCTCTGTACTATAAAATAGAAAACTGATTTAGATTAATTACATTTTAAAAGTAGCTACTGTGTGTGTTTTACGCTTGTGGAAACACATAGCGTTCTGGTAAGCAGCATGTGAGCTTGTCACTATACAGCTTTTGATGTCTGATTAGATGATCATAGGGACATCTGGACTGAGTTAGTTTTGAAGTTGCTAGTGTGAAGCACTGGAGAACCCAAAACCTTCTGACAGACTCAAACCAGTAAAAGCATCACTTCTTTTAGCAAATCTCTTTTAACTTGCAACTAGTTGTAGATTTTCAGACTGACATAGCTCTGGTGTTTTCCAACTGACTTTCCAGTCTGCTTTTCCCACAAAACTCTCTACCTTTCAAGCAAAGAATGGGTAAGTGGCATTTGTGGCAAAAGTCATAAAGGTTTATCCTTTTTTAAAGGAAATGGTAGATTCTTGAGCATCAGAAGTCAGAAGTGACGGATTTGCTTTAAAAAATTGTATTGTTTCCTTTTTCTCTGCCTTTAATTTCAATCACTGTGTTGATCACGCATGCTTTCTTAATTTTTAAATAAATATTTAAATAATTTTTAAATATTTAATACTCATCTAGGATTTTACTTTAAATGAGCCTAGTCAAAAGTTTAGCCTCTTTTTAGTCTATCACTCAAATCAAATGTTAGCCTTGGAAGTACCATGCTAGAAGCTTTACTTTGTCCTATTGATGCTGTTATTGCTCAAATGCTTTGGGCTATCTTCATTTGAAACTGCCTTAAAAGCCAGTTTATGAGCCTCCTCCTAAAAAACAAACAAACAAACAAACTCATTTCATCATTTTATAGTCACACTTTATTTTTTTTTTTACAAAAAGAAAATGGTATTTGTTCTATATAATGCCAAAATTTATATTGCAAAGTTCGTCTCAAATGACTTGACTATTTATATAGTTCAGATAGCCCTATGAAGCAGAAAGCTTTGCCACCACACAAAAAAATCTAATGTAGCCATTAAAAATATTGTGGAAGAATAGATTCAGATGTGCTTAAAGTGACAGATTTGTGAAGCCATTCTTTGTTCGTCCAATTGTCTAGTGGTAAAGACAACTAGGTTTTATCCCTGACTCATGCACTGGCTCTTTGTCAAGTTAGACAAGTATAATTTTGTTCTCTATCTGGAAGGAGAAGATTGTCTTCTATCTTGCTCACACTGAGATTTCAAGGTTAATACCTTTAATCTTAAGTATAGCATTTAGCAGACAGAGGGTGCTTAATGTATGTTAATAATAGTGATAATAACAAATGTTGATAATTAAAGGTCTTTTCTAATTACCAGATTTCTAATGTGTGTTAAATATAATGAAAAAAGGAAAATGACTTAATATACACACAGACAAAAACTAGAGCTAGCCACAGCTTTTATTTTCAGCTTTTTAACTAGTATCATGAATGTGAATCCAGTATTAAGAAGTCCAGTTATGATGATAGTTTCACTGGGATCATGTAAAGAGAACCCATGGAGGGTCTAGAAACTAGAAAAGCATCTGTTTGAATTGAAAAACATGGTTATGGATGGAAGACCACAAGGGACTTTTGTGATTGGAGCATGACCGCATGAAATTGTGTATTGGACATTATAATTATAGCTTATCCCTATAATACTCTCTGTAAGTTCTGTGGGAGAACTTACTAGAAGCTGGGCACCATCCCTAGAATGGGTATCAAACAGATCTCTAAAAGACTTAGGTGGAATAGAGGAAGTAATAATCATAAATAATTTCCTGTGAAATTCAAATTGGAGATTCATCCTTTAAGCTCAAATTATTATGACTTCATAAGACATTAGAGTGGGAGGAAGGAGTTGGGAACCATAAGAGACAGCAGGCTAGAGAGACTGAGAATTTGAACTCTTAAGCTTGACTTCCTGGCTCAAATCTATTTCCACCACTGACTTGCTGGCTGATTTTTGTCAAGTGTTTCTCTTCTTTTGGTCTAACTTTCCAAATCTGTAAAATGGTGATAGCAATAGTACTTACCTCATCAGGTTGTATTGAAAAATAAATGAAAGATCATTTGTGAAAATTCTTATAATATGTGGTAAGTACTTTCTTGATGCAAAATGATTCTCTTTCTTGTAAACATTTTGTTGAAATTGAAAACATAGGAGGGCACAGGAAAGAAGGCGTTATTAAGGAACAGGGCAGTGTCAGTCAGATGGCTCACATTTACCATCCGTCTCCTGCAGTTTTCCAAAGCCCCTGCCTTTAACGTTTCCTGGTTTCGTCCTCTTGCCCCCTCTGTCTTGAATCACCTTTCTCACTGGCCTGCATGGCTGATACCTTCTCATTTGTTAAGACTAAAACACCACCTCCTTCTTTAGTCCTTCCCAGAAACCCTACTTCCTGACATAAGTTTGGTACCATTCACCAATATTTTTTAAAGTAATGTATGATATGGCATCTGTTGAGATCATGATGAAAAACATTATTGGCAAAAGCAGTATTTAATATAGGACCGAAATATCAGAGATCAGACGCGAGACACCCAGGGAGCTCAATGTTGGTGCCTCTCGTATCCCACGCTGGTTCCCTGACCCTGGCAAACTCTGTTGCACTCAAAGGTAGAGCCAACTGCTCTCTCCTCAGGTCCTGCTGTCCTACTTCTCCCTCAATGGGAATGGTTCACACTTCTGTCATGAACACTTATCATCTGCATTCATTTGTATCTCGCTCCTACCTCTAGAGTGGAAGTGCACTGAGGGCAGAAAATGTGCTTCTTATCCTTGTAAACTAGCACTTAGTGTATGGTAGGTAATAACTGATTGACTGGCCGAATAAATGAAGGAATTAAAGAAGCACATACAGAAAGAGGAAAAAATGAACAGATTCTCAGTTTCTAACAGGTTAATGTTTCTCTCGAGAAAAGATTGTAAAGGCAATATTTAAGTAAAGAATAAAGTGCTTTTAAAGGTAATGTATAGTATGTTTTTGTGTTTTCTGCGTTCACTGTTAAATGATGAACAAATGGACTTTACCCAGCATGAAATTTATCTATATTTTATATCTATATCACAAAATAAAACAGCAGACATAGACCTCTGAGAGTATTATGCCATTTCTGCATTTTTAATATAGTTCAAACTCAATCCCTCCAAGTCATTTTCCAGCCTCTTTCATTTTAAACATAATGGCAGTGAAGGGGGAGGGATTTGTTTGGAAATGATTATAGTCATTCAAGTTCAGCCTCTGATCAGTGCTTTCTTAACAATTTGAAGATATGTAATTTAATTTAATTATCTGTGTATATTTGGGAGAGTAATTATGGAACCTACAAAAATGACCATATAATGTCAAAATATGAGCTTCTCTGAATTTCTAAATCTTTTCTGATAAGTAGATAAACTAGAAATGAGAGGCTTTGTGCAAATATGTTCTATTAAACATATGACAAGCAGGAAAATTTTGATCTGGGGCCAGACATGCATTTACTGAATATCCATAAACTACTTTGATAACAAGTAAAATGAATATTCTTCCCAGTGCTCTTGCTTTTATTTTTTCTTTAGTTACCTTTAGTACTTACACAGATAGATTGTGAAAGCACATTATAGTCATTTCTTGTTTGACTGTACACTATGCTATAGAAACCCTCTGGGTGAAATGTTTCATTCTCTTTTTCTTCTACCATCAAAGTTAAACTGATGTATCATGTAACCTCAAACAATTTACCTTAGAAATTGCCAAACCAATTTTTGGTTTTAGAATTCTTGCTATTTTTCAAATTGGCAGGCCAAGATAACATGTAAAATTAAATATTTTAAAGCCATGAATTTGGGCATCAATTTTAGGATAAATTTCTTCTGGCTTAATTTAGAGAAAATTTTTGTATGCTTTTAGCTCATAGCATGATTCCCAACTCATATATTACCTGGAGACCATTGTGGAAAATTAAAGTTTTGTCAAGCTCTCTAATGTTTTCCAACTTTTACTATGTGTGTTTTCTGACCTCTTTTATCCATAATATTAGACTGACTCTGCACAATGGTTTATAATATCTTTCTTCATTTAACAAGCATTGTGCCTAGTACTGTGGTTTTTGTAGAGATTAAAAGATTAATAAAATCCGGCCTCCCCTTAGGAGCTCTCGTTTTTGTCTCTCTCCCTCAGCCATTGATGAGTACAGATATATCAATGGAAATTATGATATAATATGGCAGGAGCAATGATTTTTCTATGTACAAGAAAAATATATGAAAACTAATGGGGAATTTGAAAATAGTTCTTGAGGGGAGGAAATTATATGGAAATGCTGAGTTTTAAAGGATGAATAGGGGGTGACCAGGACAAATCATGGGAAAATGCGTTTTAACCAGAGGGTTAGAAAAATAGAGATTCAAGAAATGATTTCTTTGAGGTTTTTCCCAAATACTTACACACACTTTGGCCTTGACAAGGGAGTGCTGAGAGATGAGGAGCCAAATCATGAAGGATCATATATGTCACTGAAGAGTTTTAAGTAGACGGGTTACAGGTTCAATTTGACAAAGAGATAAGAAAATTCCTAGGAGTTTGTTGTAGTATGACAAAGGGCAGAGGTGGCAAAGACCTGAATTACATCATGATCCCTTTATGGATGTAAACTCAGTCATTTTTTTTTTTTTGTAATAATATCAAAACATTCACAACCACACTTAGTTTGTGCCAGTTATTAATCTAAGTGTTACAAATATGTTATTCTGTAAAGTCCTTTTAACAATTCTATTTACCATTTGCATTCCCATTTTATTAGTAAGGAAATGAGGCACATAGAGATTAAGGTCAAATCGCTCCATCATAAAGCTAATAAGTAGCAGAAATATTTAGGAACTAAAGTCTACAGATTTTGCAAAAGATAGTAGAACATTCAAGAGATGTCAAAAATAATTTCCAGGTTTCACTTTGGTGTAGTGAGGCAGACGAGTGTTCCACCAACCGACATACTGAACTTAGAATCAGTCTGTAGGCAAAGTAGAGTTGCTTGGAAATCAAAGAAATAGAAGTTCAAACCTTGAAGTTGTGGATAAGCTTCTTAAGAGCATTTTAGTAGAGGGAAGTAGAGTCGAAGCTGTTGTGCTATTGGGTGAGAAAGAAATTGGAGACAAAGCAGTGGAAACAGCTCTTAAGGAATGTGTAACCACATTGGAGAACACAGTTAAATTTTATATACTAGTAACAGTTTAAGAACTCTAAAGTGATAAAAGTACAATAAAAAATGTCTCCGTCAAAAAATGAGCATTTTTTTCTAAGAATGTTGCACATAATCTATGAGCATATTAAATATGCATCCTGGGGAGTAAGAGATGCAGCTGACTTCAGAAAATTCTGGAAGCACATTCAAGTAATTGTCTCTGCTTTATTCTTTCACATTTTTCATCACGTTTATCTGTAGACCAGCTCCTCAACACAGGGGAAACATGGCTGCTAACAATTCCAGTTTTCCCATGTCCAGGGAGGCACTAATTCTTTGTCTGGGCTCCAGGAAAGAAGTCAAATTGGTGACTTTAACTAAGCCATGGCTTCTTGAGATCAGCCATGACGATGGGGAATGGAAGGAGTAGTCTAGGGCCATGCAACATTGGTACATGGTTCCACTGGGGGAAGAGCAGGTTCCAGCATGGGGAGAACTGGGCAGACATCCCATATATGTCCGGAGCCAGAACTAAGTGCAGGTGTGAACAATCAGTAATGGCAGTGAGTGCTGTAAGTTCAAGCAGAGCTCTGTGCCAGAGTGGTTAAGGAAGCTTCAAGGAGAAAAATGCCTTGAAGGATGAGCATTAGTTAGGCATGCAGAATTCAGTGATTAAATTCAGTTAGCAACGATAATATGCAAGTAGTGTTTGGACAGAGGCAGACCTTGCTGGACAGGGGAGAAGAATTCTGAATGTACGGTTTCCCAGAGTAACGGAAAGACCACTTGCCTCGAAAACACCTGAGGGTTTTGCAAAACTGACAGTTTCTGGGCTGTAACCTAGTTTGTTGAATCAGAATCTTTGAGAGTAAGGTTCAAGGAATCTGTATCATAAACTAGTATCCTTTGCAATCCCTAATGCTGCAATGGGAGAATGATGCAAATTAAATGATAAGGAGAGACTAGACCTGACCTGTGGAGGACAAGCTGCTTGAGTGCCAGGAGGTATGGTCAGCTATTTCAACACTGTGCAGAGATGGAAGAAATCTGTAGAGGCAAAACGCCTATGAATTTATTTAAAGAAGCAGTGGATAGAGTGAAAAGATCACAATATATTTGACAAATTAATAAATACGCTGAAGTTATGAAAAATAAACTAACATTTCACATGAAATTGTGAAGTTGTAAAAAAAAAAAAAGTAGGTTAGCCATTCTGTTGAAGAGGAAAGAGGAAAGGAGTGACGAAACACAAAGGATTTATTCAAAACAGGGTAATTTGACATGACCATAAAGACAACTTGAAATGATACCTCATTTAAGAGACAAACATGTGTTTTTATTTATTCCCATTTAATAAATCATATTTAGTGTCATTAACTTCTTTGAATAATAAGACAAGAAAAAAAAATCAACTACCACCCAACCATCTCCCTAGAAAAAGGAGTTTTGTTTCAGGCCACAGGAGCAATAATTGAGGACACAGATTCTCTTGGGTCTGGAAAAGTTAATGTATCTCAAGTAACTAACTGACATTCACCAAATGTTAGAACAGATAAAGTTCTCCCCAGAGGTTCTGTGCATATTATTCTGCTCTCTGTGTGGCTGAGGCACTAATCTTAATCTGATCCTGTTGAATTGGACAACCTGCCCTTTTAGCATTTCTTTGTCTGGCAGGAGTTCTGACATTTGGTTGCATGGCTAACATCAAGCATGAAGAGAAATTTGTTTCTGGTAAAGCAGTTAAGATAGGTATTCTGACTCTCATGGAAGACTGTTCTGATGGAGGAGTCAGCCAAGCAGAAAATGCCAAACAAAAGATAACTGGCTATTTCTACCTGAGTTAAAAATACAGTGTGTTCAAGTTAAACAATAACAGCAAATGTTCTGTAGGCTAGAAATTGGGACACAGCTTCTAGTCCAAGCTTAGAGACTGAATTGTTTTCCCTTTGAGAAGTTACTTAACTTCCCAGGAATGGTTTCTTCATCTGTAACATGAGAAAAGTGACATTAAAATCAGAATTCTCATTTAATACTGGTGGGAACATAGAATTGATATAATGCATTGGGAAAGTATCAATAATCTTAATTCTCAGTTTAAGAATTTGTAATGAGGAAACATGTTTTTCTACCCTTTGTTTTTCCACTTTTGCTGATTTTCTGCAATTCTAAGTCATCTGGTTTCAAAAATATGCCACACTTTTATTTTCAGTTCTTTATTATCTTTCTCAAGAGAACAAGAGGACATTAAGAGTTGAAACTGTCTTGCGGTTGGCTTCCTCTAAATGCATGTGATGCATAGAAGGTGGGGAGGTTGCACACCTGAGCAAAACTGATGGTTCTAACCAGAAGGGAAATAAGATAAAATGGTCTTAATAGAAAACCAGCACTCTTCTCTCTAGTTGCCAAATACTTCTTTGAATTCATTTTGTTTCTGTTGTGTTTTTTAATTCTTATTTTGAGCACAAGGCATTTTTTGGTTGTAGACATTGGAAATTTCTTTCTCAGTCTTTGGCTTATCTTTTTTAACTTGATTTTTTTTTATTACAGACAGTTTTTCAATTTTAATATATTTGTGTTTATTAGTTTTATTATTGTGCTATATGTGTAGTTAAATAATTTTCTATTGAGTCACAATATTTCCCAATATTATTTTTTCTGAAATTAATGTTTTATTTTTCATATTTAAGCATTTAATTCACCTCTAAATTTTCTAAGGGTTGTGTGATGGGATCAATTTTTATTTTATTTGTTTGGTATTGCATTGCCATTTAACTCAATGAATGTAGTTTATCAGTCATTTCTGTGTTTATTTAGATAATAATTTTCCCCCTTTAATCATTGAAAAATCTATCAGAACATTTTCTGATATCCAGCCTTCCTTGTATCCCCATGATAAAACTTCCTTGGACATGATGTATTTTGTTTCATTGCTGAATTCAACTTGCTAACATTTTATTTAGGATATTATCATCTGTATAGCTGAAGTAGTTCTATATTTTATGTAATGGAAAACTTTACTGTATTTCTCCTGCATTCTCTGAAGCAATTTGTATTTAGTATTAGGATCGTGTTCTTTATAAACTCACTTGTTCAGTGTGGTGTGTGTGTGTGTGTGTGTGTGTGTGTGTCTGTGTGGTGTGTGTGTGTACGAGTGGGATAGAGGGAGTGCTTATATAGATTTCTGCTGTTTTGTCTATATATAAATTTTATGTTGCTAATTTAAAAAAATCAGAAATTTATGTTGTCTTAAATTTCTTCAAATTTATTTGGTATAAATAATCTTAAGAGTTGTTTTAAAATAATCACTATGTGTGTGGTTATGTTCTCCCCATCCTTAATATTGTTAATTTGTACATTTTCCATGTTATTTCTTTATCTGTTTGTAATGAGATTTGTCTATATGATTAGGTTTTTTAAAATTGTTTTAAAGAAACAGACTTTGATTTTTTTAACTCCTTTATTCTTTCTTTTCTATTTTATTAACACTTATGCTCCTTTTTTCTTTATCTTTCATTAGTTCTAAGTAAAGTAAGAGAAAGAAATGCTTATGTTCTTTTGTTCTTTCTGGCTTCTTATGTGTTATTTATTTAATTTTCTTGGTTGAAATAAGTGCACTTAAAAGATGTTTGCTTCTCATCAAAATACAGTGACTGGTGCTGCAGCCTTTAATTTTTTGATACACACAGTACCTTCATTTGTAATTCATTTCACAATGCTTTGATTTCCATTGTGGTTTTCTCTTTACCCAAGGAAATATTTAGTAACACATTTTAAAGTTTATGAACACTATAGATCCATTGGTAGTTTAATTCACAGCATCCATAAAGAGATTTATATGATACTGATTTCTTGAAATTTTTGCTATTTTGTTATCTAGTATGTGGTTGATTTTGTAAATGTTTAAAGTATAATTTTTAAAAAATGCTTATCTCCTACTTGTTTCTCTCTATTACCTCAGGATTGCTCATTTTATTTTCAAATATTCTGTATACCTACCTTTTAAAAAATTTGCTTGCTGTCTGCCCATTTCTGATAGAAGTGTACTGAAATCTCCCACGGATAGGTATGGATTAGTCAAATCCTTCTAACTGTAAGATTTTTTTGGTATACTGAGGCTATGTGGTTAGCTGTTTAGAGTTCATGATTGTTGTATCAGCTTGATGTTTTTTGTTTACAGTTTGTCTCTTTTCCATGTTAGTAATTTTCCCTTAAATTCTATTTTGTCTGATATATTTGCTTTAGTTTGGTTATACCAGTTTGTTTTGATTACAGTTTGGCTAATTTTCCTCATGTATCTTTTTCTTCTTTTATTTTCAACCCTTTAGTGTGATTTTACCTTATGCATGTAGATAGGAACATACGAGGCATACAGATAGAGTGTATTTAAAATTCAATGTGATTATCTATGTATTTATTAGTCCAACTATTTAAAATTATTATGATTATTAATCTATTCATTCTTATTTCTGAGATAGCCCTGTTTATTTGTTTATTTGTTTTAAATCTATAAATTTTATTAGTAATTTTTTACTACTCATTAACTTTAACGTTTAAATTTTATTATTTCATGCTAAAGAATTCTGAGGTAGATTTTAAACACCATTATACAACAGGGGGGCTCAGCCTGGGTTCCTTGAAAAGTAAGCTGGTCTAGGACCAGAGCCTTCCCTGTCTCATGAGAGGGCAGGGCTTCCCTTGAACTCACTTTCAGTGGGCCAGTGGACCCCTGGCAGAAACTGCAGGCACAGAAAAATTCCAGAGGCCCCAGGATCTCTAGGTAAATGGCAGCTGGCCTTTGCATAGCACCATGGTAAATTACCGGTATTCACACTCTGCTCTGCCTGATGCCAAGCTTCTTTTTTATTCCTGTCACTGACAAGGCCACATTCACACTCATCTTATAAATAGTAAGATTATTAGGGTGTAAGGCCCATCTTGTGATGCCTACACATGGCATGTTCAGTAGAACACCCTTGTCCCACTCAATCCTTGAGATCAATGGAATGATCAGGGAACTGTGCTTTCTTTTCCCTGCCTCCTTAGCTTAAATTTTCCAGCTCTATTTCTTAACTTGTTCTGTGTGAAACCTCTTAAAATCATCTTGAGCCTGGTTGCTCAATAGGTAGTGACCACTAAAGGATCTGCCTTGCAAGACAGAAACCATGACATACAACCAAAAAAACTTATATGTGTCTCTCAAAAAACAGAAACCTCTTCTACATTGTATATGTAATATTAGCAAACCTCAGGAAATTAAGGTTTTAATATTATCTAATACCTAATCTATATTAAAATTCCCCCAATTTTTTTTTTCAAAATATTATTTTGAATTAGGATTTAAACCAAGGGCACACATCTAATTGCTAGGCTACACATCTTATAATCTAGAGTAGGCTCTTTATTTATTACACTTAATTGCAGAAAAAAGTTGTCCTTTATAGGTCATTTTATATGGGTTTGAGTGCTTACTTGTGATAATTTGACTTATTCCTCTAATCCCTGTAGGTTCTGTTAACTGGAAGTTATATCTAAAGACTTGATAAAGTTTAAATGTTTTTAGCAAGATTGCGCCATAGGTGATGTATACTTCTGTATGAGATCAAAAGACACGTAATATCTGTTTTGCTTTATTCTTCACCCTTAGTGACCTAAATTTGATTATTGGATTAGGTGATAGCTTCATTCCTCTGTTGCCAATACCAATTTGTTTTAATTGAAACAAGAAGTAATTGTTTATGAAGTAACTTTGCTACTATGTCCAGTTACTGTCAGTAGTTTTTGTAACATCTGATAATTTTATCCTGAAACAATAATTTCTTTAAGTATTACACTATGAGGCTTTTAGAATTTTCATTTTTTTCTACACTTGCCACCATTCTATTATAACATAGTGTTTTCCCAGCTTTTATTAAGAGCTGTGTTATTACTCTGAAATATAGTTCATACTAGTACTGTAGGAAAATGCTTATTTTTTTCCTTTAAATAACTAAATGATTTTCACAGTAAATAATTTATTTCACAGAAGTACGAAATGGTGATAAATATTTTCTTTGACTTTTTCTTATCACTATGGATTCAGACGTTCAGAGATGTAGTGTGTTTCAGTCAATTATCATCATTTTGGTGAATGGGAAGCCCCATTAGACTAACTTCTGGGTTCTTGACATGACTTTTAATTTTTGTAAGCTGTCTTGCTTTCTGGAACAGATTTCTCAATATCATCTTAGACTTCCCTTTTTGCAAACTCAGCATCAGTCTTCTCTCCAAAGATCTACGGATAATGGGATGGACCTGTACTAAACTTTAGGCCCTAGATATGTGCCATTTTCCTGAGAATACATTACTTCTACATCAGTTTCTTGCCAGAGTTAGAAAATATATGAACATACGTATTTAAAATTTTGAGTTAAAATCAATATCTCTAATTCAGTTTTAGCATTCAGAGTTTAATTTCTATGATTTTTCTAATTGCTTCTCTTCACTCTGAAAGTCTTGATTGCTGTTAACTTTAATGTAATTACTCATTTGATTTATGCTACAATTTTAAAAGTTTCAAAATAATAGCATTGATAATTACTACGAATGAAAGATGTACCATCAAAGTGTTTTGATAGAAAGTCATTTAAAATCTTTTCCCTTTGTAGTTTATCATGTATTTATATGCATGTATGTGTATATATGTGACTATTACAGGAATTCACACATATATACATAGTAATTTTTAAAATATTTTTTTGTTATTCACAATTTCTGTCTTCCTATTCATGACTATCTCTTTTACACTCTCCATTTACTGATTAGTACCCCCTGCTTCTTATTAGTTTTAAGTTTTATCTTTTCTGTAAACTCAAAACAACTGGTAATTAACATTTTGAATCATTAGTTAAGTAGACTTAGCAACCTGTTTGAATTAAGTTTTGTACTTGTGCGATTCATGCCTTCCCATGAATTGACTTTGGAAAAAAAATACTGAAGTACTTTCTTTAGTATTTTTATAAGAATGGATATGTGAAACATAAATTCTTTGAATATCCAAAGATGCCTTTAATTTGTCCTAATTCTTAGATGTTAGCTTAGTTGGGTATGAAATTCTAGGCATAGCTATTTTTCCTTAAAGCTTTAAAGGTATTATTCATTGTCTACTGACAATCAGTTGTTGATAAAACTTTCATTGTTATTCCTTGATGGAAGGTATGCATTCTCTTTAGTCTTAATATTTTTCATATATATATATATATATATATATTATATATATATATATATATATATATATTTGGTTTGGGACCTGAGATACAATTTCAGCCTGAAAACTCATGTCTTCCCTCTCTTTTTAAAATATATTAGCTGTTATCTCAAACTACAATGATTCATCACCATTTTCTCTTTTTTCTTCTTCTAGCATTCATTTTAGACATTCACTGGGATCTTTCAACTTATTCTTTTGCAGTCTAGCAAGTCTATGGCTTGGTCCCCACTCATCACATTATGTTTTTATTTAGTTTCAGGTATTCTGTGGTTTTTTCTTGTCGTTGGGTCTAGTTTGCCTCTTAGAGGTGTGTGTGTGTATATATATATATATATATATATATATATATATATATATATATATATATAATAATTTTATATGTGTATATATATATATTTTATATGTAAATATAAATAAATTTTATATATATATAAATTTTAGGCAAAGCAACGCTTGGTTAACCTCACAGATTGCAAGGACCTTATCAGCTTACAATTCCTTATTTTTTATTATTTTTTATGCCTACAATACCTGGT
The DNA here is from genome assembly GCA_003508835.1 of Eonycteris spelaea. Taxonomy (NCBI): domain Eukaryota; kingdom Metazoa; phylum Chordata; class Mammalia; order Chiroptera; family Pteropodidae; genus Eonycteris; species Eonycteris spelaea. The sequence continues at coordinate 8,347,876 of PUFA01000050.1, read as the reverse complement.
CTTCCTAGGTGGTCTCCCATCCAAGTTCTAACCAGGACCACCTTGCTTAGGTTCCGAGATCAGATGGGATCAGGTTTGTTCAGGATAGCATAGTCATAGACTCTTTCTTTTATATTTTATCTTTTTTTTTTTCTGTGTGCTATAAGTAGAGGGGATGTCAAATCCTGACTATTCTGCTATCTCGTTGATGGAAGTCACTAATGATATTTTTTAAATGAAAGAAGTGGAAAAAAATTCAATTTCTCCTATATTAGGAAATGAATACTATGCATTATTAATAGGATATTATATGATAAACCAAAGTCATCTTTATCATATGGGGCATTTATACTTTTGATCTTTACTGAAATATTAGATATAAATTTAGTGAGTTCTTGTATTCTTATGGATCTATGTAATTTCATACATACAAATAAACTGTGTATTTTTAATTTATCTTTTAAAAATAAGAAGATATTGTTTGAAGACTCTGTCTTTACTATATCATGAGTATTAAATATAATATGTTCAAGAATTCTACATTAAGGACTGCCTATATTTCTGTAAACTTGTACTTGAATTTAATAAGTAAAAAAGTAAGGCTACTTATTAAAAGGTAAAAAGAGATATCCAAATTCTATTTCATATCTCTAGCTAACAACTATAATATATATTTTAAGTTCTAAGTAACATTTTCTCATTTTAGTAAAAATTATTTTAAATTGGATAAGTGAACATAGTAAGGAAGAAAAGAACATCCTTCTCTGTAACTGCATTCATTTACTATTTTTTAAAAATAAATCACTTGCTTAGGCCATATTTCTTAGTTTAATTATATTAATTCTATTTGGTAACATTGATAATGCAATTTTTGAAAAATAGTATCTGCCAGATGATTAAAATGAAAATATTATATATGAGATTCAAGCTCTTTTCATGGAGGATAGAAATGCCCTGTTCTTTTTGATTTACCTAGTACCTGGCATATAGTAACTGGTTAGTAAATATTGAATTGCAAATACTATTTCCAAGGAAATAAATGACTTTATTAAGTCTTGACTACTTTTATAAATTAAGATGTAATCTTTTGAATTTTTAAAGCTCTGCCCTTAAAATTTAACACAAATATTATTGGCAAATTGCTAATTACTGGAAATTTTTTTAAAACTAAGATTTAGTTCTATTGGTTGCTACTTCAATTACCTTTCCATTGCCCCAGAATTGAATAGTTATTTTTATACATAAAAATTGGCTGCTTTAAAAAATAATTTTAAAGTGTAAAATAAAGCTGTTTTATTCTCCTACTGTGTACACAGTGTTTTTTAACTAAACCAGTGTGTATTCTCTAAAAAATTATCATCCTTTGACCTGAATATATATAAACTTTATTCTGGCCTTGTCCTGCAGTGGTACATTTTAAAAAGATGTAAAATAAACAAACAAAAAATTTGTCTTACCTGCTTTGAAGTAAGAAAACAAAATCAATATTAAATAAAATAAAATTAAAAGGAGCTTAAACAACATTTTTATCTCATGCTGTTTTTCGGAAAAATAAGCCCAAATGTATATAGTAACCTTGTGTCTTGGCAGTAAGTCTGTAGACATTATCAGATCAATCTAAATTGAGTTAGTGTATATGTGGTAGGCAGAAACTGGTGGAAATTAGTTTATCTTCCCCAGACTCTTTCTGTTTTCTTTGTACAAAATAGGATAAACTCATTTTTAGACCTGATTAGGTTTCTTTGTTGCTTTTCCCCCTTTCCCTAAAAGGGCAAGGAGAGTCTATACTTCGTTAGATCCTCACCAACTATTAGAACAGGAAATCATTAAAAAGCCCTGGGCACATAGATGACATCTGTAGATACTACTAGAAAGATGTTGAATGCAAAAGATGAAACAATTCCAAGTAGGGAATATGAACAATTATCTGTAATGCTTTTTAGTTTCATTGGCTGTAAACAACATATTGAAGCTATAGGTATTATTCTCATGATAGCTGTGTGTGTGAGCAACCTAACCTGCAGGTGTTCCTCTTCATTATCAGCATCTACAGAAAATGCATTGCAATCTCAGATGAATAAACACGCTGTTCCCTGGCTAATCTTAGTGGACACTTGAGGAGCTTGTTTGTTTTAAATACCCATTGTTTCTTTTATTTAAATGTGGATCTCTTTTTCCTTCAGTGGATCCATTTATCCATGGGGCTCCTCATTTGTAAGCTTAAATTGTATTCAGACTATTTGAATCAAAAATGCTTGACTTATATAATGCTTTCTGAAATAATTTTACTAATCTCCAAATTGTCTATTTGAATAAAACAGACTTATTAATTACAAAGAAATATTTTGGAAAGGACTTTTATTTAATCAACTTGTATGCTGAGAATTAAATATTGTATAACATATTTGCATGTATCAAGGGTTTCCTACTTATCTGAACTCTTAAAAGTTGCTAATATGTGAGGATATTATCTCATTCTATCTTGAGGAATTTGAGAGAAAAACAGTATTGGTTTATATAGCTATTTTAGAAGAAATATCATATGTATTCTGTTCCCTATTCTATCCAGGATGAAAAGCAACTTATCTTCCTAGAAAATAGTGCTTATTTAGTAACTCTGCCTTCTGTATCATTTTTGGTGAAAATACTGTGATCAGGTAAGCTCTTAGTAATATGGCTATCTGGTGTATTAAAAAGGTTAGCAACAGACTCTGGAATAAAGAGGACTATATAGGATGGCCTTTTAAGAACATTATCACTTATAATTTGATGTGGCTTTAAATGGGGCTTTGTACATAATATATTGTAATGAGACAATCTCTGATTTATTGTGCCTTCCAAAATCTACAAATGTTCAGAGCCTGGCTTCTCTTTAAGCTGTAAATGGTGGCACCCAAAGACTCAGACTGCCCTTTTGTTTCATACACCTTCAAGAAAAAAAAAAAAAAAGCCAATTTGTCAATTTATTTCTTAATAAAAACAGTCTTCCAAGATTTCATATTTTCCTAGATCATTTAGACAAATGTTGCTCTACATCAAAATATAATTAAATGATACATTATCAGTTTAAACTGAATTTTTGATGTATTGTTTTGGAATAATTGTGATTTATGGTGCTGCTTACTGCTTTTATAATTGTTAAGTGTTCTGTAGCTCACTGAATGTTTTTAACTTTGTTCTAGTGCCCGAAGGCAAAAATTGCAATGGGTATAATTTTATAAATCAAATTCATTAATAAATAATTTTTTCATTATGACTCTGGAATAAAGAGGACTATATAGGATGGCCTTTTAAGAACATTATTACTTATAATTTGATGTGGCTTTAAATGGGGCTTTGTACATAATATATTGTAATGAGACAATCTCTTCTAACTCAGTAGGTATTTTACACTGAATTTCATGGTGCAGAAATGTTCCAGAGCTTCAAGAAAGTCAGACAATTAATTTTATGTTATGTTATTTTTTCTTTTCATTAAATTTAGAAGTTCTGTACTAGTAAACTATGGTTATATATTTGTAAATTTTTTTTCTCAATGATTGTAATGGAAAGATGAATTTTCAATTAAAATGACTGAACCCTTCTAGATTAAGAAACTTTAAATTTTATATTCAGAAAGTTCAGGTTAGCGCAATAACATTTTAATATGCCTCAAAAAAAAGGAAAGAAAAATTTCAAAACATACATCAAGAGACATTGATATGCCTATGGGAGTTTAAAGTTTAACCTATCTCCAGGAAAATGAGAAAATTTATCTTTTTTTTTAGATTGCAAAATTATTTCTATATTTATTATTTCTTTCTAAGAAATAAATAAATAGATTTCTGGATATATAATTTTTCTGACATGATGGAATAAATACTCAAGACACTATCCAAAAGTACCATATTATTTAACCTCTATATTTAAACTTGTTTCATAAGCACATACATTTGCTTTGTATTGTGTCATTCAAACTACAAATCAAATTTTAACCATGATTGAAATCCTCATGCGTAAAAAAAATAAAAATTAATATTCACCTATAGTAAATATAAAATATCCATGCCAACAACAATGAACAGCAGCTTGTAATTATTTTAAAGCTATGAAGTTATGATGTAAAAGTATTTATTACATGAAAAATTTCAATATATATATAGTTGACAGTGAACATCAAAAAAATTTTTTAAAGTGTCTTGTGTTTTATGCAATAACTTTTTAAACCAGTTTTACATAATTTCATGACATCAGTTCTGGTTGTAATTGCCTTGTAAAGTTTTAAAAAGAGGAATGAGGACACTAAAATCTAAAAATGTGGCCTTCAAATTAGACAAATAGCTTAAATGACCTGAGCTGTAGAATAACCTGACATGCAGCGTAGAGGGAACTTGTCTGGTTAAGTGAGACCTTAGTAGTTAAGTCTTGTAATTTATAACTAGATTTATGCAACTAACAAAGAAAACGAAGTCAGTCAATCAAAAGCATTGGTTTCCGATGCATTAAACAACCCCAGTTAACCTGGCTGTTGGGAACTCAAGATCATCTGAGACTATTGTCTCATAAATTATATCTTGTTATGTCAGTTACCTTTTTTACATGTTTAGGACCATAGCTAGGAAACAGATTGGATTCCATATCACTTTTAGTTCAATAATTATTAAAATCAAATTCAATAGTGGTAGTTTATGACTTCTCAAGTATGTTCCACAGATTTCTTGTCCTCTAGGTGATCTTAGTTCAAATGGGACTGGGAAGTGCTACATACTGTATTCTCTCTATGGGGTCTCACAATATCTAAAATTAAAAATTCTGAGAGATATTATATAAAAAATTTTGTTTAAGCTAGTGTTTTCCAAATTTGTTTGACCAGAAGACCCTTTTCACAACTGCCATCTGCTAATAGTCAACAAAAGACATTATGAGAAATACTAGAAATAGCAATATTATTACATCTCATTAATAGCAACAAAATAAACCTTAAATCTAGCCTACCAGTTGCATGTGGTTTAATTAGTTACCAAGGTTTGTTTTGTTTTGTTTTGTTTTGTTTTGTTTTGTTTTGTTTTGTTTTGTTTTAATCTAGATTTAGTTGGCAGGTGAGTCGGAAGAAAGGAGAAAAGTATTGTTACTTACGAGAAGTGTCTGAAATGCTCGCACTTGAAAGGGCCTAAGAGCCTGGGAATTGACTTCCTCTGAGGCCTTGAGAAAATTGCAGTGCTTTTTTTTGATGTCATTTTGCTTGTTTATCAGTTAAGGATGTCAAGCAACCTCCCTTGAGTTCTGAAATTTTATATCTCAAGACTGAGTTTCTGTTTCTTTTTTTTTTTTTAATTTCTTTTTTTATTTTTAAGAACCATGGTCTAGAACAGGAGTCCCCAACCTCCAGGTGATGGACTTGTACTGGTCCATGGCCTCTTAGAAACCGGGCAATACAGCAGGAGGTGGGTGGCGGGTGAGGGGGTGAAGTTTCATCTGTATCTGCAGCCGCTCCCCAGTGCTAGCATCACTGCCTCAGCTCCACCTCGATCATCAGGCATTAGATTGTCATAGGAACACCGATCCCTGGTGCCAAAAAAGTTGGGACTTCTGATCTGGAAATAAAAAGTGGTTAACAATTTTGTCAGTACCATCTTGCATCTCAGTATTTTGGTGTTTGGTTTGATGTATGGCAGGCTTGACTTTAGATGCAGCCAATGGAGTTCCATTTACCATTCTCTAGTTCCATGAGTTATCACTCTTAGAGAAACTGAGAATGAGGAGTCATTCCCTCCACCCCCTAAATCTTGTTCTTAATGAAAACTTAAATGATTTCCAAATAAATTGAAACCAGCTCAAAAATCTTTTTGAGAATGACTGAGAAAGGTGACTGAGAGAAAATAGAGAAGCTTGAAGTAAATATACACTTGGGGATTTGTTATAGAAAACAGGAACATTAAGGAATAACACTAGTTTAAAAGAGCTTGCTCTGTTGAATACCTACATTGTTACTAACCACCTTAACAGCTCCTTATTTTCTTATTTAAACAATAAAAGACAGTTGGCCATAGAAATTTTAGTGGGGGTGAAGTACATAAAGGATCAGAACACATAATAACTTGGTCTAGTATCTTAATAGAAAATGAGTATTAGCATTTGTCAGAAATTAAGCTCACCTAATCATTAAAATTGTACTCTCTAATTTTTTACTTAACAATTAGAAATTACTTCATTGAGATTTTAATCCCAGAGAATTAGTTAATATGTGTATAACATCCTGGCTTTCTATAAAAGGCATTTTATATATTTAAGAGTGAAGTATAGTTTATTTAGGAAAAGGTGTTTTTTCTGTGGTTAAATGTTTAACCTGCTCTAATTAGGAGCCATGAGGATTTTAGTTAATAAGTTAAGGCATTTTAAACTCCACCTAGATGTTTTTAATTTACCTTTGCTTTTTTTATTCAATGTGACAGAACAATTTTGTATTTTAAATCACTCAGTGGCTATTGCTGCATCATTCTCCATAATTTCTTTTAATTGTACAGTTTGCCTTTTATGTTTTCAGGTGAAAGTATTCTTTTTCTAAAAATGGGCCAAGGATTTGCTATTTTAGTAATTTCCCTTTTTCCTCCATCCACTGAATATTACTCAATCCCTTATGTTTCACTAAAGTACTCTGCTAAAGTAGAAATTCAAAGTAAATGGGACTTCATGAATTTAAAATTGTATTTTGTTTAATTCACATTTCTTTTTTTAATCCATGGAGTAGTGTAGTGATTGGAAAACATGTTTATAGTCTTTGACACCCTTTCCATGAAGAGCAGGGGCCTGTGCCCCTCTCTGTGAATCTGTAGTTTACTGTTGGTTAATATTAGTTACTCACTTGTAACTAATAGCATGCAACAGACATTGTGTGACTTCTGGGTCATAAAAGACCACACGGCTCCCACCTAATTCCCTTGGGAAACTCATTCTAGAGTAAGCCAGCTGCCAGTGAGAAGTTCTATCACTCTGTGTCCATCTAGCTGGAATGGCCATGTCTAAGCAAGCTGGTTGGCAGCCATGGCTCAGCTTCCTGCTCAGAGCGCCTTGCTCACATCAACTGCCAGCCAAGTGAGTGTGCCATCTTGGGTGCCCAGACCTGTGCAGCCTTGACTACAGCCCTAGCCTCTATCTGACTGCGTCCTCATAAGAGATCCCAAGTGAGGGCTGTCCAGCTTAGCCCTACGGAATTCCTGACCCCAATTCTGGGAAATATAAATAAGTAAACAAATGTACATATTGTTATATACCATTTGGTTTGAGGGTAAATTTTGTGCAGTAATAGTAACTGGGACAAGTAGGTTCATAAATTACATTGATCTGTTCTTACATGATATATTCTAAAAGACAATCATGATTTTTAAAATTTATTTCGCCACAAAGAACTTTAGAAAGTAGTAACATATTCTTCTAATTATACATAGATCATCAGTATGCGTTGAAATGTAAATCATAAATTCATACTTCAAAACAAAAAAAACATTTAATAGAATTATTCTAAAGTAAAAATTAATAGCCTATAGATTTTAATTTTTATTGAACTATAAAATCAGAGGCTATTGCCTTAGCTGGTATTCTGGTGTTCTAAGAGATTTCCTATGCTGATATCTTACTACAGCCGTTTGCCAATAAGCTCAACTTGCTGTGCTGTGGTAGAGACTAGAACTCTTCAGACCATCACCTAGAGCCTTTTAGTTATTTTATGTACATTTTCTAGTATTCACATTATAGAATTAATATATGCACATGCTTAACAGTTGATACAGAAAACAAAGAATAGAATGAATGTTGGCCTCCCTCCCTCCTAGTCAAGTCCTAAATCCAAAGGCAAACATTGCTTACATTCGGTTTTACTTTTTTTTTAAATTTGGTGGCTATTATATAACTTTAAATTAATTGTTATTCCCCTTTCTTGATTTGTCAACACTGTATGATACCTGCCCTTGACCACCTGCTATGACGGATGAAGGATTTCATACACTTACATTCCCTCCCTCCTCTCACTCACCATCTCTACTTAATCTGATTGTTATATATATTTTTAGGTAAATGTTATCTATTGGCTAATGGTTGCCTTTATGGCTTTAAATAATATACTTAAACATCTATTTCTTGATTTACCTATCGTAGGCAATATTTCTTAAACTTTGCTTCAAAAAAAGAGAAGAATTAGAACCCTTTATCCTTATTTAAGTTTTTCTTGATTCATTACTAATCTCGTTTGTGTGAGTCCATTATTTTTATCTAGAAACTCTTTATTCTACTGGATATTTGGATTATTTCCACTTAAAGACTATCGTTAACAATACTGCTATAACCATTCTTCTACTTGCCTTTTGGCGCACTGATGTACACATTTCATTGAGTCTGTACACTAGGAGTTAAAGGCTGTGTGCACGTTACCAGTTTTTCAAATGACTGTTCTAACTTACACCGACACCTGCGGTGTAACGAGTAGGAGTTCTTGAGCCTTGCAACAGGAGATATTGTTTGGCTTTTTCATTTTAGCCATTCTGGTGGGTGTGTAGTGGTATCAAATTTGGGTTTAATTTATATTTCCTTGATGGTTAATGAGATTAAGCACCTTTTGTTATACTTATTGGCCATATTTTCATCTTTTTCTGCAAAGTACTTTTCTGGGTCTCTTGCCCACACTTCTATTGAATTCCTTCCATGTCCTCTCTTTCGTTGTTTGCAGGTATTTTTTATATATTTTCTATAAGAACCCTTTATCGAAAACATGTATTGCAGATATCTGTCTGTGGCTTGCTTTTTTCACTGTCTGTGTGTTGTCTTTTGATGAATAGTTATTTTTAATGTGGTTCAGTTTATCAATTTTTTACTTTATGGATAGTGCCTTTGTGTCCTGTTTATAATGTCTTTCCCTATCCCACAATCATGAACATTCTTTTTTTATTGTTTTTTGAGAAGCATTAGTATTGATGCCCTTCATTTCTAAGTCTGTAATCTACCTGAAATTTATTTTTTTCTGTGGTATAAACCAGAGGTCAGTTTCATTTTTTTCACATATTTATTCACCCTTAACCTAGCATCATTTATCTTTAAAGAAAAAAATATAATTTTACTTACTCCTTCCCATTTTTTATGCCTTTATACCCTTTTCTTACCTGACTGCACAAGATATAATATTAAATAGGAGTGGTGAGAACAGATATTCATACCGTCTTCCCAATCTTAGGTAGAAAGCATTCAGTCTTTTGCCATTAAATATGATGTTACATCTAAGTTTTTCATAGATTCCTCGTTAGGTTGTGGAAGGTTCCTTCTATTCCTAATGTTCTAAGAGTTTCTAAATCATAAAACTTTTTTTTTTATATCTCTCTCTTTTGTTCTGTTCACATGTACATGGTGAATTACATTGATGGATTTTTGAATGTGAAATCAAGCTTGTGTTCCCAGATAACCTCATTTTATCAAGATACATCATTATTTGTATATATTGTTGGATATAATTTGCTATTATTATTAAAGATTGTTGCATCTTTGTTTAAGAGGAATATCCATCTCTGGTTGTTTTTGTTTGTTTGTTTGTTTGTTATGTTTGTTTTTTGTTTTTTATGTAAAGTCTTTGTATGTTGGGTTTTAGAATAATGCTGGTGTCATAAATTGAGTTAGGAAGTATTCCCTGCTTCTCTATTTCTAAAAGAGTTTTTATAGGATTAGTATTTCTTTCTAAAATGCTTGTGATGTAGTCACTTGGGCCTGTGGTTATCTTTCTGGGAAAGTTTATAATTATAGATTGAAATTCTTTATATAATATAGAGCCCTTTAAGTTTCATTTTTCTTACTGAGTCAGTATTGGTAATTTGTGCCATTCCAGGAATTTATCAATTTCATTGAAGTAGACAGATATATTGCTTTAAGTAATATCGTTCTTTTATTTTTTTAACCGTCTATGGAATCTGTAGTGGTATTCCCTTTTTCATTCTTGACAATAGTAATTTGTGTCTTCTCATTAATTTTTCTAGATTATTTTGGCTAGAGATTTTTTATTCATCTTTTTAAAGATCTGCTTTTGATTAATTGATTTTTCTCTATTATATGTCAATTTTCTGTTTCATTGGCTTTCATCCTTATACTTTCTTCTTCTATGCTCTTCTTTAGCTTTTAAAAGTGGAAGCTGAGATAATTTATTTTAGAAGAGATTACTATAAAGAACTTAAGGGTAATAATTTGAAACCTTGCTTAAATGGATAATATATTACTAAAGTTCTTTCGAGAAAAATTAAAACCCCAGATTAGACATATAATTATAAATGATTAGGAATCCTCTCCCCAATTCTCAAAGGGCAGATAATATCCATTGCATAAAAATGATTCCCAAGGATAGAAAAAAAGAAATAAATGAACTCTCCAACTTATTCTGATAGTATATCCTTAGTATATTCTTAATACCAAAACTCGGTAAGAATGGGATACAAATGGCAAATTATAGGCTGATTTCACTCATGAAAATCAATACCATGATAAAGAAAAGTGCAACTATGGTTTTAAAAACCTCGACAGGTTCATCACTACACCCTCTTTTTTGTTCTTAATATTGTCTATTCGAGCCTCCTCTCTCTTGTTCAGTCTTACCATTGGCTTTTCTGTTTTATTTTTATTTAATTATTTTCTTTTAATTCCATAATAGAATTTTTTTTTTACTTAGTCTATTGTGTATATAACATAGTGATGTGTTTTTTTCTTTCAATGTAGTAATGTTTTATGTCTCATAAAAAGTTATAATTGGTTTTTATTTTTTAATCTAGAATCTGTTTATAATTCTTTTATTTAAAAAATGAGAAATTTTTAAAACTCTTTCTAAAATAATATTACCTTTATTCAAGCAAAATACTTTAACCACAAATTAAGTAAATTTATTTGTATAAAAAAGTATTTTAATAAAAATAAATTGTTGCCGCTAAAGGATTCCATAGTATATTGTAAATTATCCATGACATGATTATTTTTGCTTTAAATAACTAGTGTCTAAATTTCTCATTCATTTCTTCTACTTGACATTCACATATTTTAAATGATAATTATTAGTCTTTTCACCTTCTTTGACCTTTGTGTTAAGTTAAACTTTAAGTTAAGCATCACTTAAATATTTTAGATATTTTCTATCAAATTATTGACCCTAAAACCTTTAATGCTATTTCGATATTTAGTATATGTTTACATTTTACACTTGAATTATGTCTGAAAGCGTTTCATTTTTTTACGTTCATACTAGGAATTAAATATAAAAATATATCTTTCCATTATTTTCTCATATTTATAAACAACTGGGTTGAATTAATAGAGATTATTATCAGACGTTCTTATATATTATGTAAGATGATATATTCCAAAGTAAGTGGTAAATGTGGACAGAATTGTTTACTTCAGAAAAGAATGTGGAGTGCTGAGAAACAATGAAGGCTCAAGTTTAATACCTTGTACAACTTGTGGTGATGCTATTGTTAAAACAGAACATATTGCTTTATTGGCCATAAAGCTTTATTTGTGACTGTAGGTTACTATCACTCAGTATAGATTCTGGCCCCTCAAGTGAAAAGTGCTGGTCTAATTAATTATGGCATTTCTAACCTAAATTGATTTGCTATTTTAGTAAAGACTTCAACTAAACCTACTGGTTTGGTTCCCCCAGGTGATAGTAAATATTACAAAAATAATGCACTGTACAAGACAAATATTGAAGTACAGCTTTTTGGAAAGCCAAATAGTGCAGACATATTTACATGACAGGAGCATTTTAAGTGGGCTCTCTTGTGGCCTCTTTACTTTCCAGGAAGATGCACATAGAATATGAGAGAGAGAATAAACACATGTTTTATGTGGGAGCAATCACAGGAGCCTCGCTTTCTATTTCCTCAGAGACCAAGACATCCATTTTGCACCTAGTTCTGCATGGTTTGAGTTGCCTCTATATCAGTTTTGTTCCAGTTTTGAAAACTTTAGTTACTATGACTATATTTCAATTATTAAATATCTTTATCACATTTTTAAAGTAATTGATGTCTTGCTATTTAAAACATTTTACTACAATGGAGGGGATCTTTGGAGTCGCTCCTGATGTATGGAGAGAGAAACTAGTCTTCAACTAAAATAGGGTCTGCTGCATTTAGAGAGAAGGGGAGGTTTAGAAGCAGCCCATCTCTCCACCACCAGGGTACAAGACCCTGGATGAATAAGCCCACACGTGTTGGTAGAATTTGTCTGCATATCCAGCCCCTAGAAAGATGAAGGGATGAATTAAATTGTGCAGTTTGGAAAATATAGTAATTCAAAACCAGATGCTGAGACCAGTAAGCCATCCCTTCTGGCACATTGTAAAGCATGAAGTTGTATATAAATAATAGATAATTGAAATTTCGATTTTAGATATGGCCATTTTTAGCAGCCCTCCTCTAGCGTTCATTGCTTTGAGTCTTAAAGTGTATTTAACAGTTCATACTAATGCAATTCCTGTCAAAATTAATTAAGCTTTTTTATTTTTTCTTTTTCTCATGTCTTTTTTTTTTTTTAAACTCTTCTTTGGTGAAGAGAGTATTAATAATAAACACAAAGGAAAACTGTCTGAACTTAAAAGTGCATCCAAACTGAAGATGAAAAATATTCTGTTGATTGAGAAATAAAGTTTTGTGCTCTTCTTTGGTTCCTTTTAAGTTTCAGTTTAAGAAACACACACACATACACACACACACTACTCCATTGATTACAACTGTCTTTTTTGTCAAATAATGTACTTTCATAGCTTCTTCACTTCTTTTTTTATGCTAATCAATTTACAATGGTTTTTAGGCCACAGTGGGGCATGGGTCTTGGCTTTTTATAATCTGGAAGCCCCTTAACTAGTTTTTTTTAAAAAAATCATCACCATGCCATTCAATCAGTAAATTTTCTCTTTTTTTTATTGCTGTTTTCAGTATTATGGACAAAAAATGGTCATATTTATCAGATGCTCTACACATCATAAAACATGTTTTTGTAATGAAATTATTTGAGTAATGAAAAGAGGTAAGGTTAAGAAATTTGTTTTGAAATGGTAGTGCTTTATCCAAAAAGTAGGTAGAGAAAAAGTAAGAATTTATGAAAGGCGGTGGTTTGAATGGGCATCAATATGGAAAGCGGGGGTTTAAATAGCTAGCGATCACAATAGCTCCACAATAGCTATTCAAGATAGGAACTGACAAAATGGGTATAGTATCATTCCACATGGGTATTGTGTTAACTAGAAGCTGTATCTAAGAAATCCTGAAAGCTTGGCTTCAAATGTGACAGTGGATTTATAGAGGATAGTAGGGTTAGGCCAACTGTTCTAGTCTAGAGCAAATATATATTAAAAGCTATTTTTATGTAGAGGTATCCAGATGAGTATGATTCTAAGAAACAGTCAAGAAAATGGCATTAGGCTTTCTAGATTTTGCTACTGCAAACTGAAGGGCTGACAAGTTTTCACATTGGAATTCTAACTCAGGCACTCACCTGTCTTTCCAATGAAGGGGTTCAGAACAGGCCTTCCCCAAGATGTACCACTTCGGCACATAAACTATTTTGAACTGAGGGAAGTCGAAACTCTGTGGGCTCATGATAAACTTTTGCCTCTCCCTTAAATTAGGGGCCTTGCTCATAATGAGCTATTACCAGAAATTACTTTTTGTGACTCTTCCATAAGGCTCAGCAAACTTCGACAAACTTCCACTCTTCTTATCGCCCAGAGAATGACCTTCTTCCACTCTGCAGCCCAAAGGTGCATTAGATCATCCTTAGCTTAGAATGTCAAAAATATCTCTCATTTTCCTTTTCTGTCTGTGAACCTCTCATTTATGTGGAGTCCCTGACTTTTTCATAGATGTGGGGTTCCCATAGGTATGACATAATTAAATTTGCTTATTTTCTCTTGTTAATCTGTTCGTGTCAATTTGATTGTTGAACCAGCTGGAAGAACCTAGAAACTTAAAGGAAAGTTTCTTCCTCCTCAACACCAGTAACAGACCACACACTGAGAAGTTGTCATCAGCCACCCTAATGGAACCTGAGGGTAATAATAAAAACATACTGGGTGATGTATTTGACAATTGTACAGTCAATTCTTTTAGAAGGAAAGATTAAAATTTGGCAGTTTGAGCTTAAGGAAGGAAGTCAATTAAGATAAGACAAGAAGTCTAGATGCATGAACACATTGAGGATTGAATGATTCAGATGGATGGGAATAAAATAAGTAGATTGGTATATTGCTTTATAAAATAATAAGAATATGATAAGCTAGATATGAGAATGACTGAATTGCTTTGAAAAGTGGAAAAATGATAACCAATTTTGTTTTGTTTCAAGTCATTTAGACCATAACCATAAGAATGCAGAGAAAGAAAACTATGTTAATTAAAAATTGACTATCGGGAGAAATTCAGATCACGTTAATAAAAATGATTACTGACTTTTACTCTTCCCTTCTAATCATTTTAATGTCTTTCTATCTCTTTTCTGCCTGTTGGTGTCAAATTCTATGCGTTGTTGGGGAGAAAAAAATCTTTTCCCTCTACCCCTCTAGATTCAGTGGCTGGGCTCAAGAATTAGATTGATAGAAACATATTAAGGAACAACAGTTTAAGTCTGTACATTCTCATGTGTCCTGGGAGTTCACAACGAAAAATGTGTCTCAAGGAGGTGGCTAAATGATTGAAGCTTATGTACCATCTTAAGCTAAATAAAGGAAAAGGGTTCTGAGGACCTGGGCTTGAGAAACAAGTTACTGGAAGGTAAGGCGAGGAAATGCATGGTAAATAAGGGTTATCTTGTCTTGTGGATAAGACATGTCTTCTGGAGTAGCTAACTTCCAGGTAGGAAGACTTCTTTACAAATGGAAATTTCCTTTACAAAATGGGAAATTTATACTCTATTTTTAGGCAGTTTGGGTGAGGTAAAGAGTTTCCCATGTCTGCTGATACTCAGTTGCCTTTGGCTCAAAATAATTCCGATGTCAAAGTGGCATGCTTTGGAGTGGCGTATTCTGGTTCCCTTATATGAATAACTGCTAACTTCCGAGTGCAAAGTACATAGAATGGTGCAAAACTTATGACCCTTCTTTTTTACAAGCTCTAAATCTTTGTGCCCGGCCATAAAGCCTTGTGCTATCTAGATGAGGACACCTGACACGCCTGACTGGGGAAGGCGAGGTGAGCCAAACAAATTGCATACCCTGGCCCCTTTCACTGTCCATGGCAGCTTTCTGCTGTATACTATCCTTCAAATCATTAGACTTCTTTTTCTGGTGAGATGACAGGTCTCAGCCTGAAAAATCAGTGATTCTCCGTTTACCGGAGCAGAGGATAAGATGAGTCCATTATTCTGTTCATACTCTTTTCCATCCAGAGAATGTCCTAACCCTTAACCTCTCTGCGTGCATATATTTTAAAATTTAAAAATGAGTAAAAAAAGCTTTTTCTTTATTGTCATAGTTGAATTTGATCATTCCATAGAAGGCAACCACAGAAAATTAACCAATATATTAGACTATATAGAATTCTTATTTTTGCTTTCTGTTGCCATTTTTTTTTTTTTCCTGAAGAGCTGTTAAATGCTGTAATTTTAATCTGGTGTGATTGCCTTGTAAGTGAAGATGTCATTTGCTGTGTTTTGTAGAGACACATCACCTGAGTGAGTGCCCTCAGCTACGCTAGAAGTATTTCCCTTGTAATAAGAAGAGAAGAGGGTTTACATCACCACTCAATTTAAAAACCCTTATCTGTCAGGAAGCATGCACTTTCCTGTGCAACCTGGGGAGTTCATTAAAAGTGTGAGGTTGCATCACTGATTAGACATAGCTAAAGGCTGGGGTGATGGTGTAGTGGCAGGAACCTTAACAGAAATTGAATAAAAAAAAGAAAATCTCTTTTTCATTCAGGCCAAGGGAAACTTTGATTCGAAGATTTTTTTTCTTTTTTATTTAGGACTCTGTTTTGCTGTGTCATATAGTATTGAGTAAGTGATCGTTATGAATGTGAAAAATACCTGCTTCGTTTTTTCAAAATCATCATTCTGTTATGCTCATCACTTATTAAAAAGATAATTCAGGGAACATTCAAATATTTACAAGTATTAATAAATCGACATTTTGCTAAATGACTAGAAAGATACAGTTTCTCTTTGGCCTGTTATTTCTGATGCAATTATATATATAAAAAAAAATGTACTGGCCCATATTTCTTTGGAAGGAGTGCAGTCTGGTTCAAAAATCACATAACGGGGCGGGTGGGTTGGCTTTTCCCCGATTCATTCATTCAGTAAATATGACCGTGCACTGAAAAGTAAGCTGATAAAACTCCAGCAGAGACTCTAAGGTGATTTGACATGCCTTACTTTCTTAGAACTTTGTAAGCTGGAAGCCATGTCAATCTTCACAAGCATTTCAGATGACATTTATCAGACAGCTTTTACTGAGTGTAGGTGCTGTGTTCTTGAAGCCTAGTGAAAATGGAGGTGGAAGAGAAATGGCAATGACCTACATGCTATGGGGAAAAGATTGGCCCAGTGATTTCAAGAAGTTCTTTATAAAGCTGGTTTTTAGCTCTTATGTAAAAGGAGTCAGAACTTATAAACAATCTGTCCGTTTCATCCTCTACCAGTTTGCATTGCTTAATTTTTCTGGTCCTATAGAATTAACCCAGGAACTATATTTGTTTGATGGATCTGGATGGGATTCAAAGGTTAATCCAGAGATGGCATTTGGATTAAACCATCACTGTCTAAAAGAATCGTTCTAAAAATGTGAAAACTCTGATTAGAGTATACTTTTGCCACATACTTCTAGTAATTGCCTCAGGTAGGGGTTGAAGGAAGAGATTTAGGCATTAGAAGCTGAAATTTATCAATCCCAGAATTGCCAACAAATGGACTAGTAGTCAAGATCATCAGACCTTTAGTACTCACAGATTTAACATTTGAAATTTCATTTCTACTGCATGTAAGCCAAAGGTCCAGAGCGTGTAATAATTTGTAATTTTGCCACAGCATGATGTGAATCACTCACACTGGGAGGTTCATGTAGAAGCGACTGAGCTTGTCAAGGAGGCTTCAGAAGAGATCACAGCATTTGCTGACATATTTTGAAGGAGTATTTGTCTATACTGCACCTCTCACCTCTCACCTCTCTGGGGTTTCAGGAAAGTTGATGGGCAGTGTGGTCAGTGGGAAAGTCTCCCTACATCCACTCTGGCTTTTTATCTGTAGCAGCCACCACCTGCCCTATTCAGATGTTTTCCTATGTAGCAATTACTAAGGATATGTCTGATATTTATAATCACTTATGTATTGCAAATCTCTTAGGATTCTGTCAAAAATGTGGGCTTGGATTAGCAGCTAGTCAAGAGGTCTTAACCTTGAGATAATACTCAGGATTGAGGAGTTTGGAAAACCTCAAAATTTTATGCAGAATTATGCGTGTGTGTGTGTGCCCATGTCTATCTTTACCATTGCTATCATCAGTTTTGCAAATGAGACTATGATACCTTCCCCCCCCCCAAATTAAGACATTGCTTTAGATGGAGAATGGTTAATTTGTGCCTATTTGCATGTACCTTTTGTTACACATGGAAAGGGATTGAAGTTGGAGAAAGAATAGCAGGGTCATTGAGATACGGCTGGTGCTCAAATGAGTTGAATTCTAGAAGATACAAAGGGGAACAGTGGAGAGGCCAGTCACTACCATCTTCTATCCTGCCTCTTTGCTCCTTCTTCCCCAAAATGAGCTCATTAAGGTAAAGAGAAGGAAGGAGGGGAAGAGGGAGAGAGAAGAAGAGAGAGAAAAGGTATTTATTTATTTCTAAAGCTTAGCATAGTGCCTGGTACAGAAGGGGATCCTCAATAAGTGTGAACTGAATGAATCCTGTTTTGCTCATGGGTTTGCTAACCCGGAGCTAGTGTATCAGTGGTTATGTTTTGATTCTCAAGAACATCTTCTTGATGACTAATGAGGACTTAGCCTAGACCTCCTCCCTTAACTCCCTATATTTTTGGAAAAAAGAAAATACTGAATGAAATCAAGGTATTATAGTACTATGGAGTGGAAGTCAGTAGGACGATTGAGATAAGGCACAGGGGAAGAAAGATAAATAATTAAAAACGTGGGACAGGAGGAAATGCTGAGGACCAGCCTAGAGACTGATAGGTGAAGGCAGTGAGAAGGACCTGCAGGTTCTAAGGGCAGAGACAGGGAATCTCAGCTTAGAAGCGCCTCCAGGATGGGGGTTGGAAGCCTAAAGAAAATGAGCCAGTCCTACCCTAGGGCATTGCTGAGGAAGTTGGCTTTTATTTAAATCAAGGTGGCAGAGGGAATACTTGAAGATATTCTTGTGCTCCTGAAAGTGAAAGAGATTCAGGGCATTCTTGAGAATAGCGAGGAGGAGGGTTTGGAAGCATTTGGAAAGCGATTCCCCCACTGAAGGATAAGGAGGTGCATAAAGAAGGAATAACAGTGGGGGGGAAGTTGACCCAAGTGTTTTTTTTTTTTTTCATTTTTTTCATTTTGACTCATGTTTGGATCTCAAGTGATGGGATATATAGAAGAAGAGAGGAATGTTGAACGAGAGTTTCAAAACAGCTTGGCTGCAATGGTGGGTCCTTGCTCACAGTCCTGCCTCAGGGAAGGTCCCCCATGATCAATAATCTCCAGCCTGAGGTTTAGAATCTGGAGGTTTAAGCATGACAGAGTTTCTTTCCCAGCTGGCAAGAACCTGACAAACTCAAGCTTCCAGTGACTGTGGAACTTACATGTTTTAAAATATTGGTTTAGATACAGTTGATAAATAATGAAAGTCATTTTAAATTACGTTACAATAAATAAAATATAAAAGCATATATAAAGAAATATAACCATCCAGGTACAAATAGGTGCAGTCTCTTTTACTTCAATTATTTTAATCTATAAATAAAGATTAGCTTTCAATTCTACTTTACATTCTCTTGCCACAGATGCCTCTGGCCATGGTTTCAGCTAGCTTGCAGCTTTGAATGCAAACATAGTACCATATTCATCTTTGAATTCCCCCATAGGGTCCAGCATAATACTCTGCATGTTGTAGAGGGTTTATAAATGTTAGGATGTATTTTCTTCTATTGAAAGTTGCTTAAGACCCTTTAAGGGAAAGGATTTCTAGGAAAAGGGTTTCTTTATGAAGTAAACACCTCTGAAGTGAAGTATTTGTCATTTTTCAGGCCTGTGCTAGGTTACAGGTTATACAAAAATGGAAAAGATACATTCCTTACCTCAGGAATATCAAACCAAGTAAGGGAGACAGACCTGTAAAGCACTCATTGCCTGCCCTGAGGTGGATGCCATTATAGAGCTTTTGCATGGTATTTGGGTGGCCCTGAGGATGGAGTCTGTGCAGAGTGCTCAAGGAGAAAGTGCCCATACTATGAAAGGATGGATGGGTGTTTGCCAGACAAGCAAAGGTGTCCTAGGTAGCTGGTGTGTCTAGATATTTGTTGAGCATCTACTCCATGGGAAGCATTGCTCTAGGTTTTGGGGTTATATCAGTGAATAAGTGGAGCTTATATTTTAGCTATTGAGAGCTTAACCAATGAGATCTCCTTAACGGGGTAGTGCTTCCCTGAAACACTAAACAATTTTAAGTAAAAGGCATCTGCATTTGAATAGAAACGCATGGTGGTTTCCTAGAGTGATGAGGATATGTTCTCCTCTCACTATAGCTACTTTGCAGAATCTCTTCCAACTTTCTGTCATGGCTCTGTATCTTAAAACAAAACAAAACACACACAAAACACACAAAACAAAAAACAGCAACAACAAAAAACAAACAACCCCCCCCCCAAAACCCAACAACCTTTTGCTGTGTGCTACCCATGACTGCATCTGTTCTCAGCAGCCCAGACTTCTGTACCTTATTTAAAGCTGTTTCCACATGCTGTTAAAACCCAAGATGCTGCCAGCCCTGGACCACTGCACTTTTTTCTCCATATAGTGCTTTTGCTCTCCTGCTGGTCTTCATTCTTCAAATATGTCATGGTAAGGACTGCTTCAAGTGCATCTTAGGTTATCTGAAAAATCCTTTCCTACATTTTTTATTTTCAGTAAACCTTACCACATAAGCTTAGTGAGATCCTTTTTGAAATCGGAGGCTTCCAATAAAGGCGTCACAAATAAAATGCAAGAATGACAAAGTGAATGGCAAAATGCTCATGTGGGAAGATACATGGAAGTCGTAGGAGGGAGACAAGTGCGCATGGCAGGATTGGGAGGGTTCCGAGCTGGTGAAGAAGAGAATGAAATGCCTCTCTGAGTAAACAATAAGAAAGACTTTTTTAAAAAAGTCTTTCAACGCCTTATTCACAAGTGAAGATGGGTTGCAAACTCGGTTCTCCATCTGGTAATTATAAAGGATTTTGCAATGTAAAAATTTGGCTTCCTAAATTTTGAGAACTTTTTCAAAACACAACTAAATTAAGCATTCACATAAATCCTCATGGGGTTGTTTTGTTTGTTTGCTTTTTGTTTTTTTGTTTTTCCTTCTTGAAGCAGCTATGGACGTGGTCTGTTGATTCAAAATTTTCTGCAGCCCATTTTCATCGTAAAGACTTTTATAGTGAAGAACAGCAGAGAAGTGTGCCCCTGGCAGCAGGAATGAAATGCACATGCAAATGAAAGTATTCCTTCAATAATGTGTCCTTTTATCTTTACACTCTCCCATCCAAACCTGGAATTTGTATAGCTTTACTTAAAAGCATATGGTACATTTTCTAGAGTCAAACGTGATTGAATTATATTTCAGCCAGCAAAACGAAAGTGGCTCAGCTAGAAATGTTATGTAATTGCTGAATTATCCCAACTACCTCAAGTCTTTATATATTTACCAGCTTTAGGTGATGGTTTGTAGTTTACATGAGGCCCTAGTGCCAGCAAACTGCCCATTCGGACCGACCCGTGTTTGACGTGGGACGATGGTGTAGTTTAAATAGAGATTAATTGAAAAAGAAGCAGATGTTTACAATCCCTTTGATCACATGTCTTATGATAGGAGCATGATCTGAAGCAGAGCCTTATGAGTGAGCATGCTGTGTTGTTCAATATCTTCACCCTTTTGGTAATACACAGCATTATTTGGGTGTACCTAAGTGTTGAGCTCAAGTGGTTTTAAAGCATGTAATAATAAAGAAAACTAGGGCAAGTTAGCTATAACTGCGTGGGGAAAATAATCCAATTATAAATCAAAGTGGTCATTTTAGACATGTTTGTATCAGTCTTATATTTGAAAAAAAATGCATCTGTTTTCCACTCTTGCTTTTGGCATTTTTAAAATGTGATATCTGAGTGTGAGTAAGAAGCAGTGACATTAATGAAAGGGTTGCAGAATTGTCTTGCTGAACTTCTGAACTTCCCCAGTTCTCAGGATTTTAAAGCAGCTTTTCATTGGGCATATTTGAGTGGGAAGCAGCACACCCATTGGTGCTGGTCTTATGTCAACAGGATCAACAACAAAGCAGATGAAGTGGTGATGATGACGTCAGCAATGGTTTTCCATTTTTGATACCTAGAAGAGATTGGTCGATGTGTCTGGTCCACTCGCATCTCACAAACAAAGGAGAATTTGCCCCTTCTTTCTTACCTTTTTCTAAGCTTACAGCTGCATTTTGACTGCCTGATGTCAGGTTAAGTCAAGGTGACCTTATAAACTTCTACTAAAGATAAGCAAAAAAAAAAAAAGAAAAGAAAACACACAACAAAAAACCTCAGGAGGTAAAATGTTTAAAGAGTATTTAATTTTTAAATTTACTTTAAAAATTCATCTTCTCAATTCTAAATCAGAATACTGGGAAATTTTAATGAACTCTATTAATTGTTAGTAGTAAAATAGGATGCATACAAGAAAAGATTATAGAACAATTAAAAGAAAGATAATGAGGTATAGAGGGACATTTTTAGTATTATATCAAGTACACTTTACCTCCTGCCATAGATTTGTTCCTCAAAAGTTACTTACAATCAATATGTTAACAAAATATAAAATTATATATCTCTGTGAGAGTTTGCTTATCAAGGGCAGTTTTCTAAGATGACATTTGTTCAAATGAATAATCACCCTTAAATTTATCTGTTGGGAAATTTTATTGTTTCTTTAGTGGGAGTTTACCTGCCTTACTATTCGGTGTCTTTTCACTAAGTTCTGGGACATTTTACAACTGAAACATTGATAGAGACTTTTTTTTGGTCCCCATTTTACAGATAGTGAAAGTGAGGGCCAGGAAAGTAAGTGTATGGCTACTAGGCAAAGCGAAGAGAGAATTGCTGTTGGAACCTATGTCTCCTTTGTCTTAAACTAGGGCTTAATTTTACTTATGTGCCTTGTTTTTTCTCCTTTTAAACTTATTTTCATTAAATATATTAAAACCTTTCAGTATCTCTTGGACACAAACCAGATGAACAGGTGTGGCCAGCTCTGAGGGTGTTGAGGGTCAGTTGCTTTTAACCTGTGCAGCACATCATCCACGACTGCCTGATCTCTGTGAGACAGTCAACTGGAGGATAAACGTTGACTTTTAGTGTAGTTTACAAAGTCCAAATTGTTTAAACTCAGTCCAGTTTTACCACATATGCATTCAGGTAACTTACCCCAGGGCTTAGCAGTGAGTGTGTGTATGTGTGCACACACACCCCACAAGCCAAAGTTTCGAGGTAGCCATTTAATGAAGGGTTTTACCTACTTCCGAGGTTAGCAAGGGACTAGGTAAGATTAATTGTAATCTAATTAATTGTGTTTCCCCAAAATA
Organism: Eonycteris spelaea; assembly: GCA_003508835.1. Classification (NCBI taxonomy): domain Eukaryota; kingdom Metazoa; phylum Chordata; class Mammalia; order Chiroptera; family Pteropodidae; genus Eonycteris; species Eonycteris spelaea. The sequence goes on along the minus strand of PUFA01000050.1, from coordinate 8,325,103 downwards.
ACTTGTTATTTTAAAAATGCAATCATTTGAGCTTAGTCTCTAGAATAACGAAACACTCCATAGTTTTTTATGTAAATCATTTCTTTTCATGTTTCACAATATGATATCCTCATCCCATTTGTCTAAAATGAGTAGTTAGGAGAAATTACAAGGTAAACACATTTAACATTCTTGCATGTAAACCTAAATCTTAGGTGATGCAGGTCCTAAAGCAATCTTGATTCTTTCTTTGACCCTCAGTTTCGCCTTGGACAAGCACTTTTTTTTTTTTTCTGTGAATATGTTCACGTATAAAATTGGAATAGGAATGCAAGAAATTATTTAGGTTTGCTTTAAATATGCATCTAGTTATATGTGAAATATTTTAGAATCTTTGAAAGAAAGGTAAACTATATCCAAGACATTATTAAAGTTTTTGTTGATGTTATTGAAAGAAAACAGGTTTCATAAAATGAAGGTCAGCATTCAGTAATTCAGCAACTATGTGCCATGGCCCACAGAAAGAGCCCTGAATTGACGATCAGGATTCCTGGATTCTGGCCTTGTCACTATCACATAAGTAAAAACGTATAGTCATCTCATCTTTCTGGGTCTCTGTGTCCTTAGCTATAAAATGAGCAGACTGGCTCATCAGCACTTTCTTTCCAGGGCTTCATTTATGTTGTTAAGGAGTTCTGAGGATCTTCACTAGTTACCCCAAGGCAGCTGTTTTTCAAAGCATGGTCCTTGACTTGCAGCATTAAGGACTTATTAGAAATGCAAAATTGCAGTTTTCACAAGGCCCCAGGTGATCTGATCCATGCTAAAGTTTGAGGGCCTCTGTTAAAAGTAACATAAGTAAAATTCAATTTTTATTCTTAAGGAACTGGCAATTTAGTACTTCTCAAATCTCTGATTAGTCTTGCCAATGTCTATATATATGGGTACACAATCTAATAGCTATTATATATAATTAGACCCTAGTATATTATTCTAAATTATTTTATTATATAATGTAATTTATATTATATATGGTTACTTTATTGTAATGTACATAAAATAAATTATGAGCATGTTAAATTTCCAGGACTGAAATACCTTGAGGTAGTATCATGAAGCCAGCTGAGAGATATTCCATGGCAAGACATTGCCCAAGGCATGAAGAATGTATATTAGGTCATGCTTGAATAGCAGCGCTTGACTACCAGAATGCATGTTCATTTCATATGTGTGTTTAGCAAATACAACTTGTTTTTACTTTAGCACAGATATTCTTGTTCTGAAACATAGAACAAATATTCTGAAATTATGCCCAGAATTTTAATTTTATAATTTACATTATGTTTATGTATGAGCACCAGGCACATAACCTGGTATTCAGATCTTCTCTGTATAATTTTTCTATGACGCTCACTCTAAAATTCATGTGCAATTTCAAAAGAAACTTGCAGTTGACTTTTGAGAATGCAAATCTTGTTTTAAAATGCACCTGGACTTTTGAAATATAATTCGATTACAGTTAAAATTTTGTGGGCAAGTGATTTCAAATGTGGCTAAAATGCACTGTGGAGAAAAAAAAAATCCAGGCTATATATTTGCACCTAGTATGAGTCAAAGGGCATCTATTTTAGTTTTCATCTGAGAGATGAAAAACTGGGCTGTGAAACTGTTTATAATATTGTTTTATAGCTATGGCCGACTAGGGAAAAGCAATGAGAATTTCGGTAGCATTTTCTTCCAAAAAGGTTTATCAAGAGTGCTAAGTTTATTTGCAGATGTATAACTTAATGATGCTAGATAATGAATACACTTTCCTGTATGAAATCGATGACTTATACCAACTACAAAATATGAAATGGTAGCCTGGTGCCAACACCATGATCACCCTGGAGAGAGGGGTGCCCCGCCCTGTGCTTGGCCCCTTTCATGCCGCCTGTGAGCACTCGAGTTGTTAGCGCTAGTGCTAACTAAATGTAAACACCTTTACTTTCCAGCTGCTGCTAATTGGTTTGGGAATATTTATGTAAGTGTTGATTTTAAAGCTAAAAATAGCGTAGGGATGTTTAAATCCAACTCATTCTGGCTGTCAGAAATGCTCCCGTGATCCTGAAAGTGTTGCTAAAAATGTTCGCTTTTTAAAAATTGTAGTAATTAAACTTGTCTGTTGCAAGAGCCATATATGATGTTTCCCGTTTTGATAAAAGAGGTAAAGGACAAGCTTCTTAAAGGTCTCTGCCTGGTTGGCAAGACACAACTTACTGCTGAACTTTATCAGAAAGCAGAGGATTGTAATATAGGCTAAAGGTAGAGACAAAATACATTTTGAAATAGCTTTGTGCCCCTATTCTATACAGCTGATCATATCCCTCTCTTGTAAGTTAATATTAAAAATGGAAATTGTCATTATTTTATCAGTAAAATTACGTACAGGGCTTCCCAAATCTTTGTGTTTCCTGGAGCCAATTTTGAGCATTGAAACCACGTAATTAATATTTCTCAACTCTAAAGTTCAAGAAACAGTGATCGTTCAGCACCAGTTGTTCATACCTCTAATTCTTCATAATCGGATATGTTTGCCCCTTTATTTTCAAATTTAAATATCATGGATTTACAGATTTTTCTCAGAGTTATTTGAGGTATGAGAAAAAAATTTATTTTTAGGTATTTGTTGTTTTGTAACTATGTTACCATGTAATTAATTTAGGGCAAAATCCTAAGTGCTGTTAAATTATTCTTTATCAATCATTTTGTAATATTTGGAAGAAGTGATTTTATGGACCCTGTTAAGAAATAAACTGCCTTTGCCTGTAAGTCTTGAAGCACTGCACCGCTATAGTGCTGTTGAAGTAAACTTGGAATTGGCTTTGTGTCCTTGTAGGATGCTCTAAGAAGATGTCTGCCTGCCCCATCTCTAGAGAATATCAAAGAATTCCGTTACTGCAATATATAGAAGTGATCTTGGCAAGTGACAAACACTGCCTGTTAGTTGAGATAATACAGTTATCGCCCTTTTCAATAGCTGTTGCAAGGCAAAGAGCTATTGATGCTACTTTTAAAATAGTACAACTCTTATCTGAGACATATGTCTGCGGATGTGTATTTTTTTAAGTCTGTAGTTATTGACATAATTGCTTTAAAACTACAGTCACTTCAGAATTACCCTTGAGCAGATTATCACATTGCAATTGGCCCAATGCTGCTTTCAAATTCTAATTGACATTTCCATATACTTGGAGCATTAAGTCTGTTGTTGACATAAATAGAATCTTTATTTACCATCTAACTAAGCCTAGGAAAAAAGGTCTTTTAACCTTGCAGAATGTTGATTCAAACCAGAAGATGTAGTATTTCTCTTACATGTCAAGGGTTCAAAAAGGGAGGAAAGTTCTACTTGGAGTAGGGAGCAGAGGCAAAAATAGTTAAAACTTTACAGCAAATATCCCAATTTTTTCTTAGCATTCTGAAAATATATATCTACACATAATTGTAAAGCCAAAAAATATATTTATTTCAATTAACCACTGTTATTAACTATTCATATATTAGAAGATTTTATGTTGTTAAGATGGTAAAAATTTAAGTTGATCTACAGTCAATGTGATCCTTATCAAAAACTCAGCTTTTTTTTTTTTAATGGAAATTGATGTGCTGATTATAAAATTCATAAGGAAATGCAAGGGACCCAGAGTAACCAAAACATGAAAAAGGACAAATTTAGAGAACTCAGACTTCCTGAATTCAACACTTAGTACACAGCTACAGTAAGCGAGACTGTGTAATACTGGTTTAGGGCTACACATATAGATCAAGGAAATAGCACTGAGAGTCCAGAAATAAACCCTTACATTTTTGTCCACTTGAGTTTTGGTAAGGGTATCAAGGCAATTTAGTTGGGAAAGAATAGTCGTTTCAACAAATAGTGCTGGCATGACTGGATATTCACACTCTAGTTATGAAATTGGACCTCTACTTCACACCTTATAAAACAATTAACTCAAAATAGAACTACACCTAAATGAAAGAGCTAACACTGTAAAACTCGTAGAAGAAAATATAGGAGTAAATCTGTGTGATAAGGTTTCTTAGGTACACCAAAACATAAGCAACAAATTAAAAATAGGTAAGTTGAACTTTATTAAAATTAAAAACTTTTATGCTTTAAAGGATACATCAAGAAACTGAAAAAAAACAGCACACAGAATAGTTGAAAATATTTGCAAATCATACATAGAATAAGGAGTTATATATGGAGTATTTAAAGAACTCTTACAACACAATAATAAATCAAATAATTAGACATTTCTTTAAAGATATATAAATGTTCAATAATCATGTGAAAGGATGCTCAAAATTATTAATCAGTAGACAAATGCAAATCATTAATCATAAAGGAAATGCCAATCAAAAACCACTTCACACCCAAAGGAATGGCTAAAATTATTTAGGAAAAAAAAAAGAAAATAAGTGTTGGCAAGGATGAAGAGAATTTGTAACCCTCATGTTTTACTGAGGGAATATAAAATTGTGCAGACACTTTGGAAATAGGATAGCAGTTTCTTAAATGTTAAAACACAGAGCTACCATATGACCCAACAATTCCGCTGCTAGGTGTATACCCAAGAGAATTGAAAACATATGTCTCTACAAGAACTTCCTTTTCTTAGCAATGTTATTTCATAATTGACCATTATTTCAAATGTTCAAAACATTATTCATAATGAACAAAAGTGCAAACAAATGCCCATAAAGTGATGAGTGGGTAAACAAACTGTATCGGTACAATGGAATATTTGACCATAACATTACATGAAATGCTAATACATGCTGCGACATAGTTGACCCTTGAAAACATTATACTATATGATAGAAACCACATATCTTTTGATTTGTTTATATGAAATGTTCATATTAGGCAAATCCTTAGAGGTAAAAGCAGATTGATTATCAGGGGCTGGTGGGGCACGGTGCAGGGAGTATGGAGAGTAATGCCTAATAGGTATGGGATTTCTTTTGGGGGCTTTGAAATTGCTCTAAAATTAGTGGTAATGGTTAGAAAACCCAGTGATAAGCTAAAATGACTGAATTGTGCTTTTTAAAAGGGTGAATTTAATGTTATGTGAATTATATCTAAATAAGGCTTTGTAAAGGAAAATGAGTAGGTCTTAAGGCCCCAGTCAGGCCTTTAGATGATTGCAGCCACAGCCCTGCCGACATGCCTGCTGCCCCATGAGAGAGTCCACCCAGCGCTGCCCAGACAAGCTGCCCAGAAGCAGAGATAATGTTTACTTTTTGAATCCATTAAATTTGGGGGTGCTTTATTAAAAAGCATTGGAAAGCTAGTATGACATCACTCATGTGTAATCGTTAAGTGAAACTGTGTATTATGTGCTTAATATATAGAGGACTATACATACTCACCCTTCATGGAGCTCCCTCTTGTGTAAGAGGCAGATAAGAAAGTTAATGATTTTGACATAAATGCGGTCATCAAATGTTCTGACATGTGTACTAGGCACAAGTGCAAATATTTCATTAAATTATCTTCCTGAGTATTTTTGTAACCTGCCCAACCTTGTCTCTTTTCTCTGTTACCATGTGTTTAGCCCTTTATAATAATATGAATGTTCGAAAGCTTTCAAAGACATTCATCTTTTAAGATTTGGTGCCTTAAACTAAAAAGTATTCTTTAACCTTATAGATGTCCTTCCCTTTCTTTATCTCTGTGGTGAGGAGAAAACAAATATATATATATATGTAAAAAAATAAAATAAAATATATATGTATATGTATGTGTATAAATATATATACATATATACGTATGTGTGTGTGTGTGTGTGTGTGTATGTGTATGTAGACCAAGTTCACAAACTACCAAACCCTACGTGAAGTGTCACTGCTTGATTATGGCTCTGTTTTTTTTTTTTCAAGATATTAACCTCATTTCATCATGGTCAACTCTTAACTCATATATTGTCCTTTTTCTGTTGTCGAAATGGTGTATTCAAATCCATGAATGCTCTTTTTTACAGGTGTGATTGTTGATAATGGAGCTTTCTCCATGTGGTTTGTCGTTTCATTGAAACCTGTGTCTATGGCTAACACTAGTTGTATGTGACTCTGCTTCTGAAGAGTAGTGCAGCCAAAGAATTACTTTATTAAAGTGGAGTTCCAAAGCCTAACAGAGAACTAATGTCTTGCATAAATGGGGATCTATATCAAGTGTGCTTTCTAGGTCCATACTCTCCTCTGCGTAACATCCAACTCAACTTTGCTACCATCCTGGAGTGAAGGAACTCTCTGACCCTCTTACTTCTCTGTAGTAGAAGAGCGTTTACCATTTTAGAAATTAAATGGCTAATTTTAGTTTCTGTATGTTGAAGGTCATCCTCAGAATCAAAGTCTCATAACAAACTAAGAACTCCAGATTTTTTTTTTTTTACAATATTCCCATTATATTATTGACAGAAATGACCATGCCAGGCAACATTTTTTCATGTATTTTGCTTTCTTTATATTTTTAGTATCACTGGGGGTGCAAAGAAGTACAGTACGTTAAAGCTAATACATCACCACCTGTCAATGCCACCTTCCCTTTGGTACCCCTTTTCCTTGCTGATTGAAAACACTCAGTCCCAAAAGCTTACAGTTGAGTAGCAGGAAGCTAAATGATGTATTCCAAAGCTCTTAACATATTACTTTGTGTAAATGACCCATTTGAGTATTTCAGAAACCAAACGAAAGAGAAAAGAGCATTGAAAGCACTGAAAGATTAACACCTGTTTCCAGTCTCCAGCTAAATTATAGCATACTTTATATATCCAGAGTAAAACCATTTACTATCTCATGTTGAGACATTTTATTCAAATTTTCAGTTCTATATGCATAACATCCCCATACTTATGGGTTTGTTTCACTACAGGATTCCGCACAGAACTTGGAAGACGGAGAAGTTATGAATGGTACAGACAGAAGTACTGACATCACCGAGAGCCAAGGATGCACTGAGGTATTCTCCTTATGTGAATATTTTATTTCAATTCGATGTTTATTTCTTTAGTAGTTATTTTTATTTTATAGAGAAGATCAAGATAAGTAGAATAATGGAGTAAAACCTGTCCCTATTCTAAAATTGCTTATTCTTTTCTCTTGTTTTTTTTTTTTTTAATATGACATGAGAACTTCCTGACAAACATATATACAAGTGTGCCTCGATCCTTCCAGCTCTGCAACCTGGATTTCAAAATTGCTTTAAAGGGAACATTTCAGAGTGTATTGTGGTTGAGTGTTTCACGTTGACGTTAGCTCTTTGAATATTGCTTTGCATTGTGTTTTAATAATCTTGTGATATTTCACTATAAGTATATATAATGAATCCAGCCTATCAATCAGGGTTTTTCATGTTTTTAATATAAGTAACTCATTATACGAAGTCAGTTGTTCTCATGTTTACCAGTACTTCTTCGCTCTGCACCAACTTCCAGTTCTGCCCTCAGTGCGGCCTGGGTTTGAATCTCAGCCCAGCCGCTTGCTAGTTCTAGTGCTTAGGCAAGTTACTCATCTCTCTTTGCCTTCATTCTGGTCTGTAAACAGAAATAATATTAAAACTTTTTTCAGAGGATTGTTTTGAAGATTAAATGAGCAAACTTATGTAAAGCACTTTGAACAGTTCCTGTGAATATTTGCTGCTGTTGCTAACACTATTATTATTATATCATCTATGTTATTATCATTATCATCACATTATCATTTTTCTAAGTTGCTTCAAATTTTACATAAAGAAAGTAATTCCATATATAATAGACTGTTGGCTTTAGCACTTATTTAGTCAGCATATTCCTTTAATTTAGCATGGTTACTAATAGGTGCCAAGCATTTAACATGGGATTAGCTTTAAGAAATATTCGTGATCTTTCTTTATCATGCTGCTTTACACAGTGTGTGGATTTTCCTCAAGTTCGTAATTTATAGCTGTATGGCATAGTTACTCTTTATATAGATTGTTTCTTTGATTAATGAGCTGCACAGTATTAAAAATTTGATACAGAAAATCTCCAGGGCACTGTCTTTTTTGAGGCTTGATAAGACTGTTTTTGGATGTAGGCATAATGAATGTAATACTCTTATTCTGTTTGACTTTAATTTCATTTTTTTAATGCTAGCGTTTTGAAAAGTTTGCTAAATGTTATGTAGATAGCTCTTATAGAATGAACAATTGTTTGGTTTATGGCTACATAAACAAATCAGCTAAATTTTCTCTGAGTGCAAGGAATTGAGAAAAATGGAGTGTAGAAATTTTTAAAAATGATATTTTTAATTAAATATATGTGTATATATATAATTTGATTATCCAAACAGCCTTTTCACATGAGTTTTATTATCACATTTAGTAGGATAAGGAATTGCTAAATTCAGAGCAATTAAGTAACTTCTAGAGACCCAGTCTATATTCATCATTCCTGTCTCCAAGTCTTTTGACTCCAATGTTACCTATTTTGTGCACTTTGATTAGTGTTTTATTTCATGGTATATAACGGGAGCTAAAAACTTTAATGTCAGAACCAGTATAGGAGAAATTAGCTGAAATCCGTTTGAGGCCAAGTTCAGAAAGTAGAGTGAGTACAGACTCCCAGCATTTCTAGGGTTAAGAATGGGAAGGGTTTTACATACCAGCATGGAATGCATAGCTAGCAAGGGAAAGCTTGGAGATGACAATTTTAGAAGAGGACCTTGTTTTTAGCTGGTATGAGATGATGAAGAAACAACTGAAGAGAAATTATAGAGCCACTTACAGCTGAGATACATAGTCGGAAGGCAAGAACAGTCCAATATCCTACAGAGCTTGGCCCAAGCATAGGACCTGCGGGCTTACTTTCGTGCAGGTGGCATAGGAGCTAAGTATTTTATTTGTAAAATCCATCTCCATATGCCCTGAACTCGTTCTTATGTTTTAATTCTCATAGTCGTTGCTAAAGCCTTTGTTAACTCTCATCTAGACCATTGTAATAATCTGCTAAATCTTCTCTTGATTATAAATCGCTCCCTATTCTAATTGATCCCACACATCATAACAGGATAACATTTAAGCTATTATTTGAGAGGTATTACTCATTGCATTCCGGGCATTATAACATCTACTCATGTGAAATGTATTAATGTTTACATTACTTTCATTTTATAGATAAATAAACTGATGTATTTTCTAAACCACAACACTTATCAAACCATTCCTTAGTTTCAAAACCTTCAAATTTGGTTAAGTCCTCAGTTTGAATGTGTATAACCTCATAACCATGGACAAATTATTTAACCTCTTTAAAATTTTTTTTTAATATGGAAAATGGGTATCATGATCACATAAATTATAATGAAGATCAAATGAGATATATTACAGGCAATTTCATTTAGCACAATGCTAAATGAAAGGCTGGATAAACATTAACTGCTATTGCAATTATCATTATCACACATATTACAGTTTATTATAACTATTTGTCAGTCTTCCAAATAAGACTGTGGATCTGCCAAAGGCTTCCTGACATCTCATGCAGGTCTTGAAACATATTTGTTGAGTGAATGACTGAAATGGATAAAACAAATTACTCCACAAATCATAAATATAACTATTAACTGCTTACCCATTGTTTATACAAACATCTTTATTTACAGGAAAAAAACAGGTCATTCTCCTAATAGTCTTACAATATGCATCTCTGATGAAATACCACTCAATTTACTTTGATCTTAAGATGACAATGAAGCAAGAGGTTTTTATTGGGTGTTTTTTTTTTTAATATTAAATTATACTTTAAGCTTCTCTTTAAATAGCAAGTGATAGCTGCCAAAAGACCTTCACCTGATCCCTAACTTCTACCTCATTTCTGACCTCACCCTATTTCTTGACACTTCCCCAAATTCACATTTTTCAGGCTTACCTTTTTCAGACTTAGAACTGCACTCACATTTCATCCCATTTTCTCCTTTGCCTCTGATATCCATTCATTTGATAAATTATGGCAGAGCCTATCTCAAAATATCTTGAATTTTCCCCATGTTTTCATGCTGTATTCCTATGATCATTGCTCAAGCCCTATTGCCTGTCAGATTATCGCAATATTTTACTAATTCCTGTTTCAAATACCAATCTCTCCCTTGTCTTTCCATTTTCTAATTGATCCCACACATCACTACCAGGTATATATTTCTAAATCACAACATTTATCACACTGCTCCTTAGTTCTAAAATCATTCATGACACCGTTTTCTTCAAAATTAAGTGTGAATTTTTTAGCATAGAATTTGACATATCGATCTTAGATTTGATCTCAGACTAATGGTTCGACATTATCTCCTTACCACTTCAATCGATCAATTACTCAATTTCTCAGCTCTCCCCTCTTCTTTACCCTCTCTCTCCCTTTCTCTCACCCATATTCCCCTCTGTTCGTCTACTACAGCCAATTTGTGCGCCCACATTATTCTGGCTCACACTCTCAGTGCCGACTGTTTTCTCTTGTGTTCATGCTCTCTCTCTGCGCCCTTGCCTACCATTTTTGATCGAAGATCCATTTGCCCTTCTCGGTTCCATCTCAAATGCATCCTCCTACAGAAAATTTTTTTTGATTTCTGCTTCCCTTCCTGATCCTGCACCCTCTTCCTCTAAACTCATCAGAAAGACCCTTTGCTTTGAAACACGTGTCAAAGTGGTTTAAAACAACTGCTCTGGAATGTAATAAATTCTAGTTTGAGTCCTGACTCTACCTTATATGAATGGTGTGATGTTAGACAAATAATTTACCCTCTCTAAGCATCAGTCTAGTTATCCATAAAATGGAAGTGATGTAAACATTTATACATTTGATATAAGTACATGTTATAATACCCAGAATGCAATTAGCAAACTGCCTCCCAAATAATAGCTTACTTTCATTGAGAACATACTATTATTACTACTTCTATTCTGTTACTTTCTATTATTTTGTATTACCTGTCCCCCTAGATTGTGAACTCCCCAAACATTGCCCTTTGTTTCTTCCTTGCAGAACTTCCCCATTGGAACTGCACAATATTTGTTGAATTCAAGTGAATTGAATGAACCTCACCATTATCAACAACAAATTCTTAGGTTGCCTAGTGAGTTAATCACATCAACAAAACATTTCACCATCAAGCAGACTTTGGCCTCATAGGCAAACTCCTCTTGGACATTAATCTCTCACACCATCATATATGACAGACCTGTGCATCAGTTCCTAAAGAACAGTAGCTAATACCTGCTATCCATTCATTTCAACCCTTTATCTTCTCTCTCACTGTCAGCAGTCACCTCAGAAAGTTCTGATAATCCTAATAGCTGATAGTGAAAGTCTCATATATACCAAATACTGTAATTATGACATATATGTATTATGTTCTACATTGTTTTCTTTAAAACTGACAACTCTAATAGGGATTTATCATACTTTCCTCATTGTACAGACAAGGAAACTGATACATTTGGTTTTAGTTTAAATGATATACTCAAATACCCAACTCAAAGTCACCACCAGGATATACTTCCTGTGTAATTTCATAAGTGAATCATGATTTCCCTCTGAAACGAAGTATTCCCCCTCCTCGCCCTCAGTCCTGTCTCCTCTCTACCTGTGGCCTATCACTGAGTTGAATAATTGTAATATTAAAAATGCTGTCTACTTGCCTTGTCTGAAGAAATTAGGTACACAAACATCTGCATCTCCTATTGTAATCTCTCCCTCAGGCTCCATGTCTTCTGGGTGGAACAAAACAAAGTACTCTCTCTCAAGTTCTCTGCAGAGTAGCCATTCATGCCTGGTTTTTTTAAACCACTAATTCTGTACCTTCATCCATTGTTTTGTCCTAAACTCTTAGATCGTTGCAGCTGATTCTAATCACTTCTGTCAGTTGGATCTTAAAATGTTTATCTTGCTTAATATTGTTGGACTTAATGCTTTATGACTATCTGCTTTAATTTTAGTATATCATAGAAAAGTTAGGTGTAAAGTTAGGTATTTTGACCTTAGTGAAATCTTCCAACTTTTCTTTATTTGTAACTGAAATATTTTCCTTTATACCAATGTTCATATTTTGTCTCCTTTTTTTTGCAAGTAACTGCCAGTCCTTTTATCTTTCTGCTGTTAGAATATATATATATATATATATATATATATATATTACCTCATTTTCTGCTTTTTCCACTCTTGGCCAGCTCCAAATAAATGTGTATATATCCTGCTCGCTGGTCTCTGAATTCTATTCTGTAGTTTACCTAAAGAAATACCATTAATAACATATTTTCATATCATAGTAAAATCTCACTTTATGAGATATTTTGTGAGCCTTACTTGCTCTGTTTGTCTTCCATGAATGGTGTTTGTACAGAGATTTCTACTGAACTCCATCAAGTGTTTATAACACTGACATTCTTTTTACATTTAAAGTAAATAAAAATATATGGACTAGTTTCTGTGGATTCCTCTTTTAAAATGCTTTCCTTTCTATTTTGAAACAAATAATGGATAGCAATTTTAAAAGAGCATGGTGAAACATGGTCTGTATAAGACTTGTAATGCTTGTCTATATTAAATAGATTTAATTCTCTATAAGTGTCTTCGTATTACAATCAACAAAATTGAAAGTATTTTCTGTTCTTTTATGGAATAATATTTTCATGATAGAATTTAACAATTGACAGATATCCTTCTAGTCAAAGAATTGTGCTCTCATAAAAGTTATTCTGAAATTTGAAAAAGGAAATCTTATAAAATAGGAATAAACCTTAAAAATACACGCCCCCCAAAACCCTTAGTATTTTGAAACAAGATTACTTTAATAGATTATGAGATTAAGTGAATATAAAAATATAGGATTGATAATTGCTAAAGAGTAGCTATCAGTTTGATACATAAAACACATGTTTTACACGAGGGGTTTTGAGTGGGGTAGGAAATTATTTGCAAAATAAAAAAATATGAGAATCCCTAAAGCCATACTAAAAATGCTTTAGCTAAAATCTTATAGTCTATACTAGACTAAACACTTATATTCCAAAAATCTCTTATAATACATGTGAGTGCTATCAGCATGTGGATACTTAATACATTTATTAGGAAAGATAAGTGTTATGATCTAAATGGTAAAACTATAAAAATACATCATAAAGGTAGAAATAATAAAGTTTCAATGGTTAACAAGATTTTAGTCTCTGTTTTTAAAAGCCTTTAAAATAGTACCATAACCCTGGAATATGAATGTTTTGGGTTTAGTCTTCCTCAAATACCTTCAAATGCATTATAAATCTATTATTATGTAAAAAAGATTACTTTGTAGCCCATTTAAAGCTATATAACATTCTCTGCCCATCAAACACTTTATATTCAAGACTTACAATGTATACGTATATATATATAGTATTTCATTTACATATATTCATATAATATCTACGGTCTCACACAGAAAGTATGGAAAAGAATCCGTTTTAGCCCATGATATTTTCACTTTAAGATTTGTTTTCTTTCCAACTTTTATTTCAGTCACCTGATACAACCTGCTTGACTGAACAAGTTTTAAATATATCAGCAATATCTGCACAAAACTCATTTGAAATTTATTATCAGATTTGAAATTTCATCCCATTCCACAAATGTTGGAAACTGACATGCTCCTTTTCGCAGTTCTTAATGATAACAGGTTTGCAATGAAAACATTAAAAATAAGCCTAATCTGCTGATGAGAATATATTTAATGTATTTATTTTAGAGTGCTGGTAATTTAGAAAATACTTCATGCAGAGTGATTTCATCAGGCGTTTTGCTTTCTTAATGCTGTTCTCAACTTTCCAGCAAGAAGCCAAATTTCACCATTTTCAATTTGTAGCAGAAAAGCATTTGTAGCAGTTGTAGCTCTTAATTTGACATCTAGTTCCAGGTCATTTTAATGTAAATAGGAAACAATAGAGACCTACTTGCAATTTTCATAACAGGGATGTTTGCTTCAATTTTATCATTTTTTCCTCTGGCAATTTTATTTTCTCTCCCTGGGATTAAAGGAGCTGATAATTGTTCACAGTTATTATTTTTTCATCTTTGTAAAAATGTGTTAGTTCTACTCTTTATTACTCAAAAGCTCCCAATGTCTTGTATATTTCAGTCATACACACTGTCCATTAATGTTTCTAGCTCATCCTTTCCTTAATCTGGAGTAGGTTAGACAGGTCAGGCTTTCCATTTCTTTTTGTAATACATTTTCTCCAGGCTTCGCAACTTATTTTTCTACCTCAAAAAGAAAAAAAAATATGAGGGGTGAAAATTTGGAATTGTTCCATTGAATGCAACCGATGCTTTATTGAAAGGCAACTTTAAATTTTGATTTTATAATGCTTTGAACATGCTCGCGTATGTTACCAACTGTGGTTTCACAGTTGTTGTAAAATGTAATTCTGTGCTTTTTCTAATAAATACATATTTTATTTTTCCTCTATTTTGGGGGAAAAGGCCTACTTTATGATTAAGCATAGATGTGCTTAGTTTCGTGTATTTTATCATCTGTACACTAATTTTCAAGTGTGTCTCAATGGGAAGAAGTTTTAGTCTTGTGTATATCCTTTTAAATATGTTGATTTATGTAGATTAAGTTAAGTAGGAAGTTATTTTTGTAGGTAGTCATTTCCATTTGTTCTTCTTCTAGGGGAAAAAAATAAGAAATCAAATAGTCTTTGAGACATTTTATTTCCTGGATCTTCTGAACGTATCAGCAAATCATGCACTCCTTTGATATCATCTCTGTTGTTAAATTTACAGCAGTTGATATAATCCTAACATTTATTTTTTAATGTGCCTCATCTGTTTTTTTAGCAAAGACTCATCTGTGCTCTTATTTTTTTCTGCCCCAGTGATATGACAAGAACAGTGGAGATTTCTGGGGAAGGAGGCCCCTTGGGAATACATGTAGTGCCCTTCTTTTCATCTCTGAGTGGAAGGTAAGATGTTTTTCTTACATCAGAGGCTCATTCTAATGAAAAAATTGACTGTAGTTCATTTTCCAAGACATTTTTCTGGAGAGGATTAAGTGCGTAGCTTTGTAATTCAGGTGGACACCTCAAGGTAATACTTCTGTTGGCCACTTATGTGTTAGAGATAAAATAAAATCATTTACTTCTAGGATGCAAAGGAAAAGAAAAAAAATCAATCACAGTTTCTACATTTACAATTAATTATGAAGTACTTTTTAAAAGTATTCTTATCGTAATACGTAGTAAACAGAATCTTCGGAAAGATTTTAACATATTGTTAGATGAATATTGCAACTGAATTTTTTAATGTTCTAACTAAAATATACTTCACCCAGTGAATATAGTAATTCCAAGTTGATACTTCCTGATATTCCTCAGACATATAGAATTTAAAATAATAATATAACATAAATAGCTATATCAAAAGTTATATTCGTTTTGATGATTTTTAGCTATAGTAGCAAAATGACATCATGCTATTTATTTTTTCTAAACTAAAATGTCAATTAAAAATAATTTACCACATCCTTTTGAAATGTCATAGACATTATATTGCTAACTTTATACTGGCGAATGTAATTTAGATCGTGTCAACATTTATTGAAATTCATGTCTACCTAACTGGATACTGATGAAAATTAAAGTGTGTGCCTGAGAGAGTTAATAGTAACACTATTATAAAAATCCTACAAAATTAGTATTAGATATTATGTCACTTTTCAAGTAAGATGACTGCTGTTAGCATTGAATTGATATTGACAAGGACTTTCAGAGACTTCAAAGAAAATCAGTTCCTCACTCATATGACATGATTTTAATTAGTTTGCTAAATTTGTTTTCTTAAATGCATCATCGAAAAGGCACTACACCTTATTTTAGCTTAGGGGATCAAAGACCAGAAAAGTCCATTGATTTTCTCATGGTCGTATGAAACCCAAATCTCTGAACTTGCTCTCACTCCATTGCTCTTTCTAAAACAAAACAAACAAAATTCCCAAAGGCTATATAGTATTAATTTACTGGTTCCGAATATTTTTTCAATTCAGTCTGCCATATAGCGGGAAGAGCAGATTTAGTCATGATATTTTGGTTGGCATCCTTTTCAGCAGGTAGCCATCTGCTACCTGTAATTGCAAAGTCATCACCTTTTTTTTTTTTTTGCAAATAACATCTGATGCCAAGCTGTTGCTGGAATGAATGTTCCTTAAAAAGAAATTAACTGAAAAGCTAGTGGCTCTTATTGTCTCATTTCCTGTATGTGTTAATAAGTGTATTTATAAATGTTATGGGTGATGGCACAGGACAACTGAGGTTGTTTTTGATAGATGAGGAGAGTATTTATTTACCCAGTTGTCCTGAAACATATAATGGTTTTTGGCAGAAGTGAACTGATAGAGCTTTGTGAATTATCAGAGAGGTTAAATTATCAGGCCTTTGGCTTAATGAAGCTGGAATAGAACACAAGATCACCCCAATTTCCAAAGCATGAAGAAATATACAATGTGACAGTCACCATACTTCATTTTCAATAGTTTGGAAAACAAGATGACCTTATGGACCAGAAATCACCTCTCTCACTTCAAATGAGAGAAACACACTAGAATTTATTGATTTCCTCCCTTCTCCTTCCTACTTCTGATGTCTAGCATAAGTCTTGTAGAACAGTAGAAAAAGTGTTGGACTTGGATTCAGAACAATTGGGTTTAAATCTCAATGTTCTCTTTTTTATAACCTTGAACAAGCCCCCTAAATTCACCTCTTAGGACTACCTATTTCACATCAAGGTTGTGGGAATTAAAGGGCATTTAAAATGTGAAAGCTCCTTGTAAAAACACACCATATGAATGTGTAAATTATCAGTATTATTATTTTGGCTAAAACAGAAAAGCTTAGTTCAACAATGAACTTTTATAAGTTCATGGTCAACTGTTCGGTAACTTGGTGAAATGGTTGTATAATTTTTTTTTTTTTTTGCTATCCACTAGTATTAGAGAAAGGAAATTTAATTAAAAAACATAAAAAATAATATGGAAGTGGAGACATGAGCCAATAAAAGTTAAGAAGTAATGAATACAGGCTGAAACAGCACACTTAACTCAACCCATGTGTCTCGATGCAACCGCGTGTAGAGCGTGTCAGACAAGTGTCTGGTTTTATGGTGCCATATGTTTTCACTGTGCGAGTGGGGGTAGGGTGAGTTAAGGTCATAGAGGTATGCTTAGGTCTTAATTTCCGTCCACTTATTGGTTTGTGTCATTATTTTAAATTAGTATTTACATTTAATTATTTACTAGGACTACTGTAATTGGCTTTGTCTCCATTTTTTTTTCTTTAAGAAAATAGTGCCACACCTGTTGTTGAATTAGAAACCTAATCTAGGTTAGAACACCCTGAATACAATATAGTAGCTGTTATATTAGAGAAAGCCTCAATAGATTCATTAGACCTCACAGCACAGGGTTCCAAATGCTGCTTGTGTGGAGGGCCATTGGCTTGCACAGTAAAAACAAAACAAATACAAACAATGAGCCCCTGCAAGTAAATAACAACTTAATTTCATTTTTTTTAAAAAAATCACCGTGGTTTTGTTTTAGAATTAAAATTATGGCATCTAATTGTTTTACAGTAAATAAAAATAGTATATTTCAGTTCCATAGTAAGGACAGCAGAATATGAGAGAGAAGAGGGAAGGGATGAGTGAAGATTGGCACACAACGGGAGAAAAGCAGATGTTTAGGTAAAAATGTTAAGCTAGTAGAGGGGTGGAGGCCATGTATACAGTGGGAAGAACATACAGGAGAAGAGAGAAGGTGGGTTAATGCCTAACTGATTATCAGAAGACCAAGAAGCAGTTGTTACCCCTCTGATTCTGAGGGGCAGTAGATTTTAGCCTCCTTTATCACTGCTCATTAGTGCAAATTAACTGGTTTGTCTCGGTTTATAACCCTTGATAGCATTTATCTTTAAATCCTAAGAGACTTGGTCTCACAGAAGACAGCTACTGTAGCCCCTTGGTGTGGGACAAAGTGGATAATGAGAGATTCTTTTCTGAGCCTTCTCATACTGGTCTGGATGAAATCAAAGTAGAGGGAATCTGTTCCTTCCATGGAATAGAAAAAGTGAGAGTGGTTTGCCAGGGACCAAACTAATAAAATCAGTCAGTTTTAATTTTACCAAAATTACCTCTGACACATGGCTTTTACAGTTGGGCTTATTCTGTCAATAAATTTTTCATGGAAAGTTAGATTATTTAGATCAGTGAGGTTCACAAAGCATATATTCCAGCTGTATTATGCCAGCTAAATTGCAACCCAGTGGCCTGAAAGAATTAATTCATCTCCCAAAATGTGAAATTAAATCCTAGGGAGTAACATTACATGACTGATGATGTACTGAATTAAATTAAAGGAAGACTTGAATGCTTGTTAAAAAAATATCGCTTACATAAACTAGTTTATAACCACATGTGAGTCTCCTAATGGATCGTGTTATTGTGAATCCACCATAACAAAAATCTAAAATGCGAACTATTAGAGAGTTGTTTAATTTAGGAAAGAAACACGACTTTGTTCTATTTCTTTTTTCTTTTTGCATATCAAATAGTTCAATTTTTAATATTATATCAGAAGATTAAGGAAGGATTAGTATCTTAAAAATATTAATTTGAATCTAGGATCCTTTATCGAATAGCAACTTTGGCCCCTTTTCTTTTCCACACAGAATATGTAATTTACTAACCTACCAGAACTAGGAAATGAAGCATAACGCCTCCTCACACACTGGTACCTGCGACCCTGAGCCTTCCCTGTAATGGGTGGTGTGACCATTTACTGTTCTCTCTCCTGTGTCTGCATACTGAATTCATTTAACATTTTCAAAGTACATATCTAAATGTCACCCATGTGCCTCCCTTTTGCCATCTTGAGATGACATGAGCTCACTAAGCAAACTGCGGTCCTGGGGGCAGAAGCTCCACTCCGTGGCTACTCCAAGCAGGAAGATGGTTTTTCTCCTCCACTTTTATTATAGACTGCCCTTTTTCTGTGGCTGACCCTATTATCCACGCATAAAGTGTGCTCATATTTTATTTAGATAAGAGATTTAATGCAAAGGGACTATATAATAGCACATGAAGCCTCTGTTAAAAGTAACGTAAGTAAAATGCAATTTGTATTCTTCAGGAACTGGTAATTTAGTACTTTTCAAATCTCTAGTTTGAAAAACAAGAGGACAGGGGAAGAGGAGGTGGCAGTTTCTCCACACCCAGCAAATTCCTCCCAGAGAGGATAACTATTTTTCTTACTCGGGGATACAGCTAGGACCCTGATGTGCCACAAGGAGAAGGGACATTCTTCAAATAAAAAATAACTTTAATATGCACAAGTTTAATATCTTTTCATTTTCAGTTTAGATACTATTGATATGTAACAGAGTCACACACACACACACCACACACACACACAATTTAATTCCTTATTTTCATTGCTGTAGTTTTCTTTCTCCTTTCCTTTTTACCCAACTCCCTACCCTCCTGACTTTAAGCCATAACTACAAGTCACCAGGAGCCTCCAAGTATCCTCTCTGAATCCAGACTTTTCCTGGTCAAAATTTCAGACAACTCTTCCCAAAGCCCTGCCTTTATCATGTCACTGCCTGGCTCAGAAGCAGTGGGTAGCGGGCACACCACTCCAGCCTCATCGGATTAATCCATTAGCTGGTGTTCAAGGTTCCTCTAAGTGGCATTGGCTTCCCCACCGGTGTTAGCTCCCCGCACTGCTCTTTACACGAATCCACAGAGCCCATCCTGCCTCCTTTTAGATTCTCTCTCTCCTCCTATTCATTCAAATCCGATTTATTCTTCTGTTCCAGTTGAAATCTCATTTTTCTCCCCATATCTTTCTTTGAAGAATCTAGGTTTATTGGTGTCCGGTTTTAAAGTTTCTCCTTTATTTGTCTGTACTGACCAGTTGTCCTTGTCCAGCAACTGCTCCATCCTGAGCTCGTAGAAAATACTCAACACATACTTGATTCAGTGACACTAACAAATAGGACCGAACTGACTTTTAAACCGAATAATAAAAATCCATGCTTAAATATTTGCTTCTTAAAATGCAAATTATTGGAACAGGTAGTAAGCCTGCCAAAAAAAAAAAAAAGAAAAAATTACAGTGAATACCTAATCCTCACCCATTACTGAACAGCAAGTTGTCTCTTGACGTTAACTCAGGTTACTTATTGCAGCCCATCTCTTGGGCACCCCAGCTGACTGTAATAAGTAATCTTCGCGTCCTCAACTCCACTGAGCTACACTAGCCTTTCTGAGTTTACTGCAAGCGTTAGAAATGGGAGCGTAGCTTAATGTACTCCGGGTTGCTGTTTATGCATATTTGTTTTGAAGGGATTTTCCTCTTTTAGTGAGTATGTTTTTTGCCTTTTTTTTAATTAGAATTAAATAACAAACAGTTTATATAAAGCATAATTTCTTTCATAAATAGAAATCAATACTTATTTCTGAATAAATGCAAGTGGAGAAATAATTAGCATATTGTTATTCAGTCATCTCTTTCGATCTAAATTTTGCATTTAGGATTCTAGGACTCTTCATCCGTGGCATCGAAGAAAATAGCAGGTCCAAGCGGGAAGGACTATTTCATGAAAATGAATGTATAGTAAAAATCAACAATGTGGACCTCGTAGACAAAACCTTTGCTCAGTAAGCATTTTCTTTTTTACTGTTTTATTTACTTTATCGATCCCTAGAATACCTATAATCATTAATGAGCTTATTATGATCAAAATTGTAGGTAGAATTTCTGTCAGTTACCTTTGAATGACCCAAAACATCCATTTTCAAATGCATCTTATGTTTTAGCACTCTCAAAGGTGGCCTGCACATGTCCCTGACAGCCCCAGGAGTGGTGAACTGCAGAATATAGCAAGCCTTCCTGCCTGGTTGTCTTTCTGGGGCATCAATAGATGGGTTTGTTTTTCTTGGGATACGGGTCAGTTAGACTGGTATTTAATGACTCTTTTCACAGACTGTTAGTTCAGCTTATTAATTAACTTACTTGGTGTCAGCAGTCTTTCTTAAACTAAATATCTGTGAGAGATGCCTGTGAGGTCTCACTGAATAATAGAAGCAAAGGGGAAAAATTAAAATACTCTCTCACAAGAAATCATTTCTTTCTGTGTAAAAATGTCATGGGAATAGGTTCGTATACCTAAGAATTAGACCATGTAGTACTCTGCATATATTATTTAAATGTATGTTGGCATTTCAGCGGGGCTCTAGAACAAGAGAATAAGTATGAATACTTCTTAGTAATGATCATCAACTTCTCATTACTGACCAAAACAACACCTCATATAGCTTCTCTGTGACCGTTAGTTGTCAATATCGTGGGCAGCAGTTGTGGGTGAAAGGGCAATGGGCACTGCCTGCTTAAGTGTCAAAGGATATGAAAGCTTAATAGTTTATTTCTGAAAATAATGAATACTAGATAAAATTATAATCATTATTAAAGATATTTTTATATCACTATACTTTTTATAAGGACTTGATAAGTGTGCAAGGCGCACATTATTATCCCTGTTTTATAGAGGTGGAAATTGGGGCCCGTAGAAATTCAGGATGGAGTTAGTAGGGGGCAGAAACTGACTCCTAATCAAGGACCTGACCAGAGGACAGGACTTGGGCTGTCTCTGTGAAGCCTCCTCCCTCCTCCACTAACAATGTGGGCAATTAAGCACTTCAGTAAGGGGGGGGGAGCTCAGATGGCCGTTGGAATTATGATTCATTATTATTTCGTGTGGCTCCTAGTAACAGAGACCTGAAAAAAAGGAGCTTAAACAATATAGAATTTATTTTTTTTAAGGACCAGAAGTATGGAGTGGCAGTCCAGAGTCGGTATGGCAGTTCAACCACTGTTAGCCTATCAGGCATCTTCCATCTTTCTGCTTTAGCACTCTGTTGTGTGGCTATACCTTTAAGCTGTGTCATGGCCACAAGATGGCTGCTGGTGTTCCCTTCATAACGCCTAAGTTTTAAGAACTAGGAAAGAGAAACCAAAGAATAAAAAAGTTTCTGTCCCCCAGCTTTTCTCTCACTTACTACATCTCATTGGCAAGAAAGGCTGGGAAAGGTCGTTGTTTAACCTAGTCATAAAACATTATGAAGCATGAGGAAGAAGGAGAGAAAACTAGTAGGAAATTTGATGGAAAACACAAAGTGCTGAGACAAAAAAAAAAAAAAAAGCAAAAAATACAGGTACTCTAAAATAGAATAACCAGACTAACCAGGAGGGTGCTTATGGATTAACAATCCTCTGTGACATTCAGTACAGCCAACACACCTATCCAGTGTCTCTATGAAGACACATTTATGTCAAAATTGAACTCTGGGAATACAACCCATGTTGAAGAAGACCTATACTTTAGAGTAAATCCTAAAAGGAGATGAATTAAAAATCTGATCAATAATACAAAATGATTGTTTTCCATCTAAAATTAAAGCTTGCTTCTATATTTTCTTCAGCATCACTTCTGGATAGGCTGAGAAATACTTAAAAGCTGTGGTTCTTTGGACAAGTTACTTCATCTCTCTGAGCCTCAATTTCTTTATTTTGTAAAATGAGAGCTAATTATACCAATCTAATATGACCATTAAGAAGATTAAGTGAAAGAATAATGCATACATAGTCTAGCGGGAACGTCTAATGTGCAGGACATAAAAGATAGCTAGTTAGCAAAGTCAAGTTGGTAGTAATAGCAATAGTATCTCCCATGTAAGCTTATGCAACTACGCGGCTCTTCTTGCCATGATGCTGGAGAGCTTTAGAAGGTGGCATGCTAGAAAGCGGTATCATTATAAAGTTCCTAACTCTCTTTCAAGCGCTCAAGATGTCTTCCGTCAGGCAATGAAAGCTCCAAGCGTGCTCCTCCATGTGCTTCCACCTCAAAACCGGGAGCAGTATGAAAAATCAGTCATCGGGCCTCTGAACATTTTTGGTAACAACGACAGTGTTCTGAGATCAAAGCCTCCACCTTCTGTCCATGGAAAATCAGGAATAAAGACAGTACATCTCACAGGAACAAGCAGCCCTGAAGAAGATGCATCAGCCTTCCTACAACAAGAGCCCTCGGGTGCCAAGGCTCGGTAGAAAGCCATCCTCTCCCTCACTCTCCCCTCTCATGGGTTTCGGCAGCAAGAAAAATGCAAAGAAAATTAAGATTGACCTTAAGAAAGGTAATTATTAAATTATGCTTAATAGCATTCTATTGTTGTTACATGTAAAATTGGTTAAGGGAAATGCATTAAGGCTCATTTTGTTAATTTTCCCTTCATTTAATTGTATCAAAGAATAGATGTAAGTTTATACTTAGGTAACTTAAATTTCTTGAAATTGTAATACTTTTCTTTATCTTTCTTCTGGGGAGTGTCTTTGAAACAAAATTGATAAAGACATGTGTTGGGAATGGAAAAGTCATTGCAAACTTGATAGAAACAGGGCACTACCATATCACAACTTCATACTAGATAGGCACTAAAATTCAGTTGTCCCGATTTTGAGAAAGATTAGTAATTTTGAAACATCTTTACACAAGCTCAAAAAGCATATTGTTTCTGGTTCTGTAAGATCATTTTGGACCACCAAAAAATACACTCTCAGAAAGCAGATATGTGACAATTAGTAATTTCACTAATTCAACATTGCAAACAATTTTTTAAAACGTAATTCTAAAAGTACTTACAACATTTTCTTTCTTCATCTTTTTCAACTTTTCTATCTATTTCACGTGCAGATCAGTGGGGCTAGATCATGTGTGTACATGCGCATTTATGCAATATTATTATATACGTACAAGCATCCATGCACTTCTGCGCCTCTGTTTATTTTGTAACTTCTGATAATCCCTTTGCCACTGCAAGCCTTCTGCAATACGATATGATTTTCAAGACTCAGTTCAAAAGAAACCAAGATCTCAGAGATTCTTGTCTGAATTAATAGATAATTTAATGATCATAAGGTAGTTTTAGAATACTTATTAACATATATTAAAAGCAAATAATACATGCCTTTAATAGATGTTATTCTGAAAGATCCTCTGGTCAAAATTTCATTCCGCTATAAGAATTCTTTACTGTAAAGAAAATTTATTGAATAGGAGGCACAAATACTCCAGTGTTCTTAGCAATTAGGCTTTTTACATAAACACATCAGTTTCATACACATTATTCAGCTATGTATTGACATGGGATTGAGTGTGAGGACAGATGAGTCAAACAGAGAATGTGACCTTAAATATCTATTAGAGGGCCTTGAATGCAAAAATAAAAAAATATATGATATTGCAGCTGTGCTTTGGGAAGATTAATCTGACAGCAAAAGTATACTGAAGAAGAGACTAAACAACAAAGGATGAGTAAAGTATGCATTGCATCTGCCTAAATATAATATGTATGCCTTAGTCGCTGACTGGATAGAAGCGGGAAGAGAGAGAGGAATTACAGTTATTGCTGAGGATTTAGCCAGCGTTGGCTTGCACAATGGAGATGCCATCGCTAGAAATCAGAAATCAGACTCGGATTGGAGAAAGGGTTCATAGTGAAGTTTGGAAAGCTGGTGAAAGTGTGTGCATGATGATATCTAGGAAGCTTACACCAGAGAGATTAGGGTCAAACGATGACATTTAGGTGTCATCCACAGGGAGATGGTATTTGGAGCCAGGAGTTGGCCAATGCAGAGTCTAGAGGACAGATTGTTCCAGGACAGATCTTGGGGAACATTTATGTTAATGTGGGAGAAAGACAGAAAATGACAGATATAATGTGATATTCAAGAGATAGGAAAATAATCAGAAAATAAAGGTAACCGAATGGGGAGGTAATGTCAAGAAAAATAACTGGCACGAAGTGTCAAAACTAGAGAAGAGGAAAGATCAAAAATAGGAAGATCTACTGATAAGGTCATGCGAGGTCATTGGTGATGGAAGATTGAAGAAGCAGTAAGGTAGAGGTCAAGGTTCTTTAGGTTATAAAAATTGAGCATACCTTTAGACAGAGTGAAAAATATATATACTTACAGAGAGAGCTTGGAGATGTAAGAGAAGGGCCAGGCAGCAAGAGGGAGTGAAGGGACAGTGGAATACAACAGACAAGGAATCGACACACAAGTTGAAGAAGGGAGCCACAGGTTAGCCAGCTGATTGAAAGCCTGACCAAACTCATGTCAGATGGCCTTTTGCCTCCTATGGTTTACTGAGAAATCAGTCTTCCGGGTGTATGCATAACATGTGGCATTTCTTCTAGGACCTTAATAAACGAAAGTGTTACACATCTGCATTGGGCCCTAAATTCACTTTGATACCATCATGGCCTGTCAGGAACTATTATCTGTATTTGAAACCAGAACAACTGAAGCGTATTTAAAGTATTTGCTGGAATGTAAATATTTCACTTATTCTACATTAGTCTTAATTAGTAGATTTTACTGTAAGATTGAATATAATGTTATTCCTGCTTAAGGTGACTGTGCATTTTCCTGGTCTTCTATGCTAGGCCCTGAAGGACTTGGTTTCACTGTAGTTACCAGAGATTCTTCCATACATGGTCCTGGTCCATTTTTGTAAAAAACATTTTACCAAAGGGAGCAGCAATAAAAGATGGCCGCCTACAATCAGGGGACAGGATTTTGGAGGTAAGAATTAGAATTAATATCATCAATAAAATGTTTATTGGTGTAAATAACTATATAAACATATGTATTAAGATTTGTATTTTGAATAGAATATATTAAAAATTGTTACTTATTGACAAGTTAAAGATTTTAATTATAAAACTAGTTAAAAGCAGCCTAACTCTGTAAGTTCCTAGTAAGGTCAGTGGTATGGGGACAAGTAACACTGAAAACTTTTCCCTGTCTTCTCTTTTTCACTTCTACCTCGTAGGGTCCCTGGGAAATTTGGATCAACTCCAAGAGCTTATTTAATTAGGGTTAAGAATTTCAAAGTTACACCCAAGCCCTGGTAACAATTTCTTTAAACTTCTCTCAAGAATGGGCTAGCTTGTCACAGGTTGATCTGTGCCTATGGAGAGGTATTTGGAATTATTTAAAGCAAGAGGTTTTTTTTTTTTTCTTTTTTTTCTTTATTTAAGTTAGAAGGTTTTTTTTTTTTTTTTTTTTTTCTTCTTGATAAGCATCATCTTTAAAATTTGTCAACTCACCTTTCAAGAAACTATCTTCGCCAAAACCATCTGTTTCCATTTAACTTTCTCATGACAAGAAAGCAATATTATATACCTTTATATGCAGTTCTAGATCATGAAAGATGATGTACCAAATAACTTAATGTAGCTCCAAATTAGAATTTCCAGTAATTTATGATACCTTGGTGACTATAATATTCTAAACATAGAGAATACTGTAGAATTATAACAATAGACTCTTGTTCCCAGAGGAATTTGCCGTGTAATCCATTTCTGCTTCTTAGGCAGAAAATGGTGCCAGTTTAGCTTCTGAAATCCACTTTTTTCCTATTTGAGGAATCATTCTCAGGTGTCTTTCAATTTAGTTTTCTCCTCACAAGAAAACGATGTCTTAGGAGAGACTGCTTATATTAATTTGCAACTGTTTGAGACCATCCATCACCATGATAATGATGGTCAGTATAATATTGGTACTTTAAACATGGTTGGTGTGGGCCCATGCGCTTAGTTTTCATCTTTTCAGATCTTCATTGATTGTGGGAAACCCATTCACTGCTTACTTTCAAAAACCATCTAGGGTAGAAAGATATGGCAAGTGTTGTAATCATAGCTGTACATGTGTTGCATTCATTAGGTAAATGGCAGAGACGTCACTGGACGAACTCAGGAAGAGCTCGTGGCCATGCTGAGGAGCACCAAGCAGGGAGAGACCGCATCACTGGTCATCGCCCGCCAAGAAGGAACTTTTCTACCCCGAGAGCTGGTAATGTTCCAATAACAGTCTTATTGAATTTTTAGTGCAGAATTTAATAAACCCAGTCAATTCATAATAGCCGAAAGATGAATTATAAACCACACGCTTAATTTATAACAAAAATTGAATCATACCACGAGTATTTTACCACACTTGGAGTATCAGAATTTTAGGATGTTAATGCAGTGAGTTGGATATATACAAACAGTGCTTCTGGTGCACAAATTCAAATATCTTTTTAAGGAAACAATTTAACAATCTTCAACTAAATAAAATACACATTGAGTATGTGCTATGTGCTAGGCCCTGTGCAAAACACAATTAACAAAGATGTTCATAGTCCTGTGTTAATGCAGTTCGAAGTCTAAAAGGAAATAAAAAGACAACCAAGTATTCAAAATGGTGATTAGGATTATAAAAGAGAACTGCAGAGTACTACAGTAACATGTAATAAGGGAATTTAACCTAGTCTTGAGTGCTGGAAAAGGTGTCTTGAGAAAGGGAATTTCAAAAGTTTTATTAAAAACATATTCCTTTCAACCTATTAATTATACTTCTAGTAATCTGTCCTAAACCGATCATCAGAGATATAGAAAAAAATTCATCTACATTGATTTTTTTTTCTAAAGTCCTATTTGTTGTAGTGATATATTGAGTGTTATACAACCTCAAGGTATTTGTCAGATAACTGATAGCTCGCTAATGAAATATACATACTTTAAATGGTCTCTGTGAATAATTTATAATAAAATGAGAAAATGTTGATTGTATATTTTTAAGTAAAAATGGGCTATAAAATGATATATGCAGCATGATTAAATTACTTATTATTTTTTTTTTAACGAACTGAAAGGAAATGTACCTAGGTAGTTGGGATTGAGAGAATTTCATTTCATTTTCTCATTTTTTTTTTTTACCATGAACACATGTTATTTATTTTAGTGTTGAAATATTTAAGAAGGCTATAGAAAATTCAAAGGACTTTTATGGCTAATAACAAAGAGGAATAGATGTGATAAAAGGATTTTTAATACCTCCTTTTTAAATTTTCATTTCCTTTGGATATATATAAGAAATGACAATGGCACATACAGATAACATAAGTTCCCAGAGTCAGATCACCAGAACAGTGACAGTTAGTTGAGAAAATTGAGAATAATTAGCTTGAGAAGCTTAGGACACATGATAATTGTTAGCAGATATGTAAAGAATTGTTATATGGATTAGCAAGTAGAAAATCTGTTTCTTCAGATAGTTTATATCCATGAATGTAGTTGTATATTAATCTAAATTATAATTTAGTGAGTTTTTGCTGTGCACTAAATCAGAGGTTCTGGGGATGCAAAAATAGAGACTCATTTTCTGTCCTTACTGAACTTCTACCAAAATAGTAGGAAGTTCCAAGAACTTTATAACTATTGGAGCTGTCCAAGAATGAAATGGGTTATTTAGACGATTGAAATAGAGTCTGCCTTACCATCTGTCAAAGACTCTCTAAGAAAATTTCTTGCATTGGTAAGGTGATAAGGCTAGTCACTTCTACGATATCTACTCTGAGCCTAATATTCTGTTACATATGTTTATACTCATGTTTGAAAATACAGCTTTTCTGAATCACCTCTCTCCTATTAATACTCATTAGTACTTGCCAAAAACCAACCAACCAACCAAACAAAAAAAACCTCTTCCCCATGTTTCTGTGGCATGGAGTTTCAATTATTTCTTCTCTTTCCCATCACCTTATCAGTTTTTCTCTTTGTCCTATTGTATGCTCTGGGAAGATATGTGGTGAAATAAGGAAGGGAAGAAGAATGAGTGGTATAAACCGTAAAGATTGTGTTCCCCACCTCCTTTCCTCTACTTGATTCCTCCATATCAAGGCATTTTTGAAGGTAGAATCTTGAATTTCTATCTGATCACCTCACTGAAGCTCCCTACTCTGCCTAAAGAGCAATGCTTGCAGAAACTTTTGGAGTCTTGATTTTTTGTTTCTAAAATTCAGATAGATTCTTCCTTCGTTATTTATTCAAACACCTTAGTCTTTTCTACAGAGTCAAAGTGGAAAGTAACAAATAAAAAAGGGGAGCAGCATGTGTATATAGCAGGAAGCCCTTTCACTTCTTGTCCACTTCTTTGGTTACTGGAGATGAAAACTCTTAGCAAACATCAGTGGGATTATGTATTACTTGTTGCAGGGCTAGAACAAGGAAAGATGTTTTAACTGTGCATTCAGTTGAACTATGGTTCTGGAAGGTGTACCACCTTGCATACAAAGAGAAACATTCCAACACATGCAAAAGAACCTAATGATAGAGCTCTAATGGGAACTCAAACCCTCTAGAGCTCCTAGATCTCCATCTGACAGGTTCCATGTACCCTTCTCCATATGTCCTCTAGAATTCCAAACTCCATTGCTGATTCCTTCTTCCTAGGAGTTCTCCTCCTCCCCCAGGTAAGAGGGAAAAGGATGTTGATCTTATCCTAATTTGAAACTCTGAGTGCATTTTCAATCAAAGGCAATTACATGTAGAATTTAGCGAATAGAATAGAATTTTCAGACTAAAGGGAGTCGAAAGAATCAGTGAGTCCAGCTCTGATTTTGCAGTTGAGGAAACAGGTTGATTGTGATTGAGTAACCTGTCCATGGTCCCACAAGGAGCAGGAACTGGAGGCCTAGATTTCTGAACACTTCGTGTCATCTCTGGAGTTCAACTCCCTATACTCAGCTTCTGTGTTCACCACTTACCGTGTCATCTAGACCAGGTCACAATATTCTCAGGCTCAGTTTCCTCATCTGTACCATAAGATTATTGTGAGGATTAAAAGAGATAATACATGTAAAGCTTTTAGCATAGTTTCTAGCCAACTGTAAGCTTTCAATATGTGTTAGCTATAATTATTTCTTCTAGTACATTATCACTTCTATAGTGCTATGAACATAATACATTGCTTTCAGTTCATTATGGGGTAAATAAATTTATACAGTTTTGCCTGGGATTAACCACTTTTTAGAATGTTGATTTTAAAAAAAGATGTATTCTAGTATCCAAAATACTAAATTGCAAACAATTTTTATGACCAACCAAGTCCATAATTCAGGACAGCCTGTATACATTATTTCAGCTTCATTTAATAGAATTTAGCAAAATTTGAATTCTATCCCAGAAAGTGACATCATAGGCTGAACCCACCAGAGAGCATATTAAATTAATTGTGCAATGATGAGATTGAGTGCAAATAAATTATTTGTTCTCCTTGTTTTTAGTTTTATACAAAATTTGGAGGGCATATGGTTAGTATCTATTCTCTTAGAAATTCTCTGGCAAATAGTCTTGACTCTTTAAAAAATATTTGACTTCTAACTATCCAAGTATGTGGAATATTCTTTGTAACCACAGCAAAGCAGGGGCCTTTGAGGCTTAGAAGCACCTAAATAATGTGGACCCAGAACCTTTGTTTTGGAGAAGTATGAAATAGAATTCTCTTTTCAGCCTAAATGCTGGCCTCGAGTGTTAAGTAGCATGAACCATACAGGAAGTTTAAAGAGAGGTCGTGCTTGGCGTGCATGGGACTATTTCAGTGGGAATTACTTCATAGTGAGGCATGTACTGGACTGTTTTTAAAAAGCAAAATGAAGAACAGTGTGCTATGTGATACATCTTTGTACTTTCCTTTCAAAAAAAATTGAAGGCAGTATCACTTTGGTCTCTTCTCTCTTATTGTGATTGATGCACACACTTGACTTTCCATTGAAAATCTGGCAGGATGAAGGAAGAACAGCACTTCCTGCTTTTGTCTTGTTCTATCTCCTTTGAAGAAAACAAACTTGTGTTTATTGTTTTTCTGTTATGAGAAACTCCCTCTCCTTTTTGTTAAGCCTTGCTATTTCATAAGCTCTATACCCTCTTAACAACACTGCTCGGCCTCTTTTCTGACAGTTAAATCTTCCTTACTTCCTTGTTATCATCAGCTTCTTGTAAGGTCTTAACACTTACAGCCAAGGGAGCATGTGGTCAGCAGTTGTACAGGAAGTCCCAATATAGGATGGTCCTTTGGATGTGACCCTCTGTCATTCCAAAGGCCTTAGCATCAATTTCCTGATCATTTCTCTTGTCTGTAACATAAGAGAACTGTGCTGAATTCTTATATTTGCTGAGCCATTGGTTAGTATCACAAATTTAGCCTCATATTTAGCCAACCTTCTTTCTATTTATGGCAAGCTAGGTTGAAAATTAAGTGAGAGGAATTTATGTAATAATATTACAACCATTTAGCTGTTTCTAGTATTATTACCAAAAGAACCGTGCTTCAAAGGTAATCATTCCAGAATCTCAGTCCTTTGATCCCCTTACCCCCTGTCTGGGTGAGAGTTTATTAAAGAGGTGTTCACATAAGGAACACTTTTGCAGAAGGAACTTAGGGATTAGTGTTGGTAATAGAATCGGAAGGTAAAAGTGCTGTGTCTGCATCACTTGAAATGAAAACTGTGCTGCTCGATGGGTGGTTTGTTTGGTCTGTTCTGTGAGTTCTTTTCCATTCCTGGTACCTGAAATTTTTTTTTTCTTATTCAAAGTGTCAGATGAAATTATCTTTCCATTTAGGAAAGATCCTGAAAAACTGAAGGTTTTCTATTTATTGCATGCCTTTATTTTTTAAGAGCTTCAGAAAGAGACACACTGTCATTTGTCATATATGTGCATGTATGTGTGTGTGTCTTCTTTCATTTACTGGGAAAAAAGAATATTTCTCCATTTCTTTGTTAACCTCTTTAATATTTCATATTCTGACCTGCTGCCTTATTTTTAAATTATCCTGAAAATCACAGCAACCCCTGGTGGGTAAAATGAGCTGAGAAAATTTCAAATGTATTTATAATTTCTACCTGCCAAGTTTGCCTGTTATTAAATGCTGGCCTCTGCAAGTAGGATTAACTATATTTCAAAGAAGCAAGTAGCTCCTGACTGACATGATTGAGATCCAAAAGTTAGTCATGTTTGTTATGCTGATTTGACCTTCACTTAGGATCATTGCTTTGCTGAGAAAAAAATGCTACACACGTGTGTGGAGACTCTTTATTGCTCTGTTTAGGGTATTTCAACACTGCCGTATTTACCAGTCCCTGTGACTAC
Source organism: Eonycteris spelaea (assembly GCA_003508835.1). Classification (NCBI taxonomy): domain Eukaryota; kingdom Metazoa; phylum Chordata; class Mammalia; order Chiroptera; family Pteropodidae; genus Eonycteris; species Eonycteris spelaea. The sequence goes on along the minus strand of PUFA01000050.1, from coordinate 8,293,010 downwards.
CTTAGCCAGTGGCTCTAGCTCCTTTAAGTTTACTCTGTCTTCTAACGTGAAAAAGTCACACCTTCAAATGTCAAATTACATTAACATCATAAATCATGCAAAAATTTGTGTTCGAAATTTTAGATGAACCTCTTTAACTGATGTATTATTTTATTCCCTTTGGCTATTTGATTCAAATGATTCCATGCTTAATAACTAAGGTACTTAAGGAAGAACGAATATTATAGCAGTTATTGTGGATAAGTAGCAGAAATTGAAGGATGATTCAGCATGAATTTTCTATGTAAACCAAAGTGTCAGAGTTATGTTTCAGAATTTAAATATTTATGCAAAAAACAAAATATAATGCTGTATTTTATGGACTCTCCAAGTAACATAGTTTTAGTGACTTAAGGTGGAGTCTGTGTTAAGATATAGTCCCTGTTTCTGCTTCTCCCTACGGTAATTTCCATTTCCTTCTTAGTGCATTTTCATTTGACCAATAAGTATTTAATTCTAGTCAAGGCTCAGCAATTCCAGAGATGAATGAGTTCCACAGATAAATAAAATGTGTTTCTGTCCTCAGGGGGCTTCTAGCCCAGAAAGAAAAGAGTGATGAGTTGATGAAATTATGCAAATAAAGTGCTATGTGGATTCAAATTTGGGCACCAAAAAACCTTCAAGAACACAACAGAATTTGAGAAGGGTCTTGACGATCGAGTAGGATTTTTAAAAATTAAAAAAAAATGCAAGGGAGTAAGGGTGGAGGAAGTAGCATCCTCAAATACTCAGAGATTGGAAAATACAAAATATATCACGGAGATTGTAGGTAACCTAACTTGACAGAATACTGAGCAAGGGGCTAACATGAGAAGTATTGTTATTTGGAATAAATTGGAAGGGGCAAAAGAATATTAGGATATCTGCTAAGAGCTTATTGTAATTGACTAGAATATAAAAGTTAGGAGCTTGAGGTCTGGGATCAATCAGACATGAGTTGAATCCTGTCTCTACCACTAATTGGATGAAGGACCTTGATTAAGCAACTCCTTTAGCCCCCATTTCTCATTCTTAACATGGGGATCAGATTATTATCTACCTAAGGGATGGTTTCCTTTAAATGAGAAGCAAGTAAAATACTTAGAATAGGACGCATAGAAGAGGATTCAGCAAATGTTACTGTTACTGTTATCATTATTGCTCGTCTGAATGAGGGATATTAAGTGTACAGTTAGGGTTTCCCACCCATTGGTAATTGAGAGATCTATGAAGGTAGAAAACTTTAGTTTAGGCATCTGATATATGTCAGGGTGATGGAGTGAGATACATCAATAATGCTGAAGTTTTGAGTTTGCACATCAAGATATAGTATTAAAAGATGTATAGGCTGGTTTGGAGGACAAAACAATTATTTTGTCCTAGAATTGTATTCTTTTCATGAATCCCAAGCTTGTCTATTGACCAGTGATCACCAGTACTTTTTCTCTCTCCCTACTCCCTAGCCATTCCAGACTCTTTTGGCCTGTTTAAAATGTTACCAGGGCCCTCTCCTTGACAGATATTTGCTATGAGCCTTCCCTCTGCTTAGGACACCCCCTTCCACTTCACAGCTCCTTAAGATATCTGCTTATAGTCCCCTTCCTTTGGCGAAGCTTCCTTGATCCCCCAGGTGTTGTTATGGAGACTCACTTAGTTTCCATGCATATTCAGGGCTTCCCTTACCAGGGCCTTGAATTATACATTGTTAAAATCTCTCCACTAGGCATTAAGGACTATAGAGAAATGGCAATTAAGAGCCCACGTTTAGGCAGCTTATGTCCTGAATGTGAATCCTTGCTTTCCTATTGTACTCAGCTTCTCAATGCCTCAATTTTCTCATTTATCAAGTGAGAATAATAACGGCATGTAGTTGTGAGAATTAGATGAGCATAGATGCTAGCACATGGTAAGTGTCAAATAATATTAACTAGTGTTATTTCCTATGCCTGGTGCACACTATATGCTCTGTAAATATTTGTTGACTGAATAAATGAAAGCCATGCATTATTAAAGCAGATGACATAGAAGCCTGAAAAGGTATTGTTAAAGGAGCTATTACCCCTAATCCATACCTAATCTTATCTAATGCATTATTCATTCTGCTACAATTATTTTCAGCCAAATAAAAAAATATGCAGAGATTTCCTCAGATTTCAGAGCATTAGCAATCTCTAATTACAGCTACACAAGACAGAGAAGGTAGATATAGTTGTCATTGAATGTAAATGACAATTTAGGTAGTTTAAATTATCACGAATAAGGCATCTGCATAATCTAGTACAGTTTACTTGTAAAGACATGGAAAAGTGTCATTGCCTTATCTTTTTAAAATATTAGAGGTGTTTTTAAAGCAGTAAAAGTATTTTAAAGTATTTGTAAAATGCTTCAATCTTAGCTGCTTTTTAGAACAGTGGTTCTCAAAGTGTGGTCTTCGACCAGCATGATAGCATCACCTGGGAACTTGTTACACATCCAAATTCTCAGGCTCCCTCCAGACCTAAGAAATCAGAAACTCTAGGGGTGGGACTCAAAGATGTGTTTTAACAAGCCCTCCAGATAGTTGTGATGCTCACTCAAGGTTGAGAACCACTGGAATAGTGATTTTATTATAAAGAGCATAAGGCCTATAGGATGACTTCGTGACTGTAATTGACTAGCTTTAGCAATCAAATTTTCAACTTTGTCTTTCTGTTCTACAAAGTTTCTTGCTCTGTGGAAAATATTCTGTGAAAGTTTTAAGCCCGGTCGTGTCTCTTTGCCCATGCACCACTCATTTTGGCCAAGGGCCAGTGCTGAGCAAAATCCAGTTACTCAGCTCAATTACACCTGATTCATTTAGGCAAACTCAATTGTACTTGACTTTTTCAGGCCCAACTCGATTGTGCTTTAAAATTTCCACACTCAATTTGATTGTACTCAAAATTTGTTATGTGCCACCTTGTAACTTGTGGATTTAGACACCTACCAAAGGGAGGTAGATATTGGGAAGCTTAAAAGATTGGCTTATTGATATTTGTTTGTAGTGACACCAGTTTCCCTTCTCCCTTCTTTATCTCCAACATGGAATGTTATATGGTAAGGAATGCTGCATTGGACCCTTACATGGACCATGCCCTAACACCCCCCAATCTGCTATGGTTGGACTCATGGCAGAGATTTCAGAGCTTCTAAGGAAGTGATCCTCATTTATTGTCACAAAACAACTATGCTTAGTTGTTCCCATTTGTCTCATTTTTTTTTTTTTAGATAGAAAAAATGGGGCATGGAGATATTGGCCCTTTTCAAAATTTACATCATTTGTCAAAATCAGAAATATTTTTTAAGTAAGACTTCCACCTCACTGAGATAAGCGGCATACCCTTCCACTTGCGCTGTATACTGAGAGGCTAGGCCCTCAATCTCTGCCAGTTTTTTTTAATGCGTTCAATAACCCACAAGGCTAAGGGATTAATAGTCATTTGCTACTCCCTGGGAAGTACTTATACCTGAAAGAATTTTACTGAACCCTTGTCAGCAAAATCTAGTCTTGGTAAAATAGATGATGATGAATGCTCTGGTTCAGCATTATTAAAACAGATGGAGGAAGTGCTGGCCGTTTTGCCTGGTTGTATGGCTTCCAGGTGTCAGAATGAAAATACTTAATGGCTTTTATCGCAGGACCGGTTTTGTTGGAAAGTGGAAGATGGTGGAGGGAGGAATATTCTATGCTCAAAAGAGGCTCTCATGACATTTCAGAGGATTGGGGCCTAATTACATTCTCTTGCAAAGTTAAAATTAAGAGCCATAAGATTCAGCCGTACTTTATGGCACAAGAAATATGTCTTATTAGTGGCCACTGTGGCTATGATTAGGCTTCTGAAGGATTAAAAAACATGTTTCTCAATATACATATTTAAACAGCTCAGAAAAAGTAATATTGTGGCCAACGAAAAACTATATCCTTATTAACCAGTCAGCCAGATGTTACCAATAATTCATGCCAGCTGTTGATATGGAGCAGCTGAATAAGAAGGTGGTTACAAAACTGGGGGACGACCTTGATTTGCTTGATTACTTCTATGCCTGTGATGTGTGCATTTGTTAAGGTACGTACATTTGGTGTAAGATAAGAAAATGCGTTTATTTTGTCAAAGATATTTAAAGATTAAGGGAAGAAGAGGACCGCCTTCATTGATTGGGGTTGACCCTTTGAGCTGTCACAAAGTAAATACAACACATGTGAAACTGCCACTACAGTCCATTTAATTTTGAAAGTAGAGTCAGAGGTTTGAACATGTTTCATCTGCCAACTTTTCCAAGAAAATGTGTGATCTTTATCATTAAAGAATATCTGCTTAAGATTGTTATTTTTTTTTTTTCCTAAAGGCTGATAAAACAGAGATAGACACTTAAATAACAATCTGTTGCCACTTACCTCTTCCCATGCTCCGTCCCTAAAGATTCTCTGGGCAATGACTTTTAAATATGTTCTCATTATTTTTAATGAGTGTGCAGAACATATGACGCATAATGCACCAGTAAATAGGTGCCCTTTTACTGAACTTGTCAGATATAATAAAACATTGAAGGAGCGAAGATTCATTTTTCTTTATGATATTATAATTATTTAAATTAAGATGCCCAAGTACAAATCACATACTATTCAATTCCTGTTGAAGCCCCATCACAGTCCTAGTTCCCTTTTTTAAAAAGAATGTTTTATCACAAATGTTAAAAAAACAAAAAAACATTTAATATTATTATGTCTCTTTAAGTTTACTCTTTTTTCAATCTGCCCCAATGGCAGGATATTCAATTACAAACGAGTTCAATTATGTTTCCTGACCTCTTATTGAGTTAAATGAAGGACTTTTATCACCTAGTCTTTCCGTAATTAATTCTTTGCATTTCTTAGAGGCTTACGACCTAAGGAAGGATTGTTCAATATCTTGAAATGTTTCAGTTTTTTTATATTTCCTCTCTCTCTCTCCTTTTTCTTCCTCACTTCTTTCCTTTCTTGCTTCTGACCTATCATCCTGCCTTTCTGGAAACAAATAACACTCAGCATGGTATTTCTTAATTGCAAAATACATTTATTTCTACATTATATTAAGATGTCAGATGGTGACGAAGAAGGTGATAGTACATTACATTAAATGACATAAAAAGGCCAGGTTACAGCTGAAAATGGTAGTAGATTAGAAAGAATATCAACCCCAAGAACAACAAAGCCTCCCCTTGCTAGTCATTACTGAGTAAATATTGGAGCCCATGGCTCCTGATTTATGAAACTGTCAGCCTTATCACCCTACAGGTGAGTTAGAAAGTTTCATTCTAACTCAAAAGAGCTCACTCTCTCCCTTCTCTCCTCAACAGCGGAATATTTCATTTATAGACCCTTGACTTCCCACTGGAGGGGAAAGACACACAGAAACATATAAGCAAAAACCCCCAAAACCACAAAACACAGAAACACCCAACCAAAACATCTTACCTGTGACTTGCTTGCCCTCCATCTCCCAGAGATCAAATGCTTCTCCTCCCTGATACCAAGAGAAGTAGATGTTCAGGAGAACTGTCTTCTTGGGCCCCTATTTTCCTCTATTTCTGGGTTTACACTGATGGTAACAGCACTTGGTTATTCAACAGACATTTACTGAACATTCCCTATTTCCAGTTCAGCTGATCAAATGCTTATTGAGCAGTTATTTGTGCTGTGCCATACACTGGGTATTCTAAGATGTACTAAAAGAGGGTTCCTGAACTCCAGGAGCTTGTAGAAAATGCTAAGCGCCATTTGAGAAACAAAGTAAGTATATTGTATAGTGTCTGTCGTCTGCGGTGAAAGCTCATAGGAAGGAAATAGATGCACAAATTTAAGGAAGAAGCTGAGATGTTAATAGTTAACTAAAAGTTATAAAAAGGAAGAGATCCATAAAGGCCTTAAAATCATGAAAAATTTCATTTACGAAGCAGGACTGTGGTTGGGCTGTGGCTGGATTCAAAGAAGCAAAGAGAGAAAACACTTCCAGGGACATGGAGAAGCATGAGTCAAGGCAAGCAGGAAAAGTGCGTGTAGGGAAAGTAGAGGAAAGAAACATTTTGGTTATAGTGGTATTATTATATATATTACTGTTGACTACTTATGCTCTCATGTGAGCAAAATTTACAAGTCCATAATAAGACCATTTCTGGGAATAACATAGAAATTCCATTAATGTGAATTTAAGATCTATTCGATGCTCTCTTTTATAAGGTCTGTGTTTATAAGTTCTCTATGTATAGTTTGAGCTTGTTCATGCAGCTTGCCTTCAGCTGGCGCATCTGCTTGGCCACAAGGTCCATGATGGCCTAACCTACATAGCTGTCAGCTGACGCTGGCTGTTGGATGGGGCACCTTGGTTCTCCTTCATGTGTGTTCTCAGCCTCCGGGGACCAGTCCAGCTTCCCTACATGACATTCTCAGGACAGCAAAAGCCTGAGGGGCAGGGGCTCTTAAGCCCTAGACTTGCAAGTTGCACAATGTCAGTGCTGCCTCATTCTCTCAGTCAAAGCAAGTCGCAAGGCCAGTCAAGATCCAAGGGAGAGATAGATAGATTCCACAAGTGGATAGAAAAAGCAGCAAAGTCACATTTCCAGGAAGCAAAATTCATTGGGGCCAATATAGTCTCTCTCAGTAGGTTCGGAAAGTTGGAGAGTATACTGTTCTATAGCAGAATGAGTATAGGTCAGGCATATAAGATTTGGGTTATTAGCCCAGGACTGCCGCTAGATGCTTGAGTTTGAGAAAGGTTATTTAACGTCTTGAGCTTTATCTTTCTTAATGACATTCACAGAAATTTTAATGAGTTCTTTCTTGGTGCAAATACAGCGTGGGAGATGCAGAAGTTGACAAGGTATGCCCATTGCACTGTGTTGTTTAGCAACATTTCTAAACATGACGTTCTTGCTAAACATAAATTCCTGTTCCTATTCTTGGTACTCTCTTTCTAGATGAGAGATATGCTTTTCCCTTTCTTCTCCTATCCCACATAGAGATTTCCTCTTCTGCAGTAGATACTATGGACAAAAAAGGAGCCACATACTAAACCTGACAAGCTCAGGGGAAACCTGCATGGTGGCCCTTGCAGACTCCGAGACTAAAAGTAACACATAGGATGGTCCAGACATAAAAATTCCTAACTAAAAATGAATCTATTGGTGATGGGTAGTTTACATTCTAATTCCTTGACAAACATCAGTCTACCTTAAGTGAGCCTGCCTAGTGTCTTTTGCATCTAAGATAACATACCTTAGAAATGTCAGAAAATTTCCCTTAGCCAGACCCTCAGAACACACCCACTGCACCAAAGCACAGACCCAGAACCCTCATTGTTATCTTGTTCCCCACATACCTTCTAAGTATGATGTAAATGTCCAATTATTAATGATCCTGTACCCACCAATGTATAAAGAAATATGTGTCCTCCTCTGTTTTTACTTGTTATCCAATGCCAGAGATTGCCCGCTTTGCTTTGTCCCCCCCTTAACCTACCACCAGTAGATTTCTGTAACTCTCCTTATATCTCCTCCTTTAATTCTGAATGTATAAAATAAGCTACAAAACTGCCTTCTCTGGAGCATTTTCTCAGTCCGTTGAGATTTTGCTTCTCAGCAATTGACAACCAGTTTGGCTCAAATAAACTCATAAAAATTCTCTACAGGTTTGGATGCTTTCTTGCATAGACAGCCTTTGAAATATCTCCTACATTGGGGGAGTGAAGTTGAAGTTAGATTTTTTGCGCGTGTGCATAATGATAAATTAATAAAAATATAAAATTAAAGATTAATAAAAAGAAAAAGTAATTTGACCGTAAATAAGGAGGGGTATTTCCTTTTCTAATATAAAATAGAAGGAAATTGACCTAAATGGTCTCTTAGATCTCTTACTAACACAACAATTCTTTTCTCTGAATTTCTGAGCATCAAATCTTGGCATGACACTCAAATACAACATAGTGCCTGAATTATGAATGATCTGTGTATATGAACGGGCAAGCAGGAGTCCTGCCCTCTGAGTGTATTTGTTGTTCCTAATGTCTTGGAGCATTTGACCTAAAGAGTGCTCTCTCCTAAGTAAATGCAGAGCTAATAAATTGCCAACAGATATCTTTTTTATGCCCATCTTTTTGCTTTCCAGTCACTGCGGTGCTTGTTGCCATAGTAGTTAGTAGGCAAAGATGGAGCTCTTTTTGACAATCCTCTCCTGACGCCACCGATATGGGGACCATAAGAGCCTTCACTTCCATAGCCAGCGGGAAAGGAAATGTGTTCTTTCTTTCTTGAGTTGGAAGTTTGGGTGTATTTTCCCATAGAACATTCTTAAATACAATCCATCCAGTGTAATGTAAATTATTACCTATTGTTGTGTTTTGGAGATAACTGTGGTTTAAACAAACCTGTTGGCTAGTTGAAACCTAGGCACAATTTACCAGTATTTCTTCTGAGAGAGAAAAAAAAAAGTTCAAGTTGCAATAACAAACAAACTTAGATATATAACCTGTATTCTAACTTGAAATTGTCTTTTCCACAGTCAGTTTATTTAAGCTTATTTGGATTACACGCAAAGAAAAGTAAATAAATTATAAATATAATTCATTAAGGTTTTGGCTATCCTGAACGCAATAAAGAAATAAAACTCTGGGTTCTGGGTTTTTCTATTGGAAAAAATATGACTGTGTCAACATTAGCAACTTCTTGAAACCTTGGCAGATATTTGTCAGTGTAATTATTAACGCAAGCCACTTCAATTCTTCTTAGTTACTAGACAGGTTGCAAATAAATTATGTAAATAAATATTAAAGTAATTATTAACGTGGTAATTTTATGTGCTGTGTCGGCATGCAAGGAAATTATAAAGATGAAAGCTGCGGAACTTGTTCATGTTTGAGGATGTACGTAACAGCGACTTATTCCCCATATCATCGAGAGATAGAAATACACAAGTTTTCAGCTTTATAACTGAGTACGATTGTAAAAAAATAGGTGTGATTTTTCATAGTGGTTAAGTTAATAACATGTCACTATAATTTGTATACTTCTTCTGAAATAGAAACCAAATCATGTGCATCGGAGTTAGAAGGCAAGTAAAGGCAAAATAGCTACAAAGAAGCTAGTGGCTTACTTTTTTAAAAACCTAGCCTTTGCCGGCAGATAGCAGATCAGAGGTTTCTCCTTAACCTGTGAGGTTTCTTGCAGAAGAGAATAGAGATAGCATGTAAATGTCTTACTTCCTTCACAAACCTTTGAAAATGTAACCCAAAGAGTACTTTGCCTCTCACCCTCAGTTCTCAATAACTCTCAAGGGAGTCGGCATGTCTTATCAGACATGAGCAGCCAGGCAAGGCCAGCCAGCACATTGAGAGGCCAGGACAGCATAATGCTCAAGGCCATTGGGCAGGTAGAGAAGGGCCTCTTGCTGTGTTAAACAAATGTGGTTTCCTTCCTGTCTTCCGCAAGAGCTAATTTTGTTTTTCACTTCTCTTCTGGTATAAGAACAATAAGAATTCAGAAGGCCATTCCTCCTGTGAGTAGGTGCGCATTAGATTATCATAAATTCACAGATAAAAAGTGTAGTGGTCAATGAGAATAGGCATTCTTGGATGAAATAAAAGGTTTAATTGAAAGTACTGTCCCAGGAGAGATGGATGACTGAGTGTGGTATTGAGTAGACATCAATTACCATAAACCAGAGAATGAGGGAAGTAAAAGGAAGATCATTCTATTTTTTTTTTTAAGTTTCTAAATCTGTTTTTCTTTAAGAGAATGTGGGAGATTATCCTAATAGAATATTAGGGGGAAAGTGAGTTTTTACTCATATACAGTATTCTTAGAACACTGTTAATGTTTCTCAGGAAGTTACAGCTGAATTTTCTGCTAGTACAGATAGTTTTGTTAGAAATTTGAGATCTAGACAGGGTATAACGTGTACTGAGATGCTGAATGATGGTTAAAATTGATATATACCTATTGTGTTGAGTTACAACATACTGGGAAACAAGTTGCACTTATTCATAATTCTAGAATTTGATTTTTTGATATCTCCCAACTTGTTCTTTTATTTAGTATATTGGGTTTTCATTCAGTATAACAGAAAAAAAATAAGTTAAAGAGGCTTCTGAACATACAGTCTCCATTAAACACTAGACTGCTTGCTTCGTATCACTGAAACATGGCTACCTTTATAAATCACACATATTTCTTTGGCCAATGCCCTACTTTCGATGTGGCTAACATAATAGAATGAACTCTACGTCCACAGAGACAAAGGCTAAAACAAAGATTGCCTTAACAAGAATGTAATTGGTCAGGTGTCTCTTTTACCAGTCATTAATATATTTGAATTACGACTTTGATTTTTCTTTCAGGTCAATTAGAATATAAAAAATATTCTGGATTATCTGTGCCTAATGTAAAATGGAATAGAAAGGACAAAGATGGGGTAATATCAAATGTATTGAGTGTTTTATTTGATGTTAGTATCCAAGTAGTACCCAATTTAGTTTAAAAAACTGTCAAAGCAACTTTTAGTTTACTTTCCAGCTTTATTTAGAACAAATGAATTCTTTCAGTAAATGATTTCCACCTTTTCAACTAATTGTTTAGGAGTTGATGTAGACACAGTCTTAGTTTTAAATGTGAAAATTGTTTTTTAAGGTTAATTTGAACGGAGTAGTTGCCAAATAGTACCAGCTGTCATAATAAAGCAGAAGTGAATGACAGATTTACTCCACCCCGTATCAAAACTCAGAGCGGATATGGTGATCAGATGAGCCAAGATAAATTTGAGTTCATAGAAACATTTGCAAGCTATTTTCTTTCATAACTCAGCCCTTCATAGACATCAGACTGCGAACAGGTCATGACTAAGCTTAGCATTATTGCAGCGCTCTGTTGCTGAAGCTCTCGCAAATGCACTACCTAATATTCCAAAATTTCATTTGATGAAGGTGGTGGTGGTGGCAATGGTCTATATTTCAAAGTATTAGAACTTAATTAGCAGTTTTTAAACGATATTTTAGTATTAATGAAAACGTGACCCCCATCGAGCTACAAAGGAAGAACAAATTGATGTAATACTTGTCAGCAGTGCTCTATAAAAATTAGTTACCATGCACTTATTCTCAGGCATGCATTAGAATAGGTGCTAGTGGCATAAATATAAGTAGAATGGTCCTTTTTGCCCTTGAAGTTATTAAAGATTTACACAATAACAAATAACCATGAAGATAATGTGATTAATGCTATAATTTACTTATGTATAGAGTGCTGAGGAGGCACAGGTGAGGGCCCAGCCACAGAGAGTAGATGACAATTAAGATGGGTTTTGATGGGTAAGAGTTTGCCAGTGGGTGTCAAAGTGGGAAGAAAGGAGAGAATGATTTTTAGGTAGAGGGAATCCCATCTAAAAAGTAAAAGAAGCTCTTTGTAACATTTAATTAATTAATTTCAGTCCCATCTAACAAACATGCTAGAAAGTTAATGCTAGAAGTGGTAAAACTATGGTTTTATAGATAAGATACAAGGAAAGCATAGCCTTACCTTTTTTTTTTTTTTTTGATCTTTTAATAGTATTATCTCAAAAAAGGGCATTGTGGGAGAATAGTGTTAACAAAATAATTTATTAAGTCATCCTATACAAATATTTGTTTTACATATGGCATCCTACTGGATGCCGAACTGGATTCAAAGTTGAATTAAACATAATTCCTGCCTTTCTGAGAAGACAATGGTATAGTGAAGTTAAGACAGATACCTCATCAAATAATTATAAAAATAGAAAGTGATGAGAATCATAAATGGGGAAAAGAAACTAAAATGGGAGCTCAGAGGAATGTAAATTGTTTTCCCACTGATAAAATCACGGAAGGAAGAGATGGCTTATATACTGAGACACAAAGTCAGAGTGTTTGGAAATATTAAGTAAAGAGTGTTTTATTCCCTTATACTTTCACTGTAAACTTTCTTTTGAGGTGACAATAATTTTTGACATATATGCACATACATATGAAATAAAGATTTTTATGTATGTGTGATTTCATTAAGTATAAAATTATAGGTCTGTACCATCAGGAAAATGCTTGACTAAAATGATACATTTTACATATCAACCAGTAAAAATGGAGTTGTGTTGAATTAAGTTTCTTAAAAATTTCTTTCCTTAGGCACTAACTGAACTGAGATATTCCTTGTGTAATCTTTGAAGCATCCTTGACTTTGTTGGAAAATAAGATCCATTAGTTCAGGGAAGAAAGAAGTCCTGCTCAAACCTACATCCAGGGAAATATTGATTGGAAGTGTGCTGAACTTTTAAACTTCTTGTAATCACACGCTGATTTTACAGGAATTAAGGCCATAGAAATTGCTCCTTTACCCTTGTCCTGCTTTCCCATATATATATAGCAGCAAGGCAGAGGAGCATCTGGAAGGTGAATACTGAAGAAAAAGAATGTAAAGTGAAAGGCAATACTCAGTAATTCAAGCCAGTTATTCAGGACTCTCGGGCCTCCTGAACAATCCCTTTCAAGAGCCTGGCAGGGACAGTGCAGGGGTGTGGGAGGAGAGATCTTCCCAGATCTAAGGTACCTACCTGCTTCCTCGACCTTGAGAATATCTCACAGATCTAGAAGCCGCCATGAAGTTCAGACTCTAAGACGGTATCTTAGTCTGCTAGAGCTGCTTTAACTGGGTGGCTTATAAACAACAGAAACTTAGTTCTCACAGTTCTGGAGACTGAAAGTTCAAGACCAGGGTGCCAAGCATGGGCAGGTGAGGGCGCTCTATTGGGTCACAGATTTCTGGTGTCCTTTTGTGGCAGGAGGGCTAAGGAGCTCTGCGGGGTCTCTTTTATAAGGGCACTAGTCCCATTCCTGAGGGCTGCACCCAGATCACTTCTCAAAGGCCTCGCTCCTAAGACCATTTCAGGGGTTAGGATTTCAGTATCTAAATCTGTAAGTGACTCCAGGGTTCAGATAATAGCAGATGGATATATATATATGTATTAAGTAGAAAATGGGGCATCAAAAAAGAAAAGGGCATGGTTAGGAGGAATATAAGCCCTATAATATGTCATTAGCCCTTAATATCTCCCATGTAGTCCCCCGGCCCCCCAAAAAATTACCCAGTTGGCAAATGTAATATTGGTCTCAATTCTTCACTTCCAGTAGTAGCATTATATATCTTCACCCTTGTCATGGTTTAATGGTGTGTGAAGAGTACTTTTCACGCCGTAGCCTGTGGATTTGGCCATGTGAATTCATTTGGCCAATGGATGTTAGCGGTTACTTCGTGAGCACAGGCTTTAAAGTTACTTTTATTTTTGCATTCCTGTCTTTCATCATGTGAGAAACATGCTTCAGATATCCAGTGGTCTAAAGAAGATGAGAAATACATGAGGCAGACATGCACTTAATCCACAATTTGGAGGCAAGCCCACGAGCTCAGCCTAGATCCGCCACACTCCAGTCAACCTGCAGATATGTGAGCTTTAGAAAAATGCCTTATTGTTCATATCACAATTTTGGGATGGTTTGTTATGTAACATTTTTGTTGCAACAGCCACCTGACACATTTATTCACTTTTCTCCATTAATTAACACTGGAATGATTTCCCCCTTTCCTTAAATGTATTTTGTAGTAGTGAGGTGAGGAAAATATATTACATTTTAATTTTAAGGGGTTTTCTGACTCTATAGAACCTAAATGACTTTTATTTACAATCAGTTTTACTGAGAATTAATCGAGTGATTTATTAGAAGACAAATTACAGTGATGTATATATAGTGAGAACATTCTCATTACAATAGTAAACACGTACTGTGAAGTTACAATAGCTGTTATCCACTGAGATTTCTCAATCTCTATTTGGAATTTAGGGTTATCTATGATTAATAGTATACTAAAGGGGATTGATGTCTACCTGTAGTCTCATTAGATGCAATTCAGACGTCACAGAGAAGGGCAGGGTTAAAATAGTTATATTTCTACCATTTGATTTTCCTATAAGTCTTAACCAACAAATAGAAATTCCCTTTTTCCCCCCTCTCTACATAAATATTACTTTCTTGAGGCTATGTTAGTACTATTTTACCCTGTAGCATAATTTAATAAACATGGCTCTCCTTACCTTAAAATGAAAGAACATTTACTGGGTCTTCTAGGGAAAGTGTAGGTAACTGAGATGTAATCCCTGCCTTTACAATTCTTGAATTTGGAAGAAAGCTATATTGTCTTTACTAAAATAGTTATTGTGCCCTAAATAATGGCACATACACTTAGAATGGAGGGTGTTATGTAAAACATTCTTATACTTTTACTATAATTTTTTTTAATCTGTGCCTGTATACTTTCTAAGGTCTCATTGGAAACAACTTATAATTTATTATCTTTAAACTACTTACAGAAATATCCCAACCTATAACTAAAAGTATGTATGTGTAATATATATGATTTTTAATTTTTATAAAGAAAATTGTAGAACAAAGATTCTCTCATTCTAAAAGCTTCAGAATGTGCTTGCTGTTCTGCATCTTTTGAAGCCTGGCGTCACTAATGTGACACTTTGTTGTTGCCGATGCTAATTGTGACATATGGAATGTCCACAGAAGTGTGATACAGAAAAAAATTGGAACTGGAAGGTTTAACCATGAAGTCATGTGGTATCTCTAGGACCTTGTTCGTGACCTATAAGATTTCTGTCTCGAGCCTTCTCTGTCCTCTGCTCATTTATTTCTAGCCTAACCTTCCTTCCCTATATTCTCGAATGAAACATTGCTCTAAGTATATGTTAAGGAACACTTTTTTCTATAATATGCTTCATGCAAAAAATGTGTCCCATGGTCAAGGATTAGGGAATAAGTATGAACTTTTTAAAATGCACTGAGAATTCCTAAAGAAAAGAAACCTTTACCCTAGAATTTTTCGTTATAGTAACCCTCATTTTTTCCCTACGTGCAATGACGTGACCCTGTGCATTAAACCTTAGATTGACCCGAGTGTTAAAGGGAACCAATTGGGTTGGCTTAGTTGGTTTCTGCAGCCCAATCTCATGGGGCACAGCCTCAGGCCAGACTTCTTCAGGAAGCCCAGCAGCCTGTGGACTATCATGGGGTCAGTGGGCACCTCCAATTCTGTCAGTGCCACCCCCTTTCTGAGCAGTGGTAGACACAACTGGTGTGTTCCCTTCCATGAAATGCCTATGTTGATATTTATGTTTAGCCTTTGTTCTTGATAGTGGTGTTGTCTTTTAAAGGAGTTAAGTCCAGGTAGCCGGCATATAAAATATTTGTGATGGCAAAGATTGTGAGAGTATTTCACCTAAGAACCCAGCCTCTTAAATAAGTCATTTCCTCTTAGAATCAGGCCTGTTATGCTTTCTTTTTAGATCAGTAAATTATTACAATCATATAACTTGTTCTTGGATCTTATATTCATATAAAATCATGTTTTCTTATATTTCAACCACTGAATTATTGCCTGTAACATATTTAAGACACTTTTAAATCAGGTTTCCGTAATCTACTTTTAACAGGAAGGAGTAAACACAGAACAAAAACCTATTGTTTCTCAATATTGACAAAGCAGATTCTAGTTTTATAAAAATGCATGCTGTCTGAATTATAAAATGTTCATTTATATTACTTTTTAATGACACAAAATATTATATTTTTTTCTTTAATTTTTATCTGCAAAGGAAAAAAGTTGCCACTAAACTGTTGAATTTGTGATCTTTCAAGTACGTTTTCTGTAAACAGGAGGGGCAAAGGTTGCTCTAAGAATCAGCTCTGACTTACTTTGGTTAGTTTTAATCTCTGACTGTATCAAATTAAGCTACTTTTATATTGAATAGGCAATAAAGAATGGGCATTTTTTGACATTTGTTTCCTGGTATTAAATTAATGCTTTACTTAAAGAAAATTGTTTTTTGATAGGTTCAGTCAAAGATCAGCTCTTGCTTTCTGTAGTTTCCTCCTTCTGCCCCCTTTCTGGGGAATGGATTTCAGAACACCATGAAAAAAAAAAAAAAAAATGAGTGTCTCCATTATGGATACTTTACAGGATTTTCTTTATTCAGGTCTTTGGTTAAAAATTATTTTAAAATAAATGTGCACCTGAGATCACATAAGGAGATATATTTAAAATATTGATTATCGAGCTAACTAGAAGAAATCTACATTAAAAATTTTTATCCATTAAAAGTAAATACCAGTATTGCTTATATTTAGCTCTATGAAACTTTTCTCCTACATGTTGGAACATTAACTTACATTTTTTCTATATGATTGATTATATATATTGAGCTTTGGGTTAATTCTCAACAACCTGTAGTATAATTAGAAGATTTTTTTTTTTAATTATCTGCACTATGATCTCTGATTCTTTCTGGTAATTTGTCTATGTCTTTTGTCCAGAGGGCACAAGACTTTAAAAGATAATCTGTCTACTTGTAAATCACCAAGAGCTCTGCTGATTTCATTTCTATATTAGCAACAATGGTGGAAAAGTCTTTTACCATTTATTACAGTGATCGTCCTTAGCTCACCATTTTCCTTTGCGTGTGCCCACTCATCTCTGGTCATCTTCTTTTCTTTACTCTCTGAAAAATATAATCTAAAATAAAATGCCTCTTAGCTCTTGGAATGAGCCTCTGATCCCTACTCTAAGATGATAATCACATTTTAAATTTTATATAATCCAATTGGCCAAAAAACTTTCATGTTCTTAATAGCTATTCAAGCTTTTTTAGAAGATTAAAAATTTCCAGAAAATTAAGTATCTTGGAGGTGTCTTATCTTTTTATTGTTGTGAAATTTATTTAGCTGTAACAAAAGTTTCATCACCTTAAATTCTTTAGAATTTACTCAGGCAAAACTTAACAGTGGTTACACTTATAAAATATCTTGGCAGAATTGCCAGGCATGGCTTTTGCTTTATATAACATATATATAGGTATAGATATAGATATAGATATACACACACACACACACGCACATACACATATACATATATATTATTTATTCATTCATTCATTTATTTATTTATTTATATTCTTTTTTTCTTAAAGCCCTCTTGTTTGAGTTTTGGTAATTGACAAAATGATTGCACGTGAAACATAACTCTTGCATAAAGTAAGCTGCTCACAACACAGACTAATTACACATTTGGGAGGCGAGGCAAAGACATCCAGAGCTTACTTGTGCTGAGCCAAGAACACAGCATTTAATGAAATGAGGGCCATAAGAGGTTCAGCATGGATGCTTTCAGGTCTGACCTGGGCTTCTGGGAAATTGAACATTGGCACTGCAGACTGGTGGATTCCCCTGGGCTTTGAAAAGCTGCGTTATTACCGCTTGCATGCGTGAATCAAGTCCTGCTTTGCAATACAACATTTGTGATTCCAGAAATGACCACATTTGGAACACTCTTAAGCTAATAATATGGATGCCTCCCTAGTCATCCATCTTTCTGTCTCTCTTTCCTCCTCTCACACCACATAATTGCTTTTGATATTTGTTTGATAAAAATGGTTAGCATATCTGTCAAGGTCGTACTATGTAGATTCCTATTTCTTCTTTCCTATTCTTAAACTCTATTTCTTTCCTGCAAATCATACTGTGAATGAAACAGAAAGGCCCTATGTTGTTCAGTAAACTTTTTGCCAATTGTGTTTTGTGTAGACAGGCCATTTCACATTAGTGTTTAGTACACAGTAGATACTTGATAAAAATTTGTCAAATGATTATATCCATACATCATTGCAGTGTTTTCCAAGTTGAAAACTGTGGTCCATTATCTCAATGTGGTGGGTTGTGACAAAATTTTTTAAAACATAAAATGGCACAGAAAATATTAAAGTCTATTGTACTGTAAGTAGTGTCCCATGAAACTTTTGTTTGTATATGTGTGTGCACAGATATATGTATATGTGTAAATGGGTAGACAGAAAGATAGGCAGATAGGTAATGTAGCTTTGGGTACTTGATCATGGTACTTCCCCAACTTGATGGACTGTACCATGAATGTTGCTGGTTGCAATGTAACTTATGATTTCAGGTACACGATGTACTTTAAAACCGTGAACAATAGTCCAATGTCTATCACAAATTGCTCCCTGTGACACATCTTGGTGCCTTCACTAAGGGTTTGATGTCAAGTTGAGCTGGGATATTATCTCTCCCAGGAACAGGAAGTATGGTATGAAAGAGAA
This sequence comes from Eonycteris spelaea, assembly GCA_003508835.1. NCBI lineage: Eukaryota > Metazoa > Chordata > Mammalia > Chiroptera > Pteropodidae > Eonycteris > Eonycteris spelaea. The sequence continues at coordinate 8,274,769 of PUFA01000050.1, read as the reverse complement.
ATTGAGCTAGATTACTTTTAAATTTTCTTATAACTGATATTTTATGCTTTTTCATAATTATTTTCATGTAAAAACTAGTTTAAATTAATGAAATCTGGAATGGTAGGAATCAAATGTGGTGCCAGTAATTAATTTCACACACACACAAATACAGGCACACATACACACAATCTCACAAATTCACAAATGCACACATATATACATATAAGCACATACTGTTGGACACTTACTCATATATATTAATTCATTTATTCAACAAATATTTATCCAGTGCCTATTTTGAATCTGGCACTGTTTTGACACTAGCAATATCTTGATTGGGTGGGGTGGGGGAGGGGTAACAATATGAAAGTTCCTGCATTCAAGAAACATTATTAGAAAATAATCAAGCAAGTACATACTGTGCATAAATTCTATGGAGAAAAACAAAGAAGGATAATAGACATGGGTAGGGAGTGTGGGAGGCCCTGAAAATAATTTGAAACTGAATAATTAAGAAAGACCTCACCAATAATTGGCATTTGAACAGAGACTTGAAGGAAGTGAGGAAAGGAGGTCTTCAGGAATCTGTGGGAGGATCATTTAAAGCAGAGGAAAGAGGCGATGTAAAGGACTTGGGGCAGAAGCATGCAAGCAGCATCGAAGAAAAGTAGCAAGGCCAGTGTGGCAGGCGCAGGGTGCGTAGTAGGAGATGTGGTCAGAGAGGGGAGTCAGGGCACTCAGCTTATGCAGAGTTTGCAGGACATTGTTAAGGGCTCTGGTTTTTTTCTCCCAATGAGGTGGGATGTCATTAGAAGGTTCTGGATATTTGTTTTAATAAGACCATTCTGGCTGCCATGTTGAGGAATAGCTCGAAGAAGAGAGAAGCAGAAGCAGAAGCAGTGAGATCAGGTGAGAAGCAGTGGGGGAGGTGGTTTTGGTTAGAGTTGTGGGGTTCCGTGCGTGTTTCACAGTAGAGCTGAAAGGAATTGTTGCTGGGCCAGATGTGGAGTGTGAGATAAGAAGGGTGACACCGGGTCTCTTGCTTGAATGTCTGGAAGAACACAGTTGCCATTAACTTGTTCCGGGGGAACAAGTTTAAGGGGTGATCTATTTGGCCACGATAATTTCAAGGTAAAATCCTTAAGGGAGTTGATCGCTAGAAAATTGGTTATATCCATCTATAGTTTAGGTGAGAGGAGTAGAGATATGAATTTGTGGCTTATGAGTGTAAATGATATTTAAAACTATGAAATTAAATGAGGTAATTTAGGAAGTGAGAATGGGAGAGAAAATCGAAACTCAGCTGATTGATTTCTAGGACTCTAGTGTTTAGAGATTGGTGAGATGAGAAAGAATCTGCAAAGAGTAGACAATGAAATAGAAGGCGAACTATCAAAAAGTGATGTCCTAGAATCAAGAAGAGAAAGTATTTCAAGAAGTTGTGTCTTGAGCAATTGAGTCTAGTGCTACTATAGAACAAGAAAAGTGAAAGATGAGAATTGGCCGTCGTATTTAGCAGCATGGAGGTCACTGGTGATTCTGAGAGGAGTTATAAATATACTACATACACACACATGCGCACGTATACACACATATACAGTTATAGAATATACACAGATATTATTGTAGTTTTAAAGAATATATATAGCGCACATACTACTATGGGTATATACACTATATAAAGTATATATGGTGTTAGAATATGTCTACATGTATAAAAGTGTGTGCCTGCCATTACAGAGACGTGTTCACCATCTCTCTAGTTGGCAGGACAATAATATAGCAAATGGTTCTTATTCAAGTTCCTTTTATAAATATGATAATGATTGAGAAATGTTTGGAAAACAGAAAAATTATAAAGAAGAAAACAATCATTTGTATTCCAGTGCCAGTAGATAACTGAGGTTGTTGTTTTTTTTTTTCTAAAAAAATAGATAAGACGGGGTGAGAGGCAGGTAGGTAATAGATTGTTCGATAGGTATCTGAGTATATAGAGAGAGCGTGTGCATTACATAACTGAAAATATACTATACACATAAGCTTTTGTGCTTAATTTCATATCATGTTCTCACATGATTAAAAGTCTTTGTGTCAAAACTATTTTACATAATTGTGACTCGTAAAAAATAAGAATAAAAAATAAAGTATACATAAGCATAACTAACCTAAGAAACACTACTCAATAGGCTGCATTTTCTTTTTTTTCTTTTTTTTTTTTTTTTTTGGATTCTTATGTAAGTAAAGGGCAGCATTTTTTCTATGTACTATTAAACTTAATATTTATCACTTTTCCTACTCCGTTCATGCCACAAAGGTCCCATTTCTGCCTTGGAAAATTAGCTGCCATATAATCAGAGACATAACTAAGTGCAGAATTACCTAGTAGTTTATTTTGCCCAACTAAGTGGATAGTCATGAATCTGTGAGCCTGAGACCTAGTCAATTACAGGGCCTTTTAGTGCCACACCTTCCTGGGACCTGGGAACATACGGACAGCCAACACTGTGGTCCCAAATGCTTCTCTGGACCCTCACTGCCTTAACCTTGACTGTATTCAGGGCTGTGGTTCTCAACTGGAGGCAATTTTGACCCCAGGAGATACTTGGCAATGCCTGAAGGCACTTTTGGTTGTCACAGCTGGAAAAGGTGGTACTACTGTCATATAACGAGCAGCAGCAGGGATTCTGCGAAACACCCTACAATGCATAGGGCAGTCCCTCACAACGAAGAATTACCAGGCCCCAAACATCAGTTGTACTGAGGCTGAGAAAGCCTGAGTTAAAGATCCTCCATGGCTGGCCCAGGGCAGGGGCGAGGGCATTAGGCATAGGCACATGCAGTTGGGGCATCTGAGCATCCATCCTGGGACCGGCTCTAGAAACCTGAAGGACTTTCCATCTAGAGACATGGCCCGTAGTGATAAAGTATATGAGATAATAAAAAGACCCCCAAAATAAATAAATGAAATTCACAAGATTTCCCTTATCGTGCCAGGCTTGTCTCTTTGCATATGTATATATATATATTTTTCCCCACCAGATCTCTTGGGTAGAAAAAGCAAGGGATGCTACTGGCACTAGGAAAAGCTCTTGTTTGAAGAACAGAAATCCAGGGAGGATCTGGGGTCTGGATGTGCTACTGCCTTTGGGCTCATCTTATTACTAAGGTTCAGCATTTGGGGCACTTGTGAGGACTTTATACGTCTTTCCATCCTGCTACAGACAGTTGTCTGTCAAGATTTGAGCTTAATTTTCAGAGTCACTAGTTGAGCCGAGATTATTGGAGGAAGACATTTAGCATATTGATTTTTCCGTACATTAGGTAAAGGAACATTTATTTCTAACAGAGGAAATGGCTGTGTTAACTACTGTTATGGCTTCCTTCACCACTGGGAAGTTTGCTATTATTAGAGACCACCAATTATGACTTGAGCCTGATATAGCCCAAGAAGGATATAAAACATCTGTAACTGGGTGGAGAATGTGAAATTGCATGGCGTCTTACTGTCATTGTAGGAATCTGTTGGGATTTCTTGTGGCAAGACCAAGTGATGGTGGTTCACAGAAGTAGCAGCTAAGAGTCTAGCACAGGAACCACACTGCCTGGGTTCCACAAAGCTCCAACACTGACAGGTCTTATGGACTGCAAGCATGGTATTTACACACATGCACACATGATACTTACAAATGTTGTGTACCTCAGTCTCCTCACCTGTAAATAGGCATGACATTAATCCTCAAAGGGTATTGTGAAGAGTAAGGATATTAATATGTGTAAGCACTTAAAACAGACCCAGTCAATCATTGGTAGCCACTAGTTTGTTTTGTTATTATCGTTGGCTCTCAGATATCAGGGACTTAAAAAAGATGAATTTTAAGGGTAAAATGGAAAGATAACCATAATATCTGCCTTCTATTTTGTTTTTACCATTTATGTAGTAAACAAAAGGTATTATTACAAATAGTGCGTTGTCGATTTTATTAAGAATTAAACTGTTGCCCCCCAAAAATCCTGATTTAATTATAAGATAAAGTGGTTTGAGAGTGTTATTCAAGCAAAACTTTGTCCTAGTGTCACTCTGTCTCTGGTAGAAAAAAGTTGGGGAAGTTTTCTAGTCTTTCTCTAAACTGGTATTCTGAAACTTCGAGTAAGAACAGCTGTTCTTTAATTTATACTTTAATTCAGTAGAACTTTATTAGACTGAAATTAACCAAATCCCAGAGAGGGCTGGAAACATAAATGATTATGAAATGTTATGGATTCTAAATAGGGCATTTTGGAAGACAAAGCTGAAGGCTAATACTTTACATTTAGTATTTAACTCTGTCATTCCAATGGAAAAAAGACAGCTAGTTTAAGTCAAATAATGGGAATTTTCTCTTAGATAATAATGTGATGAGTTATAAGAACTAACATGTGATATGTTTATTAAATTAAGCAATAAAGTTTCATTTCTTTGAAACTACCTATTATGAAAATATTTACAGCTAACTTCATTTACAATTAAATAAAATGAAGGAACTATTTCTTTAAAGTTAGACATGGGTTTTTTTTTTTTTTTTTTTTCCTATTTTGGTAGGAGTTGAAAATGCCATGTCGGTGGTTCTGACTATGATCAGGCCTCCTAATCCTTTGTTAGTTATGGGTTCTCTGCTACTGATGATTTTATAGTTGTTATTTTGTGACTGACATTCAGACATTCACAGTGATTTTTAAAATATGTAATTTTACATAAGAGTCCCTCGAAGTGACCTTAAGATGAGGGTCTCCAGACATAATTGCAGAGAGCAAGGAACTACCAACCTAGAATGAGTTGATGGTTTCTAATTTTTCAGTTAAAGCTGTGGCAAAGTTTCACATTTCTGTAAGCTGGAGAGGGATGCAGAAGGGGCACCTACAAAGTTTATTTTATCACGTGGACAGCACTTTCCTATTCCCACTACTCTATATTTGAAAACACTAGAGACCAACTGTCATTAGCCACAGGCTTCTCCCCAGGTGGCTGAACCCTGAGTGTGCCTTTTGCCACCAAACTCTGTATTTTTTTAGCACAACTATTCTTGTGGCTAGGTATCATTTGTCAAAGAGGATATGAACATTTGCTGTAAATTATCATTTTTGTTTAGGTTCAAAACTGATTGCTAGTGAGTTATACTACCCAAGAAGCATGCTTAAGGCCTGAGTTTTAACAAAAGGAGATTTAATTCAGTGATATCCATTAGAAATCACATCCTTCTAACTTTAAAATAACATTTTATGTTTACAGTGCTCTGTATTCTATTGACAATCTTTATCAATAGCATTGCTTTCATGGTAATGATATATTTTAAATTATATGAGCCAAATATTTCCTCACAATTTTAGCATTTTCCTATACTAAGCTCTGTTTCTTCATCTGTAAAATGAAGATGTTATAACCACACTACCTCTAAGGCCTTGTCTGGTACTTGAGACTCCCCAAGACTAACGTCCAGCCTCTTTAATTATTGAGAATATTCCACTGAATTTCTAAATACTTATGCAGTGTTTCAAAAGACATGACTCTACCTTGCCAAAGGGTCCCCTTGTTGACTGTCATCAAGAATTATTCCCCAGAACTCTCCTGCCCCTCCATAGATGTGGTGTTAGTCCCCTACAGCAAGAAAAGACCAGCCTGTGCCTGCCGGGGACAAGATTACGGCTGTTAGAGGTCCGTCCAGCCTGTCTTGCCAAGTGTGTCTGCGTTTGGCCATCTGAGTGTGTAAATGTTAATCCGCTTTCTTCCCTTCTCTCTTTCCTCTCTTCCCAGCAGAAAGGAGAACCTGACTGCTATGCCGTCTCCCTGGAAACAACTGAGCAACTTACCTTCGAGATCCCCCTGAATGATTCTGGTTCTGCTGGTCTCGGGGTGAGCTTGAAAGGGAACAAATCTCGAGAAACTGGAACAGACTTGGGGATTTTCATCAAATCCATCATCCATGGAGGTGCTGCTTTTAAGGTGAGTAGGGATGATGGCCGCACATCAGTGCGAAGGTACTTAGAGATGTGGCTGCTGTGCTTGAGGACTGGGTGGAGGAAGCGTGTGAAGGTTCGAGGACACGGGGGCTTTCCGGCCTGAGGCAGGCAGGGGGTGTGTGAACACGTCTGAGCAACAGTGGTCCGTTTCCGTACTTTAAGTGGTTGATTTTATTTCCTAAAGATAGTTCCAAAAACCTATCAGGATTCATATTTTTTCTTGCATTTTTTTTTATTACTGTTGGAATTACTCTGAATTTGTAACCTGACAGAGTTGAGCCTAAACATACACAATGAGAAAAACAAAACTAAAAATAAGTCAGTGTAAAGGCAGCAGCAAATAAGAAAATCACGCGCTTGCAAGAAAGAAAGCTCAGTGGAACCTGAGAATGAGTGTAATATAAACTAAAGGTTGTTCATCACACTTTGTGTACTTGAAGATAGCCATGGTGCTGGGAATGCACATTTGCCTTTGAACCTGGAGAGCTTATACATTTCAAAAAAAAATAAAAGGGAAAGATTCTCCTCTTTAACAGTGACTTGGAAGTGTGATCATGACTGCTAACATAGCATAATGTACTGGTTTTCTAAACTGCCTGGGTTCAGATCCAGCCCCACCATTTGCTAAGACGTGGGCAGATGTGGCCAAGGAACTTGACCTGCTAACCTCCCATTTCCTCCTCTGTACAATGAGGATAATAAAGAATACCTAATTCGTAGAGCTCTAAGGGTTCAATAAACTTATACACACCATGTAATTATAGCAGCAAAGTGCTCCCCATCAGCTGTTCTCACCGTCATCGTCACCTCATACTGTACATGAGACTTCCTGAGCGTGAATCCTGCCCAAACGATGCTCACCCTCATGAATGTGGGCAGGTTACTTGTCCTCAGTATGCCTCATTTGTAAAAAGGAGTGAAATTAGTATTGCCTGCCTCCTGGTGCTCCTGTGAGGACAAAAAGAGACCAGATATATAAAGTGCTTACGTAGCACAATGCCTATAATAAACTTTCAATAAATCTTAGCCATTTAAAAATAATCTCAAGATTAATAATGGGTGGCATCTCCCACACAAAAGCCAAGAAGGCCTAGTTAGGGTTTACAGGGACACCCCCGGCCCTAGATTCCGGCTTTGTTAAAGCATTTTTCTTCTTGCACTTACCATTCCACTTTTGTTTCAGACCTAGATAACTAAGCTGATGTCTTTTTCCTTAGGAAATAAGAAATGCATTTTGGATAGACAATTCGTTAATGCACTCCTTGGATCAGTTAGCTTTTGTTGCATAATAAATAATGACCAAATTGTACTTAATGTACATCAGTAAGCCTTTATTTCCCTCATGACTCTCTAGGGCACCAACAGGAATTCAGATTCAGGCTAGTGTCTCTCTGTCACCCTGTAGGTCACAAGTCTGAGTATGCTACCTGTACTTCACCTGTGCCTTAGAGCAGCAGGCTAGCTATAGCATGTTCTTTTCATGTTATGAGGTGCCAGAGAGCCAGTAGCAATAGGTGAAGCCTCATACATTCCAGGCTCCAAACTGGCTCACTGTCACCACACACACACACACACACACACACACACACACACACACACACACACACACACACACCTCCACACCCATTGGTCAAAACAGCAATATGGTTGAATCCAAGGTCAGTCCAAGGTGTGGAGAAATACAGTCCACCCACGGTGAAGCTGTTACAAAGACTTGGGCACAGAGAAGGGTGAAGAATTGATGATGCCCATCATCCAGACTCTTCAGTCTGGCTCAGAAATACATAATCAGAAGCAGAAGAACAATAATAGTAATAACAACAGCAACAGCAAATAACGTTCATTGTTCTTAGTTCAACTATATGCTGGACAGCATGAGAAGTATTTCGGGTAGCTCCTCTAATTGTATTCTTTACATTCACACTGGATTATCATGTCATTTCATCAAAGGGAAATCACAGGTTGGTGCCTCTCCATATAAGGCCTATGGTCACATAATCAAAGTGCTTAAACTAAGGTTTGAACCAAGGCAGTCCGACATCAGATCATGTACTCTGCTGCCCTGTGATGAATGCTCTGTCATCTGATCCATCCATATCCCTAGAGATCAGAGACTATTGTGCTGGAATTATCTGGCATCATGTTTGTCATTCTTAGCCAAGCCATCTAAGCATGTGTTGTGTTTGAAGATGAGTCTTAGTCCTGTTCATGGACACCAGCTTGATGTCCTTATTCCTGATGACAGCTCTGATTGCAGAATTTATTCCAAGTAAAATTGAAACTGAAATGAATTTTTGGAAATTAAAAGCAAACATCTTAGCTTTCTTATGGGCAATAACTTAAGTTCAAGCAGATATTGGCGAGCTGGTTTAATATGTATGTATATCCATGTTTGTGAAAGTGAGCATCTCCTTACCTAAGCAGTTTCTAACAGTCCTGTTTCTTGCAGAAAGATTTTACTTTTCATTTATGTAAATTTCTTTCCTGACACTGGTCTGCTGAGTCAGACAATCACACCATTAAAAACCACTGGACAGCATATTTATAGCTGATCTTAAACAGGAAAAGGCATCAATCATGAATTTAGCCATATTGTGAATGTTTAGTACCCATTTGTCTTGTTTACTTTTTGCAGTGTAAAGGGTAGAGGCCTGAGGGTTGCTCACAAGAAACCTGATTAACTAGGAAAAAAAAAAAAAAGGAAAGAAAATAAAGGAAGGGAAGGAAAGAGGGACTGAGGGAGGGAGGAAGGAAAAAAGAAAAGAAGGAAGGAGGAAAGAATTATTCTATTTTCTTTCTGCTGTTCAGTAATCCACTGTTACTCTTCTGAAATTTGCCACCTGCTCTGTGATTCAGGATTATGTTTTACAAAAATTGTTTTGAGACTTTGTTCCTGTCCCTGTTCAGAAGATACAAATGTAACAGACTGCACATCCCTGGGGCAAGGGGAGATAAGTATGGGGAACATCCAGCTTTAGCATCTGGCCCTAGGTTTTTACCTGAAATCAACAAAATAATCTTTCTACCAGAGCAGGATCTTTTTCTCCTGGCCCTTCATACCACTAATTGGTTCTCAAGGTGTTTTTCCCTTTAGGGAAGGTGGGTTTTTGAAAACTAAACTACTTTGAAAAGTATGACCAAATTCTTCCCGTGGATTCTGTGTGCTGTATTCTCCTGGAGGCTTCTGTTGATATAAACAAAGGTACATTGCCAGATGGAAACCCCCTGAATGACTCTGACCATAACTAAGGGCCTCTTCCCCCCACTCCCACCTCTCCCCCACCCCTGTCCTTACCTTTCATACTGCTGCTTTCTATCATTTCAGCTCTTATTTGAGTCATTTCAAATAGAGATGGAAATCTCTATTTGAAAATAAGAGCATTCAGCTACCCTAGGATTCCATCTTGGAAGTGAATCCCTCACTCCTCGAAGGGCAAACTCCATTCAGAATTATCCAAATGCTTAAATATTTAAATTCCAGTCTGCCTTACCAAGAAGCAAAGCCCAGAAACTTCCTGCTAGTGTCAGACACATTTTCCATCTCAGACCACGTTCACATACAGAGTTCTCTGTGGACCCCTCTGAAGCATCCCTTGAGCTTTGCTGTGTACAAAGTGACCAGTGACTATAACAGCCAAATACAACTAGAGTATCGATACTAATGTGCTTAAACAATAACATGCATTACTGTATGTCTGTAGTTTCAGTTTTAGTTTTTCTTCCTGGGCATTTGCCCCTGGAGTACCGTGTAGCTGTTTCCAGAACCAAAATATGCTAGATAAAAGTACATGTGTTGATTTCTTATGACCCAAAGACTATGGCTGGAATGAAATTAGGATGTTCATGAGAAGGCTTTTCTAAAATTTCACTTCTGTGGTTGAAATTTAAAGTGAATGTAGTACTGTTATTGTTAAATTAAAAAAAAAATTGTCTTTATTGCAGATAGAAAAAAAATACTTTGAAAAAATTATCTCCTTTCCCAAAATCCACATAAGCATTAGCTTTCCCTCTTCTCTGGACAAGCACACAGTCTTGAAATTTTATTTTTTTGACCTTAAAATTGAATCATTTTTAGAAAAAAAAAATGTATAACTAGAATAGTGGTAGTTTAAAAAACCAAAGTAGAATATTAACATGCTGTAGTAAGAACAGAAACCTTGGGGAGTCTGAGGAGTCTGTTTTACCAATTCTGAATGATTTTTTTTTTTTTTAATATACTGACTTTGGGACTAGAATGTGTCCTGTGGAAACCTTGAAATAATTAGGTAACAAGTAAAATTCAAAGACAATTTTTGCTAAGGGGAAAATGTCATGTATCAGGTAGATTATTTAAGGGCTTTTAAATAGAGAGAATGAATTTAAGAATACCTGTTATTTTCTAGAAAATTAATTAGCCAGGTTTGTGCTTAATAAATACTACTTGATGATGATGAAATTAAATGAAAGAAAAATGCCTGACATAGCTAATTGCAAATGCATGCACTCAGAATATGAAATAAGCATAATTTAAGTGATTTGATTCCTGTGTGCTTAGTAAATTTGGAATACTTCCCTCTGAGAGATGCAGAATTTCATAATCTACACTATTTAGTAATTGGTAAAAGAAAAAGTTTTATATAATATAAGTAATCCCTTATTTTTAAAATGACTAAAATATTAATTTGGGGAGAGACTACACAGTTCTAGAATTCCTGGGACCATGGTGCTTGATTCTGAATCTTTAGGTCTCTTCGTAATGCGAACATTTAATAGCACCCAAGCTCTTAACAGGAGTCCAGAAGGAGTTCCCAGTGTGACTAATTTCCACCACTGTCACTGCTGGTATCTATAAATCATGTGACAGATCTATAATTAATAAATTCAAAGGAAGATAAAAGGGACAGCTTTTTAAGGAACACTAATGTTAAATGATTTCTTCAACTACTCATTTTCCTTAAATTTGATAATGTTTTCTACTGGTAGAAAACCATAAAGATCATTACCAGGAGTCGTGTGTTTCAGTTTTTTATCTTTCACAAAAGGACCATACAGTCTGATCATTTATGTTATGCCAATTATTTTTAACCAGTCTTCTTTAAGAAAAACCAAAAATGTTAGTATGTAACATTTAATATATATACTAACATATAATATTATACACTATATACATTATGTTATATACTAACAGATTATATACTAACAATCTGTTAGTATATAACATTCCCATAAATGAGAAGCCTGACTATATGAATTTTCTGCAATATTAACTATTTTATAAAGATATAATATAACCTTACTTGTAAAATCCCACAACACTGGCATCAATCTTTACCCTTCTTACTCATATTTAACGCTTTCACATTTTTTTATTTCATACATAGTGTGCAAATAAGTAAATTTATACCACGTTGGATAACATTTTGGAATTCTACCTCAATTTGATGTATATTTTGGACTCCATGATTGTCTGAGAAGGCTTGAGCTGGTAGACCTAATCGAAAAGGAAATTAGAATCTACAAAAGTTGATATCCCATGATGATGATACTTTGACTCTGAAAATAGTGCCTTTCGCCTGAAAGTTATATTTACCTTCATGATAAGTATTTATAGGCGTATTTATAATGTGCTCAGAATTTTGTCCTAGACATCTTGCTTTGGGCCCATTTTTCTAGTGACTAGACTTTTAGCCATCATAGCACAAACAAGAGCACAGTTTATTTTTTCATCTTTCAGTAAATAAGTCGAAGAGACCTCTGAAATTCTAATGCAGTTAGGCATTCATGCAGAGTCTTCTTGATTCGTGTATAACACATATGCCTTAGTAAGCTTTTCATTATCCAGTTTTCTAAGCCAAAGTAAACTTCAAACAGAAAATCAGGAAGGAGATAGGAAGGGATGGAGAGGAAACTGAAATGACAGAAGACGGAAAAAGTATAAAACAAGCACAGAATGCTATTACTGCATAATAGGCCAGTGAATATTTGTGATTAATCTGTCTGTGCTTCTGAAACTTATTGCTGGGGAAATTATAAGATTCACTAATGATTATAATAAAGGCTATAAGTTACAAATATTTATCTATGCCCATTATGCTTCCAAAAGGTGTTTAAAATGGAAAGAATTATAGTACATTTTGAAAACATGTCAGGGTGGTTTGATTATGTATATTATGATACTATAAAAAATACTCTTCCGTTATCTTTAAAAAATATAAGTCATATGCCACAGGTGCTGAGTAAATGGTATATTGCTGGAACTTCACTGGTTTGCTGCATAGAAATGAAGTGAGGCTGCGTTCAATAAATAAATTTAAAATTTTGCAATAGCTGAACAACAGAATATTGGGCCAGTTCACAGAAAGTAATCAGGCTTCACATTTAGAACTAGAAAGGTTCTCTGAACATGTGCTGGTTGTATCCACGCCAGCGTGGATTCACGAATCTTGAATACCTGCACTTTGTAAATTAAACAATTTGTCTGTTGTACTTGAAACTTACACCAGGCCCAAAGCACCTGAATGAAATGTTTCTCAAGTGACTCAACTTAGCAAGCATTTTGTGAACATCTGCAGTGAGTTATGTAATATATAATAGAATGGAGACAGGAAACATAAGAGGACTCATTCCATAATCTAGGGAGGTGGTAGCATAATAAATATATAAAAGCTCTAATATGATAAGGGTTATGGTAGACAAAAATAGAAGTATCATGGGTATTGATGAAGCAATTAATTCTGCCTATGCAGAAAACTATGAATGAAAGGCAGTTGCTGGGCCTTATTGGAAGGATGAATAGATATTCATCAGGTGAGCAGGAATACAAAGGACATTTTGGACAGAAGGAAGAATGTGGGGCAAGTCACCACGGTGTGTGCACCAGAATGCAATTTTCTGTCCCTAGAAAACAGAGCTCTGATTGGGGAAGAATGCTGCCATTCATATTGGTAGGAATTGTGTTAGTACAGATGATGTAAAACACTAACATAGGTAGGTACTCTTCTTCACAAGAATTTGCAAGTATCTGCTCTTACCAACCTGCTTTATATGCCATCTGTTTTAAAATCTGTACTTTAAAATCTCTTTTTACTCTGCTCCTTTCATTGCTACTCTTTTTAAATGAAGTTCAATGATTTCCATCTGGAATGCAAGCTTTTTTTTTCTAGGTTGAATTCCCCCCCCCCCCCCCAAAAAAAAATACTGTAGGCAGATGTTGATATGGAGTGATTTTAGGGCCTTGAGAAAATTTTATTTAGGACAGTCCTCTACCTCTATCAGGAGCCATCAACCTAGAGTCCTGTCTCACTGCAGGGAAATACTGCTTTGCAATATGAAGCCAGGCTTTGGGTTTGGGCCCTGGGTGTTGATAATACCCGAGAAGACTTCACCGAGGGCCCCTTTAGAAACATGCAGAGGCAGGAGCTGACATCTGGTCATGATTAATCCTCTCAACACCATGGCCTAATGCGGACTGGCTTTGGGCCCCAGCCAGCTACCCCTGAGAAAGCCAGCCCATTCTCTCATGCTTGTCTCCTGTTTTGCAGAGGCTAGTTCTTTACCATGGCCTTTTTTTGTTTTTTACTCTCCCCTCTGTATTCATGAGAATTTTAGACGTAAAAGGGCCTCATAAGAAATTGGCCCAAAAAGATGGATTAAGTTATGCAATGTCACCAGTAATCATGGTAGAAATTGTACCTAGGTACCATAGAATGGGGCTGAACTACAAGGGCACTGGACCCCCGGAAATCATGGATATGCTTCAGTGGGCGCTTGAAACATCCTCCTAACTACCCCCCCCTACAAAGAGTTATCTGGTCCAAATGTGCAGCTGTGGAGAAACGCTTGTGTAAATATTTACTTTTAAGAAGGAGAATCTGCAGCATTTATTAGATTCTCAAAAGAGTCTAAGAACCCATAAAGAACAAGGATCAGTCATAAAGTGGTTGAAACATGGACTTCAGAGTGACCCAGACCTAGTTCAAATCTGCTTTTAGACATGTGACTTGTAATAATGCACTTAACTGGCCTGATACTTGGTTTCTTTTTTTATAAAATGGGGCAGTAGTCCCCAATGTATAGGATTGTTGTCAGGATTAAATTATCTAGTGCACATAAAAGGTTTAGCACAATGACTATACAAAATAGAAACTCATTAATAATAATTGTTATTAATGTACCTTTGATCATCTGTAGGATCTGATTTTAGAAGAAACATCGCATAATGGGTATATGTCTTACTCAGACACATGAAGACCTCCCTGGTCATGCCAGTATTCTTTGACTTAATTTCTCTGAGCCTCCATTTTTATCTCTCTTAAATAGCAGAGGGATATATATCCAATCCAGGCTTTTTGTAAGAAATGAATGAGAGAACATATGCAAAATAGTTGCACAAAGAACGGCCTTTATTAGATGTTCAGTAAAAGGAAGATATAATACTCAAACATTGTGTTTTCCAGTGCACCTTTTTCCTGCATTAGAACCAGGTTAGGGCCGATGAGATAATCGGAAGCATCCCAGGACATGAAGTTCTAAATCTCATAGCAGTTTTTGCTTGTCCAAAAATGCCCTGAGGAAATTACTTATCTTTACTCTATTCTCTTTCCTCTTTTTCCCTTCCTCTTTGGGTACTTCCTCTGCTCCCTCCGACATGGAAGATGGATAGAATTGGTTATGTGTTTGTCAGAAGTGAGGTGTGTAGTTGCTGTCATTTTGATCTGGAGTCTGAAACAGTAAAGTCGGAAGGAAGGTGCCTTAGTCTGTTTTGCCATGACAAATTACCATAGACTGGGTGGCTTAAAAACTACACAAATTTATTTCTCACAGTTCTGGAGTCAGAAATCTAAGATAAGGCACCACCAGATTTGATATCTGGTAAGAGCCCCCTTCGGGTTGATAGACTGATAAGATGGACATCTTGATGTAACCTCACCTGGCAGGTGGGGCAAGAGAGCTCTCTCCTAGGCCTTTCATGAGGGCATGAATCCCATTCCTGAGGGCTCCATTCTCCTAATAACCTTACTTTGGACATTAGGATCTCAACATGCACTCAGTCCACAACAGAAAGGAATTTTTTTTTTCTTTAACAATGCAAGCATGGTCCAGATTATAAAGAAATAAATGCCCTAAAATTACTGAGCAATAAATATCCCTGGGTAGTCGAATTGCCTTATGTAAAATCAGTTGAGAGGTAGCATTCTCATGCCTAAGTATTTACTTAAACATGATATTAATAGAAAAAATAAAACTGTAAAAATCTACTTGTTAAAATTTTTCCAAAGCAGAATAGACATACACAACTGTGAGGGGTAGTTGGTGAGGTCTTATTTGAATCAACTGCACTTTAGATCAAGACTAGACCTAGATATGCATGTATAGAGAGCTAGATAGGCGGACAGGTTTTCCTTCCTCTTCTAGTTCACTTCCTTGCTCTCCATCCCCCAGCACCCTCTCCGTCTTCACATCTTTTGTCCT
The DNA here is from genome assembly GCA_003508835.1 of Eonycteris spelaea. Lineage (NCBI taxonomy): Eukaryota > Metazoa > Chordata > Mammalia > Chiroptera > Pteropodidae > Eonycteris > Eonycteris spelaea. The sequence continues at coordinate 8,259,343 of PUFA01000050.1, read as the reverse complement.
CTGACTGGCTTTTATATAAGGTTCCCTTCCAGGAAATATCTGGTAACATACTGTCCTCTCTAGTTTCAAAAGCCTTTTTTTTCATGAAGCATTACTCCCTTAAGGATTAGGCGATGTCATCTTTTTAGAAGACAGAATGGTTAGTGCCTAGGGAGTGCTGAGAAGTCAGAGCTTGGGCTATTCTGATCCAGCTTTGACCTTAACTAGCTGACCAGGTCCTAATCTATGCGGAAGTGGCTTCTCTTAAGAGGCGTTCAATAAATTGTTTCTCACTCTCTTTGGACATCACATTATTTATCTGTACACAGAAGAGGTTGGACAAGATGATCGCTAAGGACTTTTCCAGCTCTAAATTCTGTGATTATATTCTAAATGTTAGGACAACATGGTGCTTACTGGCATCGCCATTAAGGAAATTACCCACCATTTATCTTATTAAAAAAAGAGCACACACCAATAGCAACAGACTAGCCAAGCCTGAAAATGCGAGTCTGTGTCTTTTTATTGCACCCACAGCTCTCCAGTGATGCTTATGATGAATGTGAATGTCTTCGAAAAAAAATTCCAGCTGCCCCGGGGTGACCTGACCTGCCTCTTTGTTTGGTACTTGGATAAAGCAAACATGTTCTACTTCAGTGTAGTTCCGCATGCTTTAGACTTGGAAGGTAGCTGAAAATAAAAGTTTGTCCTTAACACCTATTGATGAGATTATTTACCAAAAAAAAAAAAAAATGGTGTTTTTACATCTGCTTTTCTCTTACTTTATCTTCACGCGGACCTTGTCCCATACTTCACAGAGAAGGTTCACTAGGTGGGATCTCGCTCAGATTTCATTCCCTCCATTCTAGAGATATTCATAAAGTTTCAATTTTTATCTTTCTTCTTCCTGTTGTAGAGGATGAGGTGTCCTGCCAAAACTAAGCCTCTACAAATCCAACACTCGACCTCATTTCCTGTTACAGAGCTGGGATCTTGATCCAACCCTTCTGCTTCCTCCAGCTATTTAAAAACCACACATCTGTGTCCAGTCATCCTAAAAAGGTTTTTAGTGACCCTCCTAACCATCTTCTCAAGATTCAGTCCATTCGTCCTCCTTTCATTAAATGCAAAAGTAGAATAATTTCTCGAGTTTTGTCTCACTTCATGAGACTAAATCACCAAGGTTGTTTTTAGCTCCATTTCCAGTAACTTTACTTTTGTTCTTATGTGCCTCACTCAAAATTAGATAAGAGAAATGAAGAGACTTTTTTTAATGTCATTCTTTCCATTACAATTGACATTTAATATTATTTCATATTAGTTTTAGGTGTATAGCATGGTTAGACATTGTATAATTTACAGGTGATCCCCCTGCTAAGTCTAGTACCCACCTGGCACCATATATTAGTTAGTGCAGTATTACAAAGTATAGCATAGGAAGTATAGTCCATAATGTTGTAAGAGGTTTCTTTCTTGTTTGGCCTTTCCTGTAAATCTCCTTTCCAGATTGGTTCCCAGTTAGGGTAAAGGTTAGGTGAGTGGGAAAACAAGAAGGGAGGGAACATCATGCTCCATTGAAACGTTTTACAGCTCCGATTTTCCACCTTTCTCTGTTGAGCTTATTGCCTTGCCATCTCAGTTTCTTCATCGAGTGGGCTTATGCTCCTTCAGGTGGCCTCCGAGGTCCCCGGTAGCCAAGACACCCTCCAGCAGTGCATCTCCACGCGGGCATTTGTGCCCCAAAGCAGCTTTCACCACCCACTCTTTTCCCTGCTGTCAGCAGAAGAACTTCCTCCAACCATCTGCTACTGCATTATTATATACAGGATTTCTCTCTCAAAGCTGTACGGTTGGTCCTGTTGTCCACTGTAGGTCGGTTTTCTGTTTTCTTAAGGATCATTTTTCTTCTGCTTTTCAGTCTGTTAATTTGAACATGGATCCTAGATAGTTTTAACCACAAACACTCTTTCATATTTTTCCCCTACTTTAGTGTTGCACAACTGTAGTCTAGAGAGGAGTAACAAGGAAGTGTTTGTAGAGACTAGAGACAGGGTTCACAAAACCCGAACTTGAGTTGATTTGTCTCTGACTTGTCTGTGACCTAGGCCAAGTTACATTACTTCCCTGCCTGCCTCTGTTTCCTTGTGTATAAAAATGTGAATAGAAATATTAATCTAACTTCTTGAGTTCTATGAGAATCACTTGAGATAATCGATAGAAAAAATATCTGGGAAGGTAAATTTTTATACACATCTACTGTTATTTCCGTTAAATTTCTTAGCAGCAGCAGCATAATATTCCTAAAGTTGCATCTGTGCCTCATAGCAAGAACTTCGTGCCTTAGTATAAAACAGGTTTAAGACATAATGTCCCTAATCTTACTATCAATATTTTAAAGCATTTTTCTTTTCAGGCTACCTGTTGGGCAGATGCACCATGGTTGCTTTAAATTTTTTTGTTGGCAGAGCTGGCATCTATCCACACCCTGAGGTTCTGTTCTTTCCTAGAGGTGCTGAGTAAAAGTTCTCATCAGTCATAACCTCCTTGCAAAAAGTTTGACTCATATTCTCTCTCTCTCAAGCTTTTCTACCAGAAGCTATCGTAGAAAATTGATCCTTCACTGCATACCTCTGTGTTCTTTTGCAAACTAGCAGACTCGAAACTTTTTGGTTGTGTTAGAGAAAATTACATGAGAATTTTTTTTATTCAACACTACTCAGTAGAGCTGGCAATGTTATCAGGAGACACATTACCACTGTCAAGCACACAATATTTAATATTTAAGCATGATGTCTCTCTCTGCCTGAAAACCCTTGTTTCAAGCCATATGACTACTTCCTTTTGTATCCAAACCCCCTTTCCTGGTCCCTGCCAGACCAAATGGCAGAATCAAACCAGTTTAGTATACTTGCCAAAGATTTAGGTAAGAGATGTTATACAAATGTCAAAATTATTCTATCTCAGGACTCTAAGATTTCTAAAAAACACTTTCATGTTATTCATTATTATTCATATTTGTGACTATTTGATAAGCTCCAGAACCTTTTTCTGCCATAGAAAATAAGTCATTCCTAATAGCTGAGGTTTTTTCTTTTTTTTGTTTTTTGTTTTGTTTTGTTTTGTTTTGTTTTGTTTTTTATATTTAAACTTGAAACTTTCCCCTGAAACAGCCACATGTCATCACCACTCTTTTCTCTGTTTAATGCTATTTTTCTTTCCTCTGCCTTAGGATGGCCGTCTGCGGATGAATGACCAGCTGATTGCAGTTAATGGGGAATCTCTTTTGGGAAAGTCTAACCACGAAGCTATGGAAACACTTAGGCGATCGATGTCCATGGAAGGAAACATACGAGGGATGATCCAGCTGGTGATTCTGAGGAGGCCAGAGAGACCGATGGAGGTGATGCAAATCTTTATTTCCCTCAGAAAATTGCCAAAGTGGCCACCTGAATATGCAGACTTCCATCACTAGTATGGTAGACTCATATGAATTCTGAAATTGGAAAAATATGCCCCAGAAGGGTTCTGATGGATTTATGTAGTGAGCAGGTGGTTGTATGTGTTAGGCATAACTAGAAAATGTAAAAATGTGCATATAAAGTAAGTAATTTGTCAAATGTAACAACAGGTCCATATTGTCTAGTTTTTTCCCCCAGAAATTCCTAGAGTACTGGACTTTATAAATAAGGTTTTATTCACATGATAAATTATTAAGTCTGTAATATCTTTGCATACTTTTCGATTGACATGTTAGCAGTGTCCATACCTTAGATATTTCTTAATCAGGTATGTACGGTGCTCAGTATGAAGATCATTATGCAGACGGCTGTCTATATTCTTCCCATAATGTGCACACGAATAGTCTAGAACTGGGACTTAACTATTTTAAAATTTGATCTATTAAGCAAGCTGCTTGCTTTGTGTTATTAAATAATAAATGTTTTTTAATTACATATTCTTGAAATTTTTATCATGATTTCTTTACAGATTTTTTATATAAAGAATATTTTTACTTACACGTGAAGTATAAACATAAAATATTATTGAATGCTCATATCTCTAAACATGTCACTCATAATTATATTATTATATTTATATTATATAATTATACAATTACATATCACATTATAAAATTATATCAATGTTATTTTCTCTTCTACATGAAGAAAAATTATTAAATGCCAATAAAAGTACTTTTAATAAAAGAAAAGAAGAAAAAATTTGATGGTAGTTAAGAGTTAAGAAAAACACGAACGAATCTCACATATATTCCCTAAGGACAGATAATGTTTGTGTAATACAATAATATGCAAAATTAAAATAGAATACTTTTAGAAACACACTAATATAAAATATTGGTTTTAATAATAAGTTCAACTTAAAAATAAAAAATGCATAAGGATTTTCAGATTATCAAGAGTAGAAGATAGTTGGGCTCATAGTAGTTAAAAGCTGGGGCCCCAGAGTTTGGGATTGCTTGAGTTAAAATCCCAGGTTGGCCATTTCCTGGCTATGTAGAGGCAGACGTAATAGAGTGCTGGGTACTTGCAGATGACAGATACTGTTCTCGGTTTCATCCCTTAATGTATCCTCACTTCCCAGCACATCATAGACAACAAATATGGTTTAAGGAATAAAAGTTGCATCCGAGACCTACTTCATCCGAGAGAGTAAGCTGAAGTAGTAAAGATAAACTGAAACTTACTGTGCTATATTATCAGCTATTGGAAAGGAGTAAGGGTACCTTTTCACTCGTCTGTATATAACCTTGTAAATGTTAAATAAATGTAAATTGGCCAATTACTGGAGACTATATATAATGAGCCAACTCAATTTCAACATTCGTGTCTGCTTAAGTGACAGAGAGGCTTCCATGAATATTTAATGGGTTTTACTTATGTACATAGTTATAAAACCTTTATTTATTGCTTCCATCCATGAGAGAATTGGCTCCCTTCTGGTTTAATTTGGTTCTTACTCTAGAGCCCTCGGACCTTATGGAACCCGATTGTTGGAGATGGGTGTGAAGGATGGCTTATCTGTGCATCTGTGTATTTGATCTCACTTAAGATACATTGGAACAAAGATACCTCAACTAATAGAAAAGTCTGGAGGACACTGCTGTAGACCATACCTGTGCAGTGAGCAAGAAAAAAAAATTGTGCACGGTTGTTAAGAGCTAGTTATCCCCCCACCTCTCCTCTTCCCTAATTTCATGTCTTTCTCTAAAACATTTGAATGCTTAGTGGATAAGTGCTCTGTATTGTGGCTCATCTATCTAGTCAACACATATTATCATTTTCATTCTCCTTTATTACAGGTTTTTTTAATTTTAATTTTCACACTCGGGGGTGGGTTGGCAGTTATACCATCAAAAGAAAGTACTAAACTTTCAGTGTGTTGCCCATCCTCAGAAATGTCTTGTTACTATAGTTCACTAGGGAATCAATTCGGAATAAGAAATGGAACGAAAAGCAATTTTTATGAGAACATTTAAACAAGATCCATTTTTAGTTATTTTTTTTAATATTTACATACTTTCCTTGGAGGATAAGCAGGCATTTGACTTTCTCAGCTATTGAGAATCTCTGAGCTACCCATATAAAGAGCATTTTTTTCTTATAAAGACAGAAGCCTAATGTACACTAATGTTTATTAAATTGAAAAAAAAAAAACAAAAGCAAAAAACTGCAACTATTTGATCTCCCAAATCTGTGTTTTAATAAGTCAAAGCTTATGTTATGTGCTCATGTTTTCAGTATATTCTCCTGTGCAACAGCAGTCACCCTTAGGGACAATAAAGAAAGCATCCGTAACCTAGAAAAAGGTCTCAGCAGTGCTCATATGTTCAGGCAAATCAATTAGTTAGACTTGGCAAGAATACCAAAATGGTTACTTGAGCCTTATATTGATATAAAAAAAATTGAAGAAGCTACTTAAGAAAAGTCAAAATATATAGTTGTTGGGGTGTTTTCCCACATTACGCAGCTGTACAAGATACGTAAACAGTTTTGATGAGGACCTCCTGAAGAATACATAATGAGCCCTTGATTGAATCAAAATCATTTTAAACAGAAACATGTTTTTCAAAGGATGAGCTTGAGGTTCAATTGTAATTCTATTTGAGCTGGGAGACTTGGTATTAAAAAATGGGTTATGACCTGTTTTTTGTGTTTTTTTTTTCCCCCTTTCCCAAAACATTTCTCTCACTGCTGAAGGCCCATCTTGGTAGAAGCAGAATATGTTTTAAAATCCATTATATTTTTTATTGGCCAGGACACTAATGGAGGGCTCCATGACAGCTCTATTTTACAGGCCGAATATTTTAATTAGGCTGGTTACTGATCAGTTGTTGGGATATCGATTGTGTCATTTATCAAAGAGCTGGGAAAGCAGAAAAAAATTTTGTTGTTCTTGTTGTTAAATCAGAGCACAAGGCTGAGCCAGGTTAGTCCTACCTTTCCTGCTGCCAGCGTTCCAGCTTTAATTTATAAGTCATTTGCCTGAGTACCAGCATTTGTTTGACTAGTAGTACAGAAGCAAAGGGTATGAAAACATCGGGTGTGCAAAAAGCATCATAAGCCTTGACAAAAAGCTGAAAACATTTTAATTGTTAAGAATGCATAAATTGAATATTTTAAATATTTTGTTTAACTAGAAGGATACCGAGTTATGTAACTAAAGAGGAAGGTATAAATCAAATGGTTGTTTGGGCCAGATGCTTTTCTCGAAAGGAAAGAGCTGTGTTTCTGTTAGTGGTATGTTCCTCTCACTGGTCAAGGGCACAGCCATGAGATAGCCTCCACACGTCTTCCTTGAAAGCTGTTAGGAAGACACATAATATGAGCAAGAGCAAAACCGGGTTCTCTGCACCCCAATCCTCTTGAACAAATAGCTCTCTCTAATCGGCCCCCTCCTATTATCTCACCCACGCCTGTGAAACATGGCTTGTGGGCGTGTTATCCTGGATACAGCAGTTTTAAGGAAACTGTGAATTTGTTTACAGACTGTCAAAATCCAAATAGGAAGGGGAAACAAAGAAAAAAATGAGAGAAATATCTCAGGAGAACCACTGTCTGTCATGGTCACAGCAGTTTGTTTTAGCTCCTGGCCAAAAAGACCCAGTGTCTGTAGTGGGACACCCTCATGGCATTTCCATGGCAAGCCTGCGTGGGTTCTGACTTGTCCTAGAGCATATGCACTTAGTCACCAAGGGAGAGAGAGAGGAACCAGCTGGTTGGCACAGAAACCCCCTTGGCATGAACTGTATTCTTGTGTCGATACTGCCACAAGCTGTACTCCCAGATGGAAGGAAATTTGAAAGAAGCCAGTTGTAAGTGGGGGTAAAAAAATAAAGTTAATCCTTCTTTGTGTTGGCTCTTAGCACTCCTAAGGCTTAGCACCACATTGTCAGTATTTTTTATTTTATATTCAAAAATGTTTTAACTGATAGGGCCATTTTGATTTTCCACAATTGAAGTTTTATGCAGTAGACTCTTGACAGATTATTTATAAATTGATCATTCTTTTCCTTTGCTTCAGTGATCAAGTTGGAACATGGTAGAAAAGCAAATGCAATTTTTATTTTTATCCCTCAGGAGCCTGCAGAGTATGGGGCATTTTCTAAACCATGCTTTGAGAACTGTCATAATGCTGTGACCACCTCCAGGAGGAATGATAACAGTACATTGCATCCATTTGGGACTTACAGTCCACAAGACAAACAGAGAGGTAAGGGTCTTTCCATTTTCATCCACGGCAATGATGTAAAAGAAAAAAAAACACACACAAATGTATTTTAATTTTTTAAAAATAGAAACAAAGGGGAGTTAATTAAACTAAGTACAGACTTTGTTACTCATAGTCACGAACACTGAGAAATAGGTGGGAGAGCTGACTCAGAAGTTGGGAAGTAGATTCCTGGCATGGCCTCCAGTTTAAGTGACAGTTCTGTGCTTGATGCCCCAAACATAAAGGCTTATGTATAAAACAAACCATGACTGGAGAAACGAAATGGCAAACTGTTATTTTTTAAACAATCTTTTAATTGGAAATTAAAAAGTATAAATAACTGATAGACTTTAAAAAACTGTGTGTGGACTAGTATAGTAAAATGGTCATAACATGATTCACAGATTTATGCTTGGTTCTCAGATGAGTGTGGTCCCTACCACAAACCAAGAGCACTAGGTGACAGTCCGAATGTTCTTGTTATGGTCTCACCGTGCTCCCTCCTCATCATCATCTTCACCTGGATCACATTTCTAGAAAAGCTCTAGATGTAAAAAGCTTGGGTTTTCTCCTTTGTTTTTCAAAAATTATACTTTAGGTCACCAAGAAAATTCTTTTATTTCCCTTCATCTCCTTTCTTAAATAACTTTAATTTTTGTATTGTAAAAGTAATACATAGTCATTACAAAAAATTTGGAGGAAAGCAATAAAAAGAAAATTTAATATTATTGATAATTCTATCAAAGGTACTAATCAATAACATTTTTATGCATAAATTTTAAGGATTTTCTACATGTAAAAATGTGTATGTAAAGTGAAGTGAAAATGAAATATACATAGTGTTTAGGAAATTGCTTTTTAAATTAATAACACATTATGAACATCTTGCTATGTCAGTAAATATTCTACAGCATCACATTCAGTAGTCATATAAGCATGCTATTGAATAGAGGTACTGTTTATGTAATCAATTCTTTATTTATACCTAAGATGTTAGCAAAATTTAACTATGTGGGAACGATTTCTAAACGCTGAAATCACTCCATCACAACAGATTTGTAAATCTGAGGTTCCTGTAGGTTAAATTGTTTCATCAGAATGGGATGTTGTTTTTTCCTCTGAATTCCTCCATTTTAGTAAGAGTAGTACAACAGCTGTGACCATTTATTAAGTGTTTAGTGTCCGTTAGATACTGTGTTAAGCAATTTACATGCACACTCAAAGTGTGTAATATTATTATTCTCATTTTACAGATGAAGAAATAAAGTCAGAGAGGGTAAATAATTAACCAAAGACCACGTACATACTTGATACATGCAGAACCTGGATTCAACTCCTGTCTCTCTGACTCAAGTTCATTCCCTGAACCACACAGCATGTCCCTGTCCTACATTGATCCCTTGAAACTGTTGAAGCCCTTCACTTGATACTAAGGATGTCCGTTAGAAGCTGACTTTACATTGTATCAGCTAAAGAAATACTCAGTATGCCTCTTCTTTTCTTCTTAAAAAAAATTAAAATTTTTCCTAACCAAAAAGATCTCCTTTTGAGACCTTAAATCCTATGCAGGAGAATCTACAGTAGAAACAGCAAGTTTTCACAGAGAGAACAGCCTTCTCTCTACCATGCCTGTATAATAATCAAAACATTGGCATCTGTATTAAAATATCTGATCTTAACATAATTTGATTGGCATTTACTTCTCAGTCAACATGTGATCTGGTGACAATTCAAGTTCAGAGTTTTATTCCTAACTATACCAGTGACATCCAAAGGAAGACAGGGCACATTACCTCCTATCTTGTTTCAGTATCTTTACCTATAAACAATTGCTGCTGAAGTGATAATTACACAGTGTATTTTTAGAGGACATCGAGATACTCAAGGAAATTGGTAATATCTCTAGGAAGGACAACAAAGGCTAAAGTGAGGAAGCTATAGAACTATGTAAAGTAGAAAACTACACCTAGAAAAAAAATTTAAATAAGTCCACTCAAAACACGTACTAAAAACAAAATGTCATATATTTGGAACTTCAATAGAATGTTTAGATTTTGTATTTCCACTGAACAATTAGAGTCTTTTAGACACAAGTGTCTGTGGACAACCACTGGGAGCTTCTGTCTGTCCTCTTCCTCCAGTGACATAGATCCAGATAGAACAACTTTTACGCCAATGCAAAAAACGCAGATCAGCTACCTACAGTGTCCCTGCCACTCTTCCTCTCCCCATCTTAATTTTCTAAGGTTAATGTTAAAAATTAAGTTCTTTCAAGAAGTGACTTCAATAAACTTTATTTATTATAAAGCATAGGAAATGTTATTATTTCTCTGTGGATACAATAAAATACTCAGAATTAGACCTGTCAAAGCATAGACTCATTGAATTTTAATTGTAAGAGTCCAATAGGTATAGTTCTCTTACTTTTTATATAAGCTTATTGACTTAGATATAAACATATATAAATGACAGAACTTATAAACATGCTGTCAGAGAATATTATGATCATCACCTCTTTGTAATATTAATAACATTTAAAATTTTGAGAACCATTAAGAGTTCCTGAGTTCAAATACACGTGAGTTGGCAGGAGGCCACTAAGACTCATGAAACCTGAGTAAGTATTGACTTACCACCACCAAATTTTTTAAGGAACTCCTTTAGAAAAACAAAATCGACTTGACAAAATGTAATGTCTAGTGAGAAGAGGAACCGTTACAGCCAAAACATTCACTTTTTTTCTTCCCTTTTTCCTTTCCTTTGTATATTTAAAAATCCAATGTTGATATGCTGTGTTCCATCTATTTTTGTAATAACAGTACATACCACCCACAGTTCCACATTTTTTTTTATACATACATATTCCTGACAAGCTGTTACACAGAAAAGACATTTTAAGAACTAACGTTTGTAGAAATTGTAACACCATGAAATTCACATTTGTGTTGTAGAATTGCTAACCATGCCCGCAGTGAAATAAGTGTGGTACTCCAAGATGGTAATAAGGATGGAGGTTGTGTCCCAGGGGTTTACTATGAAATCCTATTAAGCATTTGAATGGTAATGAAGTCTACCAACACTGTAGTTTCTGAGGAATCTTACTGGCAGATCTCACTTCAGGCCAAGTAATAGCTTAAGCACAGTTTGCCTCTGGTTTGTTATTACCCCTCCTTTCATAGCTCTCATCTTCCCCTTTTGTGTCCTACTCCTGCTTACCTGCCATTTCAGCTCAAGTGCACCCCAGCCTCCACCTCAGTCACCCATTGCTCCCAAGTCTGCCCACGATCACCCGCTAAGATCTCCTTTAATCCTTTCATCCCAACCCCAAATCAAACATTTTGGTTCTATGTCCTGTCCCACTATATCCATATTCCCTAGGGTCCTTTGAGGTGGCACATAATAATATAATTATTCCTAACACGTCTCCTTCTGGAAACCAGCCTTTCTTCACCCCTCCATGCAAGGCACAACCTCTGCAGTGATGATCAGAAATCGAATTATACTTTTCAACTTGACTAATGTTTATTGATACCTCCATTGTGCAGAACACACTATCAGGGATGCAAAGATGAATACAATGCTGTCCTCAAGAATACTCTAAAGCAGGGGTCAGCAAACATTGCTTTTGAAGGGCCAGACAGTAAATATTTTAAGCTTTGCGGGCCATAGGATCTTTGTTGCCACTCCTTAACTCTGCCAGTCTTGTGCAAAAGCAGCCACAGACAGTACATACATGAATGGACATTTAATGAAACATAGATTGGTGGGCCACTTTGGACCAGGGCCATAGCTTGCTGAGCCCTTGTCTGAAGTCACAATCTCCCCCAACACACACTTTTTTTTTTTTAATGATCTGACCCTGATGGGATGGAATCCGTAAATCAAGTAACAACAATAAACGATGTTGATAAAAACTAAGAGTCATTTGGTCATCAATAGAGTAGTAACTAAAAGAAAGTTGCATTTTAAACATTCACAGGAATATGTATAGAATAAATGACCATCAAGACTTATGTTCAATGAAATTCAAAAATATTATTTATAAAAGATAACAATTCTCGATTTTTTGACTGGTATAGGATTTAACAAAGGTATTTGGACCCAGAGAAAAATATATTTATCCCTTACAGCATCTGAATATGTTGTTTAAAAATGTACCAAGGATAGTCAACAAAAGTATTTACCTTCTGTTCCTATCACTACTTTAAAAACACATAGATTATTCATGTGAGTGAAGTAAAAATTAAAGTTAATGATTGTAATAAAACTTACAGTAGGCAGAGAAGATGCTGAAGAAGAAGAGGGAGAGCAGAAAGAGGAAGACAAGAAGGAAATTGCCTATAGCCCAGTAAGAGTAATAAATAGATAAATAGATAATGGATCAATAGGTAGCTCATTGCAAAGACAGCATATATATGATAAATGTCATACAGGATTTTCCATAATATTAATAGATAAACCCAAAATGTCAATGGATAAAGGTAGTGAAAATATATTTCTTACTTATATTACAGCCCAATGAGGTTTGGTAGCAGGAGGAAGGAGTCCGGCTCCATGCAATGATTGAGGACCTGGGTCCCTTCCATTGGTAGCTGGGTCATCTTCTAGAGCCTCTTTCACCTGTGCTTATAACTGATAGATAGAAAAAGGGGAGAATGTGGAGAAGGTGCCAGGGACACAGACTTTATATTCTGTAGTTAATTGTGTTCAACTGAAATGTTCCTGAGCGGGCAAGTTACAGGATCACAGCTATGATTGCCACCAGTGTGGCAGATGGACTGAGAAGTTGAGGGTAGCGAGATTAGAGCCAGCAGAAAAGATGTCTCAATATGTCCCTGGTCCCAAATTTACATTGTCATCCTTCTGCTGTTTCTCTCAGCAAGTCTCTGGCTGCCTGACAGCTACCATATTACCAAACCAATGGATTCCTGGGGGAGGGGTCAGTACTGGCTACCTTTGTTCATCGTGCTTCTGTGCCCTGGTCATCTTACCAGATTCCTGGTTCAAGCCTCATTCCTAAGACATGTTAGCACTACTAGAGAGTTGCCTCTGTTTTATACCAGTCCCTTGGGGAGAGCTTGGAGCAAGCTCTTGCCTGTATCAGAGTTCTCCAGAGAAATAGAATGAATGCAGGGAGATTTGACAAGCTGGAGTCTCAGGAAAGCCAATGATGTAGTTCCAGTCTTAAGGCTAGAACTCTCAAAACCCAGGAAATGCTGATGTTTCGTTTTAGCTTGAGGGCAGAGGGGAAAAAAGACTGATGTCCCTGTTAGATAGAAGTTAGGCAAGAAGAATTCCCTTCTTCTCAAAGGAAGGTTAGCCATTTTACTCTGTCAGGCCTTCAGCTGATTGGATGAGGCCCACCCACATTAGGGCAATCTGCTTTATTCTGTCTTCTGGTCTAATTGTTAAGCTCATTCTCCAAAAAATCTCACAGAAACACCCAGAATAATGCGTGACCAAGTATTTGGGGACCACATGCCCCAGGCAAGTTAACATATTAAAATTAACCAGCAAACTTGACATGGGGGCTAGTCAAAGTAGGTTCTTTTACCAGTAGCATTTTTCAAGGACAGAGAGACTTTTTTCTTGTCCCAGAAATCAGGACAAATAGGGTCCACTTTTTACCAAATACATCACTATAATAGATACATGATAGAATTTACGATGTATAGAATAAGAATTCTGTATTCACTTATTAGCATTTGGCATTTATAAATCACAGCTTTAAAATGCACCATTTTGTATAATCTTTATACTCCTCCAATAAGGGTATTCTTATCCCCACTTTGTAGATTTAAAAACCAAGGTTTAAAGAAGTTGAACAGTTTGCCTGAGTTTGCACAGCCTTAGGAGCCATGACTGAAAACATGCAGTCTTGCTCCACAGACCATACTCTTAACCAGGATGCTCTCTAATGCTTTTTATATATTAATAAATACAGTCATTAATGATGAGCATTAAACGACATGACTTACATAATGTCTAGTACAATGTGTGGTACACAATAGTTCTCAAAAAACCTTATTTCTTGTTAGTTGCAGTAATATTTAGGATACACGTCTATATTTTCATATAGAATAGAGTGAAAACATACATTTTTTAGTGGGTGGGAAAACAAGGATTCAGACCTTACTTCTGCTCTCAAGACCCCAAACCTAGAGGTTTCCATTGTGAAACAGGCAAAAAGAGTATTTTTTTTCCTCTACTATGTCTAAATTCTGAGTAGATATACTGTCTCATGATTTTTTAAGTACTTTTTGTCACTAAGGCAAATGTTTAAATCACCGTATAATCCAGAGCATTCATTATAGAGTCTTGTTTACAAAAAGGTTGTCATAAAAGAAATAGCTTTGTTAATCTTCCACAAATCACAGGTAATGAATATATGTCACCCTTTCCTAGGTTGGAAAAGGCAGTCAAGATGTATGGACTTGCCAGAGGTTGCCAGCAGGTCACCAGCATAAAAACATATTAGCAGGCTTAGATTTCTTCACATAGGCTGCATTAGCTCTCATATGAGTCCTTTGGTTCCATACGAGGACTTATTTATTTCAAGGTTGTTTTATATGTTGGTGAAAATTGTGTCTAAGAGATGGACTGAAACAAAACCAGACACTGAACGATTTCGCCTCCAGTTTACTACAGCTTCATTTGTTTTCTGTTTATAGAGCCACTGCTTCCCAGTGACGGATGGGCTGAGAGCGAAGTACCACCTTCTCCACCACCACATCCCATTCTGGAATTGGGCCTTGAAGATTACAGCCACAGGTACTGATAAAATGATAGATCATAAATGTTCCTTGTTATGGTTTTCCTGGGAAAACCCAGCAACCTTATTTTACCTTTATTTCTTTCCAGAATGGAAATCTTGTAGTAGCTATTTCTTTCACACAGAAAGCTGCTCAGCATTAATAGCTTAAATTGTTCATATTTTGCTTCCTGGGGTTTTCATCATTTATTATAAAATATTTAGGAAAATTTTTAAATTTTCTTTTACCAAGTTAAAACTGGAACAGTAGAACTCAAAGAAAAGTTATATGGGAAGGTATAAAACAAACTGAGAAGACATATAGCTTTTTTTTTTCTTTCATTTGTAATTGGCAAACCCTAAAGGTATTTTAAAAATAGCTGTTCCAAGAAAGTTAATGGAATCTAAAAATTAAAGCAACACCATATATAATCTAAAATATTGAAAAGAGTGCCCAGTCTTATAGCCATTCTGTAATAGAAACCAAAGAAATCAATTTTTTAGAATCACACAAGCATGAGAAAGAAAGAGATTTACTAAGCATACACGCCATTTGAATTCATAGATTTTGTTCGTCTGATGAGTTTTAAAAATCATTAAATTGCTCCTTTGCTATTTTCTATATTTATTATGGTTGTTAAAAACTGTATTTTATTCTATTCTATATCCCATGATAATCCTGTGAATTTTTTTTTATTTTTCTTGCAGCAATGCCAGTGTTATTCCTATTACAATTTTTACTACAATCTGCTAAAAATAATGCAACACAGCAAGAGGATAGCTAACCTTATTAGCTGAAAGTTTACCTATATTTAGCTATGTCTAATTCCTACACTTTTGAAGTCAAGTATCTTACTCAAATGCAGTTTCATGAACAAGACTGATAATCACAGTAACATTCTAGATCAGTATCTCTGGGGGCTTCTTGAAAGAACATCTGGATATATGTAATTTTGTTCATTTATTTCCTTTGCGTGCCTCAGCCTGAATCAAAGTTGACAGATTGGTGGCATTAAAATATCCATTTAAAAAACAATTTTATGTATTCTACTTTAGCATTTATCCTGTGTCAATGTGCCAAACTGTTGGGATAGTGCAAGGATGAATCAGATGTAAACCCTCAAGGAGATGGTAGGCTAGTAGGTAAAGTAACAGCTAGAACGCAAGGTTCACATGGGTGTAGGCAAAATGTCCGGGTGTCTAAGGTGGGGGGAATGCTTCCAGATAGAGAAGCAAGGAAAACATTGTGGAAAAAGTAGCATGTGAGCTGAACCTTAAACTACAGATAGGAGATGGACATGAGATGAGCCCAGGAAGGAAAGGAATTTCAAAGACAGAAAAGGGTAGAAGGAACGGCACAGAGGTAGGAAAGCAAGTTCATTTGTGCAATTTGTATCATGGCTGATTGGCCAGATGGTAAAGCCAAGTGCAAGAAAGAAAACTACAGATTTTGTTAGTTCGATAGTAGAATCTTACGGTAGGGTTTCAGCGGAGAGTAGCATGAAATGACCCAGGTTTCAGCTGTGTGTAACATGATTTAGGTAAATGGAAGCCAGAGACCCTGGATACCTTCTGAGGCAGCTGCAGTGAAGGTACTGAGATCATGTGCTGTGGAGGGTGGGGAGGAGCTTTCAGATGAGAAACCTTCAGGGAGAGACGAAGTTTGGAGATGTCACAGAGATAGAATTACTGTGAATTAGCAACTGCCTTTTTGACTGCTTCAGTGTCTCCACAGATTTTTTTTTTCCTTTCCTTTTCAGTAAAGCTCTTTCCTGCATGATCTTGAAAAACTGCTTATATTGGCCCTCACTGCTGTCAGTCTTCGTTACATGGTTTGATATGGTAACTTCCATTTCCTTTCCCCCATCTTCCTCCCTAACCTCTTGTGTTTAGACTTTCTGTTCTCACCACTTTACTGATTAAATGTCAACAATAATCTCCTTTCAATCTAAAGTATGTCATTTTCTCAGGCTTTATTTTTTCTTTCCTACTTCGTAATATTTGATTGAGTCATTGATTCCGTCACTCATCTCTTCAGAGATATTTCTGGGAACTCTGAGCTAGGCACTGCAGAAAGTACTCAGACGAACTGGAAAGCATCCCTGCCCACAAGGAATTTAGTCTCCTCTTGAGGAGACAGATACACAGACAATTAGGAAGCAGCATGGTGAGAATTAGATACCAAATGTTGTTGGAGCCGCAAGGAATGGGCCACCGACTTTCGTCTGCAAGTATCAAGGAATGTTTTACAGGAGAAGTCGTGTTGAAGCAGTTCCTTGAAGAGTAGAAAGGAGCTTACTGGGCAGAGAAGTGGTGGGAAGGGCAACTGAGGTTAGGAAAACCAAGCGATGGGAGAGGGAAACGCGAAGTGCGTTCAGGGCACCTGAAGCATGTGCTATCTGGGGGAGGAATCAATGGGAAGGGCAGTGTCTGCCATACTCCATGAGCGCCGTGCTTCTCCAGAGAGCAGCGGAGAAGTATTGAGAGGTTTCAAGCCTGGGCGACGTATCAAGTTGAGCAGAGTTCTGTGTGGAGGATGAGTGGAGGGAGGAAGCCATAGACAAGGATATCGGTCCAGGGACTGGCAAAAGAAGGGCTCGAATGTAGGGAGCGGCAGCATAGCTGAAGAGGAAAGGACAAAACCAAAGACATTTTTGAGGTGGAAGGAACAAATCTAAAGCTTTGAAACTCTCTCCCTCCTGGGACCGGTAACCTGCTCCATCCTGTGAGCTGCTGTGTTGCCTAGGTGACCAGCAGCAGTGGGGTTGGATGTGTGAAACTCGGGGTGGAGGAAGGGATCCTGGATGGGTGAGCAAAGGAGACTGGTAGGCTGTCCTAGCTTTCAAAACAACAAACAAAAAATAGTTTAAAAATCCTCTAAAAAGAAAAAGTGGTGCTTTAGTGATGGAGTCAGTCTTTTGAAGCAGAAAACTGTATTGCAGGAGGAATAAAACAAACTGTAGCAAACTTGATGATGCCTTTACTTTGAATTAAAATGAAATCAGGAATTTACTGAACTTCTTTGCACTGTTATGTCAATGATTATTAAATAAAAATTTAGAATATGTGTGCCAAATAAAAAGTAAAGAAAATAAAGGAAATACATTTTCTACTGTGATATCTTAGGGACACTTTAAGGCAAATTAACAGCAGATAGAATATTAATGAATCTTATTAACAGTTTAAACTGTATTTGGTTATTCTCTACATGTTCATATGTCTCTCTCATTTCTCTCGCTCGCTTGCTCACACTCACACACACATGCACACGCAGACACACACACATGACCTGCATCTATTCTCACTCATAGTAGCCAATTGTCAAAGCCTATTCATTGACACCTGACATTTCACAGACATAATTTTTTTTTTTTGCAAGCCCCTCAAAATCTTCTTCCCCTGCTTTTATTTCAGACAGTTCTTGAACATTCATGGCTGGATTTTATATGTCTTTCACATTCCTGATTTGTCACCACATTCTGGACACTGGCATATGTTTCATGCTACCCTTATTTATTCATTATGCAGCATAATTTGACATCGAGTATCATTTCTATTTGATAGATTCCCTGGTTGTTCATGCTGAAAACACAGCCTTTATCTAAGACATGTCTTTGGCCCGCTGTCAACTTCCAGTTTCCCACAGTATCCACTGCAGACCACTCAGCCATGCTAACTCCCTTCAACATTAAAATATGGCACATTTTATAGTTAATCACTGTGTCACTTTCTCATTTGGAAACTTTCAATGTGTAGCATAGAATTGCAAACTATTTTACTAACTTAACTTACGTGTTTAAAATATTTTCACAGTAACTAATCCAATAATACACTCATTATCTAAGTGCATTATATGCTCGCAATGCCTTTAATCCCATAATGTCTCATATTATGCTTACTGCCCTTCTTAAAATATCTGCTAATCTGATATCAGCTTTATTTTGCCTTATTTCCATTTTGCACCATTGCAAGAAGGGTCCTTCTATGGAAGGTTTACAAAGTGGACCCTTGGTCACATTCAAAACAATGGTAGCAGATTTGTATATCACTACAATTAATTTAATGCACATATTCAGGTATATATGTATGTATGGCTATACATATCTATATATATATGTGTGTATGAATATTTGATACATGTGTATGTACAAAACAGCTTTTTATTTCTTTATTTAAAGAGGTCTTTACTTGATGTTATTGCATCGAGTGGCATTGCCACATTGTATGTGTGCTTTTGTTTGTTTGTTTGTTTTTTCTTTTTTGAAATGGAGTTAATTGTTTCCCAAGAATCTGGAAACTTGAGTTCTTATTCTTAATTTGCCAACTAATGAATGCCTGGTTTGGTAAAGTCATCTAAGACGGTGAAGTGGGTTAACCAGTATGCTACTCATGTGGATAGATTCCCATAGTCTGCCTTGAGCAGAAGGCTTTAAATGCAGTGCCACCTACGCTTTAACGAGGAATATTCATGTTTATTCTTAACCTCCTCCCTAAAGCCTTTCACTATAACGTATGGCATCTGTTTTGATTAACTCTTTGGTTTTCATTTATTTCATGATACACACCACTCTATTGAAACAAAAGGTAACGTAAAATGTAAGCAGAATAATAGAGTGAGCAAATCTACACTAACAGGGAAAGTTTTAATTTCTGTGGATTCAAGATCAGCAATAACCTGTGCCCCAGGCTTTTCACTATTTTAGCCAACGTTCTTGTGGCTCTGGGAGAAAAGTTCAAGACACCACAGTTCTGGTCCTGGCGTTGCCACTGGCCAGCTGTGTGTATACCTTGGAACATCATCCTCTTATTAGGCCTCCGTGTCTTATCTACAAGATGAAGAGTTAGATGTGGTGACCTTTAGTGCCTTCTGGCTCTTAAAGTCTGTGATTCTATGAAGGCCATGTGTCTTTCTGACACTAAAACCACATCATCACAAGAGATCAAAGGATGAAAAACTAAGTGCAAATAAAGGTCGGATAACACATTTAAAGGCAAGTGCTTCCAAACATCAAGGCTTAAGGAGAAGCTAATGTTCACAGAAGCATCTCAGAATTTGTCCTTAAAATGGGCCAAAACAATTAGAGTGTGGCTACAAAGCTAGGTCAGTGTCAATAGCACTAGTAGGTCAAGGATTTTTGTCCACAGTTGACATGTTTTGCTATCACTTGATACTACAGCTAATCCCTTATATATCAGTGGCTTTATCTATTGAGAATGTAGCCAGACAATAAGAACCAAAAAAAAAAAAAAAAAAAAAAAAAAAAAAAAAAAAAAAACTATAATTCTAAAGATTAGATTTAAACTTCTTGAGAAATTTTTGTGAAAACAAGTATAATTTCTTCACTGGAGAGAGTGAGTGCCTCAGGCTCTTATTCAAAGACCACTCTAACCTACAGAAAGAAAGAAAAGGTTCAATAGCATACTTATTGAACTCTCTTTGCTAGGCACTAGAGTCAGTATTTAACAAATCTTAATTTAATTCTTACAACAACTTAATGAAATTTATAAAGTTCTGTAACTATCCATTTTATGCACTAGAAAACTGAAGGAATGACCCTGACATTTTACTGTCAAGACCAGGGCCCTAACCATCACACCACATTACCCTTCTAAATAGAAGGAGAGAAAGCCTCTTGGTCACAGGCCTATTGAGAGCCTGAAAAAAACAAGTCAAAGAAATTGTTAAAAGCCTAGATAACTCAACGAGCTGAAACTTACGGTGATTTGGGAAGCAAAAGCGATTCTATTTCTGTTCAATTGTTTCCTAAATGCTTCTATAGAACTGACCCTGTGGCAGACACTATCCGCCTTACTTTACCCATTTTATACATAAGGTAATTGAAGCACAGAAAGGCTCAATCACTTGCCCAGGTCCCGTAGCTAGTAAGCAGCAGAGCCAGAATTTAGAACTGGTCAGACATGCTCTGGCATCTGTGCTCTTGAGTCCTGTGCTATGCTGCCTGTCACAGGTACTTCTTAAATTTACCCACTATATAAAAATAACAGAGGCTCATTCATTCATTCAGCAATATTATTATAGCTGCATATTAATTTTAATATTGCTGAGAGGTAATATTAATTATGAATGACTAACTAGTTTCAAGAAGAGATTAAACTTAGTATATATTTGGTTAAGAAACTGAGATTCCCCTATACATTTTAGAAGGGATCTCATTCATAATTGTTTTTTTTGGGGGGGGGGGAGTTGTTTTATTATTTATAGTGTCAAATCCCAATTGTTTGAAAAACTCAGTGTCAGTACTTTCAGATTTACTAAGGATACTTGATTTGAATTTTTACTGTATTTAAAATTAGGATAAAGTTATGTTGAAATGAGCCACCATATTTACTTTCTAAACATATGTAATTCCTTTATATAATCCCCTCCATCCTCAAGCAAAATAAATACAATATTCAGCAGAAATAGAATTCTTTGAGATTGACTACAAGTACTAGGAAGCCTATAATGGACATTTGATGTATCTTGTGTCTAAATTGTCAGCTGCGCTTTTCCTGTTATTTTCTTTTGGTATTATTGATGAGCAGACTGTTTGTTCTGCATTAACATTAGTTTTAGAAAATAGACTTTAAAATAGTAGAAAACGAAACTACTGCAGCCATCAGTCATTCAAAGGGGTGGTTTTCTCTAAAGGATACACCCTTTCACTTATTTTTAAAGGAAGAACATGCTTAGCCTACAGAAATTTATTAACCTGCTTATAGGCTTTGCTAATATCTGGTGACATCCTTTGAAGTGCCAATGTATTCCATGCTTGCCTTACACACTTTCAAGTTATATATTGTACTGCAAGATCCCAATTAGCAGAAAGCAGTGAAGAGGAAAACACAATATTAGCCAGAGAATATTTTATTTAAATTGTAGAGTGTGATAAAACATATGAAAACAGAGTTGCTACATCTCATAAACCTGAGATTCAAGAATTGTTTTAAAATGCATGGTCAAGAGCTGCCAAAAGAGTGATGAGGGCCTCTGTTCAAAATGAGAATTGTTTCCTTTTTAAAGAAAAAAAAAACAGAGAGAGAGATTTTTATTCTAAACCTAAATATGGCTATGGCTTTTTTTCCGCAGCTCTGGGGTAGATTCAGCAGTATATTTTCCAGATCAGCACACCAACTTCAGATCTGTGACACCAGCCAGGCAGCCTGAATCAATGAATCTGAAAGCCTCAAAGAGCATGGACCTTGGTAAGTGAGGGTGAGGTGACATCCAGGTCAGCTCTCCAGCCTCAGCTCATCTATCTTCCAGAATGTCCTGCCTTTGTTTCTTCAATTCCAACCTTAGGGGGCAAGGTCTGCCAAAGCCTGCAGAATGGGATAATGGTCATCCTATCTTCCTGTCTTCTCTCACGCACTTAATTGTAATTACCCCTATTTAAAAGAGAGATAAATGACTTATTTTTATCAAGTGGTCCATATAGGTCAGAAAAATACGACTATTCCTTCCGGAGGAGTCGAATGCCATGAGCATCTTTAAACTCAATTGCCTTTGTATCTGTACTCTCGCTTCCATTTGGTACCTTTTCCTGTTGCAGGGCCTTGGAAGATAATGTAGTTAAATGAATCATCTTCTACAGGGCTTCCCATCTCTATGTGCGATGCACAGGGATGGCAACACAGGATTCATCTATTTAAATGCCCATCTCAAAATCCTGTGACACTGGAGGGAAGAAGGGAACCTAGGTACTCTGGGTCTGTGTCTGAGCAACTTCAGTGAGGTTCTGAGCCCTGCAGAGAATTTCCAGGTGACTAGGTGCTGTACTCCCAGGACACAGCAAAGGTCCTTGAAAATGCCATTCTATAAGCCCTGGAACATGGGGCCCTGCAAGACATTTCAGATACCCAAGGACGTTGCTGCTCACCCATGAGCTCTTGGAAAGAGAGAACTATTAGAGAAGAGAATGGGTGCAAAATAAATTCTCAGCAAAATATTTATTGCTTCCTGCATACTCAGAGGCCAAGCTTTGCAAATGTTTTTTTTTTTTTCTTGAGGCGTATTACATATTTCATTAGTAGCAACAAGAAAATAGAATAATCAAAACTGCATGTTCCACAAAACAATCTGATAAATAGTGCTTATCTATAACTCATTTACAGGAGTTCAGAAAAATGTTCAATCATGATGAAACAAGAGAAATTGATTCTATCTTCTATAAATTAAACAGATCACTGGAACACATTTCCTCTAATCACCTATAGTGAAAGACAGATAGAAAGCCTTAACAAGGAAGCTGTCTTGAGCACTGGTCAGGAAGGAGTATTTTCTCTAGTGTGAATCTTTGACAAAACAAAGGAATAATGTGTGACAGTGACATAGGTTATTACTAATAATTTAAGGGGCAATTTATTTTCATGGGGTGCTTGATAAACATTTCCTGTTCTGTCTTCCCAATTTCTCTATGAAGAAGATGAATGGATAAAAACTGCTCTTAATTTGGGGGAACAATATGTTACTGTTTTTCTCATTTAATTTTAAAAAGAAGCAGTAGCCAGCAGTATGGTTCTAAGAAATCTCTGCAAAACTAAAAATACATCCATTTTAATTTAAGGAAGAAAAAATATTGTTGAATCAGTCGAAATAAAACCTAAGGCAGAACTAGAAACATTTTTTTATATATTCTTTGTTACTGAAAACTTTGTTTTTGAGAACTTTTGTCCTTTAAATTGAAATAGCCCTTGCAACATATGTATGGTTAACAGTCACCCATTGCATTTTATTGTATTTATTCCATAAATGACAACAATAATAGTAATGATTGTTCAACTTATATAATTGGGCAGAGGTCATGAGCCATTTTCTTTAGGACAGAAGTGCCAAACTAAAAGCATAGGCTAACATTCACCATAAAGCAGAAACAGGGAAAATACGCTGTAAAAACATTTTTAAGGTAACCATCAGAGTTTGGTCCTTCCAGGAAATGCCAATTTAAAGCTAACAGTCTTGCAGAGGCTCTAAGGGTCAATATTCTAGGACAATTCTGAACCCCTGTTCTCAGAACGATTGAGTGAGCTCAATAAATGTGTTGATTTTCTCAGTAAATAAACTCAGATGATACCAGAATGATAAACACTGTGTCTTGTCTTTGATTAGGTGAAAAGAATGTTGTGAGTAGTTTAGTTTTCTGTGTATAGTATTAGGCCAATGTAAGGAATTTGCTGAATAGGTTGGTGACTATGCTTACAGCAGTAATCTTTCAGCAAGGTTAAGATCTATTTTTCAAAAAGCAAAAGAAAACCAAAAAAACAAAACCAAAAAAAACCCTCCCGTTTATTGTGTAATTAATTTATGTTGGATATTCCTTTTTTATAAAGTTTATAGGAATTTTCAAAGGCTAACAGGCCCTATCAGTACCTCTTTGTTTGTTTTTGTTTGTTTCATTTTTGCTGCTGAGTTTAAGCTAGTATTTTAACCTGCGTACTAATGGATCATTGTTCATATGCTCAAATTATTTTCAAGGTGAGTGGGTTCCATTCACTTATGTTCACTTAGGTTTTCCAAAGACAGACACTCCTTATAAAAAAAATAATAAAGCGTTCTCATCCTCATCACCTTCCCCAGTTCCCCAGACACAAACGTAATTTTAAAATAGTTTGTTGTGCATATCCTTCTAGAAAGCACACTACCCATTTGCTGTCCCATCTATGTACATGTCTGAATCACATTTGTTTCTTTATAGTAGTTGCATGGTATTATGTTATATGAATGAATCTTGATTTATAATTTACGTTTTCCCTTTGAATCAAATTTGAGCTTGAGAGTTTTAGTTTTGTTGTTTTGGTTGGGTTTGAGGGACCCATTTGTATTTCTTATTGTACAATTCGCTTATTCTCATCTTTTGCCATTGTTTCCATTTGTTAATTCTTTTCATCTTGAGAATATTACGTATGTTGCAAATAATTTCTTGCAATCTATTATTTGCCTTTTTAGTTCAAGCCTGATATTCTTAACTATAAAAAAGGGTTTTATCTTACAGTCAAATATTTCCATCTTTTCCTTCATGACTTTTGGGTTTTATATTATCTCATTAATTTTCTTCTAGTGCTTTTAAAGGCTTTTTTTTTTTTTAATGTACAGAAATCCGGAATATGTTTTTAGCCATGGGTTATAAGATGGGAAATGTTTTCTCTACAGAAACAGGCTAATAATAATAACACTTACTGACTTTTGCATCCTTTCCCCGGTAATTCAGAATGCAGTCGCTTTAAATACTAAATTTCCTTACATACATGGGTTGGTTTCTAGACATGCTGTTCTGTTGGTTTATTAGTCTGTCCCATGACAGTGTCACCCTTTATAAATTTTCATGCTATCTTATTGTATTTTGATAATTTCTAGGATGATCTTCCTCTGATTTTTCTTCTTTTATAAAATTATATGATTCTTCATATGCATTTATTCTCCCACATTCATTTCATATCAGCTTATCAAAATAAATTTAAAAATTAAACAGGAATGCTTCTACGGGGTATGTGCACACACATGTGTGTCCATCATGATGTCTGCCGATGATTCCTGATAGGAATGTTTCTATCAGGTTAAGTAAGCTTCTTTGTATTCCTAGCTTCTTAAAAAGTTTTTTATTTGCTCATTTTGTTTAATCAGGAATGGGTGTTGATTTTTATTAAGTGATTTTTAAGGATCTATACAGAATGCATTTTGTTCTTTTTTTATTGATACAGTGAATTATATTAATGGATTCCCCAAAATTAAATCTTTCATTCTTTCTGAATGACTCTAAATTTTTTTCTGTACTTGAAAAGGGTAGTAACTAGCAACACTATCTGTGTGCTCTAAAACATGGGTATAAAACTTTGATCCTATTTTATTCAGTGTCATTAATTCTTGTATATCCATTGTAGAGTTTTTTTAAGACTATTCTGCCTTAATACTTTTGGTGGCATGCATGTGGCCACATTTAAGTCAGATCAGGGATGATTAAAATGATGAATAAAAGGAAATTTATTTTTAAATAATTGGATGTAACTATGCTTATTCAAAGGGGTTAGGGTGTCATTTTCTGGGTTTTCCAGAAAATCAATCTTTTCCTACTAATTGTAGACTTTCCTCTATTTACTTAAATTACCAGAATTACTATGTTCAGTCTGGATCCCTTTAATTTGTTCATAATTGAGCTTGTGTGGGTGTTGAGTTGGAAGCTCTCAGGAGCTGAATAACACAGCTGCCTCTTTGGCCTTTGGCATAGGGTTTTCCCCCAAAGATCTGCCCTTGTTGGCAGTATGCCAGAGGGTTACATTCAAAGACTTTTTGATGGGAAATAAACATCTTTAATTTCCAGGCCTGGTGTTTTATGACCCAGTAATACTATTTAAGTATTAGTCTGAATTATTCTAGGGATAGCACTTCAGTATTTTGGCCCATTCATTGACCTAATCTATATAGCCGCGTTCAAAGTTAACTTTAAAACATTTTCCACAATTATTTTTTTTTTTATTTTTGAGTTTTCTCTCCTGTCTCAAATTGGCCTCCTACTCCCCTTTCAGAAGGGTGTTCTGTAACACAGGAGAAGACTGAGGGCAGTGCAGATGGAAGATGCTGGCCAGCTGTCTTGCCTCTGTTCAATGAGAGGAAATGAGCTTAAAGTGATGCATGAGGCTTTCAGGCAGAATCTTAGGAGGTTTCTCGACAATGATGGTCGTTAACATTCCATGTCTTGCAGACTCTCAAAAAAAGTATGTCAGTCATCCTAAAATCCAGACGATAAGCAAATCAACAGATTTTCTTTTAAAATCTGTGATTCAGCAGTTTTATTTGTTGTTAGTTGCTTGTTCAAAATTTGTTGTGAGACAGAAAATATTTGTAGACACTACAGTTGAAGAAAATTATAAATCAGCTGATTTCTCATATCAACAAAGGTAAATATTTGGGTCACATTTTAATACAACCCTTTCATCCACATCAGAAGTTCCTCTCAGAAAGTAGTTAGGCATCTCTAGTATCAGATCGAAGATGGGCATGAAAAAAGTCAATTACCCCCACTCTGCTTTTATAATACTTTCTTTTTAAAGCTATTTCTTATATAGTGAGGTACTCCTTGTTTTTATGTGAGGTACTTCTATATGCATTCTTATTAGGAAGTCAGAAATCCTGAACACTGAATACATAGGAGAGTTTTTATAAAAGAGTGCATTCTAGTAACTGTGATGCTGTTTATCAATTAATGTATATTATGTACTATGTATAATAAATATTAATATAGTTTTAATATAAATGTTTATATGCACAGATCTCTATTGTGCATCAATAAGTAATATCTCTGAAGATGACGAAAGCTGAATCAAGTACTACTTCTACCTAAGGTATAACTTGAACTTATTAAAAAAAAAAAAACTTATTAAAAAAAAAAAAAAGACCTGATTGGTAAAGAAGAATTAATGGTAACACTAAAAGGAAGTGTGCCATCTCTAATACTTGAGAAAGAGTATAAGGACATAGTCAGGTGTACGCCCTAAGCTTTAGGAAGTCAAAATTAAGAAATTACAGAGAATGTTTAGTTTTTCATTAAACAAATGCTTATTGAGCCTAGTGTGTTCCAGGAAGTGGATTAATACTGACGATTCAGTGATAAATGGGAGAAATGGTGTTTGCTGCACGTACCTAGACTAAAACCCTAACAGGAAAGGAAAATTAAAGAGTTAAGATTTCCAGAAGGAAATACTGACATTAGGATGATAAGTTATCTCAGAGAGGAAGAAAAGGGAGAGGCATCTGAAGACACTAGTGTGTGCTTGAAGAACTAACTGATAACCTTGGCGGTGTAGGAAAGAGGCGGGGGGGGGGGGGCTGGAGGGGGAAGGGAAGGGAGAAAGGAAGTAGAAGGAAGGAAGGAGGGAGAGAGGAATAAAAAGAAAAGAAAATGTAGGAAGATCTAAATAGCTACTTGAGATGAGGCTTGCAAAAAAACCTCTGAGAGTTAGACGGTCGAGCTATTTTTAGAGCACGAAATAGAAAGTGTGGTGGTGGCCCATTGTTCAGAGCACCTAACAGCTGTCAGGTGGAAAGCAGAGCCACCCAGTTTCTGTGTTAATGTTATCTTCATCCGCACACAAGAAAGATGTTTGAATTAGAAAACATGGCTTCCAGCAAATGGAAGCACAGACAGTTTATATTTCTGTACATAAAAGGATTGTGATTATAAAGTGACTGTCCCTAATCTTTAGAAATTAAGAAGAGTGGCCTCGCTCTGGAGGACAGGAAGCAAACTACCAATTTTCACAAATATGATGAATTCCTGAAACAACTAATGAAACTAGTGATCTCAATGCTGATCCTCAGAGAACTTCCATGTTTGTAAAATGAAAAGAAAAAAAAGTGGTGGTCACCAGCAACCTCCAAAGGGGAGATGGGGGAGGGGAGGTATCTCAGAAACAACTGCTGTCTTCTTTTTGATAGGATTTCTAGGCTAAAAACTAGGGAAATGTTATACATATAGTTTTTATTGGTCTTTATAAAGTATTTCAATTCATTTTTCTATTGAGATATGAGCCAAATTATATATTAAGGTAGATAATAGCATTAGAAAACCCTTTCTCAAAATGTGCTAATTAAAGTTCACTGTTAACTCTGAAAAGAATTGTATATACTCTAAGACTCTGTACTTGGCTTCTCTCATTATATTCTAATAAATAGCAACAGAATTTGATGAAGAATATGTATAATATGTATAATATGTATGTATAATGTAATAAAGATATGTATAATTTGGATGAAAGCATGAATGACATTCTTACCAAAATTTTAGTGGATTCTGTCTCAGAAGCAAGTGATGTTAGATTGACAGAATTAGTATTCAAATAATTTCTTCTGGAGTTAAAGAAGATAAAATTCAACAAGTAATAATGGGTGCACTCATGTAAAAGGCATTTACTAGATACTTAATATTTTCCAGGCAATATCCTAGATGAATAAAACAAAGGCTCCATTCTTACGGTATTTTCACTCTCTTGGTAATTAGATAATAAAGTTTTATGTAAGTAAGTAAATAAATAATGAAACTTCCGATAGAGATGATATTCCTGAAACCAAATTCAGTTAGAGATGAGACTGGGGAGAAATGAGTCTATTTCAGACAGGGTGGTGAAAGATAGAGGTAATGTCCTGAAGTCAGGATAAAAGAATTTAAATTGTAAAAGTATAGAGTTTGAGAGACCTGGCATAGCAACAGTTTTTAAAGATGTCCCTGGTTTTTAACTATTTACCTGAAATGGGCACCCTCAAAGCTAGTTCCGTGTTATCAGACAAAAGAAAATAATAGTTCTATAATACCTTGGCCTGGTTGTAACATCTATAGTACTATAACTAATTTCAGGTACAATATTTTAAGAGACAAAAAAAAAAAGTATAGAATGCATCCAGATATTGGTAAGAGGTTTAAAAACCATGTCCAATGTAAAACAGTTGAAAGAAATAAAATATCTTGCTTGGAAGAGAGATGACTTGATGCATATGAAAGCTCTCCTTAGATATTTTCATGGCTGATAATTGAAAAATTCAAATCTGTATAAAATTGCATATGCACCCAAAACATATCTAGTGATAACTAAATCAAAGTTTATGAGCTTTGAAATTTTGGAAGTTAATAGTGATGAAAAACTAAATTCTAGTTTGTGTGTATGCAAAGAAAAAAATAGATATATGAATTAAAACAACTCATGAAGACGGAGAAGCAAAATTCTTCATATTATGGAAAAGGCACCTTTGTGTATTTTCATTATTAAATAAAAGATAAAGTTTCTTTTCATTTTTTGTTTATAACCATACAGTTTATAGCTGAAGTAGGAAGACTTAATGAAGACAAATTAAGTGAGTTTAGAGAAATTACATATCTTGACTCTTAAAAAGATATCTTTGGTGAAAACAGAGAAACCAGTAAACTTAGAACGACTGACTTTACACTTTGTTTACAGCACTGCCATCCAAAGCAGGCCTCTTTCAAAACATTAGGAAATCCAGCAGTTAGATTTCTTACCATAACTTAACATATAATTAAATTTTAGACAATTGTACTTTTTGAAGTGAAAATGATTTATGAACTAGTATTAATATTAACTGAATTACAGAGATATAAATCACTTCTCTATATCTGTAATATAACTATAATCTTAGATCTAGCAGAGTAGTACAGTTTTTCTTTAAAATTAGAATAACTATTTGAGTTGGAAGCAGAGGCATAAACACGCTTGCCTCTTTGTATAATGGACATGATGCTCACCCTGTAAGTCCATATGTATCTTTTTCCCTGTTTTTTATCTTTTACATTTCCCTAAGAAATATGTTTTCAAGAAATATATTTTTAAGAATAATTTTACTTTGTGTTTATTATTACTATTAATTGGAAAATTATGTCTTTTGTGTAGAAATTATAATTTTATACTACTTTACATGTTTTAGACTTGCCCAAAAGTTGGGGCATATTTCATCCCACCACTCTTATACGATCTCCAATGGATAAATGCTGACAAATAATCTTATTTGCTCTTATTTACCATTTGTTCAATGAATGGCTAAGAGGCACAACTCTCTCATATACCTCCTCCAGGAAAAAAAATAGTCTTAGAATCAAGGCTCATCCCTCTTATATAAAAACATGTAACCTGATGCTTAAAACATACAAGATGCAATGTTGTTATTAGTAATAGTAGTAGACATGGAGAGGATCATCTTAGTAATATTATTAGAGGTGAGCCTGTACATCTTCTTCACGTTTTTCTTGTAATTGGTGGTTGACTAGAATTGTCAATATGATAAAGTCTTTCAAGTGTTATGAAATACTGGGGAAAGGTTATATGGAGTTTGTACATAGATTCTTAATCAATCATGAGGTCACAAATGGTCTAAATGTTGCTATATATTTTTTCACTAAAATTACATTTTCTCGTTCAATGGAATATGTAGATACTTTTTAAATTCAGTGTCTGGAAGGGAAATCCAAAGTTCTGTTTTCCCCACAGGAGATATAAATAAAACTATAATGTTTAGAAATATTTGTAATTGAGCCTTAACTAATGATATATGCCAATAGCAAACCCAAGCAGATCTTTATTAAATTAACCTCTATATTTAGAGCATTATTTAGTCTCTAATGGGAAATCCTGATCAATAAGAAACTGCCTTATCCTTTAGAATGGAAATGTTCTTAAAACTTAGATTAGTACATGAAGTACTTGCCTTTTTTATTGTGTACCTCAATTGAGACTCTACCTCTCAGATACTAAGCATTTTAAATAAAGCCAAATATGAAGTGATCTTTCTCACTTCCCTTTGTTTTGTAAACCATTATTCATATTTAAATGAAATTTTGTGTTCCTTCTTAAAGACCTTTTGTATTAATATAAGAACATCTTCATAAAAATATGAAGCTAAGGAAGCTATTCAAAGAATGGAACAAAATGCTTAACTCCTTGCAAATATGAACCAAATTCATTTTAGTTGTTTTAAAGTAAGCATTCTGTTAGCATAAAATATTATATATAAATATATAATTAAATACAATCAAATATATAATATAATAGTGTTAAATGAAGTTTTGCAGCTTCATAGTTGACTCTTCTGAACGGTATTTAGAATGATACATATTTGTTATTGGCCATGTTTTATGTGGAAATTAAAACTACTATAGGGAGTTACAACTACTTCATTCTTATCTACAGTAGTTACAGTTTTTAATAAAGCAAAACTTTTAGTCTTACATATTTTTTCTATATACATATTTATATTTTTATATTCTAACTTTTCCCCAAAATGATTGTACTAAATATATGCTTTTAAATTTGTGTCTTTAAGAACAGTCTATATCTTAGCTTCTACAGTACCATCACTTAACGGTAAGGTTTGTTCTTAAATAAATTTAGCCTGATTTATTTGCCTAATATTATTTGGCTGTATGGATTGTTTCCAATTCTGTGTTTTTAGAGCAATGCATTGAGCCTGCAAGTGTATAAACTTTTGTGAATAATCATGATTATTTTATTATTATAAATTCTTTAAGTATAATTCCTTAGCCAAATGTTGTATAAAGATGTAAAGCTTTTGATATATATGACCAGTTGCCCTCCAGGAAGGAAATTTGGCTCTTGTCGGTAATATATGGAAGAATCTGAGTGGTTTTTTGTTTGTTTGTTTGTTTGTTTGTTTTTTACCAATTTTATAAGGTTAAAAGGAATATTTTTATTTACTTTTAAAATTACTTCTGTGACTAAACTCTTTTCATATATTTATTGACTATGTTTTCTATTGTGAAACATCTGAGAGTTTCCTCTGTAAGGCTGAAAATTTCTAAATTAAATATCACATTTCTGGAGATAAAATGTTATTGTACATTAAAGGTCAAATCACAACTCTTGCTCATGGGGGAAAATGGATATTTTGCTTTTACGTTCCTAAAGCTATGTTATCTGCTCCAAAGTACATATTAATTAATACATCTGTGTCTTTCATTAAATGGTTAGAAAGTGTCTAGCTAAACATCAATAGGAGGCAGAGTCAGAACTTGGACTTATTTATGATAAAACCTGCTTAATCTGTGGTCAGTCTTTCAAAAAATAATTTTTTTAGTTCTCCATTAGAGTACTAAATACTATATATAAAGTGGTTCTGGCTGCTTTAGAGCACATTAGTACAAAGGCTGGCATCACCAGAAACACCTACTATGTTCTTGTAAGACTAAAAAGTTGTCCAACACATAAATATATCATTTCAGTCCCATGTGAAATTCATCCATCCATCTATTCCTGCCTACCTGCCTGCTTTTGTTCCTTTGACATATTTATTGCGTGCTTCTATGATAGGTACTATTCTTAATAATTGAGATTTATCAGGGACAACACATAATAATAGCTTATTTCTTCTGTAAATTACATTAGTGGAAATAGTCTCATGAACAAAGTTTGAGAGATTAGGGATATAATGGTCAGAATAAAATAAGTGAATGAAGACACCAGAAAGATATTCAGTATAACAAACATAAATCTACAAATTGAAGAGAGAGGAAATGTGACTGAAAAGGCTAATGTCTGAATACCTACTTGGTTTTAGTGTTCATAAAAAGCTTACTAGGAATTCTATCCAATGAAGGTACTAAAATTAACATGAAAATTAAAATAGAGATCAAATTGGAAGTTAACTAATCAAGAGTGATGGTTTCAAGTGAGCTGGGAAAAGCTTATCTACCCTCTGCTGATCCAAGAACTAACTGGCGTAATTTCCAAGTACTTCAGGATGTCTTAAAAGAATTGTGAGAAACTGTAAATGTCTCAGCTGAAATTCCTTAAAAATAAAACAAGGTCATATCAGGAAATTGGGAAACATTTAGTTTATTTTCTAAATTTGGAAAAAGTTATGGTAACATAATTCGAAATGAGTGAAAAATGAGTTACATCAGAGTTTTCCTATTACCAGCCTTAATAACTTGGTAGATGCCAAGTAAATCATCTTAGTGCTTTCCGGGATTCCGAAAGGCTAGAGAACAATCACAAGTGGCCAGTTCCTCTAGCCATAGGTTAGTAATGAATGGTCAAGCAAGTTTGGAAAATTCTGAGTTAAAGTTAAACTGTCTTCTTAAATTCAAGGTTATTCACAACCTTCAATGTGTTTTATATGCATTACCATTTTCTTAAGAGTCTTCAAGATATAATATATGCAGCATTTCTCAGACTCATTTGCTCCCAGAAACCTTGAGTTCAGACCGTTTCATAAGACTAGTGTTTTGAAGAATGCTCTTGGCAAAGAGAAGATGTGTTTGTGAGGTTTAAAGGTGATGTGCAACAGGCAGAGTCGGGTGAAGAAAGGATTGCCAACAAGCTGGGACATGTGGAGCAATGCTGTGAAGCGGGATGCAATCCAAGAGAGAATCTCTAGGGTAGAGAAGTGTCCACAGATGCTAAATAAGTAGGAATTAACTGCAGACTAGAATAAAGAGCCAGGTTGTAGCAAAGCCTGAATCATCCATGGACTATGATGACAGAATGTGGATGACTGAGTGCAGTATGCCTCAGGAAGAATAGCACATCTATTATAAAATGACCTTTACTACTTTATTGCACATCAGTGGCTAGAAGCAACTGCCTTTCCTTTACATATGGTAAAATAAGAAAAATCAAACTTAGCCCGATATTCAAGGCAGCAACAATGCCTATTAATCTAAAGTAAGAAGAGGAAAAAGAGAGAAAGCAGTAGGTAACTATAATGGTAGTAATAGTGGCTAATGTTTTTTGAGCACTTGCTATATGCTATATGTGGTTTTTTTGTACAGCAGTTCTATTGTTATTTTACAGATAATATAAGGCTTAAAGAGACAGACTTATTATCTAAGGTGGCAGAGCTAGTCAGTGGTGGGGCCAGAGTTTGAACTCAGGATCATTTAACTTTGATGCATGAGCTCCAAACCATAATGCCTTTCTGTTTCAAGCGAGACTTATTAGTTTCTCAACCTTAACTCTAACAACAGAAGAGCCCATCCTCTCTTCTCTCCTATTTAAATTTCATCTTTCATTCATTTCACTCAAATCTTGCCTGTTCTGGGTCGCTGTCGCTTTTTCCCAGCTCTTTCTCAGAATTTGTGAGCAATTACCATTGATATCACCAGTTTAGCATAGAACCATACTCTTTGGGGTACCTAGTGTATGAAAATGTTTTCTCACTCCTCAGCTGAGAAGCTCCTACAAGGTCAAACCTTGTATTTACTTAGCACTCTCTTCACTAGAATGTGTAGGTGCTGAGTAAATACAAGATGGATGTTATGGGTGGATAGTGTTAGGGCAATCTGGGTGCAATCTCAGAAACCCATTGATCTTGATGATTGATTTGTCTGATCTTACTAAGTAGACAGGTTCCCCTTTCTACATCAAAATATTAAATGAATAGATGAATAAAAGTGCAGACAAATTCTTAAAAGATAAATGAATAAAAATGCAAATAAATGTTTGGTTTGAGTAGCAAAATAGAATAAGGATAAAGATATTTCAGAAGGGTATAGAATAGAGCACTCTACACTCACATTCACTTAACCAAACTAGTTTTATTCATTTAAGAGTGTTTGAAGAAGGTTCATAATAATGAACAGATTTAAAGGAAGAGTCATACCCAGGAAATATACAAGGCTAAGGGTGTTAATTTCATTATATAGAAAATAGTGAAAGCAGTTGTTTAAAATTTCAAGAAAGGGGCCGTGTGCTTTATTTACTAATTGAAGGAATCTATGAATAAATTAAGCAATCACTTGACATAATTGATTTAGATCATGTGAATCCACTTGCACTGACAGAGAGAGAGAGGGTTAATTAGATTATTTTGTGGCTCTTCCTAGTCTTCTATCATGGGCATTCTTTTTCCCATGTTATTCTTCTATACCTTCCTATTATTTATTTATTTATTTTTATCTCAAGAGATTTATCTTTTTATTTATATTATTTAATTTTAATTTATAAGTTTTTTATTTTGTTTGTAGAATTAGAAAAAGTTGAAGATATAAATACTTCTCTAACAAAAAATCACCTGCTTCCTATTTATGAATCTAATTTTCATTTTCTGTTTGCAGAAGAATAGTGTAGTCTGTGCATAAACCTAGTGCCATGGGAATTATATTTAAAACATACTTGAATTGCTTGCTTTTACCTGCAGCAACATGAAATTGAATTACATTAGTATAGAGCAATTTGATTGCCTGCGAGTTGTCGCAAATCTTGTGTAAGCTGAATATTCAGAGATTTTGCTCACCTTGGGTCATATAGTAATGGTTGTCATGACAAATATCCTAAAGCGATACCCAAAAAGTCCTGAATCAAAGAACATGATTAACTCAAAATAAATTGAAAATATTCTACATGGTCTAAATACTTGGTACAGGCTCACCCGTTATAGCTTCATGATTTACGCACATTTTTATCCATGGAGCAGTTTTGGTATTTATGTTAAATCAAAGAATTTATTAATACAAGTACAAGCCCTTATGACTTAATATGCTAAGATGACTGAGGAACTTTAAAATGCTTCATATTCATGCAACCTGATTTGTACAATGTCACCATAGCTACTTGATATTGATCGATGTATAAGTTAACGCTCAAATCAACTAAATAACTAGCCCCTTAGATATCTGAATCTGTATCCCTGTAAAAAATAGTACTTAAAGGGTTTATCCATGACCAAGCCATAATTTAGAGATGTTATTATAATGAAAATGTGGTCACAAAGTCATTAAGTGCAAGAATTTCTAAAGACAGCTCAGTCAAATTGTCCACACCACTGGGAGGGGGCGGAACTGATGATATGCTTCATCCTTAGTAGATTAGGAATATTATATTTGTAAAACAAGACAATAGTCTTACATGGGTGTTTAATACATCATTACCAGGTACTTTTCTAAGCATGGTTTAGAAAGTTGAGTATGAAAATAAAATGGTGGTATGTAAGAAAAATACTTAGAGAAGCTTATTTGAGTAAAAAGAGACAAATGTTTTTTTTCTTCAGTTGGAGAAGAGATTTACTCTGGATAACATATGTAAAACTAAGAAACGATCCTAAGAGTGCGCTTTGGATTATGTGGTTTCTTTTTTAATCCAGCAACAACCTAAAAAGTTAATTAATTTGGAAACTCTGATATTCTTAAAATAGGATTAGGAGACCCTGCTTAAGACACTTAATCATTACTCTGTACTTTCTACATGTTCTTTGTCATTCAAGAGAATAAAGGAATAATTATGAAATAAAGGATTAAAATCTTTACTACATGAAGAGCTCTAGTTAATTATTGGAAAATAAATATTTCAATACAAAATTTGAAAAATATATGATCAGACAAGTTACAAAAGAAAAAAATTGGTTGGACAGTATGTATGAAAATGTTCAACCTCACAAGTAATTAAGGACATTAAGATATTGTAGTGGAAAACATCAGCAAATGTTATATACATGTGCCAGTGTCACAATACATATTTGTTGGACATTTAGGCTAATGCCTCTTTACTGCAAGGGAATGTGGCTATTGCATAAGTTCCATTAGCACTCTTTTAAAATCTTTTATCCAGTAATTCAATTTCAAGGAGTTATTGTACAAAAAAAAAAATCAAAAATTTGATCAAGATTTAAGTTTAAGGATTTTTTACTACAATGAACTTACTTTTCCAGCAATTAGAAGGTGAGTGAAATAATAAACTATTAATCTAATAGATATGATAGGCTATTATGCAACAAATAAAAATCTTCAGACTAATGATAAAAATGTTAATGATAAAACATCATTTGAAGAAAACAGTAGACAATTATATCAGTGTTTGTATGGAGATACAGATTGTGTACATGTATATGGAAGGATATTTGATTTTTCTCTTAGTGGAAGTTACAAGAATAGTTTTTATCTTATTTATACATTCCTGCATATTTCAAGTCTTTTAATACAGATATGTATTATATTTACAATTAAAATCAATTGGCAGCGTTAAAATAATATTTAAATAGAATTTAAAATGCAGGTAATCCTGCCCATGGTAGAAAGAAATGGAGATATTTAACTACAAAAAAGGATGAAGGGGGTGCAGGTTATTTTGGCTGACTTCATGTCCTTGAGGACTATCAAATGAAAGAGAGGATAAGATTATTTATGAACAGAATGATGAGATGTTTGTTAACAGATTTCAGGATGGCACAGAAAGGTACTCCTTACCGCTTAAAATGCTATTGAATAGGAACACCATCCACTGTAGTTCTCACAGAATTCTGCCAACAGTGGTGTAATAAACAGAAGTCTATTTGTCCTACATAATGTGAAGTTCAAATAGAGCCATTTCAGTGGCTCAGTGAGGCCATCAGAGACCTATGCTCCTTCTCTTTTTCCATCCTGTCATTCTCAATTTTTTTTTTTTTTGCTTTTTTCTTCATATTTGTTACTTAAGTATCCAGATGACTGCTGTATCTTCAGAAATCACATCCATGTTCCAGACTGGGAAAGAAAAAATGTAAAAAGGCAGGCAACAGAAGACAAAAGAGTATGCTAACATTCTTCCCTCTATCAGAAATCCAATATTATCTAAGGAGTACTGCCCATCCAACTTCCACTTTCATCTCATTGGCCAGGAGTATGACACATCACATACTTCTAACCAGAAAGTAGCTGGGAGAATGGCGTTGTTGGTGACACTGGCTCAGCCAGCCTGCTGTGTCTACCATAGCTGCCATGTAAGGTTGTGAACTTCCGGTCACTGCTTGGGAACAAGAGTACAAAGACAGCCTTGTGTGAGTCAGGCAGATTTTCTGGATTCTTTTAGATCTTAGTCTTTAGAGACTATTAATCCAATTCTATTTTGATAGAATTGTGGACTCAGTAGGAAAGTGGCAAGAGAGCAATGATCTGATTCCCTATTCATGGTCTAAGTCAACCTTGACCGATTATATTTAAGCTGGAGCAGAGGATGAGGGTCAATTTCTTGGGATGATTTTGGTGAAATTTTCAAACTAGTACATCTAGTGAATGCACAACATATAGGAAGGAGATGGAACAACAATAAATTACTTTCTTTTTTTAATAACCCTAAGGCAACGGTTTTAACTTTATATTTTTATTTCCTGAATTGTTGAAACAATTTCTTTGGTTAAATCAG
This sequence comes from Eonycteris spelaea, assembly GCA_003508835.1. NCBI lineage: Eukaryota > Metazoa > Chordata > Mammalia > Chiroptera > Pteropodidae > Eonycteris > Eonycteris spelaea. The sequence goes on along the minus strand of PUFA01000050.1, from coordinate 8,221,254 downwards.
GCAAGGATTTTCTTTTTCCTGATGGTCATATAGGCACAAAGCTTAGAATTTATGAGCTTTACAAGGACCTACTGAAGTATCTGAAACATGAAAAAAATCATTGGCTCTAAAGTATGAAAATAAAGCCAGAAATTTGAAATTAATAAATGTTTGATTATCCCTGAAATGTAAACCTATGCCAATTTTATTATTTGTAACATTTAGAATTCATTTAAAAATATCATTACATTTGAAAACAGTTTGTATTTGGGGATTTTTTTTTTCTATTTTACAGGAATTTCTAGGTATGCACAGATTGCTAAGAAACCCATCAATATCTATTGAATGAGTAAATCATACCCAAATATTTTTGAGTCAGTTTTCCTAAATCTCTTTTATATTTTCACAGCAAGAAATTTTATTTAAGAGTCAGGGAATAAGGGAGGAAGAAGGGGAGGAGGAGGTGTTGATGAAGCGTAGGTGCAGCCCATTCCGTTTCCTGCTTTCCTTTCTTCAGCGGGCAGCCTCGGAGGCCTCCAGAGAAATCCCTGGTCTAAAGAGAAGAGATTTAGAAATTGCTTCCTGTGAAGTCACCAAGGACTCTGGGTCTAGCAATTTTCTGTTGTTCCTATTAATGTTCTCTATTAGCTCAACCTTGTTCAAGATTCTTAATAGACCTCAATACCTTCCAGAAAGATAGTGGATAGTTAATATGTATGTGTAATCACCGGTTCTGCAAAAACGGAGCCTGATGTAAATGAGCTCATCTAATAGAGCAGCATAAAATACCAGATCAGTTCTCTAGAGTGTGTGCAGTACTTTCTGCATCCCGTTTAAGTGGATGGTTGTGCTCTGAATTGGAGAGATAGCATATAAATCCCATAGTTAATATCTTCTAATAAACAGTGAATCTGGATGACAACTTTTCAAAATCTATTATATAGCAGTAAGCCTGGTTTTGCACCGTTTGCGTATTAAACAGAGGATAGTAGATTCGGGGCGGGAACATAGACAGTATTGTATCCTTCAGTTCACACCAGAAGAGGAATCTTTTGATAGCACTCCTTGTTGCCAAGAACAGAAGCAGCTGCACTCTACCCAGCAGGAAACCAGGTGCCCAAATTAGTTAGTGCAAGAATAAACTGAGTTACCATCTTAATGTGAAGTCCACAAGGTCTACGGAAAATGTACATGAAAATCCTGGGTAGCTCAGGTCACTCGGTCTCGAGGGTTATAGTTCAATTCTGGGCTGGCCAGCTAACTTTATGAGAAGAAACACTGGTGAGTGATGGCAAAGTCTGTTTTTACCCAGCCAGCCAGCTCACAAGCACATGCAGAAGTGCCATGAAGAGAGCAGGAGGGCGTTCAGTAATGTAAGCCCCCCACATGACGTGGATATAGCAGATTTACTTATCAAAAGTGTAGATGACACACAGCTCGGTGGGTTATCTAATGCACTGGATGACAGAATTAGGATTCAAAAGATCAGAGCAGGAAGAACTGAGGAACTGCAATTCAGAAGATTAAATTTAATAGGGATAAATGTAAATTCCTGTACTTGGGGTCAAAAAAAAGCAAAGGCCTCCTGTCTTACTCCCATCCACTTCATTCTCCACGCAGCAGCCTGGGTGATCTTTTTAAAACACAAATCCGATCATGTCACTTTCTTACTGAAAATCCCATAACGGTGTCCTATTGCCTTCCGGATAAAGACAAAACTCATTATGTGGTTTTGGAGATCCTTCCTTTCTCCTCCACCTGGTCTCTCACCAGTCTCCCTCTCATGCTGAGCACTTCAGCTGTATGAAAGATCTTTGGGTCCTGCATATGGGACCTGTTTGTGGGCTTTCATGTTTCTTCTGTGCTAATACTAACTTCATGCTTTCCTACACACCTCCAGGTCTTAAAGCCATCAGGAAGGCCCAGTATGTTAACTAAGTTTAATCTCTTCTTATCTGTTTTCAAGATTCCCTGGTTATCCTTCTTTCACTCAATACATATTTAGACCCTGAGAACAAATTGGTGAACAAAACAAAGCCCATGTCCAGATGGAGTTTATGTTCTAGGTAGGAAGATGACAAGGCATGACGAGTGCTTTGTAAAAAAAAACTAAAGCAGAATGAAGAGATAGTGACAGTTGGGGTTGGATGTTCCCACCTTAGGTAAGATGGCCAGGGAGGACCTTTCTGATGACGACATGTCTGTGGAGATGTGAATGAAGGGGGTCATTGAGCTATGTGGCTGTCTGAGAGAATAGCACTGCAGTCAGGAGAAAGAGCATTGTCCCAAAGCCCAGAAGCAGAATATGCTTGGTATGTTTGGGGAACTGCAGTGAGGCCAGAGCGGATAAAAGAAGGATGCTGAGCAAAGGGAGAGCTGTGCAGAATGAGGTTGGAAAGGCCCCCGGGACCAGCCCAGGCTGGGCTTGGAGGCTGCAGTAAATTTTCACATTTTCTTCTAAATGTGATTAGAAGCTATTAGGAGGCTTTGAGCAAGGGACTGCCATGATTAAAATGTTTGTTTTGTTTTCGTTTTAAAAGGATTATACTAGCTCCTGTGCTTAAAATAGACTATGGGGAGTAAGTGCAGAATCCCAAAGTTTAAGCGTGGGTTATTACATCTGTCAAGGTGAGAGCTAAAGCTGGCTTTGTTTAGGAAGGTTTGCTGGTACTTCTCACACTGTTTGTGATTAGTTGTGTGATATGAAACCCTGCTAGTACAGAGCTTAAGCTGTCTTGTTTTCTTCCACAATCCCAGTGTCTTCCAAGATGCCTGGCACACGGTTGGCTCTCCATAGATGTTAGTTGGATGAAGAGCTCACTTAACAGGAGTCAATATAAAAAGGATTTCAGGATTTTAGTTGACTGTGCACTTGATGAGCCAACAATAGTGCAGTTTGGCTGCCATAAAAGCTAATGCTGTCTTTTCCCCTTTCCACTGCTCTGACACCATCTGAACAATAGTCCATGCCTCTTTCTGGGAACAATTTCCAGGTGTATGAGGCTCAGAACAACTTATGACAACTCTATTTCTTCTGAGAGTATCAACAACCAATTTTTAAGAGACATCATGTGTTCTTTCACGTCGTCTGTTAGGAAATTATACATTTAGGACGTAGTGGTGACTAGTGAAATAGACAGTTGTTGATGGTAAAGCCATTAGCAGAATCTTACCTCTCAGACTCACATAGTAGAATGAATTTATGCTTTGAAGTCAGGAACCCTTCAGATCCTAGCTGTCCCACTTGCTAACTTAATGACATAGCCCCACTGAGCATCAGTTAGCTCCTCTGTAAAGTGAAGATAGCAAGGCCTAACTCATAGAGCTTCTGTAAGGATTAAATAAGATAGCATGTGTTAAAATGCTTAGTATGATGTCTGACACACATATGTTGGCAACAAGTTTTAGTTTCCTTCCTCCTCTTCCTTGCGAAAGCTAGAATCACTCTGTGGAAATGTGTATTATAAATAGTGGAATGAGAGGTATGTTTTTCCATTTGCTAATAGTGAATAATCATTGTCTGGTGTGTGGCTTACAGAATAACCTGTGCCCTTTTTTTCCTATGGTTTAATCAGTATCAATTTCTTGCTGATAATGGGTATATTTATCAGAGGTCTAGGAAACATGAGAATTTTCATAGTCTGAGTAGTAGAAATAGTCCAACCCTGATAGATACCAAAAGTTTACAGAGAAAGAAGGTTCTTGGGAGGGATCTCACATAAGTAGTCCTTTCCCTGTTATAAAAGAGAGAGAGAGAGAGACTCTATACAACTAATCTTTAAGGACCTTTGTAATCTGTAACAGTTTATCATGAAAAGATGAATACAACACTGTCTTTGCCTTCATTGGAGTTGCATACAATCAACACAATACAGAGTAGAAAGTGATAAACTTGCCTGGAGGCAAAGCTAAAGTGTTCTGGGAAGACAGAGATGAAGAGAATAGGTAATAATGTGGAGCTGGGCCCAGGAGGAGTAATAATATTTATACATGTGAGGTTTGAGGCATTTCCAACTAAAAATAAAGGCAAAAGGGAAGAAATAGGAATCATTCTATATGACTTCAGTAGAAGGTGAATAGAAGCAAATATAATGAAAAAGTAAAAAGGCTTCAAATCTGAACGTAAGACAAAAGAGACTGTATTATTTTCTAGGCAGTTGAATTTAGCAAAGGTTTTGGGATAAGCTGGAAGAATGATGGAGGTGATGTTTAGCTTGGGTTAATCTGAGTACCAAGTAAACGGGATGTATACGAGAGCTGGGGAGATGGAGGTAGTTACAAGCAAATTGGAAGCAATTGCCTAAGTTCATCCCTGGGATAGAAAAAGCCTTAGGTCCAATTATGAGGACTCTTGGAAGGAGAACTTGTGGCTGCGGCTCATGAAGATGGCGTGTGTGCTGTGAGGACAGAGGAATAGCCCTGAGCCTAGACACGGTCTCCTTTCAGTTCACCAGTTCAGCGGCATTGTCTGTGTGGCCTGATATTCCAAAAAAAAATTTTTAGTTGCCTATTCTCAACATCGATTTCATGATATGTAGAGAGAAGCAAGTAATGAGACTTTCAAAGAATATTGCTCTTGGTCACTGATCACATTCTTAGTTCAGTGTTCTTCCCATTAAACTTTGGGTGAAAGTTACTCAAGGAGTCTTAGGAGCACTGGTTCTGTGGTTTAGAAGCTGTGGTTATAAGGACAAAGATGTTTCAACTTACTAAAGAGTGTGATTATTTTGCAACTTATTCCAGAGAAATTAATGACTACCATACCATGAAAGTTGTTATAAGATTCAGTTCACATTTTTTTACTAACTATGTTGAGGAGATGGAGCTGAGAGTCCAGGGAGAACAAGGTGGTTAGAGTGTGCAGAGTACCATAGAGCGTGAACTCAGAAATATTTGGTGATTCGCTCCTGAGTATTACAGAATACTAATCAGAGCATACAAGTGAGGAAACTACTCAGGCTGGGAAAATCACTGCCGAAAACATCCAGGAAGCAGGACCCAGAGCTCACACAGTATCTGATTCTTTTGAGAAAAACAGTATCAAATGGATTCAAAATAAATGAATTAGTGAATTTATAAAGGAATGATTTCATTTTCCCAATACTCTTTAATGAGACAATAGTATAAGAACATATGCAAAGTATTGGATTTTCCTAACTTTAAACTTAAGCTCTCCAAAGATTCATGGAGAAAGAAAGAAAATTTTAAAGAGAACTGGAAAGTTGTGAACATTGGAAAAGTCAGATAATGATGGGTGAGTGGCACCTTGGCTGGGGGATGCCCTACAATATCAGAAGAAAACTTCATTTGCTGAGTTCTGATTAGTTTATTGTCAGAGCACCACGGCCAGGGAGGAGCAATATGCTTTTGGGGAAGCTCATGAAGAGAGATGCAAGATAAACATTAGTATCATTATCTTGTACTGATTCCCTAACACCTTTTTCAGCAAAGCCTTGCTTTTTTTTTTTTTTTTTTTTTTGTATTTTGTTTTCAAGAGACGGAAGAATTTTTCAACATATAAAAATTCATAGTGCTGATACTCATAAAGCCTCCCCAAAGAGAAACAGTAGGCCAAATAATCATTGATATAAGAAAACACTATAAATTAATGCAGTAATAGTTCATGGTTGCTAAGAAATGAACTTAATTTACAACTTGAAACAGGTTTGCTTTCCTTAGAAATTCTGGAAATCGATCAGGAGCGCAGAAATTGATCTGCTAAAAGAGAAGGAAATCGATTCTTAATATTGGCAACTACATCAATTTTTTTTAAGTTCTGAAGGAACAGCTCTTGCAAACAACTTTATCAACCATTAAAGAATTACTTAATGTTTAGTTTCCTAGCAAATTATTCAAAGACAAATATTTATAGCATCATTAGAAGGTAGATTTTTGTTGTGCCAAAAGTCACATTCATAACCATAGTCTCTATTATGTCAAAGATATAGAAATCAAAATTTAAATGAAATAGAGCTGTCTGTGTTAAAGGCAAGCATTGCATCATATTTTAATGTGCTGTTTTGTATCAAAATATCTCAATGTGAAGTAGTGGAAATCTGAACACATCTGCATATTTCCCATTTGTGACATGGGGTTGGCATTCTCAAAAAGAATATCTGTAGCTGATAGCAGCTTTTATCTGAAGAGATTTGTGCATGTTAGTAATCTACTATCTTCTCCCAGCATAAGAAGAGCATATGGGGCCTATTAACTCACCAAATCTGCCACTGTTCTGCAAATTTTTATTAAGCAAGTGCAGTCCCTAATAGTCACTTATGTTATAGAATGCGTATCAAATGCTATCAATAAGCAAAGGGGGATTATTTTCCCCAAGTGAGAATGCATTTCAAGTGTGTAGGAAGGCTTGACAAAAGAATAAAACACTTTAAGTGATCACTGTATTAATATGAATGTATCCTACTGGGAAGCCAATATGTTTAAGTATTATATGCACTTCAGTGTTTGCCACTAATAAGCTCTCAGTGTGCCATCTTTTTCACAGATTTCCACCCCCCCATACTTTCTTTATTTATGGTTTATCTTCCATACTGTAAGCCTACTTGAAATGAAAAGAAAATGTATATTTTTTCCATGTTTTTGAAAAAGGTGCCACTGGTGTTGAACAGTTCTAATTAGCTCTAAGGCCTACAACCAAGAGAAGCAGAAACACAGGCAGGCCAGCTGCTGTGTGGCCTGAGCAAGTCTTCCTTAATCAGAGGACAGCCCATGAAACTAACAAACACCCAAACCAGGGTGTCCTCCTTATGAAGCTCCTTGTAGTAATTAAATCAAGTAGTGTCCATCGATCTTGAACTGAATGCCAGAAGCATGAGCTTAGTATAGAAATCCCATTATCTTAATAAATCCAGAGAAATCTTAAGAGGGGCAAGTCTACAGTGTCTCTAAGTATTTAATAACAGCTAAAATAAAAAACGTCTATGAATTTCATCTTCAGAAGGACTCAACACGTTACTGATATCTCCTCAATTAACTGTAACACCCCTTTAAGGTAACCAAGAACAAGTAGTACCATCCTTGGGTGAAACTGAAGATAAGAAAGGGAATATAATAGGCTCTGGAAACTTACAAAAGAAAAAAGGAAAATCTGTCATCAGAACTAGAATAAGAGATTTTGGCTATTGTTCTGTCAACAGTCTCTTACTTGATGTTCTTGGTACCTCACCATTTTGGAATGAAAGACCTTGCCCACATGTGGCCCACTCATTTTTCAGTCTCTTGTAAATAAGGTCTTTGTCTGAAATGACATGCCTCTCATAGTCATATTGCTTCTGTTCCATTTGCTGTGCTATCTAAATATTATGCAGTGAAATGACTAGACTTAAACTCCAGCCCCAAGAGATAACTTTATAGTAGCTCTAAAGTAATGTGAGGTATAAAGGAAGTTGAGTATTAATTATAACACTTGTCATTTTTTTAAAAGTGTTGATGGTGTGTATAATTTTACCTCATTTTCTCCTTTGCTACTGTTATTTAAATCGCTTTCCAGCTCTAAGCATGTGCATAAAAGACGATTGTTCCCAATTTAACCTTTTAAATAAAATGTATTCTATTAATTAAGTCATTATAGTTCCCTCTCTTTTCTATTATGTTTATTCATTTATCTTCTGTCCTAAAGATAGACATTTGTGTCAGTGAATATTTTGGAGAAAAACCCCTAATTTTTATGCCTATCACACATTTGGATTTTCTACACTGTTTCTTGAAATAGTTTATGTTAGTGTTCTAAAGAATTTCAAATTGTCAATTAAAATAATAAATATTCCTAGTAAGAATAATAGACAGCACACAGCCAAAAAGTTAAGAAAGTACCGTTTTTAACAAAATACGGCTGGGAAATTTGCAGTTCTTAAACTGGCTTAGATTTAATGGGATAACTTATGTCTGTTAAAAAAAATAAAACAGACCCCAAAAAACCTACCTTTGTATGAACCCTTTTTCAGAATTACTGTCCCTATAAGACCATATCATCTGAGTACTGTATTTCTTTTGCTTTTCTTCCACTACAAGAGGAACTACGAACCAGGTAAACTGGGAGGTGAAACCTGCCGTGGGTGTTGCATTATCCAGGAGATAACACTCGAAACTACCCAATGCCCTCCCCGAAGCGACGTATACTCTTACTTAATTTCTGCCTCTAGTCCTTTATACTTCCAGGCAAATTAAGTCATAGAGACCACCACATCATCAAATTCACAGCCTTTACCACTCACAGTTTCCATTGATTCAAAAGTTGTTCTTTATTGAAAATGTGTAGCTGCACTGTGCTAAGTGCTTTTGTACATTTTCTTCATTTTGTTCCCACAACTTCCTGTGTAGTATTTTGTTTCCTTTTTCACATGGAGAAAACTAAAGTTAAAGAGTTTTTTGTAAACTGCCTGGTAAAGCTAGGATTCAAACCACATCTATCTCATTATTAGCTATTGTGTTTTTTCTACTTTTCTATTTAGTTTCTGATTAAGAATGATGACAATAGCTAATATTTCTTAACCACTTACTATATGATTGTCTAAGTACTTTTCATAAACTTATAATTTTTACTACAAACCTATGGAGTAAGCAATATTATTCTCATTTCATACATGATGAAACTGAGTCACAGAAAGTTAAAATAAATTGCATATAACTAGTAAATTTCTAAGTCAAGATTTTAACTCAGATCAGTAATTTCTCATCTGTGAAATGGGAATGAATATTTCATTTTAGCTTGAATCCATTAGAACTGTAGATTTCCAAACATGTTAAATAAAATTATAGCTAACTCTTAATATTGGTCATCAAAGAAAGATTTCTGTTAATGACATATATTCAAATAAAAAGTATAATAGCTTTCTAATATACAGGTGTTTGTCAAGTATTACTTTATGTTAATGATTATTCAAAAAATATAACAACTCTTCTATGACCCATTAATAGTAGAGTGGTTAAGTTCTGAATTCTATCCTCCGCTTAAGAGTTATACCTCACTTTGTCTATAAAATAAGGACAATAATAAGGATAATAATAATATCTATCTTTACACATCATTGTGAGGAGTAAGTGTCAAATTAAATATCAAATGCATAGGACAGAATCTGCATATTATAGCAACTCAATAAGTATTAGCAACTACTATTATTTTTTATAATTATGATTGTTTTCTAGTATTTTTCTAGTTATATTGTAGATTCCACCATAAGGTTTTTCTTAGACTTGAGAAGGACAGAATTTGGCCCACAAATGGAGCTTAATAAGTACAAACTGATATTTCCAACTAAAAGTACAAAGAAAACTCTAACAAGGTTTTTAGGCCATTAATACCAAGAAAATTAGAAACATGTAGTGCTTTTATCTAGAAAATAAAAAAATAGCTTAGAAAAGGAGAGCTAAGTTGGAATGGAAAGATCTGTCTATAGTAACAGGGTCAATGAAATATGACAGGAAGTGGTAGGAAGGAAGAGGGCATGTTACTCTGGGCCCAATCGAGTGTTGGAGGAAACGGAGGAAGTCCTCGTTAGCAAAGTTCCCATCGCCTCACTTCAGTCCTGCAGCACCATAGCACAAGGTGAATAATGAGCAACAGTTATTTGAATATTGAAGTGATAGTCTATGCAGAGATGCTTAAGGGTTAAGAACTTTGTATCTATGTTCATGAGAAGTATTGGTTAATATCATTCATATAATGTCTTTGCCTGATATTAGTATCAGGGTAACACCGCCTCATAGAATGACTTAAGAAATATTCCTTCTTCTGAATTTTCTGGAAGAATTTCTATAGAATTGGTATTATTTCTTCCTTAAATGTTTGGTAGAATTGAGCAGTGAAGCCATCTGGTCCAGAGTTTTCTTTGTAGGAAAGTTTTAAGCACAAATACATAAAAAACAAACAAACATACAAACAAAACCCAAAACTATAGGGCTATTCAAATTATTTATTCCTTCCTGTATAAGCGTTGGTAATTTGTGTCTTTCAAAAAACTTATCTATTTCATCAGAGCTGTGTTAATCTAGAGTTCATCTTTTCCCCACTACTGAAGCAAAGCCCTTCTTTATCCTCTAACCAGTGCCCCTGAACTATGAAGTTTTCACTCTGCCTGTCAGGAATGGCGCCAGTCCCAGACATGTGTAAACTTTGGACACTGTTCCCTTCCCACTGTTAGGGGGTTCTTTGCCAGGTGTTGGGTAGTTTCCTCATGTGCATGTGATCATCAGAATTCAACTACCTATGTATGGCTTCTTTGCAGATCTTAGAAAGATTTCTGTGCGGCTCTCTCCTCTCCAGTTCTCTGTCCTACAGACTCCATTTGCTTTGGCTTCCCTGGACATCCAGATGCATGTCCTCAAGCTGGGATATTACTGGGCTCTGCCTGCACTTCCCTCCCTGCACCACAGCCTGGAAACTCTCCAGACAATAAACTGGAACAATTGTAGGATTCACCTCACTTGTTTTCCATCTCTCAGGAGTCCCTGTCCTCTTTTTCCTGATGTCTAATCTCTTAAATGCCATTGTTTCAGTTTTTGTCTGTTTAAAATTGGAGAGGAGCAGGAGGGACATAAATCTGTTCCCTTTTACTCCATGTTTACCAGATACAGACGTTAAGGCCTTGAATATTGAATGTATATATTGCTATTATACTCAAAGAGTTTTATTATATATTATATATCTCTTGGCCCATGAGTTTAGTTTTTCCTTTTGCAGGCATGGAAACAATAACCCAGTTGAAAGAACTGAAGATATTGAAAATGTAAAGAAAATGAAATTATATTTATAGAAATCTAATAAATATATATTTCTTCACAGTTGTCTTTAAAATATCTGCAAAAAAAAAAAAAAAAAAAAAAAAAAAAAATCAGGTGCTCCAGATAGGCTGGAGGAAGTTTTTTCTCAAATCTTTACTGGTAAAAGATTTAACTTATTATGAATCTATATTAATTTATTGTTCAAAAATGGCTGATTTACAAGTAAGCAGGCTGATCCTTGCCTTTTTTAATTTCTTCTCAGTGCCAGATGAAAGCAAAGTCCATTCATTGGCTGGACACAAATCGGGTAAGAAATTCTTTGTAATTGACTTTATATTCTTCTTCCTGGAAATCACTGGCTGTATTTGAGTAGCAGTTGGAACCTATTTCTATCCACTAGTTACTGAAAGGCTTGCTAATTAATACATGAGATGTCTCTGACTTCTCAAAGATGAATTATTGCTTGGCTGTGTGTGTAGAGGCATAATGTATGCTGACTCAAAATGTTTGAGAGGAAAGAATAAAAGTTTCCAAAAAAAATAATTATAAAACCAAAAATCTCAAACCTGTACACCAGCTGAACACTTAGAACAACAACAAAAAAAATTATAAAGAAAACCCAGGAAAGTTTGAAATTCTTTCTCATGATGACTTTCACATTAAAGTGGTTGGACATAGAGTTCCAGATTTTTTTTAAATTTAATAATTTCTTCCTCCTCAAGAATAATAGAATTTTTTTGTCTGTAATGGAAGGGTATTGTACCCCAAATAACTGTATTATCTTTCTTTAGACTTATGAATGAGTTCCCAAGGGGCTCTCTAGGAAGTCTACAAAGATCTCTAAGTGTCTGCAGGGTCTTTATCATGAGTGAGATACCTTGAGGTCTAAAATCCAAGCTTTTCCTTCATTGCCAAGTGGCCTGCTTTCTATCCCTTTGACCTTCCTTCATCATTTATTCACATTAGTTGAAAACACTTAAAGCTACTAAACTAGTAAACACTGCGGTAATCCCTTTCCTCTACGGGTACATTATTTGGGAAGAAAATATCCATTTTACTCTTAGAATTGCCACACCAAACAATAGAAGGGTCATAAGTCGCCGACGTCCCTCTGTTTCTGAAACAAAGAAGTCTTTCCCATCACCAAGCATCTCCTGTGTTTATGTGCCAATTATGTTTTCAGCAGTAAGTGGCCTTGATGCCTCATTACCTCCATCATGTTCCAGGGTAATATTATGATATAGTTTTTTCTTTTTCTTCTTTCTCAAGATTCTCTAGTGATAACAGCAGGAAAGGGCTGGTTCGCAACTCTTAGATTTTTTTTTTTTTCTTTTTGCTTCTCTAATAAAGAGCCTAAGAGGTTAGATCACTGTAAAAGAAAAGATTTCCGTGGGAGTGATAAATTGCCACATGCTGCTTGTTCCCATCAGCCTCGTACATTAAATTCTCTACTATTGGAAATATTTTTAGGAGTCTGAGAAGGAAGTTCTCATGACCAAGAAACCCCAAGGATAGCCTATATTATTTCCATCTTAAATGCATGATACTGCTTGTAGTTAGTTCTCTTACACATCAATACTTGAAGATTAAAGCCTTTTTATTTATGTATTGGGATAGGCTTCAAGGTGAAAAGACAAAGCAGTTTTTAAGAATGTTTATCAGTTAAGTTTTTGAGAAGGAGCCAATGATAAACTTTCTGACTTTTTTTTAAAGAACTCAGATCTTATTCTAATCATATTTCATTTCCAAATGAATTACTGTTAGCCAGTAACTGAAAGTTTTTAAATGAGAACATTGTAACCTTAGTATATTGCTGTAATATTTTAAGTAAATTTGAATATGTGGTTGTATATAGTAAGATATGAAAAACATTAATAAAGAATTACTCTAAGTAAAAGACAAAAATCGTCTTCCAAACTTAAAAAAAAAAGGTCAAAAATGGCATAATTTTAAAGCTGTCAGGTAGGTTAATTGTAGGCTGTACATGGCAGCTTTACTTCAGCTGTTTATAGAAATAGTATCAACAGCCTTTATATCACACGAGCCATACTGTTTTAATACATTAGATGTTTTAAAGAAGATTTTTGGTTATGATGAACCGTCATCACCATACTCACTATCCTTATATTTTTAAGTGCTTTGATATCCTAGCACAGTGTCGAGTTTTTCATTAGCCATCTGTGGGACCAGTGCAAATGCTGAAAAACAATTAGAAACCTGATAACTTTAGAGCAAATGTGGCAGACGATAAAACACAATGAAGAGGGCTAAAAGTCACCTAAAATTATACACTCTAGAGTTATATCGAGAGCACTCTAAACATTAGAAAGACAGTTCTGAGAAAATACAAAGCAGCATTAAAGAAAAATGCTACTTATTCTACTAAGGTGATAAATTTATATACTTAAAGAAGATACCCTCCCCATGTTTTATATTTCTTTCTTTTGGGAAATTCATCTTGAATTATAAGGATCCTCAAGAACTCATCCTTCACATAAAAAGCCACCTGTTATGCATTCTGCATTTTTGTAGAGCAGTTTCTCAGTAGGCTTTAGTCGTGGTGGTGAAAGAGGATCAGGGGTCCTTTTAATTCTGGCAACTTCTTTGAGTTACAAAATCATTTTTAAAAGCCACCTAGTATATAATTATAGTCTCGATCTGCCATAGTCCGTGGCCACTAAACCAGTTACCAGTTTGAACTGTAATGTATAATGTTCCATGATCACAATTGTCTCACCAATGTCAAAAGAAATCATTCAACTTCTTTTTGTCTTTTTGTTTTACTCTTTCCTTACCCAAATCTTTTCTCCACAATATTTAGGTTAAAAAAAGGGGGGGGGAATGGGGGTATATCTTTCACTGAGAAGAAAGATATCTTCCTCTATTTTTAATTACAGAAATGTGAACAGTTTTCATACTATCCAGCATCATCAGGAAGTTAAAAATGTATATGTAGACCTAAATCTATCAACCATCCTCCTATCTGAGATGATATTCAACATGTTAATAAATTCATCCAAGTTAAAATTTCTCCTGAATCAGCTACTTAGTGTATAGAGAGCCATTTTTGTGCCAAGTTCCATCTGTTGGGTACCTCCCAAATTTGTGACTGTTTTTGGCACCCTTTTCTTGGCTTAATCTTTAAATGGTTGATTCCTCAGTGCTCAGATCAAATCAAAGGCTCAGGTAAGATAATCTTTCTAACATTTTTGGCCCAAAATGTTAGAAAGGGGTGATTCCCTCACCCCTTCTGGAATCAATCCAGTATTCTTGAGATTCTTCTAACAGCCTGCCTCATGGGCTTCCCCTGGCAGTGCATTACCTCTCATACCTTGGCACGGAACGTGGCAGGGTGATTCCCCTCTTCATAATCATGTAGGGCCCTCCTCCATGTAAGAGATGTATGGAATGGTGAGACCTTCTCAGAGAAGTTAGGAGCAAAATTTTGTTTCATGTGATTCCTTTAAGAAAAATCACAAATTTCAGAGAGCCTTGAAAAACCGAGAGTGTTTTTCATTTCTTTCCTTAGCTGTTTCACTAATTGAAGTCAGTCAAAATTCAAATCCTAGCAGTGCAGTGGGAAGAAAACTTCAGCAAAGTATATTTTTTGAACAATAAAACCAATAATACAGATTTATATTTAATATTCTAAGAGAACATTAGAATTCAGAGGAAGTGACATCAAATTTGGCTTACCTTTCATTTTAAAAAATGCTTCATTTTGGCTATACAGACTTATAAACGGCCTGATAAGAAATCCCTCTCTTTCATCCCTTCCTTCCTTCCTTCCTTCCTTCCTTCCTTCCTTCCTTCCTTCCTTCCTTCATACTGAATTGACACCTAAGCCAATAGTTTCATGCTTCTCAGCATCCAGACAGAAAGGACTTATAAATTTTACTTTTTTACTGTGTCTTCATTTTTTTTTGTTTTGATTTACTGCTTGGAGCTGTTTTAATATATATTGACTGTCTGCAGAGATCTTTGCTGACCCAGCTCTTTACGATGATGCAGTACTGAAGAAAGCCGATGAGTTCTTCTTTATGAGTTCTGACGTATTAATTAGCAAAATGGACTAAAAAGCTTTTCTATTTCTATTTTAATTTCTTATATTCTCAAACACCTGTCTGTAGAGCTGTAAAACAGGAAAGTCTATAAAAGTAACAGTTGGCAGTAAGTCCAGACCTTTTCTGAGACAAGCTTATCAATTAATGAGCAAGTACTCATTGCTAGTCTAGAGGGATATCTCCTGCAGCCACTAAGTGTGTTGATATTGTAATACATTTACTGATGGAGAAGCTGAAGGTTAGGACATTTAAGAACTTGGTCTCTCAGCTGGTATCTAGTGGGGTTAGGATATGAACCCAGAGACTGTATGGTAGAGCCCATGCTTTGGGGCATTTTTTTCCCACCAGCATGTACCGAGAATTGAGAAGAATATGGGAGTATGACAAAGTTCTAGCCAGAAGACATGATACACACATCCTGATACCCCATAAATCCATATTTATCTTAGCCAGCCAAACAAAGAACACAATAGGTATAGCACACTACTGTAATTCAGTGAACAGAAGAGGGACATCTGATTATTCATGCCTTTGTTTTCCTGAATGCATGCATGCATGCGTATATGTATATGAATGTGTGGTGTGGGCCAAGTTAAGTGATGCATGAGAGAGAAAATATGCATGTGATGTGCATGTGTTATGTATAAATTATAGTAAATGTGCATGTGATGTGTATCCTTATGGCAAAACTGAGAGTGTAATATGCAGGTCGCTAACTTGGCAGACCTTACGTTCTGTTCTAAATGCGTTGTATGTACACTTCAAATCTAGGATGTTCAAATGTGGCAGAAGAAATCTGTATCATTACAAAAGAATCGAGCTTGGAAACATAAGGTGATTGAATAGTCACTTTAATATAAGAGCAATGAGTTATTAAATGACATTTCATAAATTTTGTTGAATCTTGGTATTCTATACTTTTAGACTACCTAAATTAAAATATGCACTTAAGTTTTAGAGTACCAACCATGGTCATTTTTTATACTTGAATCTTCTAATTGGATTGCTTTTTTAAAAAAAATTTTTGTTGTTGTTGTTGTTATTATTGAGAAGTAAAACCTTGGAGTTAGTGGGTTAGTGTAGTTAGCTCAAGTCAGTGAGCTTGAACTCTGTTTCTTTCTTCATCAATTAGTTAGGTAATGCTGCACGATTATCTATTTAGACAAACATCTTACTGGGTACTTTGAAAGCTTTTGTTATTTGTTATGTTGGCTAAACAGAGGGTTAGACACAAGAAATGTATACATTTCATATATGTTCCATCTTTGGTTTACATTTCTACAGGATTCAGGAAGTTATCATTAAAAATTACCAATATGTCTAGGAGTCTTCCTGTACGAACTTGATTCTGAAGCAACCTGGTATTTTCTATGTTGCAAAAGGTTACTGAATACTCTGGTCTCTAAAATTCAATGAACAGAATTGAATTAGAAAAACGTGTCCATCTTTTTAGAAATAAGATTCTTCACTACTTAAATATGGTGTAGCTGTGTGCATCTCTCAATTTCATGTAAACAGAGACTACATTTTTTTTACAGATTTCAAAATTAATTATTTCATTTCCACATGTTTATTAAATGCCCACTCTTTAACGGGTATTGTATTAAGTGCTAGAGGTACAAAGTAACATAAGACATGGTCTCTGCTTTAGAAAAAAATGTTTATAATGTGGTAGAGCAAAAAAACATATAAATGCCTATCTAAATATTTAATATCTTCATATTAAAAAGTACAGTGCAAAAATCTCACAGAAGAAATATTGCTTGATTCTGCTTGGGATTCAGAAAGGAAGCGATTCCATAGCAGGATCTGAAAGATAAATAAAAGTTTAAGAAATAGAAAAAGTCAATGAGCTGACACATTTCAGGCATATGGAAAGTTATGTGAAAACATGAAACATCATGATATGTTCAAGAAAATATACGTAATTCATTACATCAGGAAAGCACTGGGGAGAATGACAAGATACGAGATGGAGCAAGTAGGCAGAGATTAGATGATGGGCAACTCCTACTAAATGAAAGAATGGGAATTTTATGCTATCGGCTCAGCAAATCTAAACTGATTAAAGGAGGGGGGTGGTCAGTTTTGTGGTCTAGTAAATATCACTCTGGTGGTTGTGGAGACTTGCAAGGACAAAACAAACAAACAAACAAACAAACAAATAGAAAAGCAAGGAGAATCGTTAAGAGACCATTTCAATAGTCCAGAAAAGAGATAATGTAGGCGCAAATTTAATGGATTAGCTATGAGAATGTAAAGAAAAGTAAGAAATCTTTAGAAAATAATGCTTTTTAGAAAAGTAAACCTAGTGTGTGAATGAGGTAGAGAATCCAATTTGATTATCTGTGTATCGGTCAGATATTGCTACAACCTTACTGTATAATAAAACTAACAGTAAACATTTATTTCTTGATTATGTGTCTTCATGTAAACTGGGATTTGCTGATCTCATAAGTGTTTGAGCTTAGCTCCGACTTACAGTTCAGGTCTAGGTTTTCTGCACCTGCCTCTTACCCTTTATGGACCAGTGGTTTCCTGAGGCAAGTACTATTGAGAACAAGGGTGATAAGATGGAAATAGGGTAGATAGAAAGGAAATACCTAAGCTACTTGTCAGAGCCTTCATGTATTAAGTGACAGGAAAGCTGAGGTAGTATAGGGAATGATGAGCAGGAGTAGAAGGAAGTATAGGAGATGGCATGAGCTGTGAAAGAGTAGGAATTTTATAGGAGGGTACTGGAGCAGTGTACTTAAAAGTGGAAAGGGAAATAAGGAGAAGGTTGAGCCCCTTCCCAACTCTGAGCTGCATGATGGGTGAGAAGGAACAGCTTCAAATGAGAGGGCCAAAGGAGAAGCAGACATCTTAACGGAGAGCTAGAATTTCAATTAAAGCTAAAAGGCAAGGGAATTTTCAGAGAAGAGGTTGAAAGTGAACAGCATTTTGTCACCCATGAAAGAATAGTAGAGACTCAAGAAGGCCAGGTAGAAGAGTCTAGGATGGAGAGAAAGTGGGACTGTGAGTCACATAGGGAGATGAACAGAGTGGTGTAAGGCAACAGCATAGGAGGGAATGGATGACCAGCCATCTCACATCTTAAGAACTCTGAGGATGCTGGGAGTGATGGACCTGCTTTGTGTAGATTGCTCCACGGTTGCCAAGAGAATTCATCTTCACTCTTTGGTGAATAGAGAAAAGGCTTGGGCCAGTGTAGGTGCAATGATGACCTGGATGATTATTTCTGGTAAAGAGCTCCTGTCTCTGAAGGATGAGGAGATGAAAAGTTTCAGGAGAAAATGGTTCCAGGCTTACAGAAGGTTTTGAGAAGACCCTAATTTTTCACTAGGCTTGGAAATTGAGAGCTCGCCATTAGTAATCATTTCACCTGAAGTGAATTTCAGTTGACAAGAGAAGGGAACAAAATAAAGTGGCTTGAGGAGGAATGGGAGGTAGAAACAAGATTTTTCCAAAAGCTTAATATTAAGGGAAAGAAGAGAGGTGTATCTAGAGAAGAGAAATGTTTTCATTGTTCTATGTTGTGTCATTAATGAGAAACCCTGACCATTTGTAGACATAGAGGAGAGAGACATTTCGGAGAGAATGAAGAAATAGGAAAGAGGAAATTGTTAGAGGGATAGGATTAAGAGTGTAGTTTTACATCAGTTGGCCTTGAAGAGCAAGGGCCAAGATTGCAGGGGAAGTGGCAAGGATGCATGTGGCATAGATAGATTTGTAGCTAGAGGGGGTGTGAGAAATTAAGGACATTAATGGTCTTGGTTTTCTTGGTGATGTGAAGTCTGTACATAATGGCATTATGGGATTGGCGAGGAAAATAAGAAACACTGTAGATAAAAGTAGGCCATGTGGGGTTGTATTCAAATCATTGAAGCATAATTGAATGGGAAACTATAAAAATATATATTTTACACCTCTGTGCACACATGCACACTACGGCTGTGTTACAGATGAGCTGCAGTTTTTCTTGAACTAAATTTGTTTTTATCTCTTGCAGTTATATTTTCATTTCTCTGTTCATGATTATGATTAAGGAATTATAGAATGTTAGACCTAAATAGAACATTATATATCTCTAGTACAATGAACTTACTTAACAGAGTAGGTTGAGGTCTAGAGAGGGGAAGTCACCCCCCACTAAGGCTCAACTAAGGCTCAGGTCTGTTGACTTCTGGTTCAGCAATCTCTTGCTCTGTGAACGCAAACATCATTACTGCTAGGGTTGCCTGATTTAATAGTCTAAATTATTATTAAAACCTCGAAGTTTCCCCAAACCCTGTTGTATATGACAGAGTAATTTTGCATAGCCCTAGTCATTTTTTCTTTAAACTTCTCCCATTAAAACCCTTCAAAATTGAATAAGCTTCTAGAAACCTAAAGTTCATATTTTGTTCAAAGTTTATACTATAGACTTTCTAACAAACTGTATTTATTTATGGTTGCTATTAATTAAACTATTTACTTTTAGGATGGTGTTCTATATTTTCTCCTAAATATAAATGCATGGGATAAATTATTTTATTCTGTGTTCCAGTGGACATTTGTTGATATGATATATTTTGCGACATATTTTTCCCCTCTGCCCTTCTATATTGATATTTACATTACAAAATTCTCAGTAACAAAGTTTTTTTTTTAATTATTTTTTTTTAGCCCCACTCTGTCATTAGTCAGAATTTAACAGTTTATCTTTGAGGTAAAAATTACTGTGCTTATGTATGCATTAACTTAGAAAATTTATAGTTTCTAAAACTTTTTGACTTGTTTGTATAAGTGAAAAATAATTTTATAAAGAGAACATATTTCTATAAATGTCAAATTCTTCAAATGTAGCCAACTCTCAGACTTCACCATCCATAGGGAATATGTGTCTTGTACATTTGGAAAACAGTGGTTTGGAACTGACAATTTTAATAGTGTTTCTAAATGCCAGAGTGAACATCTCTGGTGAAAAAAAAAATGTTATTAAATGATTTCATGATGGTTGATGATACAAAATGAATGTTTGACATCCAAATTTTACTGTAGACTGGGGTATCTGTACCCAACTTTGAATTAGCTCTGCAGCTGTAGAGGATCAATAGTAGGAGCCACAGAAGACAGCGAGTGACTCAAAAATGAGACTAAAATGGTATCATCAGTCAGAATATTATTGTATGAATTTGGATGTACTGTGGGTAAAAGCAAATCACACTCTTGAAAATATAGCAACTCTAAATCTTAACCTCCAGCATGAACATCAGTTCTGTCCTCTTTCTTTTATATTTAGCTTTAGGATGTCTTCGGTAAACTTTTTATAATGAGAATGTTTCAATAAAATCATTGGACTCTAACCTACTAGCTTTAAATTGCAGCCCTTATCAAGAATAGACTCGAAAGAGCTAGAACTTTTTTAGTTCCTATCTAGTTATTTTAGAAAAGTTTACATTTAGACCTAGAATTTAAAATCACTCTTTAAGAAAGATAGCTTATATGTAAATTGGTTGTGGAGAAAAAAATAGAGACACTCTGACGCCAGTGACCCAGAGAGGTTATACACTATCTGCTTTTAACACCTTTTATTTCAAACTTCTATAGAATATCTAGTTGCCAGCATTAACTGAATGGCTATTTAGCCATTCTAGCAATGAAGTTTTCTCAGCTAAAAATTAGCCAACACAAAACATTGGAAGGACATGTCTAAAATCCAACCTGGGAAATTTGAAGATGAACTCTCACATAACAGATTTTTCAATCTGTGTAGAATAATACAAAATGTGCTAAAGCCTAAATTTTGTTTTTAATATCTGATAAGGGTATAATATCACCAACTAAAGGTGAAAAATATTTTAGAATACATTTGCTTTGATAATTTCTGTATTACATCATGTTATATATTATGTGTATATGTGTATATACACATGAGCTTCATAAATGAGTAGTGTTTGGTAGAGGAGAGTAGCATGAAAGTATTTAAAAAGACATGTGTATTTCAAGAAGGGCGTTGCTTACTTAAAGAACTCACTTATTCCTATGTTTTAGTCTCCATCCACAGGGATAAATGTCAGTATCTTTAGCAAGTCGTACCATGCCCTCCATCACCTTGTCACCAGCCCTTCTAGCCCTGCCTCTTGCCACAGTCACTCTCCACCCACCCATCAGCTTCATCCCACTTTCCCAACTCACAAGGCTACTTGCCCCTTGCTTTGGACCATATCTCTTGCTCTTTCATGCTCAGAGCCCCAGCTGAACTCTTTGAAGGCCTATCTCCCTGAGAAGCCTTCCCCGGCTCCCTCAGGCAAGGGTTTCTTCTGTATCTAGCCTTGTTTAATCTCGGGTATCTCTAGGCTTTGTTTTCATACTTTTTAACTTCTCTCACCCTTTTTTGCCCAAACTCACACCTCTGCTTTAGAGCCAGTCAGCTCCCAAGATCCCCCTCAGGCTGTTTTTCAATCTCCTCTGATCAGTAGTCATGGCTTCCTTCCACTTTAATAATCCCAAGGCCCATCTTTCTGCAAACAGGCAGGGTAATTTTGTTATCTACATGAGAGGAAACAATGATAACTTTCATTAAACACCTACCATGTGTCGGACACTTTTCCAAGTAACAAATATAAAATGATATAGAATATAAACTCTCCCTAAGGTGATCACAGCTTAGTTAGCAGCATTTGGAATGCAGTGAAAATACCATGTGATTATGTATAAATGCAGATACATAGAAAAAGTAGCAGTGGTTACCTTTCCAGAGAAGAAGGTTGAGGTTGGAGGTCAAGGGGAACTTCTGCTTTATCTATAGTATTCGAATTTTTACATTGAGATTATATGTATTTACCTATTAGGTAATGAAAATGTATGGATTTTTATAAGTAAAAACACTTTTAAATATTGTAAAGCTTCACATTCTGAATCTAATAATAGAAATGGTGTACAAATGGGAGGATTTAGCATAGAGACCAGCACAGAATATGTATAGGAAAAGAGATAGTTTCTGAGAAAGAGATGAGAGCATTAATTCCTGAGTCATACTGGAAATCTATTTGGGGCCCAAAATATTTCAGGGAGAAGGGATTGGAGAGGGGATTAACCATGAGATGCCTCACTTATGGATTGCTGAAAAAAGTGCCTATGAAAAACATATTTAGGACATTTTAAAAACCCCGGTCAGTTTGTAGTACTCTAGATTCAAGAACTTAGTCTTTATAATTTGTTCAGTAAGGCACACATAGCATGCCATGTATAAAAAGGTTCTTGATGCCCAACTGAGTCCAACTAAAGCAGAATTATAATAGAACTAATGATGAATAGTAAAAAATTTAAAAAGCTTAAAGCAACCTAGATTACTTCTTGCTAAAATGTAAATTCATTCTCATTCTATTGATAATTAGAAATTACACACCCACACAAAACAACTTACAAATTCCACTCCATCAAAACAGAACAAAGCTGCTCAAAGTTATCTTTTGAACAAAGACCCTTTTATTAACCTATCAGCTAAAAAAAAAATATGCATGCCTTTTTAAACAGACAAACTATAACTACAAAAAAAAATGGAGGGAAAAGCAGATAGTTTTGTAAAATATGCTATGCCATCAGGGATTCTTAGAGGTATATAGAAACATTGGTATCGAACTGGTGATGGAGGCTTTTTACTTGCTACACTGTCAGACCTCAGGGAAAAAGCTACTATTGGTTAGTTTAGTGACCTAGTGGTTCATGAACTCTTTTAAGTATATATGAGCAAACACTCCGTATTAAAAAATCATAACGATGTATCTGTATTAATGTCTTCATAAAATAATAGTTTTTCCATTTCTGTAGTGCTACACGTTTTTTAAATAAAATTTTACATAAAAGGATGAGGTTTTGAAGAATATTGGTAAGGAATACGTCCCAAAGCTTTAATTTCCACCCTTCACCTAGCCACCGCCAGCTCATGCCTTCTGTAGCCTCCTAAATGACGCATTCTCTTCTGTACTCTCTATGGTTCCACACTCCTCACAAGAGCCAAACAGATCTTTGGGAAACATGAGTCAAATCAAGTCCCTCAAATCCTTAAACTCCTCTGATGGCTTCTCATCCTTCATAGAAAATAATCCAGATTTGTTTACCACGATCCCCAAGGCCCAGCCTCATCTAGCTTGCCTGCCTCACTGACCTCGTCCCCGCCACTGCTTCCTCCTCCTTCAGGACACGCTTGGCCCATGTCGTTCGCTTCCTTTCTCTTGAAGAAGCCACCTTGTTCTCTCTTCAGGCCCTTTGCACGTGCATTCCCTCTGCTCAGAAGGCTCTCCCCCACTTCACGTGGCTGATTCCTTCTGATTCCGTTCTCAGGTCAAACATTCTTTCTTCAGAGACCTTCCCAGACCACTCCATCTAAAGTAGACCAAATGAGTCTGTTTCTGTCACTTACTCTATTTATTCCCAGATAATGCTAATTGCAGCCTGTAACATGTGTCTGTGTTTAACATACTGTCTCCTCCTCATACAGAATGTGACAGCTCTGCAGAGCAGAGGCCTTGTACCCGGGTTCAAGAGCATATCTGGCACAGAACAGGCACCCTTTGTTCAGTATTTCCTAAGCCTTTTCTTGTATTTCTTTTGCATATTTCTACTTTCAAACTTTCCATGTGTTTATGCTTTATGTGTATGTCTTATCCTAATGATTTTATTCTTTTGTTTTTGTGTTCAGTCTGAAAATCTAAACTGTAACGGGTAGTTTGGCACATTTACATTTATTGAGGTTATTGGCATATTTAGGTTTATATTTATTATTTTATATTTGAGCTACTTCTTAATGTCACTTTTTCTTTTTTGTCCTCTTATGCTGAATTCCTGTTTTTTTGTTGTTTTTATTTTTAATTTCACTTATATTGATTTAAAAATTATACACTCCATTTTTATCATGCATACTTAACAATCTAAAATTAATCCATACTTAATGTTTTTCTTAAATAATACAGGGAACTTAGAACATTTTAGCCCTCCTTACCCCCTTCCAATTTCTATGCTGTTTCCCTTTTTTGATTCCACAAATTATATACTAAATTTAATATTTTACGTAGTTGCTATTTGTTCAAATTTATTCATGCATTGGCCATTTTTTTCTTACCATTCTTTCTTGTGTCTCAGACCTTCCTTCTGAGGTCTTTGTCTTCTGAAGTATGCCCTTTTAATGTGATCTGTTGATTATAGTCTGTGTTGTTTATCAGAAAATGTTTTGTTCTTGACAACTACTTTGTTGAATATACAGTATTAGGCTGGCAGGACATTGAAGATGTTATTCTACTGTCTTCTGGTTTCAACTGCGAAAAGTCAGCCTTTTGACCATGAAAAGTCAGCCATCAGTCTAATTGGCATATCTTTACCTGATGATGAGTCTTTTTTCTCTGAATACTTTTACATACTCTTTGTCTTTGATGTCCACTTTCACTAGAGTCCTGATCTTGGTGTAGATTTCTTTGTATTATCATTCTTGCATATGATAGGTCTCCCATAACTGTATAAAATATTTTCCACCACTTCTGGCGAATACATCTGTTAACATGCCCCTTCTCCATTCTGTCTTCTCCTCGTGAAACTCGTACTAGATGTATGCTAGACCTTACTCTTCAGCCATGTCTCTTAAACACTTTTTCATATTTTTATGTCTCTCTGATTCTGTGCTCCATTCTGATTTCTCCAGACCTTTTCTAATGCCAATTCGGTGTCTAAATCTTTTTCATGTTTCTGCTGACTCTCATTCATGGTGACATTTTTTATGAATTTGCTTGTGTATGTGAGATGTCATATTAGGTTGGATTTAATGTGTGAGGTCTATCTTGGAAAGCCTGATTTGCATGTGCTTTTCTCCAGAGAGGATTTAGCTTTGCTTCTTTTAGGATACTAGCAGAGTACTGCTCATCTAGGATCACTTTCATATAATTTCTTGGCTGACAGCTTAATTAATTGAGAGAAAATAAACTTGATTTAATACCTCTGAGAAGACAGTACTGTGGTTGAAAATTCTTAAAATGAAATAGTGATTTAAAAAAAAATTGTTGTTGTTTTCTTTATCGAGAGCCAGAATAGACAGATTTTCTTGGCTTCCCTTTGCCAAAGCAAGTGTATTCAGGGGATGAGGCTTTTTTTGAGCCCACCCTCCAACTAAGGTTGTGGGTCTTTTTGAGGGTCACTGCTGTAACACCAACTTTCGAGTTTGTCTCCCAGATCCTTCAAGATGCCATGATCACCCAAGCGCCAAATTCCTGGTATCAGCCGTTACCTGAAGGGCATCTCAGCCTACAAGTTCTGTTACTTAGATCAGTCCCTCTTGATTTTTTATTTGTTTGTTTTTTTTGTTTTTTCAAAAGGCTTTACTTAAGGATTTCCCTTAATTTCCTTTGAGCTAAGCATTTTTTTTTTATCATCAGGATTTTGAAAATTAGTACATTACTAGGAGCAGAGTTTATAGTCCAATAATTGTGAGTGAATGAATGAATGAATGAATGTTTATCCTTTGTAAGTGGCTAAATTCAAATAAACCATTGGGCCCAATGCAGATTAGAGCACATATTAAGCCACATTTTATATCCCTGGGTCTGGATTACTTTTGATAAGGCAAACTAATTTAAAATATTCCTTATAATTGTATGGAAAGCCACATGACTTAGGAACAAAGTGGAGGATGATGTCCAGAATATGCTGAGAAAACATAAAATGGAAAATTCCCTTTAGTAAAAAACCACATAATAAAAAAGTTCGGGTTATATTTGTAGTTACAAGCTTTGGTTTATTACTCTGTCTAGAGATTCTTATAATGATTCATTATTATAGGAAGAAATAAAATAGGGTTCACAACGGAGCTTTTATCAGATTATAATGTGCTCTCTCGTAAAGTGGGAAAGAAGAGACATATCTGGCTATTTGTCATCACTGCCTATGTGAGCCTTGGATCAGACACTAATTAGAATTCTTTCTGAACCTGTGGAATGCCCTTCAGACCGAATTCCGAGTCATGACCACACCCGAAGGAGTGCGAGTGCGTGAGAAGACTCTTTGATAGGACCTTTAGGTACTGAAACAAATCAAAACCAGTCCTGTTCATCCTCACAAAAGCTTCCTCCCATATGTTCTCTTTTTTGCACCAACTACTCTAGTTTTTATCTTTCTGAAGACCAGAAAATCTGATACTTTACAGAATTTTTATGTAACTTACCAGTTATATAAGACTCATGTTACCATAGAGTAGGTGATGAGATTGGCCACATATGACCTGAGAATTTGAATAAAGTTTCAGCTCACTGTCATATTACTGAAGAACTGTCTTTGCTATTAAAGGCTGAAAGAGTTAAGAAAACCCCATTAGTTCTCCAGGATGAAAATTTTACTAGTTTGATTAGCTTTAGTAAAACAGATGATTTGCTAGTTGCCTATTATGGCTGAAGAAATTAATAAACTTTTATTTTTCTAATTTGTCCATTTTCTTTTTTTTTCTTTTTTTTCTTTCTTTTTTCTTCTTTTTCTTTGTCCATTTTCATCCTTTGTTTCTATGAATTAGAAATTCCGGTCCTGGCAGCCAGGGCTGGCATTGCACACACAATACCCTTGGCCTCAAAGAGGTCATGAATTTGGATCGTTTCCCGGATTATACATCTGCCCCTCTAGCTTGTATTTCAGAGCATATGGCTACGGCAGAGAGGGCAGATTAAAAATTGTTTCTGCAATGTTTTTAAAGTGTAAGAGAGAGGAAACTCCTTTTCATCTGGTTATGAAGTTGTTACTTGAGTGTTAAAAGGGTATGGGCAACACTGTTTTCTTATAAATTATCTTCAGTTAGTTAAAATGCATCCAGTGCATTGCCGTCATAGAAGCTATACTAGTACTACATAACAGGAATGCACAGCATGAAAAATCCTGACCTCTGTTGTTAAAGAACTCAGATGTCATTTGAAATGTCTACAATAACACCCAAAGGAGGGACATTTTGAAGTGGTCCATTTATTGCTTTGCATTGTATTGATTTCTCAAGTGCCAACATATAATTTCCCTTAAAAAATTTATTTCTATATGTATATACTTATTGATGTGATTAATTCACTTTGGAGACTGTCAGCTATCAGGGCTTCTTTAAAAATTGTAAAATTTAAGATTCTGGAAACGGTATAGAATGCTACCAAAGGACAGCACAGGGCTA
Source organism: Eonycteris spelaea (assembly GCA_003508835.1). Lineage (NCBI taxonomy): Eukaryota > Metazoa > Chordata > Mammalia > Chiroptera > Pteropodidae > Eonycteris > Eonycteris spelaea. The sequence continues at coordinate 8,194,305 of PUFA01000050.1, read as the reverse complement.
AGTCAAGTCCCAAGGCTACTGTCTAGCTGCTGAGAGGGTAATGCTTTGTGGACATGGAGAAATATCAAGAGTAAGAACAGATGAAGGAAAACAGATGAATATTAGAGGAGAAGATATATCCTTCCTTTTCCTAAACTAATCTGTCACTTGTAATCTGAATCCATCCCCAACTATTTCTACTAATGCCTTCTTCAATCAGTGAATAGCTCTTTCTCTTCCATCTTCATATCATTCCTCATCATTGGCTCCTTCTTTTAATCCAAGAAAGAATAATCAAGGTGAACAAGAAGTGGTGAGGTGGGAATATATAGAAGCAAGGAGTAAGAGGAGGAAAGGAGGTCTAAAAAGCTCTGGATAGTAGTAAGTGCTGACAGACACTGTGTCCTGGAAGTTTTGTTTTCCTTGCTAAGCAGTCTCATGTTATCATTGAAATAGACAGAGTGACCATCTTAAAATGAAAATCAGACCATGTCTTTCCCTTCTTCAAAGCCTTCAATGTAGAACTACTAGATAACCACATGCAAAAAGAAAAGAGAAAAAGAACCTCTAACTATACCTTATATGATATGAAAAACTAATTCTTAATTGTTTATAGATATAAATGTAAAAGCTAATGCATTAGAACTCCTAGGGAAAAAAAAATAGAAATTTTGGGGATAGTGGATTAAGCAGAACAACTTTTTAGGCTACAAAAACCATGAAGTATAAAAGGAAAACATTAACAAATTAGACTTTATCAAAATGAGAAATGTTTTCGCTTCAAAAGATACTCTTAAGAAATGAGAGGACAAGCCACAATGGGAAAGTGTTTAAAAAACATATATCCAGAAACGGATCTGTATGCAGAATATATACAATTTCTGAACCCCAGGGAACTACAGCGTTTGAGGACAAGCAAGGGACCAGCTAAGACTGCTGTTTTAGAAAAGCAATAATGAGAGGTTGAAGAAGATCATTAGAATAGGATGGAATTGTTGTAAAAGGTATTTCAAAGGTAGGGTGTATAGGACTTTTGTTTCTTATATTTGGGAATGAGAAATGGGGGGACTCAAGGCGACCTGAGACTTTTATGCTGGAAGATCAGCAGACAGGTGGTTCCTTTAATAGAGAAAAGGGATTATGAAGAAAAGCCAGCTTATGAGGAAGAGGCATTTGAAAATATGAGTCTGGAACTCAAGACCAGGTCAAGGTAGCAACATAGATTTAGAGGTTATTTAGAGACTTGATAGTCAAATTTTGGATTTGTCCACAAGATTGCACAGATTAAATTAAGTAATAATTCCTTAAAAGAGATAGCAGCTATTAATTCATTTGATTACCTAGAAGCCTAAAATGAAGGCCAAGGCAGTTACTGGAGTTAATGATCAATCTCATTTTTGCTATTATCATGTTCAATGGCTTGAAAGGACTAAGATTTTTCTCTAAAAATTACAGCTGTGTGGAAATATAAAATTTTTAGCAGTTACAAATTTGATACCAAGTGAAATCAATTTTTATATTTATATTTGTAAACTGTCTTAAACACACAAATGAGATTTTTGTTCACGTTTTTAAATATTAGTGGGATATGAGTGTATAGAAGTCATTATGCAATGAAGTTGGCGCTGATTTTTGCCAATATAGTCATGCGTTTTCTTTTAAGATATAATTATATGCTCGTTTATTATATTAGTTGTCTGTTCTGATCTACTGACAAAAGTCAGCTAATATACCTATTTCCACTTAGAAAAAACAAATGTGAATAAATGATGATATGTTCTTCCTAACAGAGTTAGTGATACAAATATACCGTTTTCTCTTTTTTCCAGTTTTTATCCTCAGAGATTAATGGAAAAAAATTATTATTGGAAAAATACTTTTTTACACACATAGATTAAGGTATAAATTTGCAAAAAAAAAAAAAAAGCGACTTCTTTATGTGTATTGTAAGTTGGTAATTCATATTACAGACATTTAAAATTATATATTTTAGTTTGCATATTCTTTATGCCATGTTTGCCACTATCAGTGCTGAAGTTTTTACAAAAACTGCTCTAAACTTTGCTGTCCTCAGAACAAGCAGGAAAAAAAAAAAACATCAGCATTGAAACTGGATATAGACAACACACAATGGCTTACTACAGGATGAATTAACATTTCATTGTTTTTAAGCTTAGAAAAAGAAAAACTACCAAGAAAAAGCATAAAAAGCCTTTTGGAAGAATGGGGTGGTACACAAAATGAATGCACTTTCAAGAGTGAACAGCTGATCATCAGTCTCTAAATGTTAGTAACAATCTGAAATATTTACTTCTGAAATTAATGTGAAGGGCTTTGTAGCTGCTTTTTCTTCATTGAGTTTTGACATGCCTCTATAATTATGACATTGTTTTTCTACCTACAAAAGGGACCATTTCTGTTACGCGTGGTTTAGGGTAGAATCTCATGTGCTTTTTAAGATGCCACTTTCAGTATTGCTGCTGACATATTGAGACCTCGCTGAAGAGACATTCAGTGCAATGCAGTTATGTAGATGCCGCTTTTCATTGTTTTACTATCAAAAAAAGGAAGGAAAAAAATCTCTTCTAGGGAAACATTAGTAACAAGAGAGATATTTTTATTTTTTTTAACTAACATTCAGTACTCTTTTTAACTCTTGGTACTTACTAATTACATTAGGTGGAAGTCACATGCGAGGCTAGAAAATTAAGAGATATTCAAATCTTTGGATTTTCCAGAAGTGAATGTTACCAGATATGAATTTATTAAATTAAACAGGCTGTTAGCTAGAGCTTAGAAATGTTCTGTTCATATAGATTTTATTATCTTGGGACTTTGCTGGTGATATAAAGAGTAAATCTTGAGAGAAGGGCTTTTGATTTTTACTAAAAGTAACTTGCACATCCTTTAAGACATCGATTAGAAGACTCGTTAGATGTATCATACTAAAAAATTAAAATGTTTCTTATGCTGCGATTATACCACTCTATCCTCAAAACTATACGACTTCTTATCTGAATATGCTTTGCCTTTTAGACTTCCATTTCAAGGAAGGAAAAGTAATTTTTGATTAAATGTCTATTGATTTACTGTCTCCCAGGCCCACCAAATGGACTTTACTCAAGACTAAAATGCAGTCACTTCTAGAACAAATTTTGGCAGCTGAAATGAAATTTGGCAACTGTTTAACTGGACATAGAAAATTCACTGTTTTTAGAACAAGAAGTAAAGTGAACACTTTTATCTCATTCAGGATGCAGTGGTATTTTAAGGAGGGATTATAATGAAATGGCAACCCACTATAATAAATACATGAAAATGAATCTAATTTTGTAGTTTATAACTCCATGCAACATTGTAGATCAAAAATCCCATTATTGGAGTCTTTATCTGCATCATAAGCAATTTGTTGCTTAGTAATTTCTCTGCAGGCACAAGTGCTAACATCCAACACTGAGGGTTAATACATGGCAAGTACTTCAGATAGCATCTATAACACAGTAGCATTCAATAAATATTAGTAATTACTATAGTTTTGTTGCTATTTTCTAGCCCATTCTATATATCTCTTCACTTTGGTCCCTCTAATTTCAAGAAGCATAATTTTGGCTTACCTAGATTTTGAGTTCCTGCTTCTATTTCTTTGGCAATAAAAGGATTCTTTTTATTACCCTGCCCTGTTTCATTGTTATTGAGGAAAAAGGAAGAGATGGGCGCTGGTGGTGGTCTCCTGGCAGACTTATCTTGCACCTGTGGTTTTTAGAGGTAGGTTGAAGGAGTATAAGTAATTTTCGATGAGACATGGCACTTTTCAGGCTTGTTCTTGAATTGCCCTTAGAGTCGGGGCTATTTAAAGCATTTCCAACAAAAAGAATCCCATCCTCAATGACACCAAAAAAGAAGAGAAAAGAGGCATTTCTCCCACAAGATTTAGAATATAAGAATATCTGCAGTTAGTTTTGTTTGTTTGTGGGGGGTTTGTTGTTTGTTTTGCTTTTGGTTTTTACTAAAGGCTTAGGTAATTGAACTCATTTTGAAATTTTACTAATGCATACCTTGGATTTTCAAAGGTGATTATTCTAAGTTCTCCTCTTTGTATTTTTTCTTTTATAGTTCCAATAATATTTCTCCATTTTAGACATTTATACACTCATGCAAATTGTTGCACCAAGTAGCAATTCTTGACTTTTGGCTATGTCCTAATATCACATGAATAGTGTGAGGATCCAAGAAAAGTAAAAGCCATGGAAAACATAAGTTTTCAAAAAAGGTAAAACTTATACATATGAAACAATTAAGAACAAGTGATTTGTAAATACTAAACTCTGAAACAGAAAGTGCCAGATTGTGTGACACAGACAATAGGGTACTGGGGCTTAGAGATGGGCAAGATCAGCCTGGGCTGTATTCATCACCAAAGGATTTGGCCTGAGCTCTGAAGGATTGCTTGGATTTGGATCACTATAGAAGAGAGGGGAAGGCATTCCAGGCAGCAGGGAGAGCAAAAGCAAGCTTGGAAGCTGAAATGTCATGCAAATGTCATAATATGCCCTAATTTTAATGATTCTGCAGTCCTATGAGGTGACTTTGATCTCATTGTAATTTATATCAGCAGCAAAAGATTCCAGTTTAGTAGCTTGCTTTATTCAGAAAGAAGAAAGATTGAAGAGCAAATGCTGAATAAACACATTTAACAATAATAGTAAATAAAAATATTTAAAAAGCTGAAATTTTAGTTTCTAGCTATTCCAAGCATATTCTTTAGTTCAGGGCTTTAGTTTTAAGAAGACATAATTCTTAGGGCATTATAAAGAAACTCAAACATTCAAGATAACTTATCTAATCTCTAAAGTAGAGGAAGGATGTTTTTCTTAATACTGTAATAAAAGAGGCAGCCACCATATTTTATATGGCACCAACTCTGTTGGTTATTAATCAAACTCTTTTAAGGCTAAACGGCAGACTTGCTCTCATCCCAGGGCCTTTAGTGAGTGAGCCCTCGTGAACATAACCATCATTCAACTTCTCATCTTCTCCAGTGAGAAAGAATGCTGACACCGAAATGTTTTAGAGTCAACTGCAAGAACTCATTAATACTGTGCCAAAGTAGGAACTGCTGATCATCAGGGATTTGCTCACAAAGTAAATTAGAGGTTGTGCATCACCATGTCTTGTGACAAACATGCATTAGTAAAAGTAAATAAGCATGAAGACAGACCGATTAAGTCGATTCTTGAAAACTCTTTATTCCAATATATTAGAGAAAAATGAGCATCAACTTGCAAATCAAATTGACTCTAACACTGAACAAAAGAATTATTAGAGGTTTGTGGTAAAAGATCCTGGCAGAAGATAGTATTGATTCAAATTACTGGTCATCATTCTTAAGATGCTGTGCTTTTCTGGGTGTTAAAAATCCACTTGGAAAATAAGAAAGAAAATTGAGTCTCAAGTACACAGAAACATTTGATTTGAAATGAAGTGGAAAGAACCTTTTGCTCTAATGTCACTAGTGTTATGTGGCAGTTATTTGCCGATAAAAAGTAAAAATATAGGTCTGCAAGTAGCATTTTAAAGAGATATATGGCCAGTCCAAAAAATTTATAAAAGAAAAAGTATAATTTTGAGAATAGCAGAGTTTGGCAAAAGACAAGACCTCTTCACTCTTTGGGAAAAATTTTGAAGTAAGCGAAGGAACAGATGTGGAAGCAGAACAAGAAATCACATCATTTTATCAACCTCATTAATGAGATAAGAAACCATCTTAGAAATTACTTCATTTGTGAACTAGAATTTCTCAAAAGGACGAAAATGTAATCTTCTTGTGTAAAAGATACACTCAAGTATGGTTTTCTAAGTAAGTGGTTCACCCTATTAATGAAATTAGTATAAATAATCCAGTTTCAGAAAACCTGTGAGGTTGGGAAGAGTGGATATTTTTTTCATTTTATAGAAGAGGAAACAGATGTTGACACAAATAGACACAGTCTAGATTTGAACCCGAGTCACTTTAAACTTTTTAAATACCTAAATCACTCAAAACTCTTAGAATTTTGCATTTGACTTCAGATAAGTAGGATAGATGAATTCCTAGTTAAATAGAAACTTATTATAATTTTCTAATTCATCAAAGTCAAGTTCTCAATAATTGGAGGTCTCTTGAGTGTTTTTAAATACGCTCCTTTAGATTTTTGTACTGAAAACTTTTCAGTACTTAACCCTATGGAAATAATGACACACTTATAACTAAATAGACTGCTTTCAAATTGTTTTTCCATTTCAATTTTTTTCATTAGTAGTATAATTCAAACATGATAAAGGAAGCAAGGAGAATTTGTGGTGTAATGCTTCCTGAGTAAGGAGGGAGAAAGCAATGTTGGCACCTTGCTAGAATTTCCAAGAACTTTAATGTTCAGGAATTTATATTTAGGAATTTCATTGATTTTTTTTTTTTTCACTTTTCCCAGGGGCAATTGAACTCCTGGGCCACTGATTCTCAATAACCAAACTCATACCTGACAAACAAAAATGCATTACTCTATGACAAGGTATAATTAGTAATTTTCCTCTGAACTGGAATAGTCATTTTAGCTGTCAGAAATACCTTTTTCTTCGTAAGAAAATTTACTTACAAAAACAAATTAAGATGTGAAGGATACATACCGAGCTGAGCAAGCAAAGAGAACTGGATTACCTGAAAAGAAATTGTATGCTTCTCTACTATGGGAATATACCACAGACTAGATATTTTCTAGGGAATCCTCCTGATACTTTCACCAATCTCCTCGTTCACAAATATGAGTATAATATGTAATTTTCTCCCTGAAATAGAGCAAATAATAATTGATTATTTTATGAGACATCTTCAGACCCTTCAGACAGTAATGTTCTGAGTATAGGACTAAATTAATTCATAATACTAATTGTGTCAGTTAGGGATGCTCTAGGCTACAAATAACAGAAAGCTCAACACTCAGTAATATATAGAAGTAGGGTTTACGTTTCGGACATAACAAATAGTCTCAATACAGCAGGGAATAGGAGAGTTTAGTGGACATTGGGTTGATTGTGTTCTGATTGTCGTAGCTTCTCCCTCTTGACCATTTATGGCAGCTTTGAGCATAAGGCCCATGGTAAAAACAGGAAAAGGTAAAAGGAAGGAAAGGATAGTGCTAGCCTCATCTATGTTACCGGAACAAGCTAATGCCTTCCTACAGAAGGCTCCAGCTCCTTCCACACATATCTCATTGACAGAACTGTCTCATTGCCGACCCTAGCACCAAAGGTTTGATTTTCTCTTCCCTACTGTGGAGGCAGGGAAGGAAAAAGGTGGTTTGGAATGGGGGTGGAGTAAGCAACCAGTGGTGACTGCCATGCCTCAAAAGAGTAAATCCTGCTGCTAAAATAAATGTTACCATGTATAACCCCATTACTGTTGCACCATACACCATGAACTTACCTTGATTTGGAAAATAATCTCTTAAGGAGAATTTTCTAGGGAATTTTCTAGGGAATCCTCCTGATACTTTCACCAATCTCCTAGTTCACAAATATGAGTATAATATGTAATTTTCTCCCTGAAATAGAGCAAATAATAATTGATTATTTTATGAGACATCTTCAGACCCTTCATTTCTAAAAACAAGCAGAAAAAATCATCTTCCCAGTTTCAGAAGCTGGACTTTGTGCCAGATGCACTTTTTACAAAGTGACTCAAATTCGTGCCTCAGCAAAATATCAGATTCCTTCTAGACAAGGACCTTCAGAGTAACTTGAGAATATATGAAACTCCAATGCCAAGCATTTGCTACAGAGGGTAATGGCGGGAAACCATCATTGTCCCCATGTTTGAAGGATATCATTCATTAAAAAAAAATGGTATTGATAAGTAAAGGTGATTGATTTTTCAGCTTCTAATTATTGACATTTAAGTGTGCCAATAACTCTGTGTGTATATGTAGTTTTACATACATACAGTTAAATATGCGCACACACACACACACACACACACACACACATATATGGACACATGTATATCAGAATCTCCACTTGAGATAACCAGCGTTACCCAAAGTTGACATCATTTTACCCCAAAGCAGAAATATCTGCTCTTTTAGAAAGTTTGTGAGCTTATTAAAATGTGCAGTTGCTAGCCATCATTTGGAAGTAACTCACAGTCCTCATTATTTTTGCCTGTTATTTCCTTAAAGGGATCCAAATGTAGACCAGGAACTCCGGGTTGCAAACCACTATTCTCAACTTTCTAGTGATGCTCCAACATTGCATTTGAAAGAAAACATTGTATGGATAGTAACGAGACTTATTGTAGTGATCATTTTGTACTATATACAAATATCAAATTATTATGCCGTATACCTGAAAATAATACAATTTATATGTCAATTGTATGTCAATTTAAAAAAACATTGTATCAGATATAAATGGTTTTCTATCTTAAATTAGCCATATTTTTACAGTATATTATTCCTCCTATAGTAAACTTAGGAAAAGGTGCTCTATTTTATCTTATTCTCTGAAAGGTAAACAGTTTGAATCCTATAAAATTTTGCTTAATTTTATTTCTCAGAATTTGGTACTACAATATATATTTTACCACATGGTCATATATTAGATAGTCCTATTTCAAATAACCTGTCTCCTCATTCACATAATTATTCCCCATAATTATCTTTGTATTTGATAGACCATGCTTGCCATAAATAAATAGTACCAATATCTGGTGTTAAGATATGTGAACTTCAGTATATTGTATAGTGAATATTTATAATCAGTTGTTTTATCAATTGGTATGTGGTTGGTTGAAACTAACAGGTAATCAATCGATGACAGTGGTTTCACTGAAAAAGGGTTTATTTTTCTCAGGCATCAAGAAGGGCAGAAGCAGGCAGGCCAAGGCTGGGATAGCTCCTCAAACAAGTCCTCAGAATACCAGCCTCCTTCTGGCCACCTATTCACCCATACCACATGGCTTTTAATTCAGAAGTGCAAGGTGGCTGATGCCCTTTCCTGTGCCAGGCAGGAATAAGGAAGCTAGATGAAGGGCAAAAGACATAAGACATACCAGCTGATTCTGCTTCTTTCATCCAGAAAACAATAGCTTTCCAGAAATTTGACTTCAGACACTGCTTTCATCTTATTATTCCAAACCATTACATAGTAACCCAGAATTGCATAAATATTGGGTAGATGAGCATTTTTAACTAGTAACATTGATTCTCCCAACAAAATCAGGACTTTATTAGAAGGAAGAACGTGAAAAGGATTTTTTTAGACAAAAAGTAGTACATAAGACAGATAAGTTAACCAAATAAAGATTGTCCCATTTATTACATATTAGTTTTTCTCTTAAATTTAACTTAAAAGCCTGAAGTAATTGAAATAAAGCAGTTTTGCAGTGTAGATGCTGAAAATTACCTATAAACTAGTTTAGTGTTCTCTGAACAGCAACTACCACATACATTGCAGGAATTTAATGAATATTAAATTAAATTGTGTTGATTGCTTCAATGATTTTCTTTAACTAAATTTTAACTTTAACAGTTGCAGCTAACTATTCATATATATAGTCAACTCTCACTTTCCAGAGGATGAATTCTCTGAAAATTCCCATTATTATTGGAAAAACTGACTGTACATTTCTTCTGCATTATCACCTACTAGGAAGCTTTCACTCCTTTATTAATCTTAGGGTGAACTCTGCCCCTCGCTGTAGCAAAGCAAGGCCTGAGTGGAAGCGAATGTTAGTTCCCTCTCGACACTCAGGTCATCTTCCTTAAAGGGCCTTTCCATCCCATGACCTCCTCCTCTTCCAGCAAGTGTGTAAACACACAGGCTTTTATCTAAAGAAGCAGCTACTTTGGGGCTAGTCTTCTCTATCCTGACCATGAATCAAGGTGAGAAATATTGAGCTAGACTATAAAATGCATTTGCCTAGGAACTAACCAACTCCTACATCAGATTTTCATTTTCTTGTTTGAAATGTTGTGAGTTTACAGTGTGGAAAACACTCAGTTTGTTCAGTCAGTCAATCATGTTTTCATTTGATAAACACCTGTTAAATTCCTACTACTTGCCGTGCATCATGCTGAGCTCACAATGAATGTAGTCATACTGTATTCTGCCCCCAAATTGAAGAATATTTGAAATTTGGGTTTGAAAAATCTTTTATTCTCATAAGTAACCTACATGGTTTCTTTTTGTTACTAGGAAGCCCACCAGGCTGTATAGCTCCAGGGTGAGGATGGGAGGGAGTTATTCATGTAGCCTACCTGTCAGTCTTGTGAATGGTTCCCTAGGGGTTGCATAGTGCACAACTCACATGAGCAGATAGATGTAGTTACTCTGGCTACTTTATTGAACATTTGAGGACTGGTTCCTGGTTTGCATTATCTGTGTTATTAGTTTAGATTGTCTAGATTTGGAAAATGCGAAGGTTTCCTTTTTTTTTTTTTTTTGTCAGTTATTTTATTATTGCCTTTAATTTCTGTATGCGTTAAAATCTCTTAAGAGAATTTAGTACCTATGGGCTTTATTTTCTTTATTCTTTTGTAAACAGACATGTCCACATGTTTTTGCTACAGCATGTTGGGATTAGGGTATACAACAAACTCCAAACTGAGAAAATTTGCAAGAGAATTGGCCAACCGATTTCATTGTGTGATTGATATATGGAGAAAAATACTCCATCATTTAAACCTTTTTTGAAAACTTAAGTTGCGATCACTTTTAATATTACTGAGGGGAAAAAATTAGCCATATTATTCACTCCAGTAATAATTTTTTGCAGTATTTTTATTAAACAAATGATATCACATTTGTTTTGATTAACACCTCCTTCTCCTATATTTCTTTATACAATTTACTTTTACATTGTTGATTTTTTTTAAGTCATCATTTCTACCTAAAATTACTTAGGAATCCATGTCAGTAGACCTTTAACTTTTTCATTGTATCTTTTATTAAATGTAATATTTGTTTTAAGTTAACACCAAATGCAGAATTTGCCATGACAACTTTTAAGTCCTCTTCAGAAATCATTACATTACTTTACACATGATCCATAGCATTTTCTCTTCTTGGTTTTTCAACATGTTTTCTGTGATATGTGTGTGTTTATATTACTTTCTTAATTTAAACTATTAAAAAATTGGTGGTTAAATACAGAAATATTTTACTAAATATTCTCTTAATATTTTAAAATCAATTTTATTACCATTTCCTTAATTTTTATTATTATAGAGTTGCATGTTGTTTCAAAGGGCTTTTAGTTTTAGTCTGTACTTATAGGTTTTTAACTGTTTGTGACTCTTTTGAATACACATTTAAACATGAGAAGAGAAAAAATGTTAGTAATTCTTGCTGTGAGATGATTTTAGACTGTGGAGAAGGAAGTGAATAAAGAGGTAATATATAATCACAAATCAACCCCAAGGCCCAGTGTTAGGCTTCTTTCAGTACCCTGTTGGAAAGGAAAAAATCTCATGAGTTTCACAGATTAGCAGAAACTTCCTCTTATTTACCATGCACTGAAAATACAATTAACAGTGTGTATGGGGAGAAGAAAGATAATGAAAAGAGAAATTAGTTTCTGAAAACCATATCCTAATGAGGCCATGAAATACAAGTTCATGTGTCTTATCATAAAATATTTATTTAAGAGATCCAGCAATAAAAATCAGGAGCCTCCTGCCTCTGTGGATTACCCAGAAGAGGTAATTGTGGTTCATAATAGTATAAAAAAATCTGAGGTTGACATTCTTGTTTTTAATCCTGAATTCTGTACTTTGTCAATTGAAAGGAGGCAGCTGTAGGCAAAAAGTTCAATTAGATGGTCTTATGAAAGAAAAGTTTAACAGGATTTTTTTCCTTTGTATCAATACAATTGTTCAAATACTAATACAGATTGCTCTTAATGGATATGAGAGTGGTGTTTGTATTAATGGTGTTAAAAAACAAAATTTAACTGAGTAAATTTGAAGACCTAATTGGCTTTATTGAATGATTCCTGAATCAGGCAGCATCCCATCTAGCAAGTAGAAAGGAGCTCTGAGGAGCTGTACAAAATGAAAGGCTTATATAGGCAGGAAGGTGAATAGACAGGACAGAGTAGATTCCCTCATCTTCCTTTGAGGGGTAGAAATGGCCTGTGTGTCAGATCACCTCATTGGTACTGACCAGAAAATTCCAGACTGACTCGTTAAGACAACATTCCTGGGGAGGGTTGAAACTGTAATTAGGTTAAAAGTCTTGGTTTGCTGACATGGAATTTAATACAAGTGACTCCATTTGAGGCCTGTTTTTTGTTTGTTTGTTTGTTTGTTTTGTTTTAACAATGGAAAGCAAAAGCTATAATCTCAGATGTGTTAATGATATTGTCATTTAGTCTGAGAAATCTATTAAAACATAGTCTTGATATACAAGTAACTGAAGCTCTTGTGCTCACTGAGGTGTTCACTTCCTGAAAATTTATAATGTTCACAACAAACTGTATATAGTTTACATTAACTGCTGACAGGAGGAACTCCTTTTGGAGAAGCAAAGGGACAGTGAAAATTTAGATGGGAAAGCATTTAGCAGCCTCATCCTGTCTGCCATTCCTTTTGTGGAGAGCCAGCAGGATGTCTGGGGCTGGGAGAGCTTTGGAAAACAACCTAGAGAGAAAATATACCTTCTGAAAAGATGGTTAAATCTCAAAGACCTCCATTTCCTTAGTATGTATATAATATTTGTGTTATTTTTGTTTATTCATCCTTGTCAGAAGAAAGGACACTAAGCTTCAGCAACAAAAAGCTTTTCGAAATAATTCAAAAGAAGGCAAAGGAGTCAGAGTAAAGTCTTACTGTGGAGGGCTGAGGGAAGAAGAAGGTCACCGGTAAGGCATAAGGGAGGGGGTCTTAGGCAGTGGGAAGCGCAGGTAGCACCCACAAGCACACAAATGGCCCAAACGTTGGAGTATCTCTCTTGGGGAAATAAGAGGAATTTCAAACTGTATCTTGTGGCAGTTATCAGCCAGCATCCACACAGAAACCTCTGCTCTGAGCTCCATATGGAACCTCTGAGAGGAGAAGCATAGGACTCTGCCCAGTAGAGAATTTGCCATCCTGGTAGGGGATGCAGTGGTTAGCTGCATGGCCATCGCTGTCACATAGTCCTGGATTTGAGTCTCGGTTCCACAGCTGGTGCACAGTTCTTGGCCCTATAGTCTCAAAGACTGCCTCTCTTTGATTGCTTCTAGCAAGGGTCCCCAACCCTGGAGACCCTAACATGTTGATTGTTACCATAGTTGAGTGATCCTCATATTTGCAAAATCAGGGATGCAGTTACATAAGAATCCATGCTATAAGCCAACGGTTCCCAACCTTTTTGGCACCAGGGACTGGTGCTTCTATGAGAATTAATGCCTGGTGATCTGAGGAGATGCTGAGGTGGTGATGCTAGCACTGGGGAGTGGCTTGCTCACCTGACGCTCACCTCTGCTGTGTGGCCCAGTTCCTAACAGGCCACGGACCAGTACCAGTCTGTCTCCCCAGGGTTGGGGATCCTTGCTATAAGCAATCAAAGAGGGGCAGTCTTTGAGACTATAGTCAAGAAAGTTTTGTCAAACAACAAATAATTATTGAGTGTCCAGACTGCTGGTCATTTATACAAAAATGACCATGACTTTGTCTCTGCCTTTAAAAAGCTTAGAATTTAGTAAGGAAGACAGGTACATACACAATGTACAGAATGATACATAATTCTTCAGAGCTACTAAATCCTGTCATTTAGGTCTCCACACCTAGAGACAGAGACCTTGAGTTCAAATCCCAGCTCTGTTGCTTAATAGCTTTGCAACCTTGAACACGGTAGTTAACCTCTCTGTGCCCTGATTTTCCCCAATATAAGTAACAGTCATAATGGCACTTGAATTGAAAGACCATGGTGAGAATTAATCTTGTAAATACTGTGTATCGCTTTAAATAATGCTTGGTACTCAGGAAGTGCTAGTCGTCATTACATGGTGATAACAGACATGAGGAGCCTGACCACTTCCTCTCTCTTCTTTCTTTTTTGTCACAGTGGTGGTTAGGAAAGGCTTCCTGGTGTAGGTGATGTCTAAGAAAATAAGGTTAAAGAGGAGAGAAGAGAATCCCGGAGAGAGATGGTATGTGCAAAGTCCCAGAGGAGGGAGCTAGCATCTTTGAAGTACAGCTGTTATTCAAAATGACTAGAATCTGGAATATGTGGGAAAGAGCAAAGGAAGGAGAAGAGCGGTGGGTAAGATGGTGAAGAGGCCAGACCGTGAAGGGCTTTGTAAACCATCCTACGGAGTTTGGACTTCCCTCTGAAAGCGGTGGGGAGCCTGGGGAGAAATTTGATCAAATGATCAAAATCATGGAAACAGATGCCCAGTGGGAAAATGTGAATAAATAGGGGCAGCATGGAGCTGAAGGTTAAATCTCAGTGAAAGCTCGTATTTGGGGAAAGGGGAAAGAAAGGGCACCAGTAGAGACTGAAAAGAACTGGACATATTATGACAAGAACCAGGTAGCACCAGGCCTGGATGCAGGGGGAGGATAAGATTTCAAACAGAGAGGGTTAAGCAAAGGAATGAGTGCTGCAGAGAGATCAAACAAAATAAGGAGTGAGAGAAGTTTATTGGTTCTGGCAATTAGAAGGTAATTGGTGACCTTGGAGTACTGGGGAAGCACTAAAGCTGGAAGCCATATGGTAGAGGATGCAAAGACCAAGGAGAAAGTAGATACCCTGGATGAGACCTCAGAATGCCCCCAACCTGGCATTAAAGGAAGGGAAAAGATAGAAGTTAGAAGACCTGCAGGGTCTTTTGATTAGGAGAGACTGAGGAGATGGTTTCAGTGAAGAGAAAGAGTCTTTGAGGGACGGAGAAAACCAGGACAACCGATAGACTCAGAGTGAGAAGGGGCGCTCCTTTTATCCGTCATGGGTTTCACCAGAAAGGACGGACGCAGGAACAGAGACTGTTTTTGAAGCCGAGAAAGGAGAAACGTGGAGCAATTTTTTTTATGTTCCAAGAATGAGGAAAATACACAAAAATAGAAGACGCTATTACAGAACGTTTTGAGTCAACTGCTGTGGGACAGGCTTCAGAGACTTAATGAGAAATGAGTAAAACAATTGCTCGGCTCCCACAAGGCTAAGTGTGACTATTTCCCAATAAATTAATGAATTTAATTTTTCTGTAAGCCTCATGTAATGGTGAGGTTGAAAAATGTTGCCCACTGAATTCCTTAAGAAACTTGAATTTAATTCTAATTTGGAACTTCAAGAAGCTATTAAACTTTATAAAACAGTGTTCCTTCTCCAGTTGTCTTAGCTATACTAACTTTTGCTCCAGATTCAACATTGCTTTCAAAAGACTGCCAAAATAAGTAGTCACGTGGCCAGTGCATCTTCTCCTTACACTTTCCATATTGGTTACATTTCAGAACTCTTGACTTCGTGAAATCCTGCTTTTGGCTTTCCCAAAACATTGGACACTGTAGCTTCTATAATGTCCATGAGCTTTTCCTGTGCCTCATTCTTGTTTCTGCCATTCTCACTGTCTGTAATACTAACTAACCCCATTGAAGGACTTGTCCTATTCATATATTTTATCTATTACCAGCTTTGCTCATTATATTCTTTCATATTTTCAGTTTTTTGCTTTGTTAATTATGTACATTTGCCATAATTTCGCAGTGGCATTATTAAAATGTCAAATTGTCCAAAGGGCAAGCTAAATGGATGTCTTTTCATTTGGAACAGAGTCTCTCCTTAAGTCACTGCTTTTATGTATTTTTGAAGTTTAGACCTCAGACCTACTTAGTCTAGTTGTAGAGTCTTCCCCTAAAACTCTGAAAAGCTTCTTCAGAGCCACTTCATGGAATGAAGTCCTCCTCAGACACGGAAGGCTGCTTTCAGTGGCTCAGCCAGTCTCATTTCAGTAAAAGGACATCACTTCTCTAAAATGAGCCCCCACTTAGAGAACATTTCTCATTTTCCAGTGGAGTCAAACGAGACCAGAGAAGTGCATCCTGGGAAGTAAGTTCCCTAGTGTTTCTGACCATAAAGCTGGGTTTCTGAAATTCAAGATTACTCCCAGCAGGGAGCCTAAATAGAGCCTGAAGCTACAAAAAAGAAGTATCCCTATTTTACCTGCAACATCTATAAATTATGATCACTTATTTTCATTCCAGAGCCATACTTTGTGCTGAACCATGAAAAACAGAAATACATTTAAAATATTAAATCGTAAGCTATTAGAGAAGGGTAAAAGAATCTCTTTGTGTCAGGATTTCTTCTGTCTGAAGGAATGAATAGCAGCCGCCTTTCTCTGACATAAATAGCTTTCATATAATACCTTCCAGAGGAAAAAAAAAATGGCTTTAGGACAAAATACAGTCACTGCTCCTTTTCCCTATGCATGAACTTTTGAAGAAAAAAAAAAAACATTAACAGATTATTAAACTATTTGTCAACAAAGAAAAGTAGATGGTATTTTTGTGCCCTGGATAATATGCAGCGGGGGGGGGGGGAACATCAAAGGAATAGTCTTTACTTGCTCTGCTTTCAAAATTCACTAATTTTTCTCTTTCCAATGTAATTTACAATTGTCCTTGGTTTCCAGACTTGTGATTTTGTTCATCATTGCAGTAGTTTTAATTTTCATTCTAAAATCTAGATTGTTCATAGTTCAGCATAAGAGAAAGGAACCATTGAAAAACACTTTTTTCTTTTCTTTCTTTTCTGCTTGCCCTCCCCCCTGCACCCAAAGCTTTGGCTCTCAGAAGATATCAAATTCCACTGTCAGTTTTGTAAATAAGTGTCAACAAGTCTGTTGTCTTCCCAGGCCAGGCTGTTTGTCTTATTTGTGTGTTTGTGGTAAACTAATCTACAAGTGCTTCCCTGATAAAGTTAGCACTTAGTTAATTACCCACAGCCTTGACATGTCCTATAATTGCCATTTGGCAAACAAACATCTGATGCTTGTCTTGGGTAGAATTTGTGGAGACCTAGACGACCAAGCTCTTGATGGATGGGGGAACAAACCAAATAAATACAGTATTTTATGTTCTTTAATTCAGGGCCAAGTGGATTTGGATGAAGTGTTTATTTAGTTTGCTGGCTGTTTCGAGATGCTGTGGTGTATTGATTCCTTTTATTACTAGCAGCCGTTCAACCTGACCTCTTCCAGATCCAGTATTTTAAAAGCCATAAATTTAAACTTTACTTATGAGCAAAGGCTGAAATGCTGTGAAAGCCTTTTTATTAGTCGAGCCCCACCATTCTTGATGTTCTCATGTCACCCGTGGCAACAATATTTAGGACTTCTTAAATTAGAGCGGCAGCCGAATTGCTGGGGAGGGGCAAAGACAACTATACAATGAAGTCGCTAACATTTGAAGGGTGTAGGATTCCGGGATGCAATAGCAGACAAGTCCAGGAGAGAAGGTGCAGACCTAAAGAGACAAGGATTTGGGTTGATCATGCTGAATAAACATTTACTTTAGCATCTCAGATACTGAGCACTCTTGGGAAACACGCAGCAGAAGAGCCAAGTAACCAAAGTGTATGGTGGAGCCACTTGACCAACTGGGGAGACCTATTCCATGTAGCTCCCCTAGTCAACCTGTCCCAAGGTCCCAAGCACGACTGTAGTCCCTGGAATTATAACAAACCAAGAAATCTACCTTTTTTCCTAAGCTATGAAAATATATTATAGATCGATGTGAACAAGATCTAGGAGAGACTCTTGCTTGAATTTCCGTGCCTAACTTTATGAAGGTACCATGATCTGTCCTCTGAGGACAGAGAACTGTTCTGTACCAATCAGCAAATTAAAACCATTTCATCTTGAAATAGCCCAATGATTAACCTCCTGGCCAGGTCGTATATACTCTAGAGGATGTAATTTTCCATAAAAAGAAGAGAAAGAAATACTATCCATGAGTTTACCCCTGAAAAGCGTCAGTAAGTGCGAATGCCTTCTATTGGGGTTTGAGGACAGAAACAGTTCTACTTGTGTGGCTTCCTGGTTTTAACTTATGCACATCATTAGCTTTGGTCTGCTTTGTAGAAAGTTTCTCATCAGTTTTCTAATTATCAAAGATGTTTGTTTAAACAAATTTTCTTTTCTCAACCCCTAGACCTCTTTTTATTTGATCATGCGGCAAAACTCTAACACAGCATTAGTGAGGTTATATAAGCAAAGAATTATCATTTCACCATAGAAAAAAAATCCAAGCTACAGAGAGAAAAGCTCATATTGAAATAATTTAAATAAAACCGCCTACGACAAAACACTGAATGAGATTCCCCTCGCCATCTTCACTTTATATTTCTTTGCAGAGGATTTAACCCAAAATATATATTTGGACTTAGTTTGTTATTTCACCTTACTGATCTCTCTCTTTTTTTCCTTGATGATAGTCTACTTAAGAATCTTTACACTACCTATTGTTAGAGATTTCTCTTCTAGCATTTTAAGGAGCCAGGTATTTTTAATAATCAAGTGATATTTACAAGATAACCCTTAATATTTTTCTCCTCTTTGGATATTACAGTGACTTAAATAAGAAAAACAAAACATATTTAAATTTTTTGCTGTTAAAATCCAGTTGCTTCTCCAAATCATGTTTTTTAAATTGCAAAAATAGTAGAAACTTTCTCAGTAATTTGAAAAAAGAAATAAATGAGGGTTAAAACAACATCAAAATGTTACCACCTTTCAGTTTAAAAAAAAAATTACCTAAATTCAATTGGATATAGGTCCCACACTGTGCAGATCATTGTTCGTTCTTTACATAAAACCTAAGCCCTCAGAGGGTATGAATCCTTACACTGCTGTGGCCAAAGGCTTCTGTCCTAGCTTTTGAAGGAGCCAGGTATTCTTACTAATTCAAATCCCTAAATTCAATTCAATTCACTAAACAGCTGCAAAATGTAACAGTGTTTTCTTTTTCTACAGCCTTGTTTGAATTGGGGTGGACCTAAACACTTTCATGACCCAAGCTATATCTGACCAATGTTCATTGTTTTTAATAACCATGAATCCAGCTTTAAATTTTTTAATTGTAGTAATCTGTACATAACATTAAATTTACCATCTTACCTAACATCTCTAACTGTGCAGTTAGCAGTGTTAAGTACAATTACGTTGTAGTACATCTGACTTTTTACATACCAGATATCCTAGTAAATTCCCCGCATTAAGCAGGCCACTTCTACAGACAGACCAGACCTGTATTTGATGATCTGAAGTGGAATGTGCCCCTCTATACCCACAAAAGGGAAAGCAGTCGTTACCTTGGGAAGTTACTCAAATTTCTAGAAAAACTTTCAGTCGGTTTGGCTGTCATGGTGTGAATTAAAAGGTTATGTCAGAGGTTAAACTATGCAATTAAATCAAGAAAGCATATTATTCTAGTAGCTGACATTAACTTTTGAAAAGAGACAAGATTAGCTGTACTTAGTCACATATAAACTGCACAAAGCGAACAATGGGGAAAAAATATTTCACCAAGTACTTCCCTTGAAAGAAAATTGTTCCATCTTGCACCTCTAATTTTTCATCTTAATTCTGTTACTTCATGAGGCTCATTATCCTTTCCCAGATTTGCACACAGTGACTGATGCATTGTGATGGGTTGTTGTTGTTTTTCTGCTGTAAAAAATATTCCCTCTCTCCCTAAATAATTATCTGCAAATTAACCTTTTCTCTTACTGGAATAGTTGTTGGGATAGAATACAGAAACTAGAAATGTGTAAGCGAGACTCTCTAGACAGGAGATAAATTCTTTGAGGCCATGAGAGTATCATTTATTAAATGACTACCACAGTCCACTGAATGGGCCCCTTTTGACCTGAAAGAGTTAATGCTGTATTGAAAGTGTCTGGGTTGTCCCCTGCTTTCCTCCCTTGGAAGGCTCTGACCCATTAATGGCGGTAATAATAATAATAGAAAACAATCCCACTTTGCCTCCATTACTCTGAAACTGTTAATGGTATCCTAATGTTTTTTATTCTTTAAGTGTAACTGAAAACTGACATTCTGCCTAGCTACAATTTCAAATGTAGCATTTTTTTTCATTGCCATTTTTACATGTCGTGCAGGATGCTGAGTAAGGAATAAGGCAGAGGTTTATAATTGGTCTTTTAAATCATCATAAACATTTATTTTTCCCCTCATGGCTATGTCTAGTGCCAATAACTCAGTCATAAGATGATGGGAAAAACTATTTAATGATGCATCACAAGCTCCTTTCTAAAGTCTTACCCAGAACAAGACAGAGAAAAATAAAATACGATACTTTGCTCAAAAGTTGGCTTTAAAATAAGAACTGAAATAGCTCTTTTTTTTGTGGGAGTATTAGTAGTGAACCAAATTGTCCTTTCTTTCTTTCTTTTTTTATTTTTTTATTTTCGATGTAAACACTTTTTAGAAAAGCTGTATATTTTTGTGTTTGTATTATAATTAATTATAAGAAGTAAAACAAGGCTCTGCAATGTTTGGGGCAGACCTGGGCTTCAGTTCTGGGAGTCTGACTTCTATAAAAGGCAAATAATGATATTCCTGGGGCTGTCCAGGGGGTGAAAAGCACTTGGCACAGCCTGTCACGGAGAAAGTTCTAAATCAAGGTTAGCTGCTGTTACTGTTGTTGAACCGAGACACTCGTCCCAGGTTCAGGTCTTTTCGTCATGCACGTACACAGGCCCGACAAGTCCACTCGGCACAGGGCACGGTCACCAGTCCCCTGCCTGGTTTATTGGCCACAGAAATAAACAAAGTATTTGAGTGACTGTGTTTGGACACAGGGTTAGAGACTTCAGAGGCCTCCTGTGGCATCTAGCTGCTCGTGTTCCTTCACTAGTTTTCTATGCTCTGTCCATCCTCATCGCTACACATCCCTAGCCCTACCTGACTACTCCACAGTACACAAATCTTTGATCTTGTCCCCCCGCCCCCCAACAAGCCTCTGCTCTCACCTCCCTCCCACTCTCTCTGTAGGGTTGTCTCTCAGTCTGTCTCATGCTGCCGATTTTTCAAGGGTCCATTTCAGCTCAATCTTTTGCACCTGACTCCCAACACTCACTCCACGTCTTGCTGTGTCCTGCCTTGTTTCGAGAGTGCTTTCAAATTCTGCATTTAGACTCTCCATATAGATTGCTTGTAGCCCTTAAGAGCAGGTGTTCACAAAGAGATAGCCTTCTGTGTCTCCTTCTGATTGACTGAGTCCAGCATCTATGACATATGGAGGAAAACACCTCTTTTTTCTTATTGATAGCAATATATTGACATGTACATGTAGAACATTGCAAGTTTATGACTTTCTTATACATATGTAATTTTGTCTGATCATAACAAAAATTCACGAGGTTGGCATTCTGTTAACCGAACTCAGCTGTGCCTCAACTTCCCCAATTTAAAATGGGAATGACAATAGTATATACCTCATATAATTAAATGAGTTAATATATCTAGAAGTACTCAGAAAGTACCTAGTACGGGTAGTTGCTATTTTCACTATTGTTAGTATCATCAATATTTTAGTTTTCATTATTTCAGTTTTACTGATGAAGAAACTGCAGCCCAGTGAGCTTAAACGACTTCCCTAGACACCAAGTCTTCAAACTCCACATCCCCACCAAAGATGCCTCCTGTGTCCAATTTTACTGTTAACCACCTCAGATCACTTTTAGTCTATCATTTCTTTAGTCCATTTATAGATGTTTCTAAACCACAGTTTGTTTAGAAATTCTATAAAACAGAAGCTTGAAATGAACGTGTCTATTTAGCACAAACCCTCCTCCAGAGACAGACGCCATCTCCTGAGGCAGTTCTATCACCTTCCAAATGAGAGTAGCCTAGGTAATACAATGGGAGGATCAGGCCCTTAAAAGTTTACCCTGCTATCCTTGGAATCCAGAACAACATATTTAATCACTGCCATTGTATGTAGATCGTTTGAACCCTTGGTCAACCACAGCAAGAATCGACTTTATTCATCTTTTGAATGCCAGCTGTATTTTCTAAAGTGTATAATGATTAGCAGTATGTCTATAGTTATTAGTAACTATATAACTAATATAACTAATGATCTGGAGAATGGTGTCCTCTTCACAGA
Source organism: Eonycteris spelaea (assembly GCA_003508835.1). NCBI lineage: Eukaryota > Metazoa > Chordata > Mammalia > Chiroptera > Pteropodidae > Eonycteris > Eonycteris spelaea. Next base: position 8,172,181 of record PUFA01000050.1, on the reverse strand, counting down.
GGGATCAGGGGCCAAGCTGAGTAGACCAATTTAACACAACTATTCTGAATACTGGGGAATTTGTCTCTCATAAAATCTACTCAGTAATAAACTAAAATGTGCCTGCTTATAGGCTGACATCAAACACACTTCTCACTGCTGTGGTCAGCTCTGTACTTATGATCCTTTTGCCAACTAGACATTATAACTGGGAACAATCTTCCCTGCTCCTCAAGTGTCTGTGGAGTTGAAACAACCAGTGAATTGTTATGTGGATGAGAGATTAGAGGATGCGGTATAACTCAAGACTCTTTGGGTTATAATCAAAAGAAACCAACTTTAGACTGGCTTTCGCAAAGAAGATAATTTGTTTTCTCAAGTAAGTGAAAAGTTCAAAGGAACATCTACATAAAGATGTGGCTGGATCTAGGGTCTCAGTGTCATTAATACTCTCTCACAATTCTAATTCCTATCTTTGAACTTCATTTTTACAGAAAAGCAAGATGGCTACCAGCAGCTCCAGGCTTATCTTCCCAGTAATCCCAGTATTAACAAAAATGACTTCTGCCACATCATTCTACTAGGATTAGTTCTAATTAGTCCATCTGGGTCAACAGCTTATTCCTGAACCAGCCAGGAGGGTGAAAGACACTAGTCATACCTAGGTCAAAGGCACACTTCTGGGTGAGAATGGATGAGACATAGTAGCACAAGCAAAAAGAGAATGCTCACTCCAGATGGAATAGTGCATCTTGGGTAGAATGAAAGGAATGGATGTCAATATCAGAGGAAGATAAAAGGGACAAATCAGGATAACTGAAGAGTCGTGATTCTCTTCTTATTTCTCTGTGAGCTTCCCTGAGATGGAGTAAAGCAGTGTTTCCATGTACCCTGATGTTTCATTATAATCCAGCAAGGATTTCAGTACAAGAAAGATTGATCATAGCCTTCCCCAAGGGGGAGTTATTAATGGGAATACCACCTTCTCATAACCTTGTTTCCCGCTGGCAAGAGCTCCTCTGGCTGAGTTATAGGGAAACTCCAGCGTGTTGGCAGATTTCACAACAGCATTAAGTGGGACTTCCTTTTCATATTTGCCACCTCATTCATTTTGTGTGTCCCCATGTTATTAGTTTTACTGCCCATTAATCATTATATATTACAAAATATAGCAAAGTGTGCTTAAGAAGAGATACCACAGGGTCTGGCTACAACCGTCACAATTTAGCCATGCCTGGAAAAAGCTGAGAAGTGGCAGGCAGTGCCTCTATCTTACCCACTCATGGAGGCACAGCCATGAGCACCTCTTACCTCATGGGTGGATGAGAACACCTTTCTTCAGCCTTTCCACCTGGTCAAAGAAAAATCTGAGTAAAGAGCTCTCTTCACTGTGAGGATGGGTGGCTAACTACACTAAAAATGTTTTTGAAGAAATTAGAAGAACTTGCTTCACAAAAGCCTGAAGTCGAAATTGTAGAAAGAAAGAAAGAACTTTATTAGCAGCTACTTCCACTGCTGTATCATAAGCAGTCTTTCTTTAGTTTCTCCTATATATTTCCTTCATATTCTTTCCTCAGAATATGAATACTATCAAATCATTCCTCTGATGCAAACCTTTTAAAAAGGCTTCCAGTTGCCTCCTGTTTGAATCTCTCCTTCCTGGCCAGATTTCCAGCCCCTTCATATCTCATTTTATCCTCTAGATCCACACTTACTGCCCTCCAATTCCCAGCAGAATTGTTTTCCTTACTGGTCACTCCATCCTTCCTATGTCCCCACCACCCAGTGGAAGTGTCAGAACTATTCCTCATGCTTTTCCCCATTCGTGACCATCCACCTTCTACTTTCCCTACCTATGTTCAGTCCATTTTCAAGGACAAGTCCTACTTCATTCATGAAGCCTTATGTTGTGACTGAAGAGCACAGTGTGCTGTCTTTTCTCCAGACTTCTACAAGTCCAAGCTACTACCTCTGAACTGTGCTGTATGTTAGCACCTTTAGCTCTTTCATTCACAGAGATGCCTATTGACCAGTGGTCCCCAAAGTCTGTGACTTTGTCTGATTTGTCATTTTGTTGATGGTGTCATGGGTTGGTCTGAAGAAAGAGTCACTTGGCCATGAAAGAAACTAACCAGCTCTTTACTTGCTGTCCCATGGTTAATTTTATCAAGTGATTTTAACACTTGGTTTCTTTATGGACAACACTTCTGTAACAAATAAGCTTTGGGGGCTATTGAAAGAAGGGAAGGATATAGAAGATAATTTAAAAAGTGATGAAGAGTGTTAAACCCCCTAAAAAGCAGAAGTTTTGAATAAATAGTGAAAGTTCAAAGCTAGTGATGACTCAGGTCCACAGTGCATGGATATGGAAACAGAAATCCTCCTGGCATTCTGCTGATTATAGAGATCCTCTTAATGAGTGTAAATACAGTTCATAAAAGATGATATGATACACACTAGTGTTTACTGAGTATTTGTGTCGGGCACCATGTTTAAGCTCTGTATCAGGTAGTTTTCTAACTACCTTGTGAGGGATATGCTATCATCTGTTTTACAGATGAGGAAACTGAGGCACAGAGAGTTAGGAGCCTGACCCATGTTAATACAGGTAGTACAGGGGTAAGCCTGGGACATGAACCCAAGTACTCTGGTGCCAGAATTTGTGCTTGAAATAAGTATTGACTTAAAGATTAAATTGTTAGTTGATGCCAAAAAGACAGTTACTTAGTGGAGTGAAGAGATAACATGGCTCCCATTGGAAGTATAATTCCAGAGAAAGCTAGGAGTCAAACGTTTTTATTTTTTGAAATTTGGAGACCTGTATTGCCTTCAGATGGATACTTCACCAATGTTAGGGGACTACTCTACATTGTCTGGTGTTATCACTTCATGTCTGTTTATCTTTGCTCTATACATGGATTATAACATCTTGGAGGAAAGTAGATGCCTTGTCATTTATTTTGGGGGCATCTAGTAAAGTAGGAAGAATTTTAGCTCAGTGACTGTCCAGACCAGGAAAGCCCATGTGCGTCTGAGTAGCTTTGCCAAGTCGTAGGCCAACATTTCTTTGTCTGCAAACTTGGAGTTTAAAAGGTGAACCGAAAGAGAGTAGAGTGGAGTGGGTTGTGGTAAGATTTACATAAGATATAGTACTGAGGAGCCACCTCTCGGGAATAGTTTTCAACCTACCAGGGAAAGAGAAATCACGAAATACTATTGAAATCCCCTAAATGCACCTTAAAATAGAGAATACAAAATTATTTCCAACAGATGGAAATAAGCATCAGATTAAATGGTTGAGTTGTGTTTAAGGATGGGAACACATGAAAGATACATTTTGAAACACAAGAGTCACACTCCCTGTGATAAGATGCCCATCAACACAGCAAGCAGTGAACATTAGCTCACACCTATTAGAATGGCTGATACAAAAAGAAAAAGTTAGTAAGTACTGGTGAGGATGTGAGGAATGGGAACCCTAGTGTACTGTTGGTAGGAATGTGCACTACGGAAAACAGTATGGCAGTTCCTCAAAGAATAGAACTATTATGTGATCCAGCAATTCCACTTTGGGGTATATATAATCCAAGGAAATGAAATCACTACTTTGAAGAGATATCTGTACTCCTATGTTTATTGCAGCATTATTCACAATAGCCAAGAAATGGAAACAGCTCAAGTGTCCATTGGTGGATGAATGGGTTAAAAAATAATAATATCTCTCTCTCTCTCTCTCTCTCTCACGCACACACACACTAGACTATTATTCCACCATAAAAAAAGATGGAAATCCAGCCATTTGTGACAACATGATAGACTTTGAGAACATTATACTAAGCGAAATAAGTCAGACAAAGAAAGACAAATACTGTATAATCTTACTTATAGGTAGAATCAAAAGAAGTAGTTGAACTCATAGAAACAGAAATAGAATGGTGTTTGCCAGGAACTGAGGGATGTAGGAAATGGAGAGATGTAGGTCAAAGTTATAAGAATTAGTTCTGACAATCTAATAATATACAACACGGTGACTGTAGTTAGTGATAGAGCAATATATAGTTGAAAGTTGTTAAGAAAGTAGATCTTAAATGTTCTCACCACACATACACACAAAAATGGTTATTATTTGATATAATGGAGATAACCAACCTCCATTGTGATAATCATTTCACAATATACACGTGTATCAAATCGTCACATTGTATAACTTAAACTTACACAGTATTACGTGTCAATTATATCACAATAATAAATAATAAAACGTACCCCAGGAGGTGACTCCATAGTGTAGTGGTTAGCACATCTGCTTTACATGCAGAAGGTCCTGGGTTCATGCCCCAGGAGGAGTCACGAATCAGGCGTTGGGTGTGCTACACCCCCAGTGCTCGGGGGTGCCAAGCCTGGGGTGAGCCAGGCCCCGGATGTGCACCGTGAAAGGAGACGCCCCGCCTTCAGAGATCCGGTTCTTAAGGGGAGACAGCAACATCCATAGGTCAGGGGTGGAAGTGGGGGTGGGGGGATTTGAAGAGGGGAGGGAAAAACAAAACAAAAACGTAACCCAGGCTTTAAAAATAAAGAAAATGGGGCAGAGACTCCCAGACAACAGTTTATGTCTCTAAACTCCTGCTCTCTCCTAGACACACACCCAGTCTAGGGCCTGCGTGGGAAGCTGAGTGAAATTGCTCTCATTACTTAAGTTACTTTTTCCTACCCTTCCTTCCTCCTTCTTCTTTGTAACTCTCTCTGGAGTTGAATATACAAGTGAATTTGGCTAAGATCAATTGTGTATGATGTGATCTCATTTTGTTCAGGAAAGAACTTTGTAAATTATAAAGCAGCAAGGGAATGTTTGTTACTGTTACACTTGCCTTCTGTTCCTCTTAGGGCCAAGTATAGTTCTGAACAACAAAAAGTACTCAGTAAACATTCAGTGATAGCTGAGTCTATGTTCCTTATATTCATTAGATAAAGATCTTGCTTAAAGGGTATCTATAAAGAGATTATTATTCATATTAGCAGGAAACCAAAAAAAAAACCTCACTTTCTGTCTGTAAATAACTCAGGAATTGAGAATTCGAAGTTGTTTTTAGTACAGTCAGATATAAAAAGGGGAGAAAATAGTAAAGTAAAAAGTATAAAAGTCATGTTTGATTCTTAATACAGATATTCAGTTTATATATTATGTAAAAATATCTTAATGTGAATCCACCAAGAAATCAATCAGTTTGATCTTTTAGTTATGTTAATGTTTTTTTAAGAAACGTATTAGAATTCTTTATATTATGTTTTATTTTAAGAGTACTGTAATATATAACCCACGTAGCATATAAACCACTCAACAAACAAAAGCTGAAGAAAGATGTGCTGTTGAAGCAAGCCATACAAAGAATGAACAAATGGTAAAAGGAGAGGGTGGTGAGAGGGGGGTGGGTATCACCGAAAATTTGTGCTCAGTGTGAAAAGTCTGTTACCAAGATATACAAGGAGGAACTGGAAGACAGTTCTTGGTAGCAGGTAAAATTAAGACTATTTAAAATGCACATAGGTGTAGAAATGGCAGAAAAGGTTAATATTACAAAGAAAGAAGTTAAGCAAAGAAATGAGTGGTCTAAAAAGAAAGACATAACATAGAGACGATGAATGATGGATAAGGCAGAAATTATGAAATCCTTGAAGTGGCCCAAAAGAACCTAAGGTCGTATTATTAACAAAGAAGAGGAAGCTATGTGTGGGCTTTGAGGAAATGAAGCAACTGTGGGATGTGTTTCTCCAGGTAAAACTTTGTTCACTCTCACAACACTGGAGAAAAGGGGTGTCCAAGGACTACAGTTGCCCTTTACTTAGACCTTCACTTATTTCTACGATAAATATTTGTTTGGTGCTCTGTGCTAGAGATGCAAAGACCAACAGACTAAGAACATGGTAGGTAGCACTTATCTGTTCTGTTGACCCTATTTCACAGGTAGAAAAGCTTGACACTTTAGTCAGTTTGTTTAACTCTGAAATGAGTCTTTTTTTCTAGTTAAATAATAAAAGTAGTTTTTGTTTTGGTTTGGTTTGTTTTCCTTTAGGTAGCCACATTTCCCTTAGGAGACCAATGCGGTTTATCTAATTTTTGAATCCATTTTTTTCTTGAATGCCAATTTTAGGTATTCATTTGTTTGTTTGTTTTTAATCTTGTAGAGTTTTCCTGATAAGCCAGGTAGAGGGAAAGAAACAGATTAAAACAAGCCAGTCTATTGGGAATGGATTTGTCTGAGTTCTTCAGTTGCCTTAACAGAATCTACTCAGACATATGTTTATATATATATTTTTAAAAAGTAGTTTACCCATGAAATTGAACCACCGAGTTTATTTACTTATCCACAAAATAGAGAATAAGAAAAGTGTCATGAGAATATTTTCAGTATAATAAATTCATGATTTATTATATTTCTCTGCACATAAATTGAGTCCAGGAAAGAAATTAAAATGTGGCATAGGATTTTGACTTTCAGCTTATAAAAAGAAGGAATTTTTAGTAAAAAAAAAAAAAAAAAAATTGAAGTGTATAGCAACTCTTGGCAGAGATTTGAAGACCCTTGGAGGGCCATGCCGATATTCACAATCAAAGCATTAGCTGTATTTGTTCACCTAATCTTCCCATATTTTCTCTAGATATTTTCACTTTAAAATAGATAATGTTTGGAGACAGTAGGAGAGATTATGCAAATATATGAATCTTAATGAGAAGTTCATTATTGAACATTTTGACATGAATTTAAGGAAATGATACAAGACCCTGGGATTTACGAGACTTAAAAGAAAAAGAACTCTGTTCCTGGAGAACTTGGAAATTGCCAGTAAAAGAACTGAGACCCAAATGACAGCAGATAATGTATAAGCCAGATTACATTATGCCCTATGGCAACAAATAGGAAATGGGGCACTGTGATAAGCTTGGAATGGTGATCAATATTTGGAATACTGAGATAGGCAAGAAATTAATTAGGCCCATTATGGACACAGTTAGCACAGATAACACAATTTGGGAAATTATACATTTGGATATTATGGAGAATTTTTTTTTTCTAGGCTAATGGGTTTGCATTGATATCTATTAAAGCACATAAGACATTTTGCCTCTAGGGAAACTACTAAAAAAATTAAATGCACAAAATTTTTAGTAAGTGTAATCTAAAATAAAAAGACAAAGTGGGATATGTTGAAGAATAAAGTGCTATTATGACTTTCTACTTGGAATTTATAATAATTTTTCATTCAAAGAAGTTTAAGGCTATTAATTTCACATCACAGCTCCCCATGAAGCAAGTAAAGCATTTCTATTGTATTTGCCCAAGTTTATTGCTCATAAGACAGAGAGGACAAATTGATAATGAAAGCAAGCTACCTTGACGAATTCCTGGCCTTTTCAAGTTTTCTGCTGTGATAGCATTGCAATCATTTTGATCTCCAATTTACTATTGGGCACACTTCCTTTATTTTAGAGGGTTGAGCTCTATATTAATTTTACTAAGTGCCTCGAAGAACATTGATGTTATTGAAATGTACAGATTAATATATCGTTTATTGTTAATTTATTATAAGTATTTGTTGATTATAAAACTCTAGCTGGGAGAACAACTTGCCATGTATCTGAAAGTGAATACCTTTCCCAAATAATGTTTTATGTTTTAATAAGAATGTATTGGAAGCAATTTCATCAATAATGAAAGATCCAATTACTGGTCTTCTGGATTAAGGCATTCTTTTATTGAGAGATTTTAATGGTAGAATAGGAAGTTTAAACATTGCCAGTGAAATCTCAGACTAATTAAATGAGTATAGCCTAAAGGGAAGGGCAACCAAGGCTCAACTATTAATCTTCCCAAGAATAGCCTCTATATGTGATGAACAGATACACACACACACACACCTTAATTCAAAATAATAAAATGTAAAAAGTTGTTTGAAAACAAATCAGTTCAACTTTTAAATAAAGAAGAAAGTATAGTATTTCTTTAAAAAGTCATGCAGTGGTGGATTGAACCAAACAAATTATGCTGGTGTTTAGAGGTAACAAGTGTTCTGAATTGCTCAGATGTGTAGAGATAACAATAATAATTATCACCTCTGCTCTATGAGCGCGTACTATGTGCCAGACATTCTTTCATCCTTGTCTTATCCTCATTTTACAGATAAGAAACTGAGGCACAGAGGGCATAAAACTCAAGAAATAAGTAGCAGAGTGGGGCATGTTGGCATTTTCGACAACCTCCTCGTAATCGCTCACTATTGACCACTACTCTCTAGACTGTTTTATTCTCTATTATCTTAATCACTTGCTTTGTCAGGAACCAACATCAGTTCTCAGCCCAAGGGTAGGTGCAGGAACACAAGACTGAGTCAGAGAAATTGCGGTTCACATCCAAACAATCCTCCAGGAAGGACTTTCTGTTGCGTAGTCTGTTGAAGTAGGACTTTCTGGCTAGAAGGCCAGAGCCGTGGTTTCTCAGTGTTTTCAGAATCTGTTTTGCAGTGCTCCTCTTCACCTACACAGTAGAGCTCTCCTCCCCTTTCCTCACCTTTTCATGCCTATGGGAGAAGTGGTGGAATGGCTCCTTTAAACTTTAATCTTGGTGTAGGTGCCCATTCTCTTCATAACACTGTTTTTCTGAATGGCAGAGGATGGTGATATGTCTGAGGATTGGTGAGGCCAAAAGACATGGCTCCAAAATTTCCCTCTACTCTGTATGAGGAGGGCTTCTGCGACCAACTCAAAGCCAACCTCCTTCAGTTGAGAACAGAGAAATCTTCAAAAGTGCTATAATGTCTTTTTTTTTCACAAACTTTTACGTTTATTTTTATTTGCAATAAGGTAGTTTACATATTGTAAAGTAGACCAACCCTAACATTTGACTCCTTACATTTTATCAAAAATATAATTGCCTGTAGTTTAAAGATTTAAAAAACTCAAAATACTGGTCTGCTATTATTTTTTTTTATGATGGCATTGGTTAACGAAATCCAGTAAGTTTCAGCTGTACATTTTAACAATAATGGATGTATATATTTACACTGCATGTTCACCTCCCATAGTTAGATTTCTTTCTGTCACCACATATTGGACCCCTTTTTTTTTTCCACTTCTTTTTCTGACACTTCATTATTAGAGTATAGGAACGCTATGGATTTTTGAACATTGATTATGTATCCAGAGACTTTACTGTACTTGCTTATTGTTTCTAGTAGTGTTCTTGTGGAGTCTTTAGGTTTTCCATATAGAGAATCATGTCATCCGCAAATAGTGACAATTTGACTTCGCTTCCTATTTGGATGTCATTTATATCTTTTTCTTGCCTATAACATCTTTAAAATAATGATTTAAAGTTGCATTTTTTAATGAGGCTTTTATGTTAAGGAAATATTTGGCACATGGAACTTTAAGAATGTTTTTATTTTACCACCTGCAGAATAATTTTTATCACATAAGATCCCTCTGTTAGCACCCTTCTATTTCAAGAAGTCTGTGTATGTCAAGTTCATATTTCTGACAGCAAGATAAGTTTATCTGGATCTTAGGAACATGGTCACTGGACATAGAAGTCACAAGTTAAAAAATAAAGACTTGTTACTAAAATTTGGAAGAGGATTTATTCCTTAGCATTGGCTACTTACGTAAGCTGGCCTTGAAATCATTGAACGGTCATTTTCAGATTAGTTTGTAGATGCTCAAAGTGGACAAGTAAATGCCTAAATTTGGACAAAGTCCACCCTGTGACTGATAACACATGGTATTCATAGATCACTCTCTTAGACAATTGCTTAAAATCAGCCAAAGCCAGTCTCATATCAGCTACAGATGAAAATGTGAGGAGTGATCATATTTTAGGATGACTTCAATAAGATAGAATGACTGAGGTTTTGATTTTGATTAATTACTCATTTTTCATTATCCCTTCAAAGAGAGCTCTACTTTCAGTGGGAGCCTAGAAAAAAAATAGGATTTGTATACATGGTTAGGCTAAAAATAGACCGTGAATCTCCTATTCTAAAACTTGCGGAATTTCCAATGCAACGTGCACCTAACCTGGAATTGCTGAGTGTAGGAGTGGAGAAGAGGGACTGAATGCGGCGATTTATTGTATGTCGTAAAACCTTTACATAGTAGGCTACTTTATTCCAAGTGTTTTGTTGGAATATAGTGCTGATGCCCATCAATTGACATAATAAACCCTCCTATAACCAGTAACCTTGACCTGCCATCAGAAGCCTTCCGACACATAAGAAAATGTGAGCCCTAATCAAGGTCCATGTCGAAGTCCCCTTGCTCTCGGAGATTCAGTTTTGTCAGGTCGGTGCACCTGTAAGTCCTTGTGAAGACTTTCCTGATGTTGTACTCTCCTCTGTCTCTCTTCCACTACACGCCATTGTTACTCTCTAGAAATAAATAGAAACACTTTTTCCAGGCCTGAAAACCCTCAAATCCACATTCATAACCCAGGACTCAACCACCCTCTTTGCTTTTAGTTTCACCATGTACTACACCCAGTAGAAATGAGTTATAATTTTGGCGATGATCAGCTGACACCTTTAATTTGTGACTTCTATTATAAAGTAAATTAATTGCTGGCTCTGTGAACTCTGCAAAACCCATGAAGCCTTAATGTTCATTTTGCTTAGGATGAGGAACAAGGTATTTGTTCCTTCTCAGCTTTAGGTGAGCTCCTTTTAGATAACATACCTTATGTCTGGGATGGTTTGTTCACTTCCATGTTCCCTGGAATTTGTTGCTAAAGGTTGATGTGAATACTTACAGTGTGGCCTCTAATGTATCTCCTGAATGGCAGTTAATAAACAAAAGGTGGTTACTATTGTTGACAGAAGGATGAGGCTTTCTCAGATAGTTTTCATCTTTGTGTTTTCACCACACTTCATATCAGACATCCCTAGGGCTTGATGGTACAAAATCGTTTCTGCAAACTCCAAAACTTTTACTGTTGCTTCAGTACCTCAAGCCTCTATGTTGCTTTTTCTTTTCTGGTCAGAAAGGATCTTACTCGATTTCTGTTCTTCGACTTACCCTCCTTCCTGGGAATATATTTTAAAAATGCCCTTTTCCAGATTTAGGAGTAATGTGTTCTCAGTATTTATGGCTCACAAGTAGCGTCTGAAATTCCTGTCATTTGGCCTTTTTGTTCAGTCCCATCTCTGTTGAGTTTATTGAAATGCACTGTCACCTACAAAGTGTATGCAGCGTTTTTATTGTCATTATGTATGTTGTTCCACGTACAAAATTGCCTTCTGGAAGTTAATGATGAAACTGTAAAAAAAAAAAAAAATTTGTTTTGCAGTTGCCTGCTTAACTAGGTAATAAACTAATGCGCTTATTTTAAAATGAAGAACTGTACGCCAGTTTCAGTAGCTTGTCCATAATCAACAGAGGGTGGAGGCCAAGGGCGACTTTAGGCAGTATGGGGCAGAAGGTAGGTAGGTAACCTCAGTACCACTCCCAGTTCTAACGTTTATGAAGTCTGTAACTTTAGACCAGGTATCTCACTGCTCTGTGCCTCAATTTCCTCATCTGTAAAATGGGACTAACAATCGTGCAGTAACACAACAGTAAGGGTTATAGTAAATTAATGTAGGGAACGCACTTAGAGCCAGGCTAGGCACTCTGCCCATTATAAGCTATTCACATTTTTGTCGTTAAATATTTGACTATTTTGAAATGCAGAACTTGGATTGTGTGTTGTTATTTAACTTTATATGTGTTTATTTAGGCATTTCACCTTTGCTGTACTTTTATATTTCTTGTATGACCTAGCACTACGTTAAGCAATTCGCGGTAGTGTTTATGATGGGGACAATAGGAGAAGCAGGAACAGCGATCACAGGAAGAAAAGATGGTGCTGTCTAGCGAGCCTTCCTGTGTGCTAGGTGTTGAAGTGTAGGTGCTTTACATACATGCCCCATAGTTTGCATTCAATCTATATCTCCTGAAAAAACTATGAAGTAGTTTATGCCCAGTAATGCAAGTTCTTCATGATAATAATCTCCTTCGTAACTGGAGAGGATCGTGAGCTTTGGCCCTGGTGATAAAGATCCCTGATTGAATTCCTTCCATCTTTAAAATAAACCTTGTGCCCTGGTATTTATATAGCCTAATCCTGTTATGGACGACCGGGAGCCTGGCTGTGGGTGGGACTGGAGGTTGAGCCATGAGTGAATGGGGGCAATACAGGGCAAGACAAACGTGCAAGGAAAAAATACTGTCTATCAGAACTCAAGTAATTAAAATTTACTTAGGTTTTATTTTTTTTTCCTTTTGGAATATTATATCATATAAAAAAAATGTTGCCCCCTTTTGCAAATGCCCAAATAGAAATAATTTGGAACAATAAGCATTAACATTGATTGCCTTGCTTTATTTACCTATTGACTAAATAAATTGCATTCACCATACATCATTAGCCACTTGAGTAAGATAAAATATTTGATCACAAAAATTACAGGCAGTTCAATGTTCTCTGATTTCCATGCATAGTATGTTACTTAATAATCAAAAAGACAATGGTGGAATAATAAAAACTATAATGTAGGGAGTGCTTCGAGTGGGTACTGGGAGAGAACCATTATTCATTATGTCAGGTGCTCTGGATGTGTGGTGTGAGCGTGTGTGCATATACACACATAGTCATATACACACATACATATCTCTGTAGACTGCAATAACTTTTCTCATTCATATATATGTGTGTGCATGTACCTACCTACACACTTATTTCAATATATATATATTAATCATTTTAAACCCTTACTACAACTTTACAAAAGGAAACTAAGGCTCCGAGAAGTCAAGCCACTTGCTCAGAGGCACACAATGAAACAAAGCTGGGGCTTATCTCCAAGCCCCACCCATTTAACACCCCCTTTTCACAATGCCCAAACAGAAATGTCTTTGGAGCAGCAAAGCTTTCCACATACCACATATGCCTCATTAGGGGCAGGATGACCTCTCTTGCCCTTTCTTTTCCAGAATCTCCAGGCAAAGGTTTCGGTCCAACTCTGGGTTTGAAAAAGTCCAGTTCCTTGGAGAGCCTGCAGACCGCGGTTGCCGAGGTCAGGAAAAACGAACTTCCCTTCCACAGGCCCCGGCCACACATGGTCCGCGGCCGCGGCTGCAATGAGAGCTTCAGAGCAGCCATTGACAAATCTTACGATGGACCTGAGGAACTGGAAGCTGGTAGGGTGACATGCTTCCTTAAATGGTTTCTTCCTCTCATTATTACCCACGAATCATAGGCGAGAATGTGTGCTTAACTATGGAGAAAAATGATTTAAGGATCCCAATTATATTTCTGATATTAAAAGTAATTCATTTTCCTGATATGTTTTGCCCTTTGGCTTAATGAACATGGAATTGGTTAAGGCAATATGCAATTTATTTTACAGTACGAATGCTAAAGAAATGTTCTCCTTCACTTTCCTACAAGGACCAACTGTCATTTACCCTTAGGGTAGGCACACTAAGTATGCATTTCTTGACATTCTTATTGGAGTCATTAGAAGCAGAATCAACCAGAGGACTGACTGCATTAATTGGATAGAAGCAGTTGGGTTATTTTTGTACTCAAAAACCTCTCCTGGAAATAGCTCACCCTGTTTGTTTCACAGCATGTGAGCTTTCTGAGCTGATCAAGGTTAACAAGCTGGCTTTCAGAGAGATTAGTGTTTTACCACATATCAAACCTTTTATAGTACTGACTAAGCAACCAGTCGTCCCCACTCCCAACATCAAACCTTACTTGAAGTCACCAGATTTAGGCGGTTGTCTCTTCAAAGGGCACAGATACTCACATGGAAGGGAAGAACTCCAGAGTGCCTTTATTCATTCTTCTGTATTTTACATTTTAACTTTTCTTGATATACTAACAGTAAGTGCCCCTGACCATGTGTATTGATTTTTTTTTTTTCTCTATACAGATGGTCTGTCTGATAAGAGCTCTCACTCTGGCCAAGGAGCTCTGAATTGTGAATCTGCCCCTCAGGGGAACTCCGAGCTAGAGGACATAGAAAATAAAGCCAGGAAAGTCAAAAAAATGAAAGAGAAGGAGAAGAAGAAGGAAAAGGGCAAATTGAAAGTGAAGGAGAAAAAGCAGAAAGAGGAAAATGAAGATCCGGAAAGGAAAATAAAGAGGAAGGGATTTGGAGCCATGCTGAGGTACGGAACTGCTTTGGAGGCAAAGTTGGTTTTGTTTTGTTTTGTTTGTTCTGTTTTGTTTTGTTTTCTCCTGATGAAATCACTCATTGTGTGCACTCAAGGGGGAAAAAAAAGCAAGCTTTTCTTCCTTTTCGGCTAAATGCATAAAAATTTAAACAGTAACTATGCTTGCTCCTTTTCTGCAGAGAGGCAGAAGGAGCTTTCTAGGGTGGCCCCCAAAACTCATGGTGATGACAGGAAGCTGTTATAATCTGTTGTCCAAGAAAGGCCAATGCTTAGTAGAGACATGGGTAATGCCTGCAGCCCTTGGTACCAAAGTCTCATATGGCTAAATTAAATACAAGTCCGAAATTGTCACCTCTAGGACTCTCCTTTGAATTAGAGAAGACAGAATAGATGAACCTCCACCTTCTAGGTGTTTATATGGCTAGGCATGTGCGCACAATAACTGTCACCTACAGAGGCTCTGTAGTCCAATGGAGATGATGTCACTACTTTGGAGTCAGATGGCCCTGGTCTGGCTTCATGACCACACATAAGGTACTGGGTTTCACACGTGTTACTTAACTTCCCTGAGCCTTCTTGTTCCCACTTTTTAAAAGGAGGCTAGCATTCCAGTTCTCCCAGCTCAGTGGGGTTGTGAGATAAGATTTCATATGCAGTCAGTGCATCAAATAGGCGTGGCTCGGCAGGGTCCAACCAAAAAACACCTTTATTTCTTCTCCTAAGGCACGTTCACATATGCTCTGTTGTTGCTGTCAAGATGTCCACAATTTGATAACATCTCAGTTCTTTAGCCGATGGCATTCTGGTCACTTTGGGAATCATAACAACCCCTTTAGTCAGGGTCTAAACATGGACTCTAACGTTAATCAAAACATCTCCCTCCCTGCCCCTCTGGCCTCAAGTAGGAAAGACCCTATGGTATGGTGGCAGTATTCTGCCTTCTGCTATACAGTCCTTGGAACCAGGAGGAAGGGAAGGGCATTGGTAAAACAAGGATAGGGTTTTACTCAACAGGTGTGTCTGGTAAAATCTGGCTGTCGGGGATCCTTTGTTGGCCACCTTTGCGGCTCCTTACTGCACCAATCACTGATGTAGGAATTTCATTTTCTCACTGACTTCCTGAGACCCTCAGGCCCTGAACCTCTGACCTCAGATAGTGCAACCCTGGATTCTCCTTACCCTGGTTGGTTGACTTTTTGGATGGTGTCACTTCTAGATGGCTTTAGCCGAATGTCCTTCTACAGCATCCACTTAGCTCACTAGTATGATGACCTCTTGCCCCTCTGGATGACAGAAGTATAGCCTGTTCCCACTGCCCTTCTTCCTCCTGCCCCTGCCGTAGGGATTCCCTGAGCAGCCTGGCATCTTCAGACTTCTCCAAGGCAGAGTCAAGCATCACTGTGCCTCCCCAGCTCGAAGGCCACATGCCAGACTCTCCAAAAGATACTATCATGCGTGAGGAAGGTCAGTAACTGTTTGCAGGTCACCAAGCAAACCGATAGGAAGTGGGATGGCAGTCTGCTTTCATGCAATTGCCTTCAAATTCTCTGAAGGTTTTTTTGTAGCCTCTCATTTATATTGCTGGGGGTGAGAGATGGAAGCATTCTTTCTATTACTTTCTTTGCTCCTATAATTCCTCATCACAGAAAATCTCCATCTCAGTCTCTATTCTCTTTCATGGGCTGAAGGTGAGTAATGGAGGTGATATTTGATTGACCAGTTAGGAACCTCATATTAAACTCTTAGGAGATATCTCTCTTGAGGATGCTGGGTGGTGTTTGTCATCGGATGTTCTCAGTTTGTGATCTTCAGCTGAAATTTCAGACAGAAATGGAAAATTTTATTTTATATGTTATTCATATAAGTAATATTATATATATCTATTGTGTGTGTGTGTGTGTGTGTGTGTGTGTGTGTGTGTATCCTTGAAATACCAGTGGACAAATCTCTCAATAGACATTGGCTTGTTTTTCCTTGTGGTCTCCATACACGCTCTTTGCTTCTGACCTTTTGAATTTTAAACTTGCCCTTTTTCCAGGTAATGATTATGATTGCCAGAACTTACGGGCTATGGAGCTTAGAGGTTAAAAATACAGGCTGTGCATGTGAACTTCTGAGTTCAATCCAGGCTCTTCTACTTTCTATCTAGGTAACATTGAGGAAGTTATTTAATCTCTTTATGCCTCAGTTTCCTGATCTGAAAAATGGGGATGATAAAAGAATTTACCTTTATTATGAGAATTTTCTTCGTTTAATTACATGTATATGTTTAGAACAGTGCTTGGCAAGTAATAAACATTTGGTAAATGTTAAATATTGTTGTAAACAGAATAAGGCCACCTGAAGATGTACTTGTTTCAATCCCCAGTACTTGTGAGTTGCATGGTGAAGGAGAATTAAGGGTGCTCATCAGCCAACCTTAAGATGAGGTGATTATCCTAGATTTTTTCCAAGTAGGCCAATGTAATCACAAGAGAGCATACAAATGAAAAAGGAAGATGTGACTATGGAACAAAGGTACAGAGAAATGGAATATTTGAGATGGTGGAAGGGGGTCATGAGCCAAGGAATGTGGGCAGCCTCCAGAAGGTGGAAAGATCAAGGAAATGGATTCTCTCCGGAGGGCCTCTGAAAAGGGGCGTAGCCCACCAACCCCTTAATTTCAGCCTATTTCTGTTGTTGAAGCCACTAAGTTTGTGGTCATTTTTTACAGCATCAATAGAAAACTAATATAATTCTATCATAATTATTATTACTACGTTCATAATATAGCATTTTATAAGGGAAAAATGTCCTTTTTAATCTAAGATGTTAAAGAAAAAACAATAAGATTTAATTAGTCTATAAATATAAAAACTTTCAGAGCTTCCCATTTTCTAGAATATTACTAAATTAAGCCTTAAGTTTATATTTTACTTCGGATGACTTAATTCAGCAAGTCATTCTCCATTGTCTGTAATACAGAGCTGGCTCTTCCTTTTATTGTCCAATACATGCTATGTTTTCCCCTGGTAGAAATTACGGGTCCTCCTAGATTCTTTAGACATCTAGCAGCTTGGGTTTTGTTTCCTTTAACTATTTTAGCAAAATTCAGATCTGAAAGGTGGTGTTTGATTTTATCTCCCATGTAAAAATAGCAACTGTTTACCATAGCCTCTTGCATCTGAGTTTGTGAGCATATTGCAGTTGCTGCTACATGCACATTTTCAACAACAAAGAACACAAAAGCTGTTACCATTAGCCAACAGATTTTTCTTTAGTTCTCATCTGTTGCTCAGATGCTGTTGACTTAGTTTCTTTCTTATTTAAAAAAGATTGATTGCTTTAAGGTTCTCTAGGAGTTAGATGTGTGGCTTAAATATGTATTATTTTTTCTATTATCTGTGTTTCACAGACACTTTCCTGAACATAAGCCTTTAAAGCAGGTTGTGCCGTTGTACTATGTACCATGCCACCTAGCCAACGGCGTGAATGGGGACTGAAATTCTGCCTTCTCCTCTTCACCAAGCTGTGCGTAATGGAAGTGAGAATGTGTTAGCAGTGGCTGTGCTCTTGCTTGTAAAAAGCTCTGTCATGTGCTTTTCTGACATTAGCTAGTCTGTTCATGTTGATGATATGTAGTAGTACAGTCTAGCTCATTAGTTAAGTTAACATACTCTTGATCCTTTTGAAAAAATTGTGGGAGGTCTCATTCATTCATATCCTTATGTTTATTGTCTCATATCCTTATATGTATTCCCATTTGCTTACGCTTTGCTGATTTAAGAATTACCTCCTTGTAGATTCAACTGTGGCTCTTAACACAGGTCATAAATTATTGTGGAAAAATGTACAGCTCAAAAACCTACCAACTGTGGTAGTTTCCGTGTATCCTCTGTTTGCCTACTATTGAAAGAGAAATTTGGGGGGTCAAGGTGTTTAAAGTTTTCCATTGTGTTTGGATTCCTTGAGGCATTAAATTCTTCATAGCTCTACCCTGCAGAAAGACTGCCTTGGCTCCTTGTAGCCGAAGGGTGAAGCTCAAACCCCCTCAGTAGCCAAGCCCATTGCTTATCAGTCTCTGGCGCCTTCCTGGGGTCTAGCAGATACTTCCTAAGCACTAAAGAGAAATATCTTTTGGCTAATAATCTTACCCTACCTAAAGTGTGAAAAACCCAGAAGTCAGCCCCTGATTTCGTAAGTCTTTAATAACCTTGTCTATCTGTATATTTTTTTAACCAAATTATGTCATAGATTTGTATTTAAAATCCATTCTTTCATATCATAGTTGTTGTTGCCTCCCTTGAAATTATAGGCCACTCATTTCAAAAATCTTTGAACTGTTAACTTGTTCTGGACCCTGAATGGAAAACCTTGATATCGTTGATCAAGTACTTTCTCCTATATATTTTTGTGTGATTTGGTACCCAAAGGAACTATGCCTAATAAACTCCTTTCTAGTGGGTTAGCAAAGAGCAAAGTGTAAAACCTGCCAATAAAAACTTCATCTCTGTTTTTAATATTTTTCCCATATTTATTTGATTAGTAACATATTTTGAATGCCTACTCTTTGCCTAGCACATTCATAGTTATTCTCCATTGATTCAATTCTGTCAAAGGACTACTTTGCATCAGGCACTGTTCTAGACACTGGGCCTACAGCAATGAAAGCCCCGCTCTTATGGTATTTTTTTTTTCTTTTTTGGTCTTAGCAAGGAAAAATCAAAGACTTGAATTTCTTGTGGTGATTTTAAAACAAAAACAAGCAAAATATTACATAAACATGTAAACAACTTGTAACAATGAATTACTCAAGGAGTGATGGGACATTTTCCTAAGATACCTCTGGGACAGAGCAGTAGGGCCTTCAATGAAAAGAAATCGCAATCATTTTATTCTGTGCCAAACAAGACAACCAGGCCACTGTGGAACTTGCATTCCAGCGTGAGAGAGAGAATAAACAACTAACTCAAAACAACTGAGATCCTTTCAAATGGTAGAAGGTGCTATGAAGAAGGTAAGAAGTCAGAAGGGATGGTGTCATCTCACTCTCGGTAACTGTCTAACAGCCATCAGAGTGTGCTCCTGCTAGGCTACACTGAATTTTCAGCAGATATGTTATCAGAATTTAGCACACTGTAATACTAATGCCAAATCACTTTATGCCTGCTTTTTTTTTTTTTTTTTGCAGCATATGAATATGGGAAGGTTATTTTTAAACCAACTTCATATAAAGCTATAACAGAAAGCTAAACCTAATTGTGTCTGTTTTAGTATACAAAGTCCTATTATACCTGAAGTAAACATTCGTAAAAAATGTGGTCTCTAAATAGTGAACTCTATTCCTTTTAGCACATCAGTTATATATTCTTTATTATTTCTTCTTAACTCAGCTAATATAGTTATACCACAAGGATACACTGTTCAGTGCCTACTTAGAAAAACCTAAATAATAACCCTAATAACAAAGGTATTTTTAAAAATCTAGAGGTATCAACTCTTTTATTTCTAAGCTTCGCAAATCTAAAGTATCTATGTTCATTTGCATTATACTAAAATATGCTATATATCTTATTGAAACCAGGTCACCTCTATATACTAGATCCTGCTATGAATTGTTTTGAAAAGAATATTCCTACACACACACACGCACACTCTCTCTCTCTCTCTCTCTCACCACCACCACGACCAACAACACAGACAGACGTCACTACCACCAAGTTAAAACTTAACCTACTTAAATTCCGTCCCTTGCAAACTCTGAATATTTTAATCCCCAGGCCTTCTTCATAGATTCCTTTGCATCTCAGTCTACTCATCAGTAAATTGGGGATAATATCACATCCTCTCCAAGTTGTTGTGAAGTATAAGTTCAACAATTTACATTAAGCTAAGCTATCCGTATAGTGCCTGATTTGTCTTCCCCCATGGCCCTACCCAAGAGAGCCAGTCATCAGATATTGCTTTTGACTCAGAGCCTACTAAATTTCTGTTTTGATTTTTTATTTTTCCTCTAATCACTAGGTGTCTTTGAGGTGGACATGCTTTAACCTGGACAGTTTTGCATAATAAACTACAATAAGTTATGATTTAGCTAAAATCATTCAGTCATATATATTCTACAAGCTTTGGCTCACCCCTTTCTAAATGTAACCATGAACTATTTTCAAAGGTTATCTAATCTTTTGATGGTGCTGAATACATATAGAAAATGGACTCAAATAGAGAAACAGGTTTTTTTTTTTTTTTTTTTCTTCATGTGTTTCAGACCATAGTGTGTGGACCAGTTAAGGCCAGTGGTGGGAGAAGCAAGGGCATGCAGCCCCTGGAATGCAGTGAGGCCAGGCTGAGGCCCAGAGGCAGCTATGGTAGGCTGGGGCAGGCGCCCCTGCTGCCCAGGGTGGAAGGCACTGGGCTGGGACCAAGCCATGGCTATAGGGCTGTGGACTTGATATTCTTAATACATGGCTCATAGTTATTTCATTGAGCTACCTTGGAATTTGTCTTATGATACATCACCCATAAAGATACATTCTGACTTGATTTTTAAATTAGGTTAGAGACCGAATACTTAAATCTCCAGGGAGCATGACATCTCCCGTACATTTCTCCTCTTTATCTTGATCCCTTAACAGCTGTTATAGGTCTCTTGTACAATAAATGTAATGTGGCCATGCCTGTCATTACCTCTTTCTAGATAGTGGCTGTAAAATGTCTGGATATCCCCTCAACTTTATGGGCACAAAGGGTAACCCTGCTAATGCAGCTAGGCCAATGAAATTTTAACAGTCATTTCCCCAAAGGCAGAAGGCCAATAACAGGCTAGAGTTAAGTTGCTTTGCTTCATGAAGTAGAGGCCAGTTTTAAACATGAAATTTTAGATGAAAAATGAAAAAAGCCAGAGTAGGTCAAAGTTCTTATTTCAGCATCAAGTCAAATATAAAAATGCATTGAATACAGAGAACCTTACAAATCAGGCAGAATGGCTACACATATTGAGCCTGAGAGAAATATATGACTGGCCAAAATAATTTGCGTGTCAAAGACTGGTATGGGTGCAGCCATCCATCCTTCTCCCCGACTCTCTCTGGTTGCAGAGGAAAAGAAATAGAACCAAAAAAAAATGTTGGAATTTTGTTAATGTTCATTTTTTTTGTTTCTTTGGTAACTGAATTTTCTCACCTCACAGTTCATCTTAAATTATTTACTTTCTCTTTTACAGTACGAGCCATGAATATTTTGTTTCTTTGTTTTGTTAATTTGCCAATTTTCCTTTGAGCTAAGTGCCCTAGCAATTTTAATTTTTCATTCAAGTTGGAAAGAGCAGTGATCCTTTTTTTTTATCCGTTATTACTATCACAGGCTTGGGCTCAGAATGCTACTTTTTATGACCAGCAGTGTTGAGCCCATAATAGAATTGCAAAGTAGAAAGTGTAATATACCAATATCGACTTCTATTAAACCCAGTGGTGCGATAGCTGATAATATTTATATATTTATGTATTATATGTCCTAGCTTTTGTTCATTTGCAGCTAAGCACCAGAGAGGACAATTAACACCACAATAGGAATAGATCATGGACAGGAGAGTGTAAAGAGGTGAAAGAGAGTACTTATGTGAATAGGGTAAGTAATAATAAAACAATGAAGATACATGCAAGGATGATAACTAGAAAGTATAGATTACATTTGGATCAAACAAATTTAGGCTTGTTTGTTTGGCATTTATTTCTTAGCGAAAAGAAGACCCAGAGACAGACGGGCTTCTCTCCCGATGGCCTGATGCTAGGACAAATGAGCTGCCGCAGTGCTCAGCATCCAGAGTCCGCTTGGTGTCTGACTTTACTTATTATTATTGTTTTTTTACATTCTGAAAATCTTTTAATGACTGTCTTAATAGCAACAGCTAGATTCTCATACCCACTTTTTTAAAACACCAGCTTTAGGAAATTTAATTCATATACCATCCCATTCACCCATTCATAGTGTATAAGTCAGTGATTTTTAGTATATTCACAGAGTCGTGCAACCATCACCACAATTAATTTAGAACATTTTCATTACCCCAGAAAGAAGCATTATACCCATTTGCTTACACTCATTTCCACTTACCCTCCACCCCCATAGCCCTGCCCTAGGCAACCACCAACCTCCGTCTCTGTGGATGTACCTCTTCTGGACATTTCATATACATGGAATTATACAATACCTAGGCCTTTGTGACTGGTTTCTTTCACCTAGAGGAATGTTTTCAAGGTCCACCTATAATGTAGTTTATTTCAGCAATTCATTTCTTTTTATTGCTGAATAATATCCCATTGTACACATATGCTACATTTTGTTTATCTCTTCATCAGTTGATGGACATTTAGCCATATTTCTCCTTTTTTACTGTTATGAATAATGCTCCTATGAACAGTATTCTACAAGCTTTTGTATAGAAACATATTTTCATTTCTCTTGGGCATGTCTTGGGACAATGGGGTATATGATTTGGGAAGTTGCTGGGTCATATAGTAACTCTGTGTCTAATCTGTGTCCAACTTTTTAAAAACTTTTTCAATTCCAGTTGACATGCAATATTATGTTAGTTTCATGTGTACAACATAGTAGCTGGACATTTATATACCGTACAAAGTGCTCACCTCAAAAAGGTTAGTACCCCTCTGACACTATATATATTGTTATTATAATGTCATTGACTATATTTCCTATGCTGTACTTTATATCCCAATGACTATTTTTATACTAGCAATTTGTACTTCTTAATACTTTTTTTTAGCTGTCAAGCATGTCTGCAAATGTTTTTTTTTTTTTTTTTTTAATATGTGTTCATGGAGGAGCGAGGGGCATGGATGGAGTTAATTAGTATAAAAATGGAGGGTAGCATGTTTTCAAATCATTTTAAAATCTGACTGCTCTCCACCACCTTCCTTCCTACCCTATGTAATCTTGATTACGCTGTAGCTTGTTTATGGCTGTCCAAAGCAAGATGATTTTCTTATACTTATCACAGTAAAAATGATCATGTAGAGTATCAACTGAAAGGCTTATTTGTTTAATTAAGGTTCTTGTCTCCTCTTAATATGCGTGCACAACTGCCATTAATGTTAATGTGAATTATGAAAGGGCACTGAAGAAGAATAGACCCCTTTATCTCATTACTTCTCTTGGATAATGAGGTTTAAATATGTTAACAGATAAAAACAGAAGTCCAGTGGGGGAAAAAAATTGGCTTAACTTTTAGATAAATTGATATGCTAAAAAGAATTTTCACAGGTACTAAAGCAGAAGATACAGATTAATAAATAAACTTCATTAGTATTTAAGGTGAAATATAATCATTTAAGATGCTGGATTAGTAAAATGGAAAAGATTTCCTAATGGACCTATTTGCATACTCATATTAAATAACTAATAAAACATATTAATAATAATTTTATTCATATATATAAATACTCATAAGTTCCTAGTTGGGACTTATTTGCCTAATTTGCTTTTTACTATTCCAGCACAATGTCATGTCCTTGTAGGATGTTTACTTAATACTGTTAGATAATGACATGTATAGATTTAATAATTTGCTTGAAGGAAAAATGGAATTAGTTCTTTATTTAGCACCTTTTATCTGAGAACGTCAGTGTAATTTACTAACATCCATCTTCAAGATGCATGGGAGATGAATGTGGCAAGTAGCAGCTTTACTTTGTAAATGGTAAAGATTGACACATTTAGAAGTGAAACAGCCTGTCTAGAGCCAGATTCTGAACTGAGATAATACCAAGATCCATATCGATCATTGCTACTATTGTATTTGCACCTAATAATACATTAATACCAGCCATAATTCTATGTATACTTTCGTACACCCTGTAGAACCCATACTTCATTTTTGCCATCATTGGATTTTCTTAAGGCAACATGTAAAGCAACAATTTAATAACATGAGATGGTTCAGAATTAAGGAAAAAGACTTGAATCTTTGGCATAATAACTATAACTGTTTTTCTCACAGAAAAAGAAAGAGGCTTCCCTGAAATTACACACAGAAATAGGAGATACACAAATTGAAAAATGGTTAAGAGATATACAAATATTATTGGATTGCACATCTAGGACTATTATCCAAACCATGCTAAATAATATCCACCAGGATTTAGGAGACAAGCCAGCTTTGCTTCCCCAGCTAGTTGCTGCACATTGCTGCATGGTGGCCCTGCCTCAGCCTCAGCTTCAACATGTCTAAAGTCTACTTCATCATCCACCCAACCAAGTCAGGAGCTCATCCTGACTTTCCTAATTCTGCTTGAGACACTGCCAGGAATTCTTTGGTATCCGGGATGCCTCCCTCTTCCCATTCCCACCTTTCATCAGCCATCAATCCTGTTGATACTTGCAAAATGCTCTCTCTTATATCTGGACCTTTTTTTTTCTTTTCCACTGCTATACTCTAATCATGGTCTTTGTTATTTATAACTAGATTGCTTCAATAGACTTCTGATTTGCCTGCTTTCTTCCTTCCTTTATTCCAGTTCATCCCAGACATAGCTTCCAATCATTCCTTCATGTTATCAAACATTTAATAAACACCTTCTGCACTAGAATGCAATATAATACAGTGGCAAAGAACAGATCCTCTGGAGTCATTCTCCTCAGGTTCAAATCCCAGTTCTGTTTGCTTCTAGCTGTCAGTGCTTTAGCAACTACTTAACCATTCTGTGCTTCAATCTCCTTTCCTGTGAAATTGGAATAATAAGAGCATCTGCCTAATAGAGTTGTTTTGAGAGTAAATGAGATTATATATGAAAAATGCCTGGCACACAGCATGTTCTTAAAATATAACCTATTAATAGTAGCCTGTTCCAGGAGCTAAGATGATTCCCAATTACCTAGTAATCCTCAAAAATCCAACTGTAGAGTCATCTACAGAGCTTGTTAAGATTAAAGATTACTGGACCTTATCAGAGATTCTAAGTCATTAGGTTTAGGGTAGGATCTGGGAATCTTTGATGAGTCTGATGCAGGCAGTCCCAGGAACCTCTACTTGGGAACTACTAACTCATAAAATTCAAACTACGAAGTTTGGTATTTAATACCCTCTATTTTCTTATCCTAATTTTTTTTTTTTTTTTTTTACCGCTCCTCTCTACAAACTCACCACTCTAACCAGATTATACACTATTACCCAGGACAAACTTTCTAAAGCCCTAAAATTGCATCCTGGCTTAGGATGACCTACCTCCTCTCTCTCTTCCCCTTCCCTCCCTTCCTTTCCCTCCCCTCCCCTCCTCTCTTCACTTCCCTTCTTCTCTCTCTCTCAGTCTTGCCAGGTTTCTGAAACCCACCGTAAGCCCCATCTCCTTTATGGATGCTTTGACCTTCATTACTCTCTTTCTCATCAAAACTTTTATAATCCGTATCTTCTCATTTAGTGCTTCCCATAGGCCAGCTTGGTTTTTGGTGTGGGTTTTACATGTCTGTCTCATGTCCTTGGTGGCATTGTAAATTCCTTTAAGCAAAGGGACCTCCTCACAGAACTTTTCACAGTGTTGGCCTTTAATGAGCTTTTCCTGATTGACTGACTGGATTATGTGGTGTGCTAATTGGAGTAGACTTGTTTGGATATTAAAATGTTGTGCCCTTTAGTCATTCTAGATAATAGTATTAAAAATAATGAAAACAATGGAAATGGTTCAAAAATAAGAAAGAAGGTGAACTGTATTGGGAGTTAATTATTTTTTTTAATTTCTGCTTGAAGAAGAAGTTGAAGGATGAGTTAACTGGTAATAGTAACCAGCTGTTTTCCATCTCCACTGAGGACAGTGCTTAAGAAAATGGGCCAAAATCACTATCAGGAAAAATGAGGTTAGATATAAAAAAGAAGATAGTTGTTAAGCACTGGAATGAGGTTTCTGAACAGGTTGTAGAATTGACCTCCCTGAAGTACTTTAAAAGTAGAAAGGATACCTATCCATCTAAAATGATATGAAAAGAATGTGCCAATCAGTTCATTACTTGAATATCTTTTAAATGCTACTCTGGGGAAACCAAGAAAAAAATATAAAGCATGAACCCTTCACTTAAACTCACTATCTAATTAAGATGACCCATAAATATGAAATTATTAGCAATGAAAGTAGGCTTTACATTAAGAGCTAAATTGTAAGGTTATGACCATAATTGTCGTTGAAATTCAGATGAATCCTCTCCAATGCCTCGCTCTCTCTCCACCTGTAAAAAATCTACGCCAGGCCTTTTTTAAATAAATGGATTTTAAAAATGTCTTTCCAAGCTGCTTTTCTAGGTGGAGTGGGACATCCCCCACCTTTTCTGAAATAATTTACTCAATTCTATTGAGCAAGCAACTGCTAATTGTACAACAAAACATGTTATGATCAGTATACAACCAAAAAAAGTAATCTTTTATTACTTTTTTTCCCTCTGACATCTTCTTTCATTCATTCAACAAATATTTATTGCCGGCCTACTAAGTAGCAGTCCCAGTGCTCAGTTTGGAGATACCCACAGTGGACAGGTCAGAGTGTTCTCATGGTTCCTATAAGTTTTCTTTAACATGTGGAGGGGCAAACATGTTCTAATATTAAAATTGCATAAAACTTACTAAGCTCCTTTTAAATACCCAGGGCATACCTGGATTCCATAAAACTATTGTCAAACCACATGTAGTATAGTTGTTAAGAATACTAATCATCAGATGCCTTGATATCTAAGCTCAGCGATGTAACCGCTTTCTTGAATGGAAGTTTTTCTTTGCCTGGGAAATGCATACTTTTCAGATACTTGCAATATGTGTGTGAATTATCACTATGGTCATCAACCACTTGGCAGCTGGCTGGAAATGATTATATGATAGGTGTGTCTATAGACTAAAATAAGTAAGGGTTGGTTATCCAAAAAGTCAGTTTCACAAGGTGAAATGACACTGAATTGAGGGAAATTGCCCAGACTGTTAACATTTAACTTGCCAAAATAGAAAAATTAATCAGAGGCAAAATGAAAAATTTGGCCTTTAAACATATTCATACTCAGCATATCTTTCGGTCTGCATTAGAGGAACCAACTTATCCCAGTCTGAGCACTGACAATCCCATGCCCAAGGAAACTTGTCAGTTTTAAGCAAATCGGGACAGTCGATCACCCTAGTCTATATTCATTCCTAGGGTGATCAACGCTCCTGAAGGATCATTATCTGATTCTTTCCCTCCCTCCATTCCCACCCTTTGTTTATGTGCTACTATATAGTCATAAAAACTATTTAAAAAATAAAACATATAAAAAGTAATTATTTTAATATTACAAAATTTAAAACTCTATAAATTTAAATACACACACACATACATACACATTTATATATAAAAGAGTGGAAGCTAGAAAAGAAAACTTGAGTGAGCTCTTCTATAACCTTAGTTTTTTGTGCTTGCTTTAACCTGAGCTGCCATCTGTTCTCTTAAAGCTTTTCAGTATCTGGAAAAAGCCACAATAACTCCAGAAATCAAAGTAGAAATGTCTCAGCAGAGAATGACTAAAAGCAACACCCCACTTACCAACAAAAGAATCCTTAAAAATATTATATAATTTAAAACTCAAAAAAAAGTGAGCTGGAAGTACATCGACCAGAAATAACAGTTGTGACTGATTGTAGACAAAATCACCAGTGAACTGTAAAAACCCTAATTCGAGGGTTTGGGGTGTTAGTTCCTCCCATTGATAGGTTTCTTCTTCTCCGAGGACTATACTTTTCCACTTTAAATTTGAACTCTAGTCAATGTATAGTAGAAAATCAATATCATAGATTTGTTCTGCTTTCTTTTGCCTCCTGGAAATTTTTGAAGTATGTGAAGAAGCAGCTTTTATGATGAAGATGGACTATAAAATGAAAGGGGTAGCGTTGACCAATTTCCTAGAACTTTGACCCAGACATTCGTCACAAGACTACCCGTGCTTTCCCCATGTCTCTGTCATACTTTCATTATCCCCACTCTACTAAGGCACTTACTGTCTAGAGTGACGTGATTATTAACACACTTTTGTAAAAAGTCTGGCAAGTTAATTGACACTTGCTATCAGAATATTATTCCTGTTTATCCTACCTTTTCCCCTTAATTTTGTTTTGCTATTTTCAACTATTACAACTTCTTTTCCTATATAATGATTTGAGGAAAAGGAAGTGGATGAAGAAACTACACACACACACACACACACACACACACACACACACACACACAGTAATCCAGAATCTAACATTTAACAGTAATACAGATGATTATTCTTATATTGTTAAAAATAAGGAAAGGCGCCAAGGAATTATTGCAACAAATTCAGACATGAGGACATGGTAGATCATTCTTATGCTCTCAGGCAGATTGAAATCTCTCCCCAGACATTTCAAATTCTTTGGTTAACCATCTAACTCCAGCTCACCCACCATCTTCTCAGTCTCGCATGCTCAGGCACACTTCGGGGAAAAGTCGTTGGCCGAGTCTGATTACTCTAGACTTGCATCGGAGCTAGACTGATCGTACTTTCCACTGGTTTTGTAACCACCTGGAGTGCAAAAACCATGCGTGAATTTTTGTGTTCTCTGCGTACCTCTGCCTTTGCTTCATTTTCCCTCCCTCTGCCTTCCCCTTATATCTTCTGGTAATTGTAACCCACTTTTCAGGTTCCTTCTGATTCTAGTTTCCTGAATAAGCACAGAGATAGATTATCGGTCATCTCTCTGTAGACCTTGGTTAGCTTTGTATATATGGTCTCCTCACCTGGCACCTGGTAGCCCAACCACAGAGCTCAATAAAGCTGTGGAGCTCTGAGCAATCATGACTCTTAACCAAATACAACTCCATACCATGTTGGCTTCTACTTGAGCTCTGCCCAGTTACATTGCCTAAAACACACAGTCCCATGTAGGCCTCACTTTAAACCCCCTCTTAAACTGGAGCACTGGTATAGTAGAACTCATGTCTGAGAGGTCACTCCCAGCACACCAGCTCCTGGCTGCATCTCCATCCCCTAGTTACAGGACATTTTTCCTTAAACCTCATGTATTTGATTTGATTTGTAAGTACTCGTCTGTCATTTGCTCTCTTCACTGCCATGGCCTGTGCTACTGATGAAAAAGGCCTAAATGGACCACTTCTAGACTAGCTAGCTGACCTCTCTCAGCAGACCCTATGCCTTTGTGTTATTTTTCCAGCCATTATTATCCTAGTGGGACTCTATCGAATCCCCATCCCCAGAGATCCTATGTCATTGGGCCTCTCTGATTCTAAATTCGCTCTTGCTTACTGCCTTGGCCATAGTATGCATTCAAGAATAGATTGCTGAGCTTATTCTTGATTCCAGGAAATTCACTCTAGAAATAGTAACTAGCGATCAATTTCTACTTGAAATTGCTTACATAGGCTAATGTGACTTTTAAATGACAATTGGTATTTTTTTCTCTTGCGTCATTTTTTTTTTATCCAGAGTATTCATTTTCATTTTGAAAAACTCAGGTGTTAATTTCAAAAGAAAGAAACAAGTCCTTTGAAGAGTAGAGTCTCTGACGAAGGAACTCTCTTAATTTGAGAAATATAGATTAAAACTTACTGATAAGCCCTGCTCTTTAGTTTTACATTTTTAGTGCCAAACTTTAAATCTAACTATCATGTCTTATTCCATAAGAAATATATCAGCATAAGGAGAAATAGTGGTAGGTTATAGGATGTAATAGAAATTCTAATAAGCTGTTTAACAATAATATGGCAGGCAGATACCATTTTAATCAGTACTGTCATTAACAACTATCAATAGAGAGGATAAGATGTTCTTGTCTTTGTGAATTATGATTTATGGTTGGCACAGCAGTCACACTGAAGTATATTTATTTTACAATGTGGAGACATTGATTAAATGCACATGGCATCTCAAATACAGTTGACATTTTAAGTCAAAATTATTACAGACATGCAGCCATTCATTTAAGCTGTTGCTTTAAAAATGTGTCTCAACTGATTGTTAATGGAAGAAAGTCTAGCTGGGCCAATATTTCAATAAGTTGATTCTTTTTTTTGCTGGCATACATAGCCTGGGGGGAAGTGGCCTCCTCTGTTAGGCAGTCTCATAATTTTGCTATGTCTTTTGGATACGCCACCAGATGAAAATAGTCCCTTATAGATATACACACAGGGTTCTAGATTGCTCAAAAAGCATTCTGGTATTAAGATAAAATTATTTTTTGGTTCCCTTCCATAATACTCCCTACCTTCTCTGCAGATCTTGCCTTCTAGCCTACCAACCTCCATAGGAAGTAGTTCTTAAATAATTGATGGCAGCTGTAGCTGAAACATTAATATCGTTTAGGGAATGATGGTTTTTGTAATGTATATTACTGCATCTTGCCAATAGAACAGTGACTTTAAACAACCTAAGTGTTTGAGTATTGATTGTTGATTTACAAGATTGAGGCAAATACTAATTGTGTCTGAGAGCATCCTTATGTACCATGTCTATAAATTCTTTGATCTGTTTTCTCGTTTGTCTTTTTAACCTCAGAACGTACTTAGATTTATTAAATTTTTTTATTATGAATTAATTTTAGACTTGCAGAAAAGTTACAAAAAATAGTACAAGGAATTCTTATATACCTTTCATCCAGATTCCTCAGATGTTAACATTTTACATTAGTTCTAGTATTTTTCTCTCTCTTTTTCTGTCCCTCCATATGGATGTGTTTTATTTCCCCCATATTACTTGAGAGTATTTGCAAAACTGATACCCTTTATCCCTAAACTGACTTTGAAGCTAGAACTACATCATTGTATCATTTTTATCTTATATTTGAGGAAAGTAAGGAGCTGGCCTCAATTCAACCTCAAATCAGCGAAATTAGAAATTATAAAGCAAGGAGGGTGGCGATTTCAAAATGATTACAAGTCAAGAAAACCAATATGTGTCATTCTTTCATTTTTTGTGAGCTATATTATCACCATCTAATCTAAAAATGTAAATTAAGTCAGCATTGACTTCTGGTAAATGAGTACACATTTCCAAGGGTAAAGGGTATTTCTCTGACGGTTCTTCAAAAGTAAGACCTCTGCAAAAAGGTGCAGACATCTCATCCTGGCGATGAGGCCTCATTAACCATTGAATTTAGCACAATGTGCTTCAGTGAGATGGTAAATAGGAAAACGTCCTGCAGATTATTATTAAAATTGCTGCAGAAAGATTCTTAGAAATCCAGTGCTTCTTCTCATATTTCTTAATCTTTTTTTTTGCTCACCATAGGGCTTTTCTTATCAATATCCATACACTTGAAAACATGTTTTGAAAACAAAAATGTACAAAGATAAATGTAATATGATAGTTATAATGGAGTTAAATTCATCTGTAAAATTTATAATTTATCTAACCAGGAATGGGGATCTCGAGAATTAGGAAGTATTCTGCCAGTCATTTTTATTACATTTGTTAGGTACTCAGGATACTTTGTATTAGAGAGGATACTCTAAGTGTGTCTGACTTTAGTTTTGTCTTGAGACAGAAGAGGAGGTACAGTATTATAGGTATGGCATATAATATGATATTATAGTGTAATATATAGGTGTAGGTGCAGCTTGTAGAGGGTGTGAGGATACACATCTGTTAAGTATCAGTACTTAAGTAAGAAAATTCCCAATTCCCTAAACATTCATGCCTGCTTTCACAGAAAATAAGGCAACAGTAGCCCAGAGCATTCCTCATCACAAGTCTTTCTCTGAATTACGTGAATGTAGTGATAACAACCCTCTTAGGCACGTGACCACATATTGCTGAATTCGTCCATATTGCTAACTGGAGATAGTTTGATCCTGGATAAGACAACAAATTACAAAATAGTAGAAACACTACAGAATCTTTGTTATCTTTCTGGATGCCAGGATTTAGGTAGTCACAGAAACTGAAATCTATTCTGTTCTTCTTTTAAGGTATGAATATGTCTTTGACTGTCTGTGCCCCAGATATCTTCCATGTAAAAGACAATGCAATTTTATGAAGCACTTTGAAGCTTTTAGCCAAAAGGTAGTATGTGTTGTTATAGTATTACTATCTCTTTTTAACTTAGCTAAAATTAAATTGGTAGATAGTATTGTATTTTGTGAATTCTAATATGTCATCATTCCTTATCCTATAGTTAACTATATTCTATCGAGGTTTATGGTAAGAATTTCTAGAAAACAAACCTTACTTTTCCATTCTTTTGGAGAATCCATGTGCATTGACACAGTGTTGCTGAAGCACATGTGAAGTTAAACTTCTAAGGTACAGTCCTGGAACTGTCTAAAAATTATGTGCGAAATTTTGACTATAAATAAGTGTGTATATTTTTATGGAAAAAGTCATAATTTCCTTCTAATTCTCAAAACTATCTGTTACTAAAAAGAAGTTAAGAACCATTTCATAATGGAATCCAGCCTCTGCACGGGGCCATTTGTGTTCTCTGCCTGACAAATGTCTGATGTTTTTATTTCTTCTCTCTGACTCCTTTCACTAATGTATTCAACATTTAGTTCTGATGGATACAATCTCTATCATTGGAGTAGGAATGTAACCTTATGTGGAAAGAATAATGAGGTATAGAATGTCTGTCTCCACACTTTTTATAACTCAGAGACCTCCTTAAGGCAGAGCCCGATTTGGAGATAGCCACCTGAGTACAGTGTCATAGGCAGCAACGCCACCTACCATGAAAGGGTGTTTATTAAAGGTTATCTCCTTTCTAGTAGCGCTAGCTAGGTTCCGTCAAGTGCAGATATAGCTCTCCTCAATCTAACTAAGAATTATGAATCTTTTCAGTGGAGGCTCTCCATGTTTATGTTCACATTTATCTGTACTTTTCAGTGTAACCTCAATGTTGATTTTTTCTTTCTACCGTTACAACTCCAAACAAGAAAATTGCAAAGATGTTTATGTAGTTCCTTGTGTTTCATACGGCTAGGACTGTATCGTACACCTTTTTCTTTTGTCAGAATCTTTACGATGTCAAATAGAACTAGGCCGTAATGTCATTAGGCATTGTTGCATTGCATACTAAACTCTGAACTGAAAAATGATCAGTTTAGGGCTTGTGAATCTGTGAAATAAATTCTATTAATTTACCAGTTCTGTACATTTAAAATCTTTAACATAAATGTACTTAAAATAAGAAGTGCCTATAATAAAATGTATAAAGTTTACCCATATAATTTTAATGTTATAGTCAAATAATTTATACTTAGCTTTGTAGAGCAATGCTAATTTTGATTAAAATTTAAAAAATTAATGTTTCTTCAAAAAGTAAGGATATTTTATTTGACACAAATTACCATTCAAGAAAGTAACAATAATTTCTCTTCTTTAAAGGGCAAACAACTAGAGATATAAGTAGAGTTACAGTTTAATGTATCAACCTCCTCTTTAAAATTAGTAATGTTTAAAAATGAATTCTTTCATTTCTACTAGATCACTCCTTCCTTAATACTATTCCTGCTGTTATGTTCTGTGATACTGCCCTCTCAAGGTATTCCTTTTAGCTTTCTGGCTGCTACTGATAGCTCCTCATCCTAGACTCTTACTAAAAGTTGCCATTCCTAGACTTCTATATTCAGCCCTCTTTCTCACTCTTTTCTTTTTCCCTCCTTTCCCTCTCCCCAAACTCAGCTTGTACATTATGGAATTAATTTTGCTCATCTATCCTCAGTAAGGCTATTAAGGAGGTCTATCTTTTCCCCTCACTCCTCAAATCTAATCCATTACTAAGTCCCATGAATTCTACTTTTTAAAATATCTTAATTCTTCCTCTTCATTTTGGTTCAGATTCTCCTAAATCCTCCCCAGATTAAAGCAATGGCCTTCTGAGCAGTCTTGACTTTCTCTCCCAACTCGCCCTCTACAATGCTGCCCACATGATCTTCCCAAACAAATCTGATCTACTGCCAAAATTATTGCAGTGGCTTTACACTACCTGAAGTGCTTAAATTTCTGAGCTTTTATACAATTACTTCCTTTTATTCTTTCTTACAGCCATAGATAAGTACATGCAATTATCACAATGTACCACAAGAGCATTAATCCAGTCAATGTTTGGGGCCCTTTCTATTCCCTCTGCGTAAAATGTCATTTCCCTATTCTTCAAACTACACTATCCCCCTGGCCGACTCTTAGTCATGCTTAAATGTTCCAGGATCACCTCTTAGGGACTGCTTGCTGAAAACCACTCTCCCTTCACTCGATGCTGGCCAGATATGTTACTCATATCATACTGCTGTTTTGAATAGTTAGACGTCCTGCTTTGAGACAAGAAATTTTACCGATTCCACTTTGGAGGTATTTGGTTACAGAGAACGTTGTTGCATTTCATGGTCCATTATTATAATTTACCTGTAATTACGAGGGCAAATAAACACAAATACATAATATCATCTTAGACTTCATAGCTTGTGTACCTTAATGTGACAATCATGTGGAATTTTATAAAGCCTTAAATCTTAGGAATAGGATCTGTAAAAACTGCCTAATTTGTTGATTTGCATGTAAAGTGTACTGCTCACAGTGGGTGGTAGAAACTGATTTGCCTGTAGCTTACTAGCTCCGAGCGGATAACTGGTGTTAGTTCCTGCTGCTGTAACAAAATGGATTTGGCCTTTATTACAGCTCCTATTTGAAAATGACTATTAAAAACTGTGTGCTGGAGATATGAGAGTGCTTTGCGAAGACAGATGCTTTTTATGTAGCAAAGCAGGAAGCAGTGACACCATGTCTTAATGACACTTTACATTCTGCCAGTGTACGTAGCCACAACTTCCTCAACTGCATAATGTAAAGTAAACAAAAATCATATTCCATTAGAGGCACAATTGGACAATTGAATTTTTTTTGGTGAACTTTTGGCATCCATTGAAAGAATTGGCTCCAACCCCAGAAAAGGGGTTAATCTTTTTAGGGCATCATTGCCTAGAAAGTGGAAGAAAGAAATGACCAAGTCAGGGAATAGGAGTAAAAGCATTATCTCTAAGAGCTAGGATAAAGGAGCTATTTAACAGTTATCATTTCTATGGTCACATGTTATTCAATCACAAAGAAACAGAAAGAATATTATTTTATCGAGAACAAATGAAAAAAAGATTACAAACAATCCCAGTAGGCTGGCTGAGACTCATATAATTAAATGATGTAACATTTCACCTTTGTATTTTAATAATTCCTTAAGGTCTTGGGCCAAATCTATGCTGAACAATGTTCAATACCCCAATGCTGAGAATATTTACTGTAGCATTGCATCCACCTGGTTTGGAAATGGGCTCTTCATTAGAGGAAATAATTGGTACATTCTTGTATAATAGTAAATACTCAGTAAGATAACTATCCTGTAGTAAAACAGGAAAAAATCAATATTAATCAGAGCAGATAAATGCTTCTAGTAATAGCTGAAAACCCTCAAGCCCTAGGCATTCTCTTCAGTGCTTTTTGTTGTTGTTAAAACATTCTCTGCTTCTGATACCAAATATTTCTCTAATATATACGATCTTTGACTTTTGATATCTTTAGGATGCTCTTCAGAACATCCAAATCTATCTCTGTGTGTCTTCTTAAAAAGAGTTTGAAACTTCTCTTTAAAGATCTTCAACAGATACACGGCTGCTATTTTCTTACCTGGGTATCCCAAGATTAGACTGATGGAAGGGTTTAGTACTGCTGTGATGTTGCCAAGCTCTTTCCGAACCCTTGAATATTCGGCCCATAATTTGTACCTATACACTCCACTGCCCTACTTTTATAAAGATGGGACTATAAATTGCCTCTTCCCATTTTTGTAGCAAACAGAGACACTCCTATCCACTCCCAATACTAACTAAATTTGTGCCAGTGCTGGGCAATAATAAAAGCTTATTGCTGTGCAAGTAAGTACTGATGCTGTTTTAAGTTCTTTACATTCATTAATTCATTAAATCTTCACAAGGACTCTGTGAAGTGGCCACAATTATGGTATCCATTTTACAGATTCAGAAACAGACATGGAAGGGATGACTTTCCCATAGTCAAATCTTCAGTGGGCAGAACTGCTTGGATTAATCTCAGCAATCTAGCTCCATACTCTTCCTACTGCTTGACTCCTTGCTACCTGGGCAATGTCGGCACCTTAAAGTTATTCAGTCATTCAATTTCCTTGTCCAAAGACAAAAAGAAAAGGACAACAATACCTTATAGGAATGTACTTAGAATTAAATGAGACGATATATGTAAATTGCTTAACTCAGTTAAGGACACAATAAATGTCTGGTGAAGGAATTAACTAATAAAGAAGCATAACTCAGAATCACTCAGTTGGTCATTTCCAGTTCTACAATTTCTGTCAAGAAACTCATTTAGAAAAAGTAGTCTGGCTTGGGCTCTTTCCTGAAAGCATTGTGCATAGGGAACAAACATCCTTGTGCCTTCTTCATCAGGTTAAAGAAAAAGCTATTATAACAAGAAAAGATTAAATTTTTATTATAGCAATTATATCACTAAATTAGAAATTTAAAAAGGTATAGGATAATCCATGGAATGTTATATATTGTCGAAACCCCCAATATTCCAAAGCATATACCATAAGAGAGGAGGAGAAACCTATTTTATCTTCTTTACAATTCTCATGCCCTCCTTTTTCCCTTATTGCATAATGAGATTGACATTATATCATTATTTCTCATTGTCACCTTAGCTTTGTGAGCTTTAGATGCTGCTAATGTTATGGTAATAACTGCTACAATTTGCAATTTTCAGTTGTATTAGACTCTGATTCTTTTTTTTTTTAAACTACCTTATATAACCATCACTGATTTGTCTTGCAGATAATAAGCAACTTTATGGTTTTTATAAATTAATCCTGGAATGAAATTATCAGAGCAAGAATATCAATATTAGAAAATTTTCATTATGAATAACCAAAAAAGCAATATTAAAATCATTGTAAATATTCAAACATCACATAAATTCATTATTTTAAAACTAATATTAGAAATTTTATAGTTTAAAACTTGCCAATTCACTGAACTTTTTAAATTACACTGTACTTTTAAAAATTGCAGCCTCCTCTTTTTAAAAAATAAAAATAACATAGCTGGGATGTCTGCAAAAGCTGGTTTTTCAGAATGCTTGCCTGTGTCTAACACCAACCACCCCCCTCCCAATCATTGGAATTCACCTAAACTCAGATTCATGAAGGGAGTCCATCACGTGTCTTCTGTAAGGTCAATATATTAAATTTTTGTTTGTTTGTTTTAGTTAAGTGGGCCCTAGAAATTCATCAGCTACTGGGAATATAAGGTAGCATAACAGACCAGGAAACGATCTATCTTTCCTCAACCTTTTCCTCAATGCATTTCCACTACCAATCACAATCCTATAGTCCCACCTCGTCTAGGATATTTCATCTTCCCTAAATAACCCTAATGGCAAAGCTCCTCTAATTCTCCTTCGCCCTGTCTGTTCTCTGACACGCCATTCATTCACTTGATACATATTTGTTAAGTACGAAGTCTGCACAGGCACTGTGTACAGTGATAAATGAGATGTGGCCCTACCCTCAGAGAACTTAGAATATACTAACTTGTCACTGACTACCTTATATCATCAGTTATTTGTCATATGTCTATGTCTTACATAGGACAGAAACTACAGTTTAAAGTTATTTCGTTTTGTGTATTCCTTTCATCTAGCAAGTGCTCAAGGCGCAGTGAGTTGAATGAATGAAGTGACTCATTATCCAGGGGAAAAGAACAGTGTGTGGGCTGTTACCCCACTTCTCAACCAGAACTGACACATGCAGGGCCTGGTTAAGACCATTGTCATATGCCACCAGGCTAGCTCCTTAGCTCAGACAGTGGATGACTTTGACATATGATGGAATATATTATCTCATCACAGACCACGAAAAATTGGATGCTAATTTCTAAATTATAATTAGGCTCCTTAGTCTTTTTCCCCTGAACAGACATAGTTTTATCCAGGGCAAAACTGGATAAACCTAGATAGACAAACCTAGACCACAGCCAGTGATTTCTCTAAAATAGTATTTGTCTATGTCTTCATCTCTCCTTCTCAAAGGGGAAGAAGAGACAGAGAGGTGAGAAGGGATAAGCATGTACTCTCTCCCCCAATACTGCTTCAGGGTTGGCGAAGAACACAGCTTCCCTCCATCGCCATTCTACATACACACATTAACAGATGTGTATGTGTGCACACACATACATATACACACATGCAAGCAAATATACAGCCATACGTATATACAGACAGGCACACCCATGTATATGGACATGTGTGCACACACACATTCATGTGCACAAGAATGCAAGCATATATATTTTACAAAGACACACACTGCTGACAGGTCAGGTCTCAGTGTTCCTGGTCTCTTATACCCTTGAGCAGGCAGTAGGAGTTATTCTAGAAACACAGGTTGGATGCTCTCCACAAAGAAACATCATCTGGGCTAGAGTAGAGAGTGCTATGTTCCCATGGGCCCTCCCCACCCATCTTTTCTGCACTCTGAAAACTTTATGTTGATATTATGATAATGTTTATGTTTTCTTTGGGCATTATCTCAGCCTCCAACGTTTGCTTACCCTTTTAGCTAATACCCTTATATCATCTTAGCTACTGTATAGAGGTGAACTTGTGGTGTGTGTGTTGTGTGTGTGTGTGTGTGTGTGTGTGTGTGTGTGGTGATGAACTGCTTCATTTATAATTTGCGATTATCACAACCTGTAACTATACCCCATATTTCTACGTAATCCCTAAACTGAAGATGGAGTCCAAACAAGGAGTGTTAGAGACGGGCAGCTCCAGCTAGTTGAGGATTTTCCCCAAACCCACTGTATGGGAAAAAGAAAAGATAAAGGAGGAAGGGAGGATGGAAAGGAGGAATGGAAAGAGAAGAGAGGAGTGTTCAAAAGAGGGAGGAAAGAGAAACAAAGAGAAATGAAAAATAAAATGGAAAAAGAAAAATGTTTATAGTTCCCCACTCTTTATCACTCTCTTCCCTTCTCTCCTTCCCCACTCATTATGCCAAGCCAAGGCTCTAGGCAGAACTACTAGAAGGTTTGAGAGAGGTTAGGAAACGAGGAACATTCAGGAGTGCTTGCCACCTCCCCACCCTACCCCTTCCTCCTAAAGGCAGCCAAGGTAATGCTGAGCATCCAGGGGACTCTCCCTTACCCACCTGCACTAGGCAGTAATGGCCCCCTCTCACTGAAAACTCCCAGTATGGAAGATACAGTTAGGTATATGATATGATTTTTCTCTAATCCTCTTCATAACCTTGTACAAGAAAGATATTTTTATACTTCACATTTTATATATGAAGAAACTGTGGCTTGGAAAAGGAAAGTGATTTATTCCTTAGTTGGTATGTAGCAGAGCAGGTTTTCTTTGGTATTCTTTTATATAAAAAGGTTCTATTTATCAAGTAGTAAGAAAGTTAATAGAAATGAATAGTAATTAACTCATAAATATGATTTAAATTTGCAAAACAAAACAAAAAGTTTTCATTTAAAGACTTTTATAAAGGCCCAGACTGCCCCAGGTAAAGAGAAAAAAGAAGAGGGACCCAGGCCTTTGGGGTAGGTGAGAAAAAAGGAAAAAGCCATGGGGGAAATACTCTGCACTCAACACTGTCCACTATGATAGCCAGTCACCACAGGCAGCTTTGAGCTCTTGAAATGTGACCGGTCTGAACTGAGGTGTGCTGGAGTGTAAAATATGCATTTGATTTCAAAAAAATTAGTATGAAAAAAAGAATGTAAAACTATCTTGATAATTTTAATATTGGTTATATGCTGAAATTATAATATTTCAGGTATGTTGGGTTAAGTAAAATGTTCTATTAAATTAATTTCACCTGTTTCTTTTATATTTTCAATGTGGCCAATAAAAATCTAAAAATTACATATGTAACTCTCACATTATAGTTACATTGAACAACATTGTTCTAGACCCTAGGTTTTCAAACTGGGTTCCTAATGACCCTGAACTTTTTCTTAGCATGGCAGCCAGAGACCAGGAAGGAGAGTCAGTCTTCCATCAGAGAAACTCTTTGTGTATTTATCAAATCAGGTTTCTGACAATGAACTTCTTTGAAGAAAAGAATAGCAGCCAAAATGTTTGAGAACTCTACTCTTGGAATATTCTCCATCCACTCTAAAAATGTAGAATGACGAGCAAACTCAAATACTTTTCTTCATCCACTAGGGCTGCAACCCATGCCTTAAGAAAAGAGGGCTAAGGTCTTTCTATAATTCCCAATAAGATACTGGCAGGCCTCTTGTCTTCTTTATCATTTTGAGGGTTCATCAAAGGTTTATTTGTTAGTGAAATTGTAGAAACTTATTTGCAATGGAATGTTTTCTGAGTATTCCGAATTGATCGCATGGAGGGCCAAGTTACAGGTGGTCTTTATTAGGAATTCTTTTTCTTCTGAAAAATGTAGACCTTTTCCCCCTACCCCCTTAGCAACAGCGATTGGAGGATGATTGAATGGTCTCTTGTGGAAATATGTATTTACCTATATAAAGATCAGTTTCAACTCAGCACATTTTCTATAACCAGTGAACTAACCTGTAACCTCTGAGGGGTGTTGACATCTCTTCAGCTCATAATTTTGTGTGCATGTACGTGTGAGTGCGTATGTGTGTGCGTGCATGCATGTATGTATATACACACATGTATTTTTTTAACTATGAATCCATTTGCTAACTTAGAGAAGAGATTTTAGCTATTTTGTTAATTTTATCTTCTTAAGAATAAATAATTCTGACCATTCTAATCACCCCTCCCCAAAATAGGTAACACATGGTCACATACCTGAATGTTCCCCATGAATTAAATTTGAGAGAGAGAATAGAGGAAAGGGAACAAGCGGCATCTTGTGGAAAAGCCATTGGTTTCCCTACACTAATTGCAATCAAAAATAGCTCTGAAACTTCAAGGAGTATTTGTGTGTGTTTGTTGTCGGAGAGTAGATACAGGAACTCAAGAGAAAGAACA
The DNA here is from genome assembly GCA_003508835.1 of Eonycteris spelaea. NCBI lineage: Eukaryota > Metazoa > Chordata > Mammalia > Chiroptera > Pteropodidae > Eonycteris > Eonycteris spelaea. Next base: position 8,130,969 of record PUFA01000050.1, on the reverse strand, counting down.
GACGGTTTCCTGGTTAGAATGTCATCTCTGCTTTTAGAAGTTGTATAGTTTTTCTTCCTCTGTGACCTTTCCACTTGGTCCTCCAGAAAGCCTGTTAATTTTGTGCTGACGATTTTTACACTTTTTATGGAAAGGAGACATTCCGATGTGAGAAAGTTTGCTTATCATTACTGAATTCATTTTTCTGCAAAATGTTAATCCATAGATCATACCATAGTGAAGGATGGCGCGTAAGTGAGAACATACTAGATCAAGTAATTTTTACCTCATGTGTCTTTTTTACCTCAGGCAGATGTGCATACTTGGTGATATAACATAATTGACACGTGCCTCCCTCAAATGTGGGTTTATGCGTTTCTCCATGATCAAAAGGGAATGAATTCTATCTTGAAGTTATAGATGAAGCATTTATTTCGCCCTCCTTTTAAAAGCAAGAGTATCTGAAATTTCAGATAAGGAGCAAGCCCGTAGCTTAAGCACTGCTTTCCTTCCTTCCTATCTTCTCCTTTCCCTCCCTCGCTTCTCGCTGCTTTCCTCCCTCCCTCACCCCCCCTGTCCTTTCTCCCTTCTTTCCTTTCCAAAGCTTCAACAGTGATAAATGTTTTGGGAATGATTGCTGTAAATAAGACCCTCTTGTGGAACTTACATTCTGTGTAGTTTCAATCAAACCTAAATATAAGCATTAGTAGCCATGCCACTAAATAAGTCATTTCCAAAAAGGTATGCCTCCCCCACCTTTGGGATCTGGATCAGACAGCAGATCCTGTCCACTGGCTCTTTTTACCTTCAAGAATTGCGATCATGCTCTCTGAAAGTCCTGCTCTCAAGGACCCATTATGCTAGTGTCAGACAAGTTAATAGTCTCTTGGCTAAAGGTGTGTGGTTAGCGTTCAGCATGGCTCTAAGTTCTATGTGCCATGTGAACCATGCATTGCTGTGTGTCCTTCTGAGGTGCAGTGAGCTGTAAGGGGAAGAGCATTGGCACAAAGAAGTAGGAGATTTGGCTTCTACACTTGGCTGTTCTACTAACACAAGGTCATCTTGTCAGAGTCACATAACTTTTCAGGTTTAGAGGTATCATATTTAAAACTAGCTTAAATCCGGTTATTAAAATTCTTCCAAACCCTAAATACCTAAGTTCTATGAAAGATGGTGAAAATAGATTTCACTATCAGAATATATAGCAAGATGGCGACCCCTAAACTCAATGCTGCCTCTGAGACTAGGGTCAGAGCCTTTCTCTCTGATCGAATATTTCTATAAGGACCAGTTTAATTAATAAAAAATTTCACATGAATGAGATTATATATGAATGTGATCATCATACCATTTGGCCATGAGTTCACTTTATATCCGTATTATCCCAGATTCTCTGGGGAAACACAATTAGTAATCTCTCATATAAAAAAGAGATTAATTGTAGGAATTGGCTCACATGATTATGGAGGCTGAGAAGTCCCACAGATCGCCATCTGCAAGCTAGAGACCCAAGTAAGATGGTAGTGTAATTCAGTCTGAGTCCAAAGGCCTGAGAAGCAGAGGAGCAGATGGTATAAGGCCCAGTCCTAGTCCAAAAACCATCAAACCAGGAGAAGACGGTGTCCCAGCTCAGGCAATAGAGCGAATCCACCCTCCCTCTGCCATTTTGTTCTGTGCAGAACCGCAGTGGACTGGACGGTGCCCAGCACTCTGGTCAGGCAGATCCTTACTTGATCTACCCGTTCAAATGCTAACAGTGGGAACACCATCATAGACACAACCAGAAATAATGTTTACCAGCTGCGTGGGCACGCATTGGCCCAAGCTGGCACATCAAATTAACCATCACACTCTACAAGTCGACAAGTTATTTCTTGGGCCTTTATCCTTCAAAACCACAGAAAGACTGTGCTCAAAGGAGCTGCTTCATTTCTGATTCTCACACTGGACCCAGACTCCTGCTCTGGTTCCCCAACAGGCAGCATTTAAGCTGTTTGGCTTGAGTTACTTCCTTTCTCTCTTTCTTCATTTCTTCCCTATGGCTGCCTTTAACTTCCACATGAACTAATAACTTGTTGCACAATTACCACTCTTTAGCTTGCAGATGATAGTGAGTTCTAGTTGCCAGCTCCCACAGCCTGATGAGTTTGGGAAGCATTCATTTACTCATTCACCAAAAATATGCTAAGTGCCTATTATTTCCTAGAAATAGCATTACTGGGAAATGTTAATTAACAATCCACAGTCCTTCCCCTTAAGGAAATTATTTTATGTTGGAAAAGGTATGTAATACCTAGGTAATTATGATACAGTGCACAGTAACCATGAAGAAGAAGAGGTGTGTGTGAGGGCCACAGATCCCTTGTTGGTGTGAAAAACAATGAACACTATGAGAACCAAAAATGCAAATTTAGGCCTAAATGCAGAATTAGGCCCCAGTTCATCTTGCTCCTTAGACATTTTGTCAGTATCTTAAGAAATACTTTTAGGGTCAGCTCTTTTGTGGAATATTTTATTAAATTGCCTTAAAAATATATTAATGAAACCTAACATTTTGTAATTTAACCTACCCTGTGTCATTTCTTTTTAAATGTCATCGTTAGCTTTTTTGTGACTGTTTTCATCTTTCCCATAAGTTTCCTAATTGGATACTTATGCAAACAATGCCAAATTTAAAAGAAATACAATCAAACCTACAATTATCATGCAAACACCTTTGAACAACTTAACCTGGTAAAACCTATCTATTCAAAAGTATCTATGTGACTTGAGATTTATTTAAACTAATAAGCAATAACAATTTGCTGGCTATGAACGTGATTTTCAGTTTTGGCATACTCACATCCTTTGACTGCTTCTATGTATTTTAAGTTCCTGAGTGAATGTTCATAGATGTATTGGGAACATATTTTCTAGATATTGTCACAATTCCAATATAATATTTACATCTGTTAGAAAACATATACATTTGGGAAAAAAAATGTTCTGGCATCAGTTAATGTTTTTATTGACTGTAAATCATTTATTAGGTGTTTTTTTTTTTTAAGTTAAGAAGCTAAAGTTTATCCTATCTTTAACTGTTTGGTTGTCGGAGATAATAGAAATTTATTCTGATAAGGGTACTAATACTACTTAAAGCTCTTTTTTTTGTTTTGTTTTGTTTTTTGTTTTACATAGTAAATATTTTATTCACTCACTCCCAGTTTTTATAATGTGGTCACGAAAATGCCACACTATTTCTTTCAAGTTAAATGTTTATTTCCTTGGTGTTTAAGTAATATGCATTAATAACTCTTTCTTTTTGTAAATGAGGTTGACGAGTGCCTATGTCAAGAATAGTTGGCTTATAATATTCTAGTTCATTTATCTTGGATATAATTATCAAGTTAGTGTTCTACTTTCTTTTAAAATGACAAGAGGCTTTGTGAAGGAGTTTTTGGTATACTATTAATGATGAAGGGAATTGTAGACTTCCCCTTTACACATTATAACGTCTCCTGGACATATCCAGAAGACTCTGTTGTAGAGCTATCATGGTCTTACTTCACAACTTTTTCCCCAGAATATGCTTATAGATGTTTTAATTCATTTTTTAATGTTATTTCCACTTTGTCATCTGCTCTTGTTCTTTTGGATTATTTTCATTTTCAATTAAATTATTAAATTCCAGTTGCATAGAGGATATTACCATGGGAAAACAGAAGTTTATTTATATCGCATCTACTTCTGGCAACAGCAGTGATATATAATGTAGCTTCTCAGTGCTTCCAGTGTCCTAATTTAACTACCTTTGACTTGTACTGAGATGAAGCAATCTACTCTGGATAATCCATTTCACTCTTTTGCGTCTCAGTATGATCATGTAGCAAATCAGTTAATGATAATTACTCCTGCTTATTCACAAGAATTCTGAAAGGATGTATAATAATATGATGTTTTGCCATGGAATTTGTCTCTAATAAGGAAGAAGCCGTGAGCAAACCTATTTAAGTGAAAATAGACCTAACTTGTCAGTAACTGATCTTTGTTGAATTATAGTGAGTTTGCAGATAGCTTTATGTCCCAGAGGACATGGAGTAAAACTCCACAGCTGAGCCAGCATTAAACCCCTCACTCCTTTATTTTACATATTGCACAAGGAGGAAGACCGTAACGAATTAAACAGGTGTTCCTAGGAAAATAAATCTGGAAGAAATCCAGAGATTTGAGGGTGGAGGGATAAAATGTTACTAATGGTCTAATGAAATATACACTACCATAAACAGTCATATATCTCTGATAGCTTCTACCAATATATAAATTTATAAAATTAATTTGAAGTTTATTGAACACCGTTGTGTTTCAAATTGCATTTTAAGTTGATGCACTGAAATCATCAAATTCGAAGCATTTCTTGACACAATAATAATAATTTATATCTTTAGAGAACACACTTCACTTTGAATGTCAGTATATCACATAAGAAATACCTTAAGGCAAGTATTAATCCATTTACTGTCGGAGAAATTATATTTTGTTTGTTTCTTGTGGTAGTAAAGTCACCAACCACAAAACTAGGAGGAATAAATCATATGCAGAATTATTGAATCAGTATTCAAAAATATGAACATATGAATTAATGCTTAAAAGGAGAATTTTAGTGGTTTGGCCTTAGATAGTCTAGTTCTTTGCTACTAACAGTGTGGTTTGTGGACCAGCAGCTGAAAGGATAACCTGAGAGCTTGTTAGAAATGAGCTCAGAACCCACCTCAGGCTTATTGAATAAGAATTTGACTTATAACCAGTTCTCCAAGTGATTCACGTACAGTTGAAAGTTTGGGAGATGTCGGTTTGGTAAAATAAAAAATTCATTTTAGTTAATGGTGTGGTATGTCTGCCGAGAGTAAGTAAATGAGCACAGACCATGCTGATAAGGGTATGCTATCAAGAGGAAGAGGATAATCAAACCTCCTGTTCTGGTCACTTTGTTTGGTTATGGTCACTATTCTTTAAGCATAGATGTCAAGGATGCTGACTAGGATGGCGAAGCAGCTCATACCAATTTCATACACAGAATAATTGAAGAAACAGGAAACATTTGACCCAGAGAAGAGAGAACAGGGGGAGCTATAATAGCTGTGTTCAACCATTCGAAGGGCGATCCCTTGGAAGAGGGGTGAGAAGGGGGCAGAAATAAAGCAATTAATAGAGACAGCAAATGGAAAGATCTACCTCTGCTAATATAAAAATGAACTTTAGAACAACTATTGTGTTCTGAAATGCATCTTCCTTTTTCTGGAAGTAGAGAGTTATATTGTTGGAGGTTTTCAAGGAGAGACTAGCAAACCGATGACGATAGTAGGTCCTGCTGCGCGCTCTCCAAGTACCTTGCACTTTGCCCTGTGACACTTGTCACATTATTTCTATAATTTAAAAATAATCTTCAAAAGTATTCTCCATTCAATCAGGGCAAGGTATTGTCTGCTTTAGTCACTGACTATCATATCCCCAGCCTCTAGCACAGTGTTTGACAGAAAATGTTTTTTATATGATTACAGAAAAAACGGAGTAGATTGGAGGAAGGATTGAAAAATAAATTCATTAGTATATTTAATTAATATTTACTGATTGCCTTTGATATGCCAGGCACTCATGTAGGCATTAGGGAAACAGAAATAACTGAACAAAACAAATTAATATTCCAGCTCTAAAAGTTTATTTTCCCATGAGATTACATAGCTCCAAGAATTCATAAGTAGCTCTTACAGAAAGAAAATGATGACCGTGAATCAGATGCCTTTACTAGAGTAGCACATCTTTAAAGAAGTTAACACCTTCAAACTATCTCAAAGATCAGCTAGACCAATGTGAAGCACTTAGAAGTTGAGATCAAATAGAGACCTCACTTCCTTATTTTAAAATTACCTTGGATATGAAGTTAAAACTCATAGGTGCTACGAGGCTGGTGAAAAGCCTGGACAAATTACTAAAACTTTGGAGATTGCAAGACT